>OY728133.1:237130687-238380687 GCA_963277665.1 Viscum album | reverse complement strand
AACCCAGCCTCTCTAAAATTCTCCAAAATGCCAGGACATTTTTCAATACATAATAATATGAGCATACTTATCCATGTGGTTATCAAAATATTTTTCTACTTATGATACACCAAAAAAATAAGTAGGAATTTATTTGATACCAACAATAGAAAAGAAGTTCTTTTAAAGATTTTCTTCCATGATTTGTATCATAAACTTTTAATAATGACAACATAAAGATCACAAGGTCTGGTGTCTTTAAAAGTCTAGTTTTATAATACATCACAATGAGACTAAAATAAAAGATATCTATTTTCTTTATCATAATTTTTTTTAAATCCCCTAATTATTCTTAATTAATTAGAGATAACCTCAGGAATATATAAGCAAAATTGGTGAGAAAAAAATTCTAGTATCAGAATAAACATCATACAGAGGCATATGATGTGGGTCAGTGTTATAACTTGATATCATGAAAGAGAAGCCTCAAGAGTAATTACACAATATCATAACATTAAAAACACGGTATCATAATATAATGGAATCAACCCAAATGGGAAGGAAATATATAACAATAAGAAATAGGCTTTAAAGATATCTTAATAGAAAATAACACATGTCATCCAAATTCTTATAATGGATTTGGTTTACTACCAAGTTCCATACATGACACCTCACAAGAGAAAATCATTACCCAATGAATTAGAGTGTTATGTAGACTCAACCATCATAACTTATTCATAATTATGTGATCAATAAAATAGAAGGTAATTATATTGCACAAATATAAGAATTTTCAATTGATAAAAAATGGGTTACATAATCTTGTATCGTATCATAATCCAAGAAAATTTTTATATGAAGTTATTTGAATGAATAATATATGTCATGTATTATAAAATAAATTTAACATAGAATAATATTGGTATAATTTTTAGAGACATATATTACTAATTTATAATTAATCCATAACATCAAATGTGGTCATCGCTAATTAAAATTTCATCTCAAATATTATATAGATTATTTCTTCGAAAAAATTTTATTTTCCACTTGAAATAACATAATCAAAAAAATAAATTCATATAGTTATATATATGATTTTCTATTTTTATAATAGTATAAAATTATAATAAAGTCTTAAATGAAATTATTGGTAATGAAAAAAGAAAATTATATACGTGTCGTATAATTTATTAACATTTTTTTCCCTCTATTGAAGAAATGTAAAAAATCACCTCATTTAGAAAATGGTAAGTAAATTTCTTTAAGAACAAATTTTTAAAAATAATATTTTGTAAAATTTATTTAATAAATCATTTATAAAATGTTATAAATATTCATGAATATATTTTAATTCAACATGGATAAAAAATAAAAACAATTTTTGATTGAAAAGATAAATAATTTTTTCTTTTCATCAAAAAAAACATCTCAATAATGTAAAGTGAAAAAGAGTTAACAAATGGTACTATTAAATAGAAAGTTCATTTATTAATATATTATAATTAAATGATTTTTTAAGGTGTAGATTTTAAAAAAAATCCTCTATGGGATGTTTAAATGTAAACAACCATGAATAATGATGGAAATGTTAAATAATCCATAACCACTTTGGTACCTTTTGATAAATTACACCTATGAAATAAGTAAATTAAAATGATAAATTTAATTCCATTAAGTTAATTTTATTCATGATTTAATATTCATCATGGAAATATATACCCCAAAGAAATAATTTTTTTTGGAATGTGGCATATATCTCAGAGAATAAAATGTGAAACAGGAAATCCCTTAATTAATATTCAAACAAATCATTTATATCCATTATATCCTGTATAAAAACATAGATAATTTTTATCATGAGATACTTTAATGTATCTAATACCTTACACATAATCCATTTACATCATTTATTTTAATGACACATTGAATTACATAATTAGTAATGTCCATATCTATAGTTTTGAGGGCGTTCATTTCGTTAACTCAAAACTGCATAGGTGTTTTGATCATGGTTGAAGGGGTCATTTTATTCAACATATAATAAATAATAATAATTAAATAATAATAATTTATACTAAAAAATTATACTATTAAAACCAATAATGAATTATGAGTAGGGGAAATGAATAGTAGTTCAATAAGTAGTCCACCATATATATAAATGATGCTTTCGTTTCCCATTTGATGAAAGAGGGGAAGGATTTAAGTTATTTTTTTTAAAATAATAATATATCATGATCATTTAAAAAATGATTTTATTATATCATAAATATTTAAAATGAATATCAAGAGGTATATAATGGAAATTAAAAAAATATTCATAGTTGGGAATGATACATCTTCTTTAGAACAACTCTTTAGGATTACACCTAAAGCCTCTCAAGATTGGAATTTTGGTCAAACTAAAACCTCTAATACATGGGGAGGGAAGTAAGGAATGTATTTCTGAATTTGATCTATAATACATAAGGAATTTCATGTGTGGATTGGAGTGCATACTTTGATTCTAATTATAATATAGTTGGATTAACATTTTTATAATAACTCAAAACAATTAAATAATGGGTAGATACTCCCTAGAAAATCCCCACCACAATTAATATTTAATATATTATATAAGAGATATGGTGAATAGAAAAACTCACCAATTGAAAGGAAACATGTTTTAAACATGTTATTACATTTACCTTTATGGTTATTTACTTTTATGGTTTTAGTTTTTCACCACAGTAACATGATTTTTATTTATTTTACAATTTATTATTGAAAAAATTAAAGTCGATATAATTACCCAATATTAATTATTATAATTCTAAATATGGGATACATTACATATAATTTAAATCCTATAAGTGGAGTAATTTAATTTAAAATGGAATCTATAAAATGTGTGTAACAATGGGATTACAAGAAAATCATTATCCAAATAATATATGATATTATATTACCTCTTGGAATATCATTAATATTTAAGAAAAAATAAATTTATATAAATAGATTTATAATATATGTATTGAAGTTAAATATTTCATTAATAGAGATTATTTTAATTAATTAAAATTTGTTACCTTTATGAACCTATAACAATTTTACAGAAGTCAGTGATATTCAATCATGTACAAAATAGTTCCAAATAATAAAATTTGATGCCTCAAAAAATTATTTATATTACTATAAATAAAATAGTTCATGTGTTACAATAACAAAAAATACAATATATAATGAAACTATTAAAATATTTGATTTAATAAAATAAAATGATAGTATTTGAAATATTTATAGTTTTCATTATTCATTGAAAAATCAAAAATTTAAGAATAAATTACTAATTTAACCCAATGATATGTTATAAATATTGATTTCAAATAATTTATAGTTATATAAAAAAAAAATTCAAAAAAACCCTTAAATGATTTATAATCACCTCTTAAAAAAAGTGAAAACCGAAATTATTTCTACAGGAAACATACCTTTTTTGTGTAAATTATATTTATTAAAGGTTAAGTGATTATTTATTATGAACACATAAAAAATATATGTTGAGTAAGACCTGTATATATATTTCATAAAGTAGTTATAACTATTAATACTCTCTATTTTGATAGAAATAGTATAATGTTTATATTTAAATAATATTTTTTTGTTAAATCTCATTGTTCTGTGTTATATGTGATACCAAACAAAATGTTCTTTTAAATTATTAGGGGATAAAAGTGAATCTATAAGTTATAATAATATAAAAATATTATTTCATTTCTCTAATTACTTACTTAATTTTTTGATATAGAATTGGTCTCTTATTATAACCAATTTTTATACTTTATTATTTATTTATTAGAATCAATACAAGGATTTCTCTAAAATAAACCCCAAAACCTAATTTTTATCAATATATAAATCATTATATTAAAATTAAATAAATAATATTCAATTTATATTTTTTATATTTTCCGTCAATAAAATTTTTGATAACAGTTCATCATTAAAATATCATCAAAATAAATGTAAAACTATATTTGGTGGACATAAGAATCAACCCATAAGTTATATGTTGATAAGTATTAATGTTTATATAAATTTCTTTAACAATATTTTGAATACCTTAAAAAAATAACTTATTTGTCTCATTATTTCAACAGATTCCAAAACAAACTAGTCACAAAGAATGCTATTATCAAATTTTAAAATATATAAAATGTATTACATTCAAAGAAAATAATATCTTCTTTAAAGTGGTATTTCTAATGATAATTTAAATTTAATTTAAAATAATTATTAATCATTTGTTAATTTAAATTCCTCTGATAATATTAGTAATTTCGGTACTCTTCATATAAAAAATGTGATGTTGAATTTTTTATATATAAATGGGTAGAATACATGGTGGTATTATGTATGTTGGAACCATGCATAAGTTAATTTATACTAAAAATTTAGTCAATTTTTTAAATATTTTTATCTAATACAAAATCAATTAATTTTCATATAGATTAGAATGTTCGGACGTCACCCAAAAATGATTTATCTAAATATTTCCCCTATAAAGATAATAAATTATAAAGAAAAAATTAAATTCATGATTTTTTCTTTAAAAAAATGACGATGAACTCATGTGATATTTATTCTCTCCATAGGATATTTTTTTCACTATTTATATTTTTATGTTCTTTAGTGTATGTTTTTAGTTTACAAATGACTCAATATGAATTTTTATATTTTATAATATTTTTATTTAATAAAGTGTGTCACTCAATGCAATCAAATAAAAACTTCTTGAATTGTCATGATATTTGAGTAAAAGGTTCCATTATTCATTTCTAGCATGTGAAAATTAAAAACTAATTAATCATAAATATTTTTGTTATATTATAACTCAAAGTACATGTCTTCATTTTAAAAGTATCATTTTAGATCAAAACATGAAATGAAAACTAAAAACTGTGAAAACAAAAATTCATTCTCTAAATAAATTATAAAGAAAAATCATAAGCTATTGTTATGTAATATAATCATCATAAAATAAATATAACACTTGGATTGACAATTATGGTTGAAATTTCATGTTGTTTAAAAGATTAATTTTAGTTTAAAACTTGTTTCACTCAATGAAACAATTAAAACAATCTTAAATTATCATAATACATTAGTAATATTTTACCAAACTCATTTTTTATGTGTATAAGTTATCCGTACATAAATCCAACACCTGAGGTGGCCATTTTTATTGTAAGAGTTTATATTGTTTGTAAATGAATTTTAGTTAAAAAATCATCATTAATTAAAATATTTGAAAAAATTAATAGATTATATTGATAAAATAGCATAAAAATCCAAAACTAATTATTGATATATATGCATCAACTAAAAGTCAATCTAAAACTCAGTGTCCCATATATGACTCATAGTTCACTTTTTAGTTTCAGATATACATTTTTGGTTAAAATGTATGTCAACCACTAAAAATACTGAAAAAAAATTATAGTATTAATAAATGTTGAAAAATATTCACACATAATTATTCAAATATAATGATCAACCAATCATAAATGTGACACATGGTGTACTCAATATGACTTGGTGTGTGGGTTTTTTTGAAACTGTAATTTCAGTTAAAAAATTTTGTCTCAAACTAAAAATAGAGAATGAGAAATCAGAATGATGTGGTATTTTTAGAATACTATAAATATTTTATATTCACGAGGTATGAATCAACCCTATTTCAATATGAAAAAATTATTTACTAGAATAATTCAATGTGTTGTATTTTATTTTATATTGACATTTTAGTTCAAAACACATATAATATCATATATAATATGAAAAAAATTTATATTATTCTGAAAATATATAAAAATGAACCATATGTAATTTTTATGTTTATAAATTAGTATCACCTCATTTTAATATATGGTGTGAATGGTATGGCTCAAAATATGTGATTTATATATAAAAGTGACATTTTTGGAAAAAAATTCAGATACTCACTAAAAACAATGAAATAAAACTTTTATGGTCTAGATACACAAATTAAATGTTCTATATGTTATATGGGGCATGGTAGATATAATGGAACAACAATCTAAAACATTGTGTGACAGGTATGAATCAATGTATGTGTGTTTCATTTTAAAATAAGATTTCAGTAAAAGATGTTTCACTAACTAAAATCCAATAAAAGACTCATGTTTTTCCATTATATTCTTCTATAATTATAATCATTTTTTATTATAAATATGATGAAAATAAATGTAATATATATGTAACAATTATGACTCAAAAGGATATATTCAGTTTAAAAATGGAATTTTATTTCAAAATATGGTTCCACCATTTAAAACTATATAATCTCATTTTGATTGTCTTAATAATTTTGTTAAATGGTATGTTGTGCATCTTCAAGGTTAAGGAATTAACTGCATCTCAATCATACACATTGTGTGACTAGTATGAATCAAAGTAAGTGTTTCTATTTCTAATTGAAATTTCTGTTAAAAAAATGAATAACATACTGTAAATAACTAAAAAAGATTTTTATTATTTTATAAATTATGAAATGGTTCTATAAGTCATTTTTGATGTGTAGTAAACATCTAAAAGTAAATAATATACACATTGAGGACAGTAAGACTCGGAGTGTGAGATTTCAATTTGAAAATTAAATTTTAATTATCAAAAATTAACACTCATAAAAAATGATAACAAATTTAGAATGTCTTTATAAAATTGTAAAATGAATTAGACATCATTTTTTATTTGGAAAATTCATCCCAAAATAAATTCAATACTCAACGTGACTAGTATAACTCAATGTGTGTTTTTATTTCAAAAATGACATTTTAATAATTTAACACAAATATCCATCAGAAATTTTTTGAATCATATGAATCATCCACATTTAATTTCTATTCATGGCGTAAAGAGTATAAGTCAGTGTGTGCCTTTTTAGATTGAAATTGAATTTTAGTTAAAACCTACCACTCAATGAAACATAAGATAACACACACATATTTTCTTGATATATTTTGAAAATTCACTATAAATCATCTATTATGAGTATGAATCATCTGCATGATAATCTGATACACGATGTGACCAATATGAAACAATATTCATGGTTTTAGTTTTAAAAATACATTTTAGTTCCAAATGTATTTAACTCACTGAAATATAAACACACAAAGTCATATTATCTAGATGAATTTAAAAAATGACCTATAATTCATATATGAAATGTATAAATCACTCAGACATAAAACAAAAACATGATGTAAAAATTATTACTCATAATAAGTTTGTTATTGTAAATTGATATTTTAGTTCAAACTAACTGTCACATATTTAAAACAAAAAAACCACATTCCTATTTTTTAATAAATTATTTAAAGGATAATTAAGTCATTTTCAATGTATTAGAATCAATCGTACACAAATATTGTAGCTGGCGTAACTTCAATGACTCAAAATTCTTGTTTTTAGATTAAAAGTATCATTTTAGTTAAAAACATTTATAATTCATTGAAAACAACGAAAAAAGAACAATAGTTGAGATACTTTTGGAAAATGATTTCTTATTATTTATGGCATGTAGTAATTGGCGACAAAAAATTTGGATACATGGTGTTACTGGTATATCTAGAATTTATTCTGTTCAATTTGAAAAGAATATTATAGTTTAAAATATATGACATGAAATAAAAATAAATAAAACTGACTTGGATAATCTTTCTATTTTAAAAAATGGATCCACAAATCATTGTTTATTTTTTTAAACAATCATCATTTCAATCAAACTCATAGTTTTTCTCGTATGACACACAGTGAATATTTTTATTTAAAATTTACATTTTATATCATAACTATAAAAATAATGCATATTTTCTTGTTACATTAACAAAATCAAACAGAAATCATTTTTACGTATATAAATGAAACCCAAATTTATCTAACACATGTTGTACTTAAAGGGACTCGAAGTTTAAATTTTTAGTATAGAAATTTCATCTAATAATGTATTGATCATATTAGTGATTAATTAATTTAATTATAGTTATATTAAGTTAATTTTTTATAAATGTATATGCATTTTTGAGATATAGTGGTTTGTTTGGAAACTAATGGCATAATAAGTCTCTTTTTAGATGGGGTCAAAAAAATCAATTAACATTAATTTTTTTATGTTTTTGATAAATATTGAATAAATATATAGTTATACATACCAATGTTTTAAATGGTTTCAATCATTTTATAGCTCTTTGATTAGACTGTATGTAAATTTAATTGATATGAAATTTTATATTTTTTCCATTGTGTTGTAATTTTTGTAGAATTCTTATACAACAAGGATTTTGTCAACAAAATTTTTATTTATGATAATAGGTCATCATTATTAGTTGTAATATAGTAATGACAAAGAGAATCAATTATCAGTTCTTATAAAATATGCACTTTTTAAAATAGAATATGTTCATTTATGTTTCTCATAAATCCCATATCCATTGTACTTGAAGAGTCATTATAATATTTTATCATCTTTTAGTTTTTTATTTTCTTCAGTTGAGCATCATTTTAAATTTTGGGTAGTGGTTTTCTTATTAATATGATTTGGAATAATATTAATTATCATATTCTGTCATATATTATGAGAAATTATTTACCAAAAGTATTCAAAAAAATAATTTAAAAGAAAAAATTAAATAAATAATAAAACAAAATAATTATAAAAAAGTGGAACACTTTATCATTTTTCATTGTCCAACTTCTATTAATATTTTTTTCCTTTCTCTACTTTATCACCAAAAAGATCTACACTTTTTGTTATCTTTTAGAACATTAATTTCCCTCCATAAAAATGTATTTTTCTTTCCCTTCATGTCTCATTTCCTTACTCTCACATGGTTTTCACCATGATAATGTTGTATCTATATTTTCCCACTTTCTTCCACATTCATACCATCCTATCATCCATTAAAAAAAATATTTATAATATCTATTAATAATTGTTCATTTTATGATGGGAATATAAGCGATGACTGATAAAAAATTATTATATTACTACTCTTGATTTTTTTGAATGAGTGAACTCCATTTAAATGTTATATCATTGTTATATGAGTGAATCAAGTGTGAAAATATATAAATTAATAAATTAAAATGAATTTTAAAAAAATGTAATTAAGATGTTTTGACATTCATATTAGATGATAGAACATTATAAGACCCCCTTGTTAGTGTTGAAATAGTGTTATGATTTTTCAACGGGGTATATGGTTTTTAAATGTTTTCATTTCTTGTTCCCATGAATCTGCACCAGATTAAGTGTTTCGGATTTGATAATTTGTGTTTATTCTTGTTTTTCAAAAAGCATTCTGTAATAATTTAATTCTAAAATATTCTCATTTTTATATTTTTTTTATTCTAAATTTTAAATTAAATTTCATAGTATTGTTCAAATACATCCATTTTTATATAATTTAGGCATTTTGATGATCAGCGTTTTATGATTATCTAACTATTTATAATATTTCATTTTATTCTTCATTGGATTATTTTTTCTACAAAACATTCATCTGTAGCAGAATAAATATTATTCATGTTTAAAACATTTTGATCATCGAATAAAACCCAATATGTTTATTATGCAACATTCATGATCAGTTAATTTATTATTAATAGTAAAAATATAAAATCCTAATTTAAATGATAATCTATAAATATCATGAAAAAATATTATCCCAATTTTGGAAAGATAATCATGATATCACTCTTTAATTAAGTGATATAACTAAATCATCAAATGAGGCCCTATAAATATTAAAATGGTTTTAGTTCCATTTTTTGGGCCCATATCATCCAAAGAAACTTTAAAGATCATCTAAAATTTAACAAAAAGATATTGAATGTCATGTAGAAAAAAATCATTATCTTCTAGTCATTTATATTTCTCTATCGTGGAGGAAATAAATATATGGGAATCTAGACATATATAGTTTTATGTTTCTTCTATTATAGGAAAGTAATCATTTTTATGTTTTCATTAAAATTACCAATAAATATCTAATTAACATGAATGTTTTTGATCAAGATCATAAATATGAAAAGATGTATTTTTTAATAGATCATTTTTCTAATTTTTCATGTGATTGTTAAGGGGTGTGTCATGTTTTGAAGGACATATCTATAAGAAACCCAACCACTCATATTGACTATAATAAAGCATATTCATTTCTCATCAAGGGGTTTTATCATCAACATTCATGAAGGATGAAAATTCCAAGACAAACCTTCATCAGTGGTTTCATGAAATTTTCAACTCTTGTTTGAATGAGATAAACTAATCCTCTCTTTATCAATTTCTTCATCATTTTGATATTTTATTTTTCTTTATATCTGGTTGTATGTTTCAATTACGTTAATTAAATTAATATTTTTTTTCTTCCACTCTCAATATAGTTCTATAATTTATTTTCATGATTTTATTTAATTTTAAGTAATGATTGAATCCCTTAACACATTCACCATTCAATAATATCTCTATAATAGGTTTATTCGATTCATTTCATGTGTGTGTGTTTGGATTGCTTATATGTTATCTTTTCTCTTTGATTTTCATTTGAATTTTACATCCTTCATCCACATCTATTTCCACATTAACCTCCAAATATATGTGGTTAAATATTATTTTAGGTAATACCTTTTCTATTTTTGATGGATCTATTGAGAGAAACTAGAAATATTTATATTAAATTTGTTTTCGTGTTCGACTATGAATCTTTTCAAGAACTATTGTTGTTTTAAATTGATTTTAGGCTTATTGGGATTATTAGATCTCTAAAAACATAAAAATTTATTAATTTCCAGACATTCATCAATAGCACTAGTGAATGGATTTGATCTATAGTTGATACCTATATTATAGTGATAACATTATAGATACATGATCCTCCATATTTCACATTGTGATTGTTAATTTAAAATGATCATTTACAATTACAAAATAAATCAATCTAATTAAAATATATCATTCTAGTCATCCAGTCACATCACATGTTTTATTATTTAATTTAATCTAATTTAATCTTTCATTTTATGATCTATAAATAACAACCCTCACTTTTTGGGCCATCAAGGTCAAATTTTACAATTTGATTACTAATATTACTAATGATTTGACCCAAGTTCTTTGACACACATTATATAATTTCATCATTTATTAGAAGGTTTTTAGGATATAATCAACCCAAAATTAATTTTTTTTACTATCATGGATTATGTTACATTGAATTATGTTTTCATGATTTTCAGAAATAGAAAAGTATTTTTTGGAACACTTATTTATATTAATAAAACAATCATAAATTTAACTTAAAAAGTGAGAGTCATGAATAACCCGAACTAAAAAGAGAAATTTTTTATGTAGCACATTTATGACAAAAAAGAGGATCACAAACATATGTTCCTTGTGACCCTCACCAAGGAACATAGTGATTTGTCTCAATTAATTCATGGTTTTTATAAATATATAGTAACAAAATAGCCTGTATAACTATATTTCCATTCATTTATTGTACTGGTGAAATTTTAGGTCACAAAACAACTATATAAATTAAAATACAAATTTAAATCATCATATTTGTTTTCTAGTGTCACTTTTTGTGGAACTTGTGTTTTGTGTTATTTCATTAAAGATATTTTATTATACATTCGATTAAACATTATTCTACTATTTTAAAAATATATAAAAAACTACGTCATCTCCTAGTTACAATATTCTTGTATTATAAAAATTAATTGAAAACATTTTATTCTTATTATAATATTTTACCTTCATCCCCATTGATACATTCTCTAGATGATGAGGATTTTGAAGTACCATACCCTGATTAGGGTCTTTTGAAGTGGAAATTGGGGATCATTTTTTACATATTTTTAATGCACAGTAGAATTTTAGAAATAAGATGAACATTCATGAATAATACATTAATCAATTTGTAAAACATAAAAATATTTTCCCAATGAATTAAAACAAATACTTGTTTTAATGAAAATTTTATATTTTATAGATATTTTATTTATATAGAAACCAAATTCATTTTGTAAGTAAAACTGAATAAACCTTATGGGTGATTATTCATTTACCAGTTTATAGAAGGTATCTTATTAATTATATTAAAAGGAGAAATAGATGCATAAATGATAAATATTTACATCATGAAATATGATTCATGATATTATATGTCCATAAAATGATTTCCCATCTTGAATAAGAGGCAGGGGTGAAAACTGATGAAATGTGGATGGTAAGATATATTCTTGTTGTGACATATTAATTATGACATGAAAATCAAAAACATTACATTGTGATGGATAGATATGAATCTTTTTAAGGTATATGGCCAAAATATTTCCATGGTATGAGACCCATATACGCACCATGAAACATGGGGATGGGACTTTTACATTTTCCATTTTTGGTAAACATTTAAAAAAAATTTATCTAATGGCCTGATAAACAATAAAGTTAAAATTGACATATTTTGAAAATGATTTTATCCAGTTTATGATGATAGGTGTGTATTTTTCATATATATATATGATCTTAGATTGCTGATCGAAACAATATTTGATGAATTTATGATGCTAGGTACAATGTGTTTCACAACAGAGCCCTTATCCAAGTAGTTAATCCATTGTCATATGATGTCTTTTATTTTGATTCCTTATATCTCATCCTATCATGACTGGAATGTAATGCCCCAAACCTAGTTACCTATAGTCGGTGAATTATTTCATAACATTTTCATGATAATAAAGAAATCATTTCTCAAATGATCGATCAGTTTAGTATTATTAGAAACATGATTCATAAATTAGTTCAACTTTACAACTTGACATGAAATACAACACGAATTTATTCCATTAGGAACATCCAAGCCTCCTAGATTATGCCTGAAAGTCACTCATAACTAACTTCTTCATATCCTAGGAAAATAAAACATAAGAAAGGGGTGAGCTCAAACACTTAGTAAGGGTTATAAATATTGCGGAAGATAACATAATTATTGATCATGATGAATAATTGAAACCACATGACTTTTCCAATAATAAACATAAATTCCTTGATGGAAAGAATATGAGATGAGTAAATAATTCCATAATAAATCATAATCATGGGTATTCTACTAGTCGAATGGCTACATGAACCATCAATATTATTTTCATAATGAGGGAATGTATAATTACATACATTCTGAAACATTTTGTCAAGGCCTTGTCCAAGAAATCAAAAAATTATTAAGGCCTCGGCCAAAACCATATATAAAATTGGGAAAGGTCTCGGTCAATTCTACGTCTAGTTGTCTAATGAGACCTACTGATGCATCGAGGAGCTATAGTGGGATCCTCCTATCACTTACTAAGTCCAACACATTCCTTATATGAAATGGTTGAAATATATCATAAACATTCATATTAAAACTAGCATACAAAATGTCAATACTTTAACTATAAACCATTAATGGTATAAAAATAGTGATTCCATAGTCAAACATATCACAAAATCTTAAATACAATATGAAATTTTTGTATCATAATAAATCAACTTCAAATAAAAATAAAATCCATCTAAGGATGTTGACAGAGATGAAATCAAAATCTTCTTTAGAGAAATATCTCTTTCTATTTTGAAATAATTTAAAAGTCACATAATTATAAATTAAATATTATTTAGAAAGTATTATTATAATCGATTAAGGGAATCTTTGATTTTGTTATAATGGTGGAAAACAGCTGCACTCGCCGTATAATTTTAAAAAACATTTTTAACTTAATTTTGTCGAAATGGACAAAATGTACCTTATTTGGAAAATGACAGAAAGATTCCTTTATAAACTTCTTATAAAAATCAAACAAGGGTATAAATTACATTAACCCGTAGTCTATAAAATAGTAATAATGTATAGAAATAAATTTTTAATAAACCTGGATGTGGATGATAAAGTGGTCCAAGTACATAATAACGTATAAAAAACCTTGGATAATGAAGAGACTGTAGAATTAACCCTTACCTTGTATGTTTCTTTTGTCGAGGGTACTTTAACCTCTTATATAATGGTAAAATAATTGTTCTTAAATTATAAAATAATCATATACATTAATATGGTATCATATATGATCTTTTAACATTGCGTTGCTAATAATATCATAGTATTATCGTCGTTTCTGGTGTTAATGGATTCATTTTCCTTTATATTTTTTTTTGTCATATTTGTTATGGATTGGATGTATATTATTTTTATCCAGAATTATATTAAGACTTTAAACATTATTTCTAATCATCAAATGAAAATTTTCCTTGAATGGATATGATGGGGAATGAATCTCATCGCGTTCGTGGAGACGGTAATCCGTACGCATGCACGGGTGACAATTTCAACCTTTTGATATTAAAATAATATATAATTTGATGGTATATCATATATACAAAATTATTATCATTTTGTATTAATTATTTATATCCATTACACATCATTATTATACCCATCTAAATAATAATGTATTGAGTAACAATTACACCACCACGTGGAGACGCTAAGCCGTATGTTCCCACACTTGGTGACATGTATTTCAAAGGATAGACAGAATAAATAATTTTGATGTACCATATTTATAATAACATCACAGTATATATAAGATAATGGATTTATTATTTTAGAATGAAAATAACAAAAAAAAAGAGGATCTGGAAGAAGAAAGGAACTCGAAAGAGGTGAGGAAATATTTACCTCTTCTTCGGGTTCTTCCTTTCGATTTAAAAAAAAGGGATCCAAATATTTGATTTATGACTAATTTAAGGCCTATAATTTGAAGTTAGGATTGTAGGAATGATATTTGGGCAGGGGTTGGCCGAACCAAAAGGCTTTGAATGTGTTAATTTAAGAGGAGGGGAAGTACCCTTTTATAAAGGGGGTGAGAGGCACCTTAGAAAAAGATTGAAATATTATTTTATAATAAAATAATTTTCGATTTATAATGGCTCAATAATAAATTATTTAAAGTATATGGTCGTTATGCATCTAAAAACTCTGTACCAATAGGTTTTAGATACATTTGAGTCACTATATTATCCTTATATTTTAGATTTTACTCAAATAAATTAGTTTCAAATTTACCATGTCTCTTTTTATTTTTATATTATATGGTTAATAATTGTATTATATACTTCCAAAAGAAACCCAAGTGGTTCATTAATGATACACATATAGAAATAAAAGTATTTTTACCAAACCATAGATTTTTATAAATATAATATCAATAAATAATATAATATTTCTTTTGAAAACTCTTTTATGTCAATTTGGACACTATATGGTATTTTGTTTTTTCTAAATTCATAACATCATTTATACTTAAAAAAATTCATATAATCAATAATAACATGTCAAGTTAACCTATAAAATTTTTCATTGGAATCAAAACATTCATATTAGATTAATGTTTACATCTATAACACCATTTATTTGATTCTTTCATTAATAAGGATAATACTACATCATCATTGTGTCGTAAATAAATGTATTTATTTTATGTCTAAAAAATTGTAAATAAAATAGCATTATGTAGGAAATCTTCTTATATTTGTAATTAATATTTACAGTCGAATAGATAACATATATAACTATATGTAAAAAGTTTTTTACTCAAAGATATATGCTTATGTCATTTTTTTATTTACTTTAACTTAATTAATACAAAGTGTCATTATCATTTTGAAGTGGCTCCATGGGGACCCAAAATCGACCCAAGGATGCCCATGGTCGGCCATGTATCATCCAATAGTGTTAGGACACGTGTTATGAAAATTTAAAATTATTATAATATTATTTTTTAACCTTATTTACTAGATTGACAATTTTAACCACGATAAATAAAATATTCACTGAAGTAAATATTCCTATTGTCTAAAAATAAAAGATACCTATTTACACAATTTGGACCTCTTGATTCTAAAAAATGAATCAATTTTTCTAAATTCAAAATTCATAAGTGGAAAAAATTAATTTAAAATTAATTCGTGTTTTCAAAACAAAAAGCATTATTTTAAGAAATAATAACTTTTAAATGATTGACAATTGCTTATGTCCAGTTTAAATGTAAAATTTCTTCCAATGACCAACATTGTATTAAATGGTAAAAATATAATCTAATTATATTTAAAAACCACTCAATATTATAATTTAGCACTATTAATTATTTTGATTAAAAATTATTTTTTTATTTAAAATTTATTATTTTACACTATTCATCAAAAAATGAATGTTTTCAAAAAAATACCAAACCATTACCCTACAATAATTTCAATATTCAAAACCTAAAAATGAAATCCATTTTGAAATATAAAGTTGACAAAATTGCAAAAAGTTTGTATTAAATTTCCTAACGGCTAGTTTGATTGGTCCTGATGTGTTAGAATCTTGAAGTTGCGTACATCACATGTTATTGCATTATTTAAAGGGAAAGATACCGCAAAAGCTTGGGGTGTTACATTACCCCCACCATCAAATAATTTCTTCCTTGAAATTTCTAGAATATTACTGCATAAAAATACTCTGGTGGTTCTTCATCATAATTTCCACAGGTTCCCGTGTGGCCTCTTCCATCTTATGATTTCTCCAGAGAACTTTTACCAGACAAGTCATCTAGTTTCTCAGCACTTGTTGTCATGTATCAAGAACCATGATAGACTGTTCACAATAAGGAAGGCCGAGTTCCAACTCTAATTCTTCATAGGTGAGTACATGCATTGGGTCAGGCATGTATTTTCTTAACAGTGATACGTGGAACACATCGTGAAATTTTGAGAGAGTTAGCGGAATTTCCATCTGTAAGCTACAACCCCAATTCGTTCTTGAATTTTGAAAAGTCCAATGTACCTGGGACTTAATTTTCCCTTCATACCGAAACTTATAAAACCCTTCCAAGATAAATCTTCATGAAAACATGATCTCCTACCAGTAATTTCAAATCCTTCCTTTAGATATCGGCATAATGCTTTTTCTTACATTGAGCTGCATTGATGTGGATTTGGATTACCTTCACCAATTCCATCATTTCCTCCACAATTTCTGGGCCTACATGTTTTCTTTCACCAACATCATCCCAACAGGTTGATATGAGACATCTCTTTTTGTATAACTCTTAATATGGTACCATCTGAATTCTTGTATGGAAGATATTATTATAGGAAAATTCTACCAGGGGTAAACATTGATCTCAGGTAACTTGAAAGTCCAGTGATCATGATCTCAACATGTATTCTAAAATTTTAATAATCAGTTCTGATTATCCATAATTTTGGGGGTGGTAGGCAGTGCTCAAACGAAATTCAATATCCAAGGATTTCTGAAGACTTTTCTAGAGTCATGATGTAAAACATGGATCATGATTAGAAACAATCAATAGGGGTACTCCATGAAGTCTCACAACATCATTAATATATATCCTTTATAGAGGTTCATTTGGTAAATCTTCTATTATAGAAAGAAAATGTGCTTACATGGTAAGACAATCTACAATGACACATATTCCATCATTCCTTCTAGGAGTCTTTGGTATTCCTCTGAAATATTCCATCGTAATATTATCACATTTCAACTCAGGTATGGGAAGAGGTTTCATAACTCTTCCAGGTTGTTTCCTTCCATATTTCACTTGTTGAAAAACCATACATATTCACACAAAATCAGAAATCCCCCTCTTCATGTTATCCCATCAAAAAGGTTTCTTCAAATCTCTACACATCATGGTGCTACCGGGGTATAGAGAGAAATTGGAGCCATGAGCATCATCCTCCAATTCCTTATTCAGATCAGGTATATTAGGGACACAAAGTATCTTCCCAAATTTAAAAATTCCATCTTCATATACAAAGTCAATCAATCTCTCATCATTCACCGCTTTATTATTATTTTGAAACTCCTCATCATCAGCTTGAGAACTTTTTATCCTTTCTAATAAAAATGTTTTAGCATCCATTTGAAAAAGTATTGATGATCCACCTTCAATGGTTATTCCAATATCAATCTTTACTATATCCATGATAATAGGATCCCTTTCAACACTCATCATCTTCAAAACTCCATTATCCTTTCTTCTGAAAGCATCTGTCACATTATTGTCCTTCCCCGGGAGGTAGTGTATCATGAAATCATAATCCATGAGTAGTTCAAGCCATCATCTTTCCCTCATGATGAGTTTATTATATGAGAAAATATACTTCAAACTCTTGTGATTGGTATATATCAAAATATTTGCACCATAGAGATAATGTCTCCATATCGTCAAAGTAAAGACTACAACTGCTAACCCAAGATCATGAGTAGGATAGTTTTTCTCTTGAATTTTTAGATATCGTGATGCATAGGCAATAGCCCAATCATTCTGTATACGGACATAACCATGACCTTTATTTGATGCATCACTATAAATAACAAACCCATTATTCCCCAATGGTAGAGTCAATATAAGAGCATTGACTAATATTCTCGATAGTTTTTCAAAACATTATTCACACTATTTTTTTTAAACAAATTTAACCCCTTTACATGTGATAATGGTTAATGGTTTAGCCAATCAAGCAAAATTCTGGATGAAATGCTGCTAATTACCTGCTAAACCGATAAAACAATGTACCTTAATTATACTCATCAGAGCCGGACATTATTGGATAGCTCTTGTCTTGGAAGGATCAATAGATATTCCATCCGTAGAGACAATATGGTCAAGAAAAGAAATATCTTGAGTCCATAATTCACACTTTCTAAACATCCCATATAATTTATTTCTCTTAAGTGTATTTAGAATACTGCGCAAGTGATTTTCATGATCATTGTAGATTTTGGAGTATATCAAGATATCATTAATATATACCACTATAAAGTAATCAAGATAATCTTTGAAAACTCAATTTATTAGATCCATGAAGATAGAGTGTGAAATTGTCAATCCTAAAGTTATTACAGTTAACTTGTAATGTCTTTACCTGGTTCGAAACAATGTTTTTAGAATGTCTTCCTTCTTCACACACAACTGATGATATCCAGATTGATGGTCACTCTTTTAAATGTATTGAGATCCATGAAGTTGGTCGAATAAATCATCAGTGTGAGGTAGTGGATACTTTTTCTTTATTATTATAGCATTGATCTCCTTGTATTCAATGCACATCCTCATAGATCCATTCTTCTTCTTAACAAAAAGAATAGGGGATACCCCTAGAGAAACACTAGGTTGAATAAATCCCTTATTATTCAATCTCCTTAATTATTTATTTAGTTCAACATATTCCATAGAAGAAATTCTATAAGGGGTCTTTGAAATGGGCCTTGAACAAAGAATTAAATCAATGGAAAACTGAATTTCACGTTCTGTAGGTTCCCTAGGTAAATCCTCTGGAAATACGTCAACATAACATTGCACAATAATTACATCCTCTATTTGAACATTATTTTCCTCAACCATAGATATTTAATTCTATTCCTCCCCAATAATTGAATGTAGATGAGATACTGGGGGTGGATTTAGATAATAATTAGGTGGTGACAATTCCTCTCTAATGATAAGGTGTTATTTATCTTCGTCAAAAAATAGTAACCTCCTTCTTCTTACAATAAATTTTTACATCATGGTTCGAAAGACAATCCATATCAAGGATTATATCAAATGAAATCATGTTTATGACGATGAGATCAACAGATAAAGAATATTTATATGCTTTAATGGGAACTGATTCACAAAACATTATAGCAATGATACTTCCCTTAAGAGTTTTTACTGACAACTCCCTTGTCAAATAAAATTGGAAATATCTAATTTTCATAGAAAACTGGGAATATATGAAACAATGTGATGATACCGAATCAAATAAATCATTGGAAAAACATGATGAAACCATTAAATAAATTGCCACCACGTATTTTGGGGATTCTACCTCAGTAGTAGTGATCACATAATCTTGGCCTTGATCCCTTGGCATTTTTTGAGGTAGGATTCACTGACTCTTACACAATTCATTTTCATAAATTCCCATATCCCTACAATTATAGCATTGAACTTTGGTAGTGTCTTCTTTCCCTTAAAATCACCAGAGAGATGGCATTTCTATCCACATTTTTAGCATACTCCTTTTTTTAGACCGGCACCAGGGTGCTTCCTTCCACAATTATCATATAGTGGAAATTCAATTCTTCCCTTCTTCCATGTTTCCTTATTTCCTTTCCCATAGTGTTCAACAGATCTCTTCTTCCCTTTCTTTTATTTAAAGTCATAAGACTTAATGAATTACTTTTCGATCTTGATAGCACATAAGACAATATCTTTATATGATGAGAAGGATTGTGATACTAATGCTCGACAGTGAAATGGTTTTAACCCATCAAAAACGGTTAATCATACCTCTTGGGTTATTTATATAATCTACATCATGCCTAGCTAACCATGTAAAGTTAGATTCATACTTTTAGATATTCTCATCCTTCTTTTTCCAAAGACTCAGAAATTATCTTTCTATATTCGCTCGATGGTCATGAGGAAATTATTTTTCTATAAATATTTCTTTAAACTATCTCCATTTTAGAATTGATACTTTATCATCTTCCTTATGTTTTGAATCAATAACTACCATTGATCAACATCTCTATTGAGGCGGTAAACTGCCATGAAAATCTTTTCCCTTTCACTACTCCCCAAGGCATGGAATATTTTCTCAACAGAATTTATCCATTGCTCAGCTACAAATTGATTTGTACCACCATTGATTTCTGGTGGTTGTTTCCTCATGAAGCGATCTAACATTGATCCTCTGGGTTATGTATTAGTTTTCTCCATATGGGTAAGGTTATTATTCATAACCTGTGTGAGTTATCCCATTATGGTGATAATATAATCAGCACCATTTGTATCACTAGCTTCATTATTATTATCTTGATCAAGAAGGAAATCCCAACATCAAGTGTGTGCATTAATACAGTTTCAATTCCTTTCAATATGCGCCGTTTCTAAAAAATGGAATATACTAGATTAGTTTATGAATCACAATACATAAATCCAAACTGGTTAAATACTTAACATAAATTGAATAGATTATGGATATAATCTATAATAAAAAAATGTTTTCTTTGAGCAAGTATATACACATAAGCCCTTCATAATGTTCTTTAATGAAAATTTGAATTATCCAAAGCATATCCCCTGGGAGTGTCATAACCAAGAGTGTAGAAAATCCCGTTGTCGTACACCAGTTTCTGTTTGAATCTAGATCAAAGTTGTGTTTTTGGGTTTTACAATAAGGTAGATCTGTTCCAGAGCATGCCCCATATGCCGTATTTATATAGGGATATATTTCTAGGAAGACACACAAAATATCTACAATACCAAAATTCTATGATGTTCATATATACTAATTCTCAAAGTCTATCTAGGGCTATGTGTTCTAATCAAAGTTTATCTTAATCTAGTTTCCACGGTTTGTACTAATCTTCATCTGATACAAACTGTAACGCACTGGCCCTAGTTAACCAGATTCGGTGCATTATCACATAACATTGGAATGATCATAAAGAAATCTTATCTCTACAGACTGATCCGTTTAGTATTATTGGAAATAAGATTCATACATATGTTCAACATTGCAACATGAAAAGAAATTAAACATGACTTTGTTACATTAAAAACATCCAAGCCTCCATGATTTTGACTGAAAGTCACTCATAACTAACTTCTTCATATCCTTGGAAAATGAATCGTAAGAAAGGGGTGTCCTCAAACGCTCAGTAAGGGTAAGCAATACTGTGGAAGAGAACCTAAATATTAATCATGGTGAATAATTGAAAACCACAAACCTTTACCAATAATAAACATGAATACTATTATGGAAAGATTATGAGATGAGTAAATAATTCCATAATAAAAAATAATCAAGTGTATTATACTAGTCGAATAACCACATGAACCATCAATATTACTTTCATAACGAGGTGATGTATAATGACCGACATTCTGAAAAAAAAATTCAAGGCCTTGACTAAGATGTCTAAAAATAACTAAGGCCTCAGCCAAAACCATATATCAAATGGGGAAAGGTCTTAGCCAGTTCCACGTCTAGTTGTCTCATGAGACCTACCGATGCATCAAGGAGCTATAGTGGGCTTCACCTGTCAATTACTAAGTCCAATACATTCCTCATGTGAAAAGGTTGAAATTTAACATAAACATCCGTATTAAAACTAATATACAAATTGTCAATATTTTAACCATAAAACATGAATGGTATAAAAATAATACATCCATAGTAAAATATATCACAAAACCATAAATATAATATTGATGTTTTTTATCAAAATACATAAACTTCAAATAAACATTAAATCTATCAAAGGATGTTGACATAGATGAAATCAAAACCTTTTTTTAGAGAAATATATCTTTCTATTTTGAAATAATTTAAGAGTCAGATAATTATAGAGAAAACATTTATTTTGAAAATATTCATATAATCATGTAATGGAATCTTCGACAAACTTATAATGGCGGAAAATAACTGCACCCGACATATAAGTTAGAAAAACATTCTTACTATAATTTTGTCGAAAAGGTCAAAAAGTACTTTGTTTGGAAAATTATGGAAAGATTCATTTATATACATATTATAAAATTCAAACAATGGTATAAATGACTTCAACTTATAGTTTATAAAATAGTACGAATTTTTTGAAATACATTTTTAAGAAACATGGATGTGGATGACAAAGAGGTCCCAATAGATAATTACGTATAAACAACCTCGTATAATGAAGAGATTGTAGAATTAACCCACACCTTGTATTTTTACTTCATCGAGGGTAAGTTAACCTCCTAAATAACGGTTAAATAATTCTTATAAAATTGTAAAATAATCATATATATTAATATGGTTTCACATATGATCTTTTAAAATTACTTTGTTAATAATATCTTAGTATTATCGTTATTTCGGGTGTTAATGGATTCATTTTACTTTATATTCATTGTTATTTGTGTCGTATTTGTTATGGATGGGATGTATCTTATTCATATACAGAATAATATTATGTGTTTAAACAGAATTTTTAATCTTCAAATAATAATTAATATTTAATGGATTTTATGAGAAAAGAATCTCACTGCGTTCATTGAGACGGTAATCCGTACGTATGCATTAGAGAGACAATATCAATCTTTTGATACCAAAATAATATATAATTTGATGGTTTATAATATATATATAATCATTATCATGTTATATTTATTATTTACATCATTTAAACACCATTATTATACCCATCCAAATAATAATTTATTGAATAACAATTACACCACGACGTGGAGACGGTTAGCCGTACGTACACACATTTGGTGACATGTAATTCAAAAAAAAGATAGAATAATGAATATGGTTGTTACATATTTATAATAACATCATTTTATAAATAATATAATGGAGTTATTATTTTATAATGTAAATAACAAAGAAAAAGGATGTGGAAGAAAGAATGAACATGAATGAGGTGATGAAATATTTACCTTTTCTTCAGGTTCTTCCTTTTGAGTTGATAAAAAGGGATATATAGTTTGAATTTATATCTAAAGTAAGTCCTCTAATATGAAGGTAATAATTTTGGGATAATATTTGGGCAGGTTTTGGCCAAACCATATGGCTTTGAAAGTGTGAATCGGAGAGAAGGGAAGTGCCTTTTTATAAGAGGGGTGAGGGGCACCTTAGGAAAAGATTGAAATATTTTTTTATAATAAGATCACATTAATTTTATAGTGGCTCAAAAATTAATTATCTAAAGGATAATGTGTGTATGGGTATAAAAACCCTCATCCAATAGGTTATATACAGGTTTGGGTCACTATATCAAACTTATATTTTATATTTAACTCTTAGTTAATAAGTTTGACATTTACCATGTGTTTTTTGTATTTTCATATTATATGAATAATAAACATAATATATACTTTCAAAAGAACCCCAAATGGTTAATTAATGATAAATATACATTATTTAAGTCTTTTGGAAAAACCATATATTTTTATAAATATAATATCAATTAATAAGATAATATTTGTTTTAAAAAATCTTTTATGTCAATTTGTCACTATTTGGTATTTTGTTTTTTCTAATTTCATAACAACATTATTATTTAGAAAATAATTCATCATATCAATAATAACGTGCCAAATTAATCTCTAAAATTCGTTTATGACATCATTACTTTGAAATTATATTTATTTTAACATCTGTAATACCATTTATTATATTCTTTCTGTAATAAGGAAAATATTGTATTATCATTGTGTCATAAATAAATAGAATTATTTTATGTCTAAAAAATATAACTAAAATACAATTATTTATTAAATACTTTTATATTTATAATGAATATTTATAGTCTAAGAGATAACATATATAACCCTATGTAAAAATTCTTTTATTAAAAGATATATGCTATTTTTATTTTTTATTTACTTTTACTTAATTAATATAATGTGTCATTATCAAATACAAGCTGCTACATGGGGTCCCAAAATCGACCCATGGATGCCCATTGTCATCCATGTATCTTCTAATATGTTTAAGACTCGTATTAGGGTAATTTAATATTATTATAATATTATTTCTTTACCTTATTTACAGGATTTACCACATTAACCACGTTAAATATAATATTTACCCAAGTAAATATTTCTAATGTATAAAAATAAAATTTAACTATTTACACAATTTGGACCTCCTGATTCCTAATATATAATCCATTTTTATAAATTGAAAACAAAAAAGTGGTAAAAAATAATTTAAAATTAATACCCATTGTCAAAACAAAAACCACGTTGTTAAGAAATAATAACTATCAAAAGATTGGCACTTGCTTATGTCCAGTTTAAAAATGAAATTATGTCCAATGACCACCATTGGATTAAATGGTAAAAATATAATATAATTATACTTAAAAACCACTCAATTGTGTAATTCATCAATATAAATTATTTTTGATTAAAAATGTTGTTTTTAATTAAAATTTAGTATTTTCACTATTCATTAAAAAATGAATGTTTTTAGAAAAATACCAAAAATTCACCATATGATAATTTTGATATTCCAAACCCAAAAAATATTGTTATTTTGAAAGATAAAATTGATAAAATTTTAAAAATTGGTTATTACAATTCATAACGGCTTGTTTGATTGGTCACGATGTGTAAGAATCTCAAAGTTGTATACAATGAAAACTATTGCATTATTCAAAGGGAAACGTATTGTGGAAGCTTGGGGTGTTACATGGAATTTGTGTGAAATTATCCATTATTATGAGTGATGTAATAATTATGATATTTTAAAAATTGGTTATTTTTATTTTATTTTAGAATAATTCTTTTTTTTTTGTATTTTTAAATAAAAATTCTATCGCATCCATTTTCTATTATAAATAACATTTAACAGTGAATTGGGAAGTATCATCTAATATATGAAAAATAATAATAATTCAAGCATGATTATTTTGTGAATTGGGATAAATATGTATAAATATAGTGTCAGATTGCCAAAATAATTGAATCTCCCAATGTAATTTACTATATGAACAGAAGAAATTATTATAATAGAGATAAATCACCAAGTCAAATTGAGTTTATAGATTCAAATATGTAAATAACATAACTATACATGTGAAATAATTAATATATTAGAACATAAATCTAAAATTTAATCAACTACACACATTTTCTCAATTTGATTTCAAACCAAATTCCATTATCTTCTCTATTTATCAATAAAACACAACAAATAATTTAAATTTTTCTAATTATTTTCATAATATCAACTAATTGGTTCGACCTAGAACTCATAAGTCACTAGATTTTAATTAGTTGATGTAGTTTTTATGAGTTTAAAGTAAATTATTAAATTTTAAATTCACCATATTATTTTAAATTTCCCTTCATTCTTGATAAATTTCTAGAATCGTTTTGAGGGGAGGGTCCTGATTTTGATTATTATTGTTAGATTTTTTTCAATCTATTTTTATTTTTGGTCTCCATTACACATGGTATTATTTTGGTGTTATTTCAAAACATAATATAACACATGATTACCACACTAATGGTAATGTAAAATTGGATTATCTTATATATGATCCCAAATTAGAATGAAAAATATGAAAATAGATAAAATATATTTATGGGGTATTAGTGGACAATACATTCATTACATCACTGGAGGACTTCCATATAGACCACAAAAGATGTATATTCTCATTGAATAATAAAGACCCTATTGTTTATGAAATTAACACCATGTTATATTTCCATAATTAATTTCACATCAATTCATAATAGATCAAAGTATAAATTATTTGTGTTCAAATATGTTCCATTTTTTTTCTTATTACCACATAATGAAATTTTCACCTACATATGGAGTTTCATAGAACAATATTCCTTCTGTTAATTCGAAAATTTCTCAACAGATTTGGAAATACAATGATTGAGTTAATTTTCAATAATATATAATAAACCATAGTGGATTAGAGGCCTCCCACAACATTCCATCAGTATCTATGGTGGATTTGTGAGAAACATATTAACACTGTTCATACTCACATAAAACATATATGAAAGTATTCTTTAAAACATTAGATTGTTACCATATTTTTGGAAACACATTAGATAGATCCTGGGATTGATTTAATGATT
Organism: Viscum album; assembly: GCA_963277665.1. Classification (NCBI taxonomy): domain Eukaryota; kingdom Viridiplantae; phylum Streptophyta; class Magnoliopsida; order Santalales; family Viscaceae; genus Viscum; species Viscum album. The sequence goes on along the minus strand of OY728133.1, from coordinate 238,353,939 downwards.
TAATTTAGAAATTCTTTTTTATGGAATGAAAATATAGATTTTACAAAAATATCATTCTATAGGTTTCTCATAAGTGAGTAGATTAATTATTTATGCCACATCCGGAAGTTCAATAATGAAGAAACCACCAAAGGATAAAAATAAACATTTAGATGAAATGTGAAATAGTAGTTTGTAATTTAAAATAGAATTAATACTAAGAACAGGGTTGTTTATGGTCTATAAATAAGGCTATATTGTAACTCGGATGTAGGTCCAGATGATAAAATAAGATGTTATGATTTTATGATAAAACCCCTAGGTTATATACACTGAATATGTAAAATATATTAACTACTAAAACCAAAAAGTCTTTTCAAGGATGTAACCAAAATTACCATAAGCATAATTATTCTATCTAGGATAATATGGATACTGGTAATAACAACATCAATCTCTTCAGTCATGACTGAAATTAACTCATTAAAAGATAAATTCACTAGCTTTATGGACACCACTACAGATATTATCTATGAACATATATAGGATTCAATAAATCAACAAACATCCTTATGAAATATAGAGGTCTATATTGGTAATATTTTTTATCAAATATTATAATGGACTATGATATTATTACTAGACTACCCACAAAACAACCCACATGTAGTATTTATGGAAAATGATTTATGAATATAGAATATAATCCAATTTTATCATAAATAGATAATAAAATCATATGAAAAACAAGTTAAAAAGGTAAATAACATCAATTAAATTAGAAAGAAGAATAATGCCATGAAATAACCCTACCACCATATAATCCACATATACAATCACCAAATAGTATCAAGATGGATAATTTATAATAATAGAGAAGTATGTTTATTAGATAGTTTAAAAAATATAAAATTTATAATCCTTCTGAAAAGTAATCATACAACATTTCAACATACTATTTTTTTTTAAAAACTTGTGGGGGAAAAATAAAATAGTAAGAATTTTTATGATACCTCTCATTAGAGAATGGTATATTTTAGTTTCAAAGTATATACTAAATAATCATTAATACATAGGTTGTTTTCCAATTCTTATGCTTATGAGGTCCAGTAAATTTGGAAATAAATTATGTCCCTTTGGTGTGGGATTAAATATCATGTCTTATAACATCTTTAAAATCATAACAATTCAGATCCTGAAACCCAAAATATTTGTATTTGCTGTTGATGATCCGTTAGTGAAATAACCATGAGGACTAATTAAAGAAATTTTCATTATGGTAGAAATGATTATATTCTAAATGTAATTTTAGTTCAAGATATAAATGAGATTTGAACACCACCCGTTTATTGTAGAAGGTTTCTAGATAGTGGATGAATATTGATCGAAATACAAAGTGGTGAATTGTGATTTTGGGTGACCAGTGAGAATGTCAATTTCAACATACACCAATCAATGAAGAACTATGATGTGAAGTATGATAATTTTTTAAAAAATTCATCGATATGAATGAAGTTGGGGATTTTCATTTATTATTAGAAAAAATTATCTACATACGAATGAATAAAATAAAAATACTAAAAAGAATATAGTATATATTAGAGTTAAAATCATATATCATAGCGGGATAAATGAAACAAAAAACATAGAAGATTGGTTGGGTTGCAAGATACGTGAACTAGATATTTAATTTTATTTTATAATTATTCATTTGTGGATATGGATAATATATGTCCTGAAGATTTTTCCCCAAGAGGGAAAGAATCGATTTTTTAAGAATTAATGAGGAAAATCAATGTGTACTTTTCAGAATTGATATTTTTTGTGGACCCAGACATGGAATGTTCTTTCTAATCCACCATCACCTGAGTTGAAGAGGTAATCTTGGGAAAAACTATTAACAAATATTCCATGATACAACAAGTGTTTTTAATATTTAATATTTTTTTATATAACTAATCTCCACTAAATTGTTTTTAATGTAATTGAACAATGGCTTTTATATTCAATTGTGTATTTTTTCTGGTCTAAATAATAGAACAAAAAATTATGAGAATATAAACAAAATATGATGGTTTAAAGATAAAGTAAACCAATTAAAATGGGAAGTATTAATTTCAATTTTATTATTTTCTGTTTCTCTCAAACATTTCTACCTACAAAATATTAATTGAAAAAATGGATTCCATGCATATAATTGTTTCTCGATTTAATGAACTAAGAGACAAATAAAACTGAGGATAGTTATTATTCCCTATTTTAAATTTTATTTTCAATATATTTAAAAAGATAAATGGAGGAATTAATTATTAAATATCAATATTCACATATTGATTTGATAAATTAGTATTGGGGTGATTTTTTTATTTTTTCTAATGAAATTTTTCTATGAATTTACATGTATAAAAAATATGAAATTTTTTTTCATTTTATTTTCTTTTAATGTGAATTTCTATGTATAATTGTTTAGATAAAATTTTATAATTTTAGAAAAATGATTTTGTCCTAAATTTCATGTTATTTTTTTATAATATTTCTTCTAAAACAATGGAATGTTTTTTTCTAGAACATTATATTCATCATTTTGATGCATTGATTATAAACATTCAGATTTAAAATGATTGTGTACTATTTTCATTATCCCTTATATAGATACCTACCCATAAACTAATCGTTTTTATGTCCATATAATCAATGAATATCCTTTTGGGATGATATACATTATATTAATATATTCTACACTCCTAATATATAGTATTTATTTGGAATGATTTAAGTAAATTGAGTGTTGTGGACATGGTTCCCTAGTGAAAATAATTAAAAAATAGAAATAGAAAAGTTTGGAGGGTATTCATGGTATATTGGGTAAAATGTTATTGATTTTTTTATTAATAATAATTTATTTCCTTCCCACATAAAAAAATTTAAAAAATAAATCCAAATAAAAAAGGGGTTGTGTTTTAAATATTAAAAATTTACCATTTACATGAAAAATGATGTTTCTTATTTGTGTTTTGGTAGTAGATATTCTTTTTTTCAAATCTAAATATTTAAAAAATTTAAAAAATTAACAAAAATTAAAAAATAAAGGATGGTGTATTTCATTTATTTAATACCATTTATGTTCGGCTTTTCATTTACTTTTTAGAAAATTGTAGGTAAAATAATAAAAAGAATATTTGTTAGCTATACTGTTATTTATTTTCATTAAACAGACCCCTTTTTATAACTTCATGTTTTATCTTTAAATGTTTTACATAATTACCTACCAACCCATTAGCATAGGGTTTATTTTATACTCATGGTAAATCTATAATGATTATTTTTTTATTTTATCTCTATAGAGTAAACAAGGTTGCTACATTAAAACTCAATGGTATGGATCACTAATCATTAGATGATTATAGATCAATTTAATTCATCTACACTTAATGAAGAGTTAAATGTGTGAAAATAGTTATAAATTTCAAATTCAATTCACAATGATAATGAAGTGAAAAATATAGGTTTATGAATTAAGAATCATGGTTAAATCAAAAGAAAAATAATAAAATATATTGTTGACATATTTATTTGAACACTAACGTGTATACGAAATTTTATAATATAATTGGTGAACATTTTATTCACCATTATATAAATTTATCTATTGAATAATATCTATATCATGGTTATAGAGACTATCCTTTGAAATTTGTTGATATATATTCTTAAGGACCTAATAGAGATCATTTTTGGGGGGATTTGATAGTTTATTTTCTTATACATTCTTTTAATATAACAAAATAATGATTTATTATATTAAATATATTATACATACACTATTTCATTTTTTGTTATATTTTTATCGATGTTTTCATTTAATTTAGATTGATGGTAATGAATAAAAAATATCAAGATTCCAGTTATGAGAATAAAAAGCACGTCATGACATATTTGAAGACATAACTCCAAACATGTATGAGTTAAGGGAGATAAATCTATATAAACTGAGGATAGGAATGCATATTTGTGTTCTGACACATTATTTAATGTGTGAAAAGGAATAAATTTACCATGTGAATGATGATTGTGAATCATTACAGGAAAATGAGATATATATTTTCATGGTGTAAATCCCATGTTCAGATCATGAAACATGGTTACAAAATTTAAATAATATTATTTTTTTCTATACAATAATATATTTCTTATTTAATGACCAAATAACCCCTAGGGTTTACTTGGAAATATTCTCTTAGGATTTTTTTTCTTCCACCCCCTCACTCTGACTCACATTTCAACCATGAGGGTGTAATTCTCTCATGTGTTGAGTGAAGTAGTCATAAGAGGATTGTTCTATAGGGATATTTTATTAAATTTTTATCATTTTTTGGGAAATATTTTCAAGGGAAAATTCTATCATTCCATATTATTTCAATATTAACATAGATAATTTAATTGGTTAAAATCATCTAATATCCCACTATAAATATTAAATATTTCATGGACACTTTTTGAATTAGGATAATTATGCATGAAATTTCAATTTAATAACCTAATTAATTGATCCACCAAAATTTATTGACCCAATAAAATGATTAAATTATATATTAGAGATAAATAACGAATACCAAGGGTTTAATTATATTAAATTACAATAATAACATAACGAAGAAGAAAAAATAGTTCATCAATCATTTTACATTCCATAACTATACTAATAAATAATATATAGTGACCTAGTGTTAATATACATGGATATTACGTCATTTTATATAAATATAAATCACATTACAAAACTACATCCATGAGAACTATAATTTATTAGTGTCTTTAGAGACAAGGAACTCAGTCTTCTAGTTTGGTGAAGGATATTCCACATCTCTCTTAAGGATCACCCCCTTTAGAACATATAATTAAGACTTTTCATCACAACACATGGAAAAGAAACATAATAAAAGGGTGAGAACGATTGATATGTAAGGGTTAATAAAAGAAAATACATAGGTATTACTTGAACATAAGAGTATGAGAACATGGAAATTACATTTTAAGATTATAGAATGAATATCAAAGAACATATACAAGAGATATGGTATAAATATTTGAAATTTATAAGACAAGAATCAAAAGATAATAAAAACATTTACCTTATAAGTTTATATTAGGCATAATACATAGAATTTATGGTATAAACTTTAGAATAGAAAACATATTGTCAAGGTGACATAACAATACTTTATACAAGTTATGATTAGGATATAACACATTTATATGCCTCTATCTTTGAGTTTCAACTTGTGTGCCCTCTTAATTTCAGGATTGGGATATAAAACGTGCACTCCCTTATTTTATGGCATAGGATGAAACATGTGTACCCTCTAGTTTTTAGGATTCGTCAAAATCCTATAAACCCCCATGTTTTCAAGATTCAACTACAACCTATGAACCCTATTGGTTTTTAAAAAAACAAGTTTACCCACCTATTTTTAGGATTGAGATACAACTCATTAATCATTTGAGATCCTTTATAACATATCATTACCAAATGTGTTGGTGGTAGATATAGGACACACTCATCACATGATAAAATCATACATTCATGTAACACATGACAATATAACATTCATCATTTCATGATCCATAATAAAATATGAGTTTTATAAACATTATATAATAACTCATGATGTAAATTGGTTATCATAACCATTTAATCAAACCCTAGTCAATATATAAAATATAGGTCTCATAATAATTTTATAATTTAATTACTCATGAAACAATAATGGTTTCATAATAACTTATTAGGGTATAACCCATTAAAGAGAAACTAGTTTCATAAACATAATGTCTTGAAATGGTAGACTATTAACAAAAATAAATTAATGGTATCCTTTAGTCATGTCACTTGAAATTGAAAAAACTAGAACCAAGGATGAAATATTATATGAAGACTGATCTAAAAGGATCACTTTGAACATAAATTTTAGGTGAAAAAATTAATTTAAAACATATAAAATATTCAAAATTATTTTCCATGAATTTTTTTTAAAAACAAATAATTATATTAAATAATATATTAAAGCCAATATAACATATTCTTTTAAAAATAACATTTCTATCATAAAACATATTTATCTCTATCTACCATTAGAATAATATTGAAAACGTTTAAAAAATATTAATAAAATTGAAAACCATTTTATTTGAAAATAAAATTAGTCCTAATCAAATATACTTTTAATCCATTGAAATTATATTCATTGAAAATAACATTTTGATGTCATATAATAGAATTGTAAATAATCATTTAAAAACACTGTAAACATAAAAAAAATTTGAAAACCTTTTTTATTTTTAAATTTTTTTTAAATAACAAAGTTTCATAATATTATGAAAAAAATATTTAACAAATTTTTATAAACATACAAAAGAAGAATCAATGAAATTATGGACATAAATGTAGATAAATCCACACATTCTGAATATTCATTTTGCTATATAAAATACTAGAAAAGTTACATTATTTGAAAATGGACGGAATGTATCATTAAAAACCATTTGATAATAGCAAAGCATATTTTGAATTTTTTATTAATATAAATTTTGGAATGAACATTGATTTTTGAAAGAAATGTTAAATAAAGTTAAATTTTTATAAAACCAATATTCTAATTATTATTGGTACCAATGAGTTATGAAATGTTACAATTACATGGATATAACATGAATAAACATTGATTAAATAAATTAATGATAATTCACTAGGAATGGATGATATGATTTCATTAATGGAAGAATTATCATAAACAATATTGATAAACGATCAGATTGATGATATAAAATGTTACTACTTAGGGAATATTGAATCAAAATATTATAGGAAGATTAAAATTAAATTAATCATAAAATATCATGAAAATAAGTGGATTCCGGATATATAATGTCAATGTTAGTATATACCCTTCATAGAAAAATATAGGTGCATAACATGTCTTCTGTCTCAATGAAGGGAAATTAAGACAAAATTATATTAATGATTTTGTTACTTTTAAAACAGAAAACCCATGAAATAAATGTCATTAAATGGTTTTGTAAATACAAATATACTAAACTATAATATTTATATAATATATAAATGGTTTGAATACATAACTTCACAATATAAATGATTGGTGACTAAGACATGTATCTCATAGAAATAAAAAGTGAGATGAAATTCCTTTACCTTAATTCCTCAATATTGTCACACACATTAAAACCAAATGTATAATAAATATAAGTATTTTATAAGTCTACTAAATAAATAAATTAGTTTATCTTATAAAATATATTATTTTATTGTGACATTATATTTCTAAATTATTAACAACTCCATGTTAATGTTATGTTTTGGTAATATCTGCTTTATTTTTCATATATGTTTTGGATTTTTTTTAATTATCAAATTAAATAAATCATATTATATTTATTTATAGAATGTAAATATGGATATAATTATCATATATATTTAGTTTATATTTACTTATAATAATCTATGGAATATGGAAATATGAAATAGAATGTATCATTCCGGGAGACGGTAGGACGTATGTATGCATTAATGTTGTTTATATTTTTTTATAATATTGAACAAAAGATATTAAATGACATATATGGTTATATATATATATTCATTATAACAAACTTATTATGACATATATATCAAATAAGTTCTCTAAAACAATCCTTAATACATTCCATGTAGAGAGTGAATGAATTACATCACCTTGAAGAGGTAGCAGTTCACACTTCCACAATCAATGTTAGCATATATAAAAGAAATTGAAGAAATAATGTGTGTATAATTTAATTACCAAACCAGAAAAAAAATCATAAGTATAATATATATTATATAAAAAAATAATTTCCATCATAATTCTCAACCATGAGAGGTGGTACATGAAAAATGAACATCATTGTTTCATGAGGCGGTATTTCATCCCACGCAAGAACGGTAAGTTTGCAAACCATTTGATGGATGTGTGTTTAAGTGTAGGTCAAAAACACAGAATAAAACATATCATTATATTATGTATAATATGGTAATTATATAAACATGTAATATAAAAAAATTTCATGATCAAAACTTAAAATAAAAAATGGAGCTTGAGCAAGGATGTTACATTTTCATTGTGTAACTCCTCTTAGTTTACACCAAAATGATTGCTTGGATAGGTTTCATATAAAAGTAAGGATTAATTGTATAAGGTATGAATGTTTATAAGTTATTTTGAAAGATATTGGAATAACCTAATTGTTTTCATGGGAGTGAATAAATGGAAGAGGTGGTGACCTTTTATAAGGGAGGGAGGGGAGACACTTGGAATTTTTTAAAACAAGTTACGTGTACCTATGTTTTACATAATAAAGTAAATATATCCCATTATAAACAATAAAATAATGTTTATTGATGAAGTAATGACATCCAATGTCTATTAGACTATTTGATATGTCATTTTGTCCCTTAAGTTTTGGTTTTGTCCCTTGTAACGAATAATTTTACATTAATCATTGTAATTAATTTTATTCACCTTCACTAATATTTTTAGTAAAAAATTAACTTGATCATATTAGACTATATATATTATACAGATTAAAATTGTGTATTTCCGTTTTTTTAAATTTAGTTTATAGAATTGGAAAAATGTTGTTTAATGTTAATCTCATTAATGTGGTGAGTAATCAGGTTTATAAATTGAAGATGTTCAAAATTTCATTATGTTTTTATATCTAAATCCTACAAAAATATTCTAATGACATAAATTGGTCTAATATATGTATAAATGATATATTTTTTACTTTAAATCCAACATATAATTTTATTTAACTATATATATAAATTAAATAGAAAACCTTTTTGAATTAAAATTATGTATTTTTTCACTATACATTAAAAAATAATGTTTCTAAAAAAATCCCAAAAATTAAACCTAAAATAAATTTGAAATTAAGAATATAAAAATTATTTTTACTTAATAAAATTAAAATTATAAATGTGTCGTAATTAATATTCAATATGTGTTCTACATTAAATGTTTTTAGAATTTCATTTTAGAAAGATAAATTTTTATATTAATAAAATTATATTTATTTATAACATATACATATAAAATATATTTTATGAGTATAAAAAATATTTATTAAAAACAAAATATTTAAATATTATATAAAAAATTATTTATAATTGGCTTGTAAACATTATTTAAATAAAAATGTGTTTGTACATAGAAAAATAATGTTCATAGAAAATTAGTTCTCTTATTTCCTAATTATTCATACATTCACCTCTATTAATTGATAAGAAAATAAATAATATTATATACATGTTTAAATAATATTTTACCAATTTAGTAAATCTTATTAATAACTTCTATTCCAACAATAATGTGTTATCTATATTAATATTTTAATAATCATATTTATAGTATATTGTAATTTGGTAAGCACTTATCCTTCTGTGTAACGCAAGCTAGTGAATAAATTCATTATTATGTGTAAAAAATAGAAAAATAATGTTTTGTATAATACAATATATTCAAAGTGTTGTGTATAGTGCATGATTAACTTGATGTTTCTTATAATTTAAGAAATAACATAGGGCTTTAATATAAGAAAAGTTATATTCAGTGTTGTGTGTAATAAAATATATAAAAAAATATTAAATTAATTTATAAAAAAATACAAAATATCTATTTGTTATATTTTACCCCCTTACAATGAATTTTCCTCGAAATGATTCATGGTTATTAATGGTTTAATACTTGAAATTCCATTTCATATAAACCCAAATCATAAAAATTTACACTAAAAGTCCTTTAAAAGGGAATGTTTCAAACATGATGGTTACACAAATTAATGCATATCTAGGATTCTAAATGGGATAACATTGGTGGAAAGTAAAATATATTAACTTGGAGGACAAGATTAAATAAATTTACAGAGTGATTGAGGTCAAAAATCAGAAAAAAGTGAATGATTAATAGAAAGTTGAGGGACTCAATTTCATAGGACTGTGATGATATTAAAGGCAACCAGTTCAATAAAAATTATGGTATTAGGGTAAAATTTTATTTCAACATTGTATTACATAAATTTTAATTCTTTTCATTAAATGATATTCCTATATGATTTCAGGAAAACCTCGCCATTTTTTTGTTCCTTGATTAATTTCTACTTCACCTTTTTCTCCGAAAAGTATGGTGAATTTTTCTTGTTTGTAGCATTAATAGATCATGAGATCTAGGATAATACATCCCATATATAATCAGTTATCATAAAGTTCTAGTTGATATAATATGTTATACAATATAAATTAATCTTCATTTAGTGAGATAATACATAATCTCACAAATATTATCAAATGTTTAACATCAAATTTCCATAAATGGATAACCTTATAACCATTTTGAATGACGAAAATTATAAACTATAGAAATAATGTCAATAGATCAAGATAAACATGATACCAAAAATATCTAAAATTATCTCTTGGTTTTCAAAGTCAATTCTCTTTAATACCCTCATCATATAATCTCTTGGGACATGGTAATAAGTTGTAATCATCATCCGTGATAATTTATACCACATTCTCAAAAAATCATTTATCATTTTTTATGTCATAAGTACTATTCAATTTAATTTATAAATATCATCAACACATTATCCACATAAAATATCATTTTCCCTTCCTCAAAAACCTATTAATGGTTACCACACCTTAATGTAATCTTTACATTAATTCTTTTTTATAAATAAAAAATTGATTAGAATATTGAAAAAAATAGAAAAAAAAATCTAAAAACAATAATTATTCAAGTAATGATTAATTTAACACAAACAATCAACTATAAAACATATACACATAAATCATTCAACATTATTCATAAAAAATTACTCTAGATTCATCAACATCTTTCTTAATACAACTCTAATAAAATATAAAATATGAATCATTTCTTATGGTTCGAGAACTTTAATATAATCTTGCTTCTTCCATTTATCAAAATAAACACTATAAATACATTTTATACCATTCACATGTCTTTTTAGGTCTCTTTATCTTCAAAATAATATCAAGTACTTATACCACATTCTTGATTTTCATCATAACGTTTCCACATAGGGAATTACGTTTTATAATGACAAAAGATTCCACATTTGAAAAATTCAATGTTAAACCAATTCATTTTAGTTCCTATGATTAAATAAGGCCAGAAAAAAGATGATAAAAACACTTATCATATAATAAAACCACATATTGTTGAAAAATTACACATATGATGTCTAAATAAAAACGCCTACATAATTAAACTATTACACATTATGTTTATTTTACCTTATTCATAGTCATATTCTTTTTAAATCATTCATGATGGTTTTTAAATATATTGTGAATTACTAAATAATATCTCTCAAGGGTGTCAAAAAATGTTGAAGTAGTCATATTTTTGTGTACTATGTTACACTCGATTCTAACCCAAATCACCTTGTTAGAGTTGTTATTCTTATGTACATTTATGCAATAATCATTACAATGTGTAATATCTAGATAAGGATTTATTTCCAAAAAAACACTCACTACATCCTTTAATAAAATCCATGAAATTATCCTAAACAATATCTCATCCTTATACTTATCCACAGATACATACATAGAAATATCCTTAGAAATATACATAGGGGTCCCACTAATGTATTCTCATCCTGGTTTGTAAAGGTTGAAATTTCTTTTCCTTTGATAAAAACTAATGTAACCTCATATTAAAATACATGAATATTAGTTTATTTTAGATAAATAATCATCACAATAAAAATTACATTCAGAATAACCCTAATAGATTTGTGTCTTTGAAATCATCGAACACATTTATCTATGTTTTTTTAAAACATCTCCAATATCTCCGTTAAATATCATCCCCATTATTAATCTTACAAAAAAATTTCTTATAAAAAAAGTACACATAGGAAAGGGTTGATCTAGAATTCTTAGTATTGGTACATAGAGTTAAAACATAGGCATATCATGAAATTAAGGGTATGAGAATAAGAGCATAACATTATAAGGTCATACCCAGAAATAAAAGATCATATATACAATAAATGGTTTAAATACTAGAATTTAATAAGACATGAATCATAAGATAATAACGAACATGAACCTTGTGAGAATATCATAGGCATAAGAAACATAATATGTGGAATATACAAAATCTCAAAAAATATTATTCCAAGGCTACCTACCATGACCATCATAACTTGTTAGGCTTCAGCTACAACCCTTTTACATACTTTGGGCATGGCCTAACATCCTGGGTACCCTGTTAAATTTAGGATTAGGTTATAACCCCTGTATTACCTTTTTCTCAAGCTGGGTCTACAATCTGTGTACCCTATTTCTTTTATTATAGGCATTAAACCATTACCCTTTAGTTTTTTGGGCTAGGGATAAAAATTGGGTACCCTCTTGTTTTTTTGGGTTACAACCCATGTACCCTCTACCATTTTGGGATATTTTTATAACTCATGTACACTATGATTGTATATACCAATTAACATTACCCCATGTATTTGAGGGAGATATTGTCCTCACCTATCACATAATAAAATCATACACACATGTGACACAAGATAATTAAAATTTCATCATATCATTAGAAATAATAATATATGGGTTACAATAATATTATATAATAACCCAAGAAATTAAATGTGTATCATAAATATTAAATCATTCTATGACCTGTAGATAATTTATATTATTCATAATCATTTTATCCTAGAGTAACCAATGAATGTAAAGAGGATTCATAAGCATATATTATTGTATTACCCCTTGATGAGAAACAGGTTTCATAAACATCAACCCATAAAACATAGAGTATTTAGAGAAATAATCTGATTTTTATCCCAAAGACATTTACCTAGAAATGAAAAATCATAACCAAGGATTTCATCTTAGATGAAGAAAGATTTTTAAAGATCTCATGGAAGATAACTTTTCTTTGAAAATAACATTTTAAATGTATAAAATTTTCAAGATCAATTTCTATGAGTATACTATGAAATAATATCATATAATCATGAAAAATAATTTAAAAATTTCTTGAGTAAAATATCCTTTAATCTAGGATTTAAAATAATTTTAAAACATAAATTATTTTAACGACTTCTTTCATTGAATATAACTTTGATAATTTATAAAGAAGCATGAAAACATCTTTAAACCCATTTTTTAAATTCCTTGAATGATTATAAAATAAATTTAAAAAAATATATAAAAAACTCTTTAATACATATAATGGAGGCTTTAAAAATAAATTAAAATAATTTTAAACAAATAAATATTTTTTAAAACCATTTTGAATTAAAATCAATTATAAAATAAAAAAATTTCTAGCAAATTCATGATAAAATCCCTTTAAAAGGTTCATTTAATCATAATATGGAAGCATCAAGGAAATTACATTTATTATGGTGATTATGTTTATACATTTTTATAATTATGTTTGATCCATCAATGTTTATAAAAGTTACATTATCATAATATAAAAAGTAAATTACTTTTAAAACAAATTTTTTACAAAGCTAGTGTTTTAAGGACAAGGTATTAAACAGTACATCATCTACCTATTAAACTAGGTTTTACAAATTCATATTCACAAATATCTTTTAGATATATTAATATATATATTTAATACATAGCTCATTCATTTCAACCCACAACCATACAAATTGGACACAATTAAAATTTTATCCATTTCATCGAAGACAAAATATATTTTTAACACAAAACAACAACAAGATTTCATAAAAAATCATCCTAATATTTAACATGACATTCTTACTTCTATTAAAATTCTTTATAACCTATGAAAAAAAATTAAAAACATTAAATGAGAATAAAAATAACTTTATGGGATATAAAAATAAGATAAGAAACCACTAGTTAGTGGATAATTATAAACATTTGAGATCATTTTTCATAAAGACTTACTTCTCACCCATATAAACTTACTTTGTGAACCATGCGCCTTTCATAAAACATTAAAATATATATTTATATATAAACATAAGGGTATCCTAGGGAATTAATTATTTATATTTTAAAACATAGAGATACCTTATGAACCATAACCCTCATGGAAACATTACAATGTAACCCTCACAATTTCCTTATTGTGTATCTATCACAATTACACATGGATTAACCATTTGGGTGAGCCATAGAATACACATAACCAATGTATTGTAGAGAGATTTAGGTCCCACCTTTCATCATAAAATATTCATAAGAATAAATATAATTATCATAAAACAAGAATAATTTCGTCAAAAATATTACTTTTGAATTTCATAAAATAAAATTTCGAAAGTCGATTTTTTTTAATTAAAGACACTTAATAATACCATATAATTAAACTGAGATTTAATAGAATGAATGAATTGTGTTCATAATCTATAAACCAAAATTATACTTCATAATATTATTTAAATTAATTACACCAATAATCATAGAAGAACATAGTTAATAAAGTAGAAGTTTTACCCAATGAAAGGAAATTCGGTTAAGAATTCAATTACCTCGGGTTCTTATTACATGAATATTGATTAAACCTACTTTATAACGGATAAAATAGTGTTTTAAATATTTTAATGAAGAATAATCGTGGTTATAAAACACTATGAATCTATTTTATAATAATATTCGATCCATTTAAAAATAATATTTTTTATATCCATTATTTTAGGTGCGTTCTTTACCTGATTTTCATAGTGAGTTTGTAAAGGATTTTCATTTTGAATGAATTGTAAAATCTATAAGTGGAATGATATTATTATAATATGTATCTAATGTATTAAATTATGCTATAAATAATTTTGGATATACGGAATGATGATGAATAATTAGATAAATCATTAGTGGTATTCATTTGGATAATTTTAGCTGTTCTTTGATAATCATGGACTTATTTCATTATGTAGCATTATTATTATTAATATAAGATACTTCCAGAACATAATATGGTTCATATATTATAATTTAAAATATTTTTCAACCATTGAACATTTTTTACAACCAGATTTGAAAGAAGTAATGAAAAATGAGGACACATCGTCCATGAAGTCGGTAAATTGATACATCAGAGACGATATTTTTATTTTTAGTATAAGATGAAGAGGAGATGAATAACAGTGGAGAATTTTTCAATAAACATGATAAAAAATCATGAATATATATATTTTTGGATTATTCATGCCTGTCGTATAAGGGGAGGTTAATATATTATAATAAAAAAATAATTCTAAAGAAATGACAAGAAAATAAAAGAGAAATTTTACAAATTTATCTCTTCTCCATGAGATCCTCTTTATATCCGTTGTTTTTGGAATTTTTGTGAGACCAATAAGTCTAAGATATGGGGATGATCATTGGGAATGATATTGTGTATAATTTTTTTTAATTCTAAAGCTTGAGATGTTTGAGAGGAAGATGGGTGAGGGTAGAATTTATTGTGTAGGAGAGGAGGGGTTTCCTTATTTTAACCATTAGATTAATTTTTTTGTCAAGACTATGAGTAGTCTTGATTCATGTGACCCAAAATTGTAATGATATAATGTGATTTAGAACCAATGTTTCTTAAATTGGACATGATTCTAAAAAAAATTTATTTAACATAGAATGTATATATTTGGTAAATTCCTATATTTTATTTTTAATCAAAAATATGAATATTTCTAATATATCAAAAAAAATCACCCTAACCATCTTCTGATCTATATAATAAAAAATGAACTCTATTTTATCAAAATATTTTTCTAAATATGTGAAAATTAATGTTTATATAAAATCATAATTTATTCCAAAAATATAAATTTTACAACAATAACAGATTTTATAACACCATGAAAAAAATTATTGTGGTCTCATAAATTAAGAAAAATTAATTTTTTGGTGAAGTTAAAATTCATTTTTCTATATTATTATTCCTAAGGGAAAAATTTAAATTCATTCGAGTAGGTTACAATTAACGAAAAAATATATTCTTCTCCCATCAGACTATAAAAAATTTATTGATCGCAGTTGTGTCTATTGTTCTTTGAAATTAAAATCATGGATGCTGAAAAATAATATTCAATTGATATTTTATAAATACCTTCTTAAAAGAGAGTTATTATGTAGAAACTTTGTGTTTCATGCATTTATTTTATTTTTAAATCTTTGTGGACATACCTTATTCCCATGTTCTGAAAATTGCTTCGACATAATTTAATTTACTTATTGAGGGAGGATACATTTCCTTCATATTATTTTTAGATTACCTTTCTGATTTATCAACCATGGGTCTTTTTCTAAAATATTTTACCTGGTGTATTACATTATTCTGCAGTTCTTTTTCTATTATATCAAGAATCTGAACTGGTTTCTCTTCATAATAAATGTTCTCTTCTAACTAAACTACTTATGGGGTCAAAACATGATATGAATCTGGAACATACATTATAAATATCAAAACAAGAAAACCAATGTATACCTAAGATTAACTCAAAGGAAAATCTATTCATTATGAAACTGGTCCATTATTATCCAAGATTTCATAAGTTGTAATGAACCATGGACTAAGAATCCCTTTTATACCAAAATGCATGACACCTTTCCATTGTGAGATTCTAAGAAATACAAGAACAATTACCTCAAAATAATAGTCTTTCCTCCTATTATTTTCATAACATCTCTTCCCTCTTTATGAAGTCCTCATGTGTTTCTAGATCATCTTCACTTTCTTAATCACTTTTTCTACAAATTCTAGTCCAATAAACATTCTTTCCCCTATTTCATCCCAAAAGGATGGAGTTCAAATTTTTTATCCTCCTTTTCATTTTAGCATGATTAATTGTTATTACATCTTCAGAAACAATGTGACCAGGGAAAAAAATTTGTTTTAACCCAAATTCACACCTTTTGAATTTTCTATACAGTTGTTTTAATAATGATTTGAAAAACAACCCTTTTATGTTTTTCATTATCCTCCTTATATCTATAATATACCATAATGTAGTCAATATAAACACTAATAAAAATATCCAATAACTCATGAAATATTAAATTAAAAAGATCCATGTATACAATAGGTGAATTAGTTAACCCAAATGGCATAAAAACACATTCATATGACCACATGTAGTTCGAAAAGTTTTTTTTGGAATATCAAACTTTATCACCTTTAGCTATTTGTACTCAGATATCATGTTAATCTTGGATAAATACTGAGCTCCATGGATCTGATCAAACAATTCATCAATTTGATGCAAAGGATACTTAATTGTAATAGTAATTTTATTAAAACCACTACAATCAATGAAAATTAACAAGGAACCATTTGTTTAATGAAAAAATGATCTCCCCATGATGTAGTTCTTTGATCAATGAATCCTTTGTCAAGAAAGTCATAAAATTTATTTTTCAATTCAACAATTTGTATTTGTTCAATTTTATATGGGGGATTAAAAATTGACTTAGAATTTGAATCAAATTCAATTATGAATTAAAATATCAAGTTATTCATTTACCACTAGCACATCATTAACCTAATCTTTTTTCTTTATTTAAATATTATATAAAACATAACATTAATTTCTATCATTAAATTGATTCATAGATTCATGATATGTAATCAATGGTATGGGTTTGTTCTTGTAAATAAACTGAAACATTTTTAAAAAAACAACCTCTTTAGCTCAAAAATTAATATTAGAATGATAAAAAAAGAAATTACATACCTAGAATAACATCAAACTCTACTAAGAGAAAAATGAAATGGTTTTTCGCTAATGCCATTTTAATGATACTAATAAAAATATTCTTCTAATTACTTTTTTCTGTAATATTAACCCATGGTGTTATTACAATAATTTTTGGTCTCATTTATTGAGGTGATACTTCCAATTTACCAGAAATTTCCCAGAATTGATAGAATGTGTAGACCTAATATTATATAAGACTTTAACAATATATGAGTAAAAAAACAAAGTACTAGATACCACATCATTCTATAGACTGACATGTTCTAACATAGTCTCAAAGGATCTCAATACACCTTTATTATTATTATATGGATTCTATCCAGCACTCATATCTTTTATTGGGGAAGGATTTGCATAATTACCCATCTCACCACATTTGAAACACTTTACATTTATCTTATCAGAATTGATCTTGAGATAATTTTCTATAAAATAACGTCTAATATTTATTAACATAAAACATCATAAAAACTTCCTAATTTTGGTATTACAATCCCCATGGAGGTTTTTTCGGCACTTTTCACGTATTAGGAATTGTACATTCATACCATCAAATTTCAATGATTTATTCTTACCCATCACTTTCAATATGGAATTAATCTTCTGTTTGTTTTCAAGGTACAACTGATCATTAGAAAACTCCGTTTCTACCCTCTCAGTATATTGAACCATTTTCACATCAATTTTTAATTATCAGAATGCTAATCCCTTAGGTATCTCAAGATCAGTCCTTAGTATAAGAGATTGATTTTTCAATTATGATCCTGAAAAATATTTAGAGCATACCATACCATTTGGGGGATGTTTTCTTCATACTCAAGCACTGGATATTCTTCCATTTTCCATAATTTGATGAATTAATTCTCCATCATATATCAATCCACATTAGGATAATATTTTCCAAGGAAAATATTTTTAAATTCATCCCACTCTATGCCTTTTATTTCATCACTATCCCCGATTATTCATGACCATTAAAAACAACCATCCAACTTCATATTCAGAAATATAAATGGAAAGACTAACCATTAGATTATTTTATCCTCCCATAACATCAGATATCTTCTCAAGGTATTTAATCCATTTTTCAGCTGCTACTCGGTCAGAGGATCCCTAATAGTAGGAGGGTGTTGCCTCCTAAAAAATGTCACTAAAATCATGTTCCTTTGTTGTAGATTTGGTTATACACTTTCATAGATTCCATTTACATTTATTAACTATGTTATTATATTCATTACAGTCACAGACAACTTGGTTCCAATTCCCACTATTCCCGATTGCAGATTTAGAATGATATAAGTTTATAGGTTCCTTTTAACTATATATTCCCTATTTCCTTTCCAGAAAAACATTTTCAATAGATCCTTCCAAGATGATGAAACATGATAATTAATAAATTATATACAATTTATACATCAAAATAAGGTTAAAATAAATTATGGTATCATCTTAACATCGCATTTGTTCATGAATTTATCAACGTTGTGCCCTGATTCCAACTATAAGGACCAGACTTTAAAATTTTCTTAATCTATATATTTAAAATTTATTTCACTTCATTACGATACAAAATATATTTTTAGTTTAAGCTTTTATAATGTTATAATATTACTCAAATATATCATCCCACAATCATACAATGTGGGTACTGTTAAAACAATATCCATTTCTTCGAAACCATAAATTTTTTAACACAAAACCATAACAATATTACTTTGAAATATCTTCATAAAATTTAACTTCACATCCTTCGTTATTTCTCTTATATATCCTTATAGCCTTTGAAACACATTTAAAATAACGAGATAAGCATAAATAGCATAGTGAGGGATATAAAAAGAAGGAAAGAAACCATTATTTCATGAATAATTATAAATATGTGAAATCATTTTCAATAATACTTACTTATCACCACTAAATAATTACTATGTGAAACGTGATATTTACAAACCCCATAGAGAACATATATAAGAAAAATTAAGGTATAAAGGGTCACTAATTACATATATTATAACTCTTATTGCAATTGTATCATTTTTAACCCTTATGACCACCTTAAAATATTACTCTCAAGGAAACCATATAGTGTAAACATTACAGTTACACTTGGAGTTACCATACAAGGGACCTCAATATTAAACATACCTAATGCATTGGAGGGAGATATAGGTCTCACCCTTCATAATAATAATTACCCATGAACTAGAAAATACTTATAAAATATGAATAATTTTATTAAAATATTTTTTTTGAATTTTGTAAAATAATTTTTTGGAAGAGTATTTTTAAAGGAATGTACCATACAAATATATTATAATTTAATTAAGAATTTTTAAATTGAAAGGATTATTTGTATAATCTATAAATTTACATAATAAATAATACATTAAATGATATTAATTATTCAAATTATTTTAGTATCACGTAATAAATTAATTATAAGGTTAACCTAAAGAATTTAAATTGGGTTTAGAATTCCATTACCTTAGGTTCGTATTTCTTAGAACTTATATAATTAAACATGTATAATTTTAAAAAGGGTGTTATTAATATTATAATGACGCATAATCATGTTTATAAAACCATATTTTATCAATTTTTAACTTCTTTATACCTATTTATGAAAAATATTTTTTACTTCAATTGTTTTTGTGTTTTATTTATATGATTTACATAGTCCATTCATAAAGGAATTACTATTCGAATGGAAGAGATAATCTAGAAGTAGAATGATATTGTTTTAATATGATAACGTAATATAAAATAAATCCATAATTCATTTGGGTCATATTTTATAAGGATTAATCATTAGATAAATCAGTAGTGATATTCTTTATAAACATTTGGGTAGTTCTTCGATAATCACAAACATGTTTAATCATATAAAATTAATATTATACATATAATTTAATTGTAGCGCATAATAGAGTTAAAATAATAACCATTACAATCGGATTCCACAAGTATAATAGTTTTATAACCATATTTATAAGAAGTAAAAGAAATTGAAGACACGTCATCCACGATGTCTATAAACCAACACATTACAGATTTTTTTTTACATTTAGAATTAGATAAAGAGAAGACGAAGAATGATTATGAATTTTTCCATAAACATAAAACAATTGCGAATATATATAATATTTGATCTTTCATGCCTCTTGGATAATGTTATGTGAATATATTATTTGAATAGAAAATAATTGAAATTAAAACATAAGAAAATACTATTGGATTTTTACCTCTTGATCTCTTCTCATTGAGATCCTCTTCATGGCTTTTGTTTTGGCCTTTTGGAAACACCATTATGTCTTGGAAGTGTGAAAGATCCTTGGGAATGGGATTGGAAAAAATTTAGATAGTTATCGATGTTTAAGAGGTGTTAATAGAAGAGGTTTGTTAGGGTGGTGTTTATAGTGTAGAAGAGGAGGGTTTTTTCATTTTTCAATCATTAGTTTAATATTTTTTCTCAAGGAATTGAACATTATTGATTCAAGTGAAATAGAATAATAAAGAGACTTTATGAGTTCTATCCAATGGTATTACATCATCCATGAAGCTAGTAATGGTTTATTTAACATATAATGTATATAAACAGTAAATATTTTTATTTCAATATTTATAAAAAATTCAAGTGTTTTAAAATAATTAAAAAAATTCACCCGAACCATTTTTTAAATATTAGAATTAGAAAAATAACTGAATTTCATAAAAATTATTTTTTAATATGATAAAATATATTTTTTAAAAAAATCATAATTTATTCCAAAAAGAATAATTTCTAAACAATAACTTATTTTATAACACTATGAACAATTAAACAAGGTCTCATAAATTATACAAATAAATTATTTGGTGAGGTTACAATTAATTTGTTCATGTTAAAA
Source organism: Viscum album (assembly GCA_963277665.1). NCBI lineage: Eukaryota > Viridiplantae > Streptophyta > Magnoliopsida > Santalales > Viscaceae > Viscum > Viscum album. Next base: position 238,332,247 of record OY728133.1, on the reverse strand, counting down.
TTCCTAACTGTAGAATTAGAATTCATAATGGCATGTTTCATTTCACAAAAAAAAAATGTCTTTTTACTCAACAAAAAACATACTGATCAGAACAATGTATGTCTCTTTTTGGAAATTAAAATCTTAGAAGATAAAAATTATATATAATTGATATTTTTAAACAATCTCCCTAAAAAAGTTTTTTTATGTAGAGACTCAGTGATTCATGAATTTAAATTTATTTTTAAAACCATGGGGTGTTACATTATGCATTGGTAAAAATTTTCTTTAAACATCATATGATTATTATAAAACTCTTTTGAAAACATTTTTATAAAACTTATTTTTAAGGAACACATGTTTTGAGTGAAAGGATAAATAATGTTGGATTTCCATAAAAACTTTTTTTAAAATTTTATTAAATACCATTGAATTGAAAAATGTAATAATTACTTATAAATAACATGAACAACCATGGTTTAAAAAAATAATGATATTTTTCCAAAGATGGATAAAAATATTTTATAAATGAAATCATAATCATAAACAATCTCAATAAATGATGAGATTATAGTTATAAACTATTAGTATATTGATAACAATGAATCAATATATAATTGAAAGTGTAACATTACATTAATATTTTCATATCATGATAATAATATGATTCAAAATATAAAAGGTTAATTTAATTTTGTTCACCTTATAGAAAAATATATGTGAAAAACATGGCATGTGATTCAAAGAAAGCAAATTGAGACAAAATTGAATAATCGATTTTGTAACTTTTGAAACATAAATACCCTGGTCAAATGATCGTCAAAGGGATATTTTATAGAATGAAATTATTTATATTAATCATATAATAAATCCATTAGATTATTATACACCACATATTATTAATGAGTTGTGTATAAGGCATGTATCTCATGGAAATAAAAAGTGAGAAGATATTCTCATACCTTATGTCATGACATTCTTCATACAAATTAAAACCCCATATATAATAAATATAAGGTTATTATACATCTAACACATAATCCTATAATTTTATAGAATACCATATATTATTACATAATGTAATTATATTACCTTTTTATCAACAAAAACATGTTTATATTTTGGTTTGGGTAATATTTTCTTTGTTTTTCATATATATTATGGCTTCTTATTCTTAACCCTTTTATGTAGATGATTATTTACATATTAAAAAAAATTAAACAATTATTTTAATATTATATATATTATTTTTATATGTATTTATTAGAACCTATAGAATATAGAAATAGGAAATAGAATACACTGTTCATGGAGATGGTAGGTCGTATGTACACATTAACAATGAAACATTTTTGTTATCACAATGAAATAAAGAAATTAAATGACATATATGTATATATATGTGTGTGTATATATTTATTTCAGTATAGTTATTATGTCGCTTATATCATATAATTTCACTAAACATGTCCTTAATACATTCCATGTAGAGTTGTAACGAATCATATCACTTTCAGGTGGTGGTAGTCTACAATTCCCCAAATGAAATTTTTGTGTTTAAAAAAATAGAGAGAATGATCGAATTTTAATCTGATAATTATAAAAGAATAAATATCACATATATTATTTAAATATTTAGTTTACATTAGAATTCCCAACTATGAGTGGTAGTAATGAAAAGGCATACAACATCGTTTCGTGAGGCCGTAGTTCATTCTACACAATAATGATAAGTTCATTACCCATTTCAACAAAGTGTTTGCAATTATGGTTAAAATAATTATAATTAAAAAAAATTATTATAATAAGGGTATATTTTATCTTTTAAATTCATTGAATAAAAGTAATTGAGGTTCTAGAGAATTAAAATAATACAAATGTTCTTAAGGATGTATGTTACCTCAAATTTGCATGACTACTCTTAGATTACACCAAAAGACTCCTAATTTGGATTTCATCCTAAAGGGAGGATTAATGTAGGAAAGTAGATTTTTTGATAATTGAATTATTCATATATTTTATATACATATGTTTTTTTAGATGTGTTGAATAAGTGGATAGGCGGTGGCCTTTTATATGGGAGGAAGGGGAGACAAATAGAAATTTTGAGAACAAGAACGGTATACCCATGTTTATACCTAACAAAGTAAATTAAAAATAACCAAAATCAATAAATAATGTTTATATCCAATATGTGTCCATAAAATAGGTATTGTACAAGTATCTAGTTCACCTTGTCCCATAATTTTAAGGTTTAGTCCCATTTGTGCTTAATTTTAACATAATAGTTATAATTAATATTAATAACATTAATTAATATTTTTGGTCAAAATAAATGGAATATTATTAGACTATAAATATTTTCTATGTACAACTGTGTATGTTTATTTTTCTAAATTCAATTTATATAAGTGGAAAAATTATGTTAAATGTTAATTCCATAGACATGACTTGAAAGTGTGATTTTAAAATGAGAATGTTCAAAATTTCGTTACTCATTCATAAATAAATTTAATAAAAATGGTAAAAATGACTAAATTGGATTTATATATTTATAATTAATCAATTGTGACTTCAAAAACAACATAATATATAACTTAACTAAATTAATAAATTATATGAAAAAATAATTTTTGAATAAAGGTTCAGTGTTTTATACTATTTATCAAAAAAATATGTTTGTCATAAAAATCCAAATATTCGAAACTAATACAGTTTTAAAATTATGAATTCAAAAATAATTTTAATTGGATCAAATTTAAAAATATAATATTGTCATCAATAAGATTTTATATTTCTAATCCATTTTAATATGGTAAAATATTATTTTATAAAATATACCTTTTATACATCAAATTAAATTTATTCATTCATTATACCTATCAAATTTACTAGATGAGTATCACAAATATTGATTCAATATATAATATATTAATTTTAGTGAAAAAATTACTCAAAAGTAATTTTATTAATTTAATGAGATAATATTGTATTTTTACAATGATATATAGGTTACATAAAATGTAAATTTTTTATTCTCACAAAGTTCATATATTCACATCATTTAATCTAGTACCATGGGATTCATTTTATATACTTTTGTAAATCATATTTTTATAATTTCATTAATCTGATACATTACATTTTTTTTAAAGGCAGGGTGTTAGCTATAATAATATTTAAATTTTTTATTAAAAGTATATCATAGTTTGATTAAATATCTACCTTACATGTTACACATTCTATAAAGAGTTTTATTATTAGGTGTTATAAAATAAAAACATAGTGTAGCATGTACCGGAAGATAATATAAGTATTTTTCGTAGTGAATGATTAAATAAGTGATGTGTCTAACTTAATCCAAATGTAGTGTATTAATATAAGAAAAATATATTTTATGATGTGTGAATGTAAAAATATAAAAAATATTAAATTAATTTTAAAAAATTTCACAAAATATTAGGGTGTTACATTCTCATTACATATTTTTCCTAGAACTCACGAAGCACTACATTTTGTTATTTGATTGCATCATTTTGAGTTTAAAATAATTATTATTAAATTTGATTAGCCACAAACTATTAAATGAAACACGTTATTTTTTTCATAATGAATCTATCATCAATATGAATAAAAAATATGGGATCCTATATACAATTATGATCCCACTATATGAGAGATACATCAAAAAAGGGACTAAATTTCGAAATTAACATTGGGTTCCCCCAATTAATCTTTTCAATAATTACACGGGTGCTGAGAAAGATTGGTATATCAATTTGGGAAAACCAAAAAAATAATTTATATAAGATCAGTCTACTATAACCTTTTGGATGTAGATAAAATAAATATAGTTCATCTTAAGAAAAACCCCATGGATACTTTCACATAGAGGAATTTCTCATTATTTTTTATATTTTTCAATAAATGAATAATGATTTTATTTAATATCCATATATTTAATGGAAACTAACTAAATAATTACTTTTAATGGACACTGATATTGGGAACCATACTATATTTTTCTAAAATTATTTCTCATATAATTGATTTACCCAGGGATAGATAACAATACCTTCCCAGTATAGACCAATAAACACTATTTTAACTCTAAATATCCATCTCTCCTTCTCCCCCTTTATCTCCCTCTCCCCTCATACATTATGAATAATTATTAACCATATTAGATATTATTTATAAATTTTTCTATGATTTTTTCGGAAATAAATAATTCGAAAAAAATAATAACATGAAAAAATTTAATGTTTACTCATTTTAAATTTTGATACCATTCAAGTAGTTTCTAGGGAGTAAAAATAATATTTCATATAAAAATTATCAGATTTAATTAGTAATTGTTGACCAATACATAATTTGTAAATGACACTATATTTTTAGTGAATTTTTTTTAAAGAAATAATTTTTCTATAACTCATGTGGTACAGGTTAATCTTTCAAGATAAAGTCATTTATGAATATATTTTCTTGAAGAATTCATTTCAAAAAAAATTTTGAACTATATTTTCTTGAACTTTGAGAAGAATTTGCAGATAATTATTTTTATAAAAAATATAGTGGAAATTTAGTTACCCATATGATAATCACTTTATCCAAATAGAATTCAATAAGGACATAGTGGTTATCCTTTTAGAATCCTCTATAATAAAATGCTCTGGTTATTGTTTCTCCTTATTTTAAGCTAATGAAAATTTCCCAACCATTATTCACATATATATTTCATTCATGATTTTATGAAATTTATGTTTGGGAGGATATTTTTTCCATTTATTCCATAAAATCATTTATATTAAACTACTATTGTTTTTTTCCATCATGAACAGAATCATTTTTATTATGGGACGCGGATTTATGTGGATATAATTAAGAAGAAAATAATTTTCTTATTCTATATCATATTTTGAGACTTATCATTAAATTTATTTTAAAAATGTAAAAAACATAATAATATGAAAAATAAAACAATATTAAATATAAAAATGTAAAAATAATGAATCAAAATTAGAACACTTCAATTTGTCTCATTATCGATGCAATTATAGTTGTTTATGTTCTTTTTCTCTCATAAACATCACTTAATTAAACCCCTTTTGGTTTATTATTTAATTTTTTGTTTCCTTTTTGAAAATGAGTGTTGATTTTATACATTGTCAACTTTTATAATTCTTGTATGATATCACTAATATTTATGTTTTCAATGATCTTTTCCCACTTTTTCCAATTTCCTACTATAATATTTTCCAAATATAATCTAATTGAAATAAATAATGATAAATATTAACATTATGAATATAATGTAATATATTATATCTTACCAAATATATGATCATAATACATCCCAAATGAATTGGTTAAATATGTTAAATATAAACATTAGTATGAGATGCGTGAATAATGTGTTTGAATATTTTTTAATAATAAAATTTATCCATGAAATTGAAAATTTGTTTTGCCAAAAAATTAAGTAATTATTATTTTTTAATATTCATGGGGTATTTTTCAACATTTTATGACCGAACACATTGACGGCAACAACAAGTTAGTTTAACATGATTATTCACATTTTTTACTTTTTACCCATTAGGACGTATAATATATTTCGTTTCTTTGATTTGATAATTCATATTCATTAAACAATAATAAAAACATCCAAGATTGATTTTATTATAAAAAAATAAAATTTAATTTCAAAAGATCATTCATTGATATTAGATAAAACATGCAAATATTTTTGGAATTCTTCCATTTGTATAATATAATCTTTTTAGAACAAAAAATTTTTTAGGCTAATATAATTAATTGTGTTCATTGTTTTATTATTAGTGGAATAATTTTTTAAAAATATTTTAACTAGATCTAATACTAAATCTCACATTCTAACAGCCATTTTGATAATGTTAAAAACCTAATATTTTTATAATGAATCACAGAAGAGTTGTGATGTTTTTATTACTCATAAAATTAATAATCTATAAGATCTTGAAAATATGTGGACATGATATCATTAATTTGTTTAGTATTTAGGGATTGATTCCAAAATTATTTTTCCAACAAAAACCATAAATTATTCCATAATAATTTTTTTAGTATTTATCACTGTTACTGTTAGGCCTGTATCATTCGAATTATATTTACAATTGATAAAAAAATCCCCACTAAGATATATAGTAGAAATAGTTACAAATTGTTTAACATAAAAAATTAATGATTCCTTCATTTTCAATGTCATAAATTGAAAAAAAATATTGATTTGTGGATTAATAAAAATTATTCAAGACAAGAAACATGAAAAAACTATTTTATTAATTAGCTATAATTTCAAAATCAACTTAAGATATTTTTTAATGGTTGTTAATATATATATTTATAAATTTTTAGTTGATTGAATATTTATATTCATCATTCAATTTTATTAAGATTTATTCAAATTTTGAATTATTGATTTTTAGGGAAATCAATAAACCCATTATCCTATAAAAATATGACTCCAATTCCATTCAAGAGTTCATCACATTATCACTCAATAAGTAGGAATTATACCATCCATGACATTATCATGGTTAGTATGTAACTTCTAAACTCATGTTTCATCTATGAACACATCTCCTATACTTATATTCTCAGAATTTATATTTTTCATTTCATGTATTTTTCTATTTAATATTTAATGATTTTTTTATTAATGAAATTTATGTTATTTTATAACACTCTCAATCATGTTCTATAGTAAATTTTTAATCCTATGTTAGATGTAATTATATTCCAATCTGTCCAATAATTCTACCTTCTAATAAATCAATATTTTATGTTGTGCCTATTGCATTCATGAGGGTGATTTTGGTTACTTTCAATATTATATTAGCCCTTACTATAATCATTTAATTTTTATCAACTACCTATATCCATATCCATATTAAAAACTACCTATTGGGCTAAGCAATCACACTTTTTGGGTGAGACCATGTCTAATGATAAATTATTGATCAAGAGAAACTACACTTTGTGACTGTCAAATTAACATTATTTCACACCATCATATGTGTCATAAATTATTAATATGATTTTTGTATTTGAGGGTTCCATTGATTATTTGTTCTTATGGGTAATAAATATTGCTCTATTTTTTATCCATTCATCACAAAAATGTGTGTATACATTGGATTCCAATTTTATATTGATATTATGGCATAAACATTATATAATTTTAATCCTTCATAAATAACATTATTATCGATAATTTTCCATTATCATTGAATTTTTTTATTAATTTTAAATCTTTAACAATAAATATTTAGTTCTCACCTCGTTCAAACCTAAAATGGTTTATTAATTTTACTTTTACATAAAGTGTAATTATTTTAATTGTAAAAATAAAAACATCATTCAAACCATGAAGATTAAATGATTCAAATTTATAGGTACAGTAAGTGAAAATTCAACCTAAGTTCAACATTACACATTAAACCATACCAGAAATTATTTTATTATTGATATGTGGGAATATTCCGTCCATTAGAAATATTTTTTATACCAGAATGTGTTATATACTATCATATAAACACATTTTCTTATGTGAATTTTTTTTGATTTACTTATGGATAGCTCATAAAAGTAATATCCATATCCTAAATTTATTTTTATTGAATATTTTTTTATTCCACATTGTTTTTTCTATACCAATATTTGTGAGGGTATAGTCACACCATGTTTTATATTGTCCCATGATACAGTTTTAACACCTCTACTATACATCAATATGTATATGAGATACGTAATTGTCATGTTCATTTATGATCCATGTGAACCAGGCTAGAAAAGATAAAAGTATAGTACTATTAGATATATAGAGTTAGTTATTATAGTCATTATAACTATATACAATGTTTGTTTCTTATTTTTGGTCAATCATGATTTATTTTTATTTAAGAATTATATATTTGTGAATTTGTGTAGACTTATTGAGGATTAAACTTGTGAATTTATTATTGGGATGAGCAAAAAGGGGGGGTGTCTTAATGAGTATGTATTCTCAGAACCCATATAGAAACCCAAATTAATAAGGAATACAACCACTTGAATATTTGGTATGATATGTATATAGGTATGTGATGTATTCATGTTTAATAATCCTTGAACTATAAAGGATTCTTGAGTTCAGTATAGTTATGTTATTAGTAATAGAGACCCTGTTCTCATGGAATGTTATTGTTATATTAAATATACATATCTGTAACATCTAGTATATATTTTCTCCTTATAATATTAGGTGTATACAAAATAATGGTCTATTTTCTATTTATAATTTCATAAATATAGGTATTTCATCATTATAATATATTGTAATTCATTTACATAAATATATTTTGGGTATTAGTGTTAATAATGTCTGATATATATACATGTAATACAAATAACCTAGTATAAACAAACATGCATTATTTATTAAAAAAAGAAGATAAATAATTCCCCAATAACAAATTTATAACCATGTTAGTACTCACTAGATCATTGGGATCACAAAATGCTAATATAGAAATGACATCCAGGAGCAATCCTTGTTCGAGTATTTGGATTGGGGGTGCGAAATGTTTTATCAAAGTGATGTTTGGTCAACCCGGTTTATTATTATTCTTATATAGGATCTGGAAATATTAGTCAATGATAATTAACCTTAATATAGTCTTTATCAACCCCATTATAGTGGATTCTAAAGTAACTTGGGGATTTCTGAGTGATTGGTTGGCACTTGAGAATTGAGTGCTGGTTTGTTCTAATGTCTCATAAAAATCATAGTTTGGATCCTAACGTGTATATACCCTAATCAAAGCATGATTTATTATAAATACAAAAATCATGTAGTCTAATATCCCTATAATTATCATAAATCTTGTTTATGTTAAAATTAATACATGTGAATGGTCTTAATTATTAAATTTGTAACATAAATTTGAATAATATTTCTCTACATTTATTTTTAATTAAAATTTATTTAAATAAATATAGGTTCATGAAGATATTGATTGTGTATCCATTTCTTAGGTAGGTATTATTGAAATTTCGTTATAACCTATGTCCATGAGTATATTAATTTTTTTCATGTCTAATATTTTTAGAATAGTATGTAATCACATCTTTCCAAAATAATATGTACTATAAAAAATTTGTGATATTGATTATACAGAATTCTATCATTTAATTATTTTATAAAGTGTTATGGAATTTTTTAATAATTATTATTCTTCTATATGTTACATGAATTATTATTAGTGGTTTACTATAAAAATAAGTTTGATTTGGATTTATGAACATTCTAACCATTCAATATTTATGGAAATGAATCCATTAGTTTTTTCTCTTGGTCACTGAAAAGCTATTTGATATGAGTTCCTTCTGTGTAATGTATAGTAAGTTTTATTTTCAAATATATTTCTATATAATTTTATAAGTTATTACCTAATAATTCCATAATTTTTTTTTATTTTTTTCAAAACTAAAAGTAATTTGGTTTTATATCCTTTTGTTTTAAATAGAAAGGGGGTTTTAATAGAATTCCCTATCTCAATAAAACATTAATTAAATGAGGTTAGGATTGTGTTTTCTCATTGTGGGATTATAAAATGGGGAGATTTTTATAAACTCAATGTTCATGAAAAATAAATGTGATATTTTATTTAGAAATAAATAATTTTCTTATGAAATTATATAAATTAGAAATAATTTTCATAAATTAGTGTTCAATGGTTTGAAAATTATGTAATTTTATGATAAGTGTTACGGAGGGGAGTACCAAAAGATTTTAATAAATAAATTTACTATATGTTGAGGGTATGATGTAAATTTTGTTTGTATTTGGGTATAATTTATTTGGTTTAAATGTTTTCATGGTTTCTAGAATCTTATAAAAGGGATAGGATGAGAGTTTTTTGATATGTAATAGTATTTTTATTATCACTGTAACTCTTTGACATTAATATCTAGTGATTTTTTTTTTAAATTTGGTACGTATTTGAGAGTATCTCATCCAAATAATGGTATATGATCCATTATGAGTGTTACTTTTTTTGGAACATATTCCATAACCTCGTAATTCAGTGAAAAATTGATTTTTGGATTAATGGTCATTAAATTTTTTCACTAATTATATGTTTTATGGTTTGGATGTTATAGTGACTTATCTATAAATAGATTTATTTAATGTGATATTTAGAGTGCATTAAGAGAATTTAAAGTGTCATCTTTTTTTCTCAATTTTTTGTTTTGGATTAGTGGATTTTTTATATTTCGCGACTCAATCAAGAATTATGAGTTTTTTTATGAAATTCATTTTTTAAATGGGTTTTTTGGTGGATTCATAGGCTATTAATGTTTTTAGGGTGTTTATGTGAAATTACACACAATATATTTTAATTTAGGGTGGCACCATGTACCAAATAAGGTATAATTTGGTAAACACTATGTTGTGAAGAATGATTTGTGGTCTAGGGGTGACACATGGTATCTAGTTCTAGATTAAATCTATGTGTGAAAACTATTTTCTTGTTTTAGTAAATATTTTGATGGGCTTATTAATTAGAGAAAGATGGTTTTTTATAAACATTGCGATAATGGTGGACCTGAACCAATGAAATCTATGAGACTGAATGAAATACTACTGGAAATGTCCTATAGTAAGATGGAAATATAAATTTTCCCCTCAACTAAAGATGATAGAAGAACATTGAAATATAAAAAGTTCTTCTGTATGAGAATCTCCAGTATACTTTGTGATTCCTTTTGAATTATTCCCTTATATGCTTTATGTAAAAGGAAAAAAATATAAAGGGTAACATTTATGGAGATTATGGGTAATCATATGAGTGTTTTAGAGGCTGAAAGGTGTACCAATGGTAAAATTTGAGGTTGTGGGATATCATGACATAATAATAAATAGTTGAAATAATAGTATATTTAAAAAAAGTTCACCATATAGAATAAAATATAATCATATTTATATAATTAGTTTGATTTTGATATATTCATTGAGTTTTATCATCAATAAAATTTTAATCAATTTTATTCATCTTCTATTTCCTTGTTAAAATTAAATTATTGTCCCCAATATTGGGATTTTTTTGTTTCCAAACAATGTAAATTGTGTTATTTTTTTTGTGTTCCAGCATCTAAATAAATGTGTTTTTATATATCTTGGATGAGTTTTTTGATGATTGTATGTTATGACATTTTTATTTGGGTGTGACTATCACTTAATTAATATGGATAAATGGGGACATGGTGGGCAGGAGAATGGAGATCATCTTCTTCTATAAGTGTTGCAACAATCATGGATTTGTTCGATCTAGAATGGAAGATGGCTTTTACACTTCCAAAGGAAGAGGAGTTTTTTGGTCCTTCCCTTCCACAAAATTCAATATCATTTGCCGAAATTCTAGTTATGACCTTTGAACCTGAATCAAGAAAGCCACATACTCTCACCCGTCAAGGGGATGGATCCATTATGGTGATGCCTAATCCAGATTCCATATAGAATAGAATTGATCTCTATAAATTTCTTGTGATAGGTCGAACCTATTATGAGGAAAGTATGGGATCCTGGTCTTATGCCGATATGAAAAGAAGAATCTAGAAATTCAAGGGTTTTTCATGCTGGAGTCTTGTTCCAATTGGCAAAGGGTACTTTATGATTATTTTAGAAAGGAAGGTTAAACTGGACATGGTCTGGAGTACTTGAAGCATCATCCTCCAAACCGGTTTTTTCCGAATATCAGAGTAGGATCCCAATTTTAATATTTTCAAGAAAATATCCTCTATATAATAGGTGTTGACAAGAATATATGGGTTTCAGTGGGTATACTAGCCTCCAAATTTTCTTATTGATATTGATTCTAGGAAGAGCACACTCTTGAATGTTGATCCACGCACTATCAATGGGGATCAGGGTTTGTATGCACAAGCCCTTATTGAAATTAACATGTATGTCTCACCTCTGGGTCACAACATTTATTTTATGAGAGATAATCAGATAGAGGAATCATATGCGTTTGAGAATCTTCCTAAATTTCATGACCACTGCAAAATGGTTTTCCATTTGGTCAACAACTATCGGGTTTTACAAAAACAAGTCAAGCCAGCTCATATTTCCTCTTCCTGGAAGGAGGCCACTTAAAAATGGTAACGATTGGGCTGGAAATGTAAATCAGCAAGGAGATATAATAACCAAGGGAGTTCCATTAGGGATAAAGGGGGCCCCTGCCACTTTAGGTACTGTCTCAGAAGAGGAATTTGACCACCAGCAATTGGGAAGCAAAGAGATCGAAATAAAGATGTACAATTGGAGTAAGAAATGTATTTCTCAATATATTTTTTCTCAATTTCTATTTCATTGTAGATAGAAGACTACATTTTTGTCCTCTTTTCTGTTAGCATACTGGATTTTCATGACGTAGAACAACTCTCATTGAGATCAGAGACATGTATGTGATAAAAAAATGGGGTTCGAACTCAAACTACCCATCCTGGAGAACATAATTCTGAATCTCAAGATTTTTTGAACTACTCCCAAATATAGACTTATTTAGTGGTAAGGGACATAAAAATGATATAGAAGCACGTGTTTAATAGTGTTGTTCCTCAAGGATAAATGTTCTTGATTTAGTTAACAAATTTTTTGATGATATGATTAAATTGGTGACACTGTAAAATCATTCCTTGGATATAATCAAAGAGGATACAACCGGGGGACCTGCCTCTTCCACAAGGTATACATAGAAAATTCAAAAATAGGATATCAATGTTGCGAAAGCTAATGAGATAAAGCAATTCATGCCTATTTATCTTGTTTATATTATTCACATGGTGATTACTAAAAATTTTTCAAGCAGGCTTGATAAGGTTTTTTAAAATATTATATCCTGGAAAAAATTTGGTGTTGTGAAAGGTAGAAACATTCAGGAAATCTTACTGACAACCTTGTAATGTGTCAATATTTACAAGAAATCAATGAGAATTGGAAATATAGCACTCAAACTAGACCTCACCATGGCTATTTACTCAACAGACTGGGGTTTCATTTGATTTTTTTTAACATCTTTGGCTTCTATATAAAATGTATTCACTAGATCAGGAATCTTTTTGAGTCATACCATATCTATATTCTTATTAATGGGTCCCCGAAGGGCTACATCACTTGCTCACAGGGAGTGAGAAAAGGTGATCCCCTCTTAGCCATTATCTTTACATTTCAAAAATATTATCATATCACAATTTTAATTAATATAGTTAATTGGGGTGATTTTTTATCAATCAGTGCAGGTCGAGTTAACTCTTCTCCCACTAACATATAATTTGCTGATGACAATTACGTTTTTACATTCGGGAAAGAAGAAAACATCAACAATATCAAAGAGTCACTAAAAAACTATAATAATGTGTCTTTTCGTGTTATCAGCAAGATAAAATCCTCCATTTACATTGGAATGAAGATTTCAAATTTGAGAATGATCCGTCTCACCTCTAACCTACGATTCAAGGAGGATCCCTACCTTTGGAAAATATAGGTGTTCCCATGTTTTGGAAGAAAACCACACTAGTCACATTTTTTCAAATTCATTGGTTCAAATAAAGAAATCTCTTGCCTCCTAGAATGGGAAGTCCTTATCAATGGTTAGGCTCATTTTCCTTGTGAAACAAGTTTCCATCTCGATGTTGGACTACTCTTTCATGGTAAATCTTTGGAATGTTTCTATCATTATAAGGCACAATATAATGATGAAAAACTATTTTTAGAGTGGAATTATTATGGAAGGAAAAATGATCACTACTCCATAAGAGAAAATATGCTTTCCAAACAATCTATGAGGTCTTGGTATCATAAACCAGGAGGCCTTCAATGGGTATCTTCAAGCTAAGTTTGTTTGGAAACTCATTAATACCAAATCTTCTATCCTAGACTTCTTATAGAACTAGTTCAGGTCCAGATATGTTGCAAGAAAAGACAACAATATTCAATCATACATTTAGACTAGGATAAAGTTATTATTTTAGAAAATGATCTGTCATTCCAAATTTATAGTGAATATTAATTCATCCATTAGTTTCAGCTATGAAAACATGACTAGTGGAAAAATAATTTACCAGTTCAAACTAGAGGATTCAAACATCAATTATAATTCCATGATCAAGGCTCATCTAGAAAATATGGAAATGGTACCATATGATGTTTTCAATTTTTTTAAAGGACATGAATTTGTAAGTTAAGAGGTCACTCTGATTTGGGATGGATATAAAAATGGTTGGTTGGACTCAAATAGCATTTACAAAGACCAGATTGTTGGTTGAGAAACTTGGGATTGGGTAATTTAACAACAAATAGATGACGCCCTCATGGTTCACACTTCTATAGTGGTTATCTTTGAATAAGATACGAGTAGATGTGTATATTGAAAGGGTTTGTGACTTCTTCTGCTCATGATTCCCCTATGTTCACAGTATAGGGAAGAAATGGACAATATTTCCATGAGTTTCAAGGATGCCTCCTCCCATTAGGGGGAAATACGGAAGAATTTCATTGTACGAATTGGCTACACTAATTCTTTTTGAACTATCCTCTTTGAATTATCTTGTTCTACTCTCTATAATAAACATCTTATGTTGTTTCAGGTTATCTATGCCAAAACTGTACATTCCATATGGATCCACAAAAGTGCCATGCTGCACAACAATTCTGGCAGTAATACAGACTGAGGGTCGGGATCAATTCTTACTATGGTTTTGGTGTGAACTACCTACATTTAGAAAATTGAAGAAATCTCATAGAGGATTGGTTGGTGCTAATGAGACTGAATATCACTAGAAACTACCCATCCACTCATCATACATTGGAAGTTTCCTGGATTCCCCCATTTGTAGGATGGGTCAAATTCAATATGGACAGAGCCTTGGAGGGTATCCTAGGTCATTCATAATATGGTACCATCTTTAGTGTTTGGAAAGGGGATGCCCTTGAATGATTTTATGGCTGATGTGGATGTTCCATGATGCTTGAATCTGAGATGATGGGGCTTATCATGGTGTTTGATGTTGTTATTTGAATGAATTGGAATATGGTATGGTTAAAATGTGACTCAAACAATCTGTTGTAATATGTAATAATGGGGAAGAGGTACCATTAATGTAGGATGGCAGCTAAATGGGTTATTTTTTTTGAGAAGATTTCTACAATGACCTATTTCATTATTCACACCTTCTAGGAGGCCAACTATATTTATGATTGGTTGGAAAACAAATGAGTTAATGCAGAATGATGTCATCACATGACCACTTTACCTTAAGATATGGATCCTACTCTTCTTCGAGAAAAATATAAATTTCCTTAATTTCTCTTTCTGTAATGTGTTTTCTACTTATCATACAAGGGCCTCCTAACTCACCTTTTTCAATGAAAGTGTTTTATTTGGGTGTAGTGTTTATTTTATGATTTGGAAAATGTAGTCTGGGATTACATTTATTCTTTATTTTAACCTAGTACATTCTAGTTTATATCTTCTATTGTTCTTCTAAAATATTATTGTGTGCCCAAATCGAGGTGGCCATAAACAATGTACACATTAGGCACACCCCAAATTTTCATAACATTAATGGAATTTTGGGTTATCAATCTATTCTATAAGTCCCAATGAGGGGGATTTAAATTTATTTCCCACCCCCCAGAAAATCAAGATCAATCCAAGGCATCTCCAATTATTTTCTTCTCTTATCAAATTGTATCTATTGATCCATGGTTTTTTATGGTGTTCTCTTAATTCGGAGTCAAACATAAAATCATCCAGTCCATTTATTCTTCAATCATCTATAATTATTATCAATTTATTATTACATAGTGAGTGATATTGAGCTTTATATTTCTACATTATATAGTGATATTACCCCCAATAGATTATGAATTTATATTATTTTCATTAAAATAATATTCTATAGGTTGGTTGATTTCCATTATTCATTGATTTAATTTGAAGTAGTAAAGGTATAGTTTTTTATGCATATCTGAATATGTGATATAATTAAGGTGGGAACATGAAGGATATTTTTATTTTGGTTTATATATTCCTAGGTTTTTTTATGAGAACCCATTATTAATTTTGCTATTGTTTTTATATTTTTACTCAAGACTCTTATAAATATTATTAAGTTAGATGAGATATAAATATATGATAAACACATCCCAATGATCAATACCCTAGTAAATTACAGAGTCTAAGTTCATATTGCATAAACATGAAACTCATAAAAATAACATTTTTGTAATCTCCATAATTTCTTCCTAGTTACATTCATGCATTTAAAACATCCTTTGACAACTAGGTGAATACATAAACAAAATAGACGATCCATAAAGTCTAATATGGGAATAAGAATGATAACAAATAATATCTTATCAGTAAAATGGGAAAACATGATATTAGAAAAGGAGATGTTCAAGAATAATAACATGGAATTAATTCATTGTAAATATGGTATAAAAATATTATGCAATCATAGAAATTTTTGAACAATATAAAACATGTATTAATAAAAAAATATTACTCACTTAAAATACAGCATAACATAGTTGAGAGAGACCCATCATGGATTATGACTACTCCCTAATCCCATAAATATAATAATATGAGATAAAAATCAATAACCAATCCATTAGATCACTAATTGGAAGCACTCATAAAAACATATACATTAATTTGTTTTGTACACAAGAGAATCACACATAACGAATATGTATATAAAAAACCCATATAATGAAATGGGATGTATAATCTTTTCTCTAAGAATAGTCAAATGTTTTTTCATAATGATTCAAAAAATAAGAAGGATTTAATTATTTTGTACATTAGTATTTTAAGAAGTAATTCCTAATATCCAAAGTATTGATTATTTGAATAAAATGTATTCTAAAAGGGTATATAATTGTGTTTAGGAATGTACCTTTTGAAATTGTGATTTTAAAGAATTGTTAAAAAAACTTTTAAATGATAAAAAAATATAATTTTAATTAAAAATAGAGGTAAAAAAATGTAAACCTAAAAAATATATTCTTTATATAATAATTAATGTATAGATGTGTTTAGGATATTTTGTCAAGAATGGATAAAGGAATATAAATGTTCCCCTTATATTGGTTTAATTTTAAAGAAGGTATTGAGAAATTAATTTAAGTCATGTATATCACATGAAAAAAAACTCAGAATAGAATATGGATATATATAAGGGATATATATATATATTTAATTTAACAGCATAAAATCATACTAAGTAGGGATGGATTGTTTAAAGGATTGAGATAAGTGTTACCTAAGAAAAAAATGATGAATTTAAGAGCTCCTTGAACATAGGTATTGATTAAATTTTAACATTAAAATAAAACCAAGAATAATATAATTATATTTTTTAAACACTTGATTAAAGAAATTTTAAAAATATATTTGGTTTGTAATTAATATTTTATATTTTTATATATTCATTCAATTGCAATACTGAGACATTACTAATAGTCCCAATATCATTAATTTCGTTATACCAATTTCCCATCACTGGTGGATGAAAATGAAACTTCACTATAATATGGATTTATAATTATAGATTTATAATGGTATAAAGATAATGTGTTTCCATAATTTCAATAGGTTATCAGTATTAAATTATTTTCAATAATAAGATATATTCATATGGTATAGGTGTTGTCGATATATACATAGTTCATTTATGATGGTTTTCTGAAAATGATGAACAGGTTGGGTTTTATTAAATATAATGGATTTATATCAGTTATATAATATGGAAAAAATATAAAATACTAATTTAAATAAATTTACACCATAAATTTAATTAAAACCATATTTTTATGTTCTAGTGAAAAAATACATTGTTTATAGGATTGTTTTTGATGCCATATTATAAAGAGTGTTAATCTTTAAAAATAGAATGTGAAGTTGTAGGATAATGTTTCTTCTATTAACACAATATCATTTTAAAATAATTATTATATTAGAGTCATTATGACATGTTTCTGTGGGGTTTGTATAAAAAGGTAAGAATATATTGGAATTTAAATGTGACAGTTTAAGAATATTAAGTATTTGAATGTCTTCTTTTTGAATTAACCTTAAAGAAACAAAGATTTTTCTCATGGTTAAACCAACACACTGAGGAAATGAGGGATAATGTTTGGAATATATTTGGGATGAAATATTTCATGCTCTATGTCATAGAATATTTATGGAGAACGGGTACTCTGTAGAGGTATTTAAAATGGTATATGAGGGGTATATATGAATATAATATTAATTAGTTTGTTATTTTGGATAAATTCTTCCAATAGTGTGGATTATTATGACTATATAATATAATTAAGTCATGTGAATGAGATAATTTTTACATACATCATCAATCACTCACTTATGCATGTATTTATCTTTAATTGTTGAATAACATATTTTTTCATATTTCAAAATTCCAAAAAATATAACCATTTTAGAAAAATACAAAAAAATTCAACTTAACAATTATCTAGAATATAGATTCAAAAATTTAAATAAAATTTATTAAAATAGTTTTATATGTATGAAATGTAATTTGAAATTAAATTACATATTAATTTGAAAAACATCAATATTCATATTATTATACATTTTATAACTCTTGGAAAAAGAAATTATTCTCTCATAAAATTATATAATCATTACAATGAAACATTTTATTATTTTTTGATTTCATTTTATATAAATAACCATCTTTTTAAATTTCTCTATTTATCTTAAAAATATAAATTAAACATTCATGTTTTAATAAAAATTAAAAAACATATTTTTTAAAATATTTAAACATATATTTATATTTATAATTAAATACATTTTATATTATTTCATTGTATAAGATTAAAAACATTATTTTATGATTATATTTTTGAGGTTAATACTTTTTTCATATGTTACTATTCTTAACAGTAATATTACAATTTCAAATATTAGATTCCAATAATGAGATTTATAATGCTCATATGGGTTACATACCTTCTATAAATACCTCATATTACTTTAATTATTAATTCACATATATTTTATCTTAATGTTATATATATTTTATTTTTAAAAATGGCTATTTTATTACTAATATTCAGTTTCATTTCCATTTTTTCAATAGTGAGACCATTCTAGGGGATTGAGATGATTTAAATTTTTATATTATAGCTATCTTATTTTATATATTTTTTCACATAATCACACATTCTATTATAATAGAAATAATTAATTTATAAATTTAATATATATAAATCATTATAATAAATGAAATAGTTTTATCATATTGTGCATGTTTTATATACCAAAATACAATAATAAATATGACATTTATAATTCTACTACAATAATTTCAGGTCATTGTACGTTAGTATTCATTGGATATAGTTTTTTTAAATTAAGTTTAATTAATGATGACTTATTGATATAATAAATTTTATGAGCTATGACTTGAACAATTTAAATTAATTATAAAATAGGATTTTGGTAGATTGTCTCAACTATTCCATTAATTTCCCATGATATTTTTAGAATATTCATGTTTTATGTTTTCCAAATTATTTAAATATTTCAAATATTTTTTTAGAATTATAAATAAATTTTAATGAAATTTTATTTTCATATGTAAATTTAATTTTTTTCAAATGGATTTTGATTTAATACTATGTAATGGTGTCAGTTTAAACATTTTTAACCTGAATCCTTATTTTCACCCCTTGTGTACAATTGGTTTTTGAGTATACCCTATTCTTACCATGTAATTAATTAATATTATTATGAAATGTTTATAGTATTTTATTGTTTCTTTGAATATATTTCCTTGCACATCATCACCTTTTATTGATAAAATATATATTCTATTATAGTGTTAATATTCTCATTTAATAATTTTTTGTTATGGGTTTTGGGGTTTTTTTGGGTCACACCTCTCATTTCAATTTTTATAAATCCATCCATATCTACTATTGATGTGTGATTTAGTCATATTAAAGGAAGATAATGTGTTCAATTTACATATTTTACTAATATAAATATTTTTATATATGATTTTCCATTCTAATTTGATGCTTAAGTACAATAATTGTGTATTTTTAGAGTATCCTTTTTCTTTTTTATTATTTTTATGATAATTATCATGTCTTTCTATATTAACTAGTTTAACAAAAAAGGTAATTATCAATAACTACCCTTGGTAAATAGTTTTCCTCAGTGTTGAATATCATCTAGATTTATTTTGGAAGAAATAGTTATTGTTATTTATAAAAATACTGAATTACTTTAAAGTTGTCATTACTGAATAAGACAAAATATTTTCTGGTACCATTTTTTAAAAAAAAAATTGGGTTTCATGATTATGGTTTATTAATAATACTTAAATTTATTATTTTATTCTATGGAACTTTTGTTTTCCAAAGGAATTCATTCTATGATTTAATCATAGTATTATTTTCTTTGTAAACGTTTAGAATAACTCTTCTCATAGAAAATAGTAAAGTGTGGTAATTTTTTATATAAAAATATTCTTCTTTAAGTAAATCTTTCTCTATATTATGTTTTATATATAAATAAATAAAAATTTTAAAAAATATTTTATCCAAATATATAGCCTAGGTATTTCTTCTATTTTACATACTTCCAGGTTTAGTTCATCATTATTACACATTGAGTTATTATATATATATATATATTCCCTTGGGATGTAAGGGAATTTCAATTTTAATTACTTGATGTAATGATTTTTAAATGATTTAAAAAATGATTTATATAATGTCTTTCAGTTAGTTTTTTCCCATTTTTAAATTATTACATGGAATCATATATTTATTCATAATCATTATCTATAATGTTGTTCATCATCAAGATAAATTATTTTAATGCCAATTGTGTGTAATATATTCTAGTATGGGTATCATTATTTCCATTACTAAATAATATCATATTCTATCTGATATGCTCAAAGTGGTTTTGTCTGTGTATTCTAAAAACCTTTGATTAAAAAAGTAATTATTTTTATAAATTATTTTTTAAACCATATTTTAATATACAGTTTCTATCTTGTAAATATAATATAGAGGTAAAGGGTATGCATTTTGGTATTTGGATTTATATAACCCTTAAATTATTCAACATTTCAATGTTACTTCCAAAATAATGGAAATTAAAACATGATGAATGGTTATATATGATTAAAATATAAAATCATGTGGTTTTTTTCACCACAAAATAGGTATTTCACCCTGAATACATACTCAAGAAGTTATGGTCACACAATTGTTTCATGGTCAATTTCTAATGTCATGTAGATCAATGGAATTGCATCATTATCAACAATGGCATACAACATCATAACCTCATACTATGATTATTTGGTTTTATATTTTTTTCCTTGGGGTTATATTATTTCCTGACACGATGTGCCAGAATATAATGTGACCCTAGGAATGGGTGTTTTATCATTACCCAAGTGGTCACCTTGTGACAAGTTTCCTTTTTAGTTTTTTATATTTTTAATTAAATTCATAAAATTATAACTAATTAATGAAATGCTTAACCCATTATTTCTCCAATACACACATGACATGTCCCCTCCTCCATGGGTCCTCGTCCCCTATAAATGTGATTTATCTCTTTTATATACTCATATTCATGAACCATGTTTCCTAAATGTTTTATAGATGTAAGGATATGAGACTTTTCATGTCTATTGTTTGACTTTATCACTATATAATTATTATTCAGATGTGTTTGACCTAATTTATGTATTTATTTTATTATCTATGATTTTAACCATTAAATTCCAAATTTTTCATCGATATCTAATTGGATAGTCTATCCTAAAAAAATTCATAGTCTTTGTTCAATTTTATCAATTTCTATACATTATGTTTGTTCTTTCATATAAAAAACTAACCAAGAATGTGTGAGAAATTTGGTATGAGGGAAAATTTTATTTCATGGAGTCTAAAAAATAAATTGATGAAATAAATTTCAATATGAAGAAAATTTTTTATGGTTCTTAACACCATGTCTTAGATTGACCATGTTCATGGATAATGTGTTTTCTAATTGCATTTAGGGACCAATTAGGGGTGTCCTTTGTTATGTTTACATATAATATTCAATGATCGGTGAACAAATTAGTATTTAATATTTTGGATTTTATTTAGAATGTGTAATATGATGCTGAACTAGTATGAGTTGTGGAAAATGAAAAAGGATTTCTGTGAGTAGTCAAATACAATGTAATTATCATAATGATATCAAGTGAGTTTGTAAACATAACAAAAATCATGATCTGTGATTGTTTATTATTATTGAATTATTATTACTATTTTGTTTCATCAAGTCACATACACTATTTTTGGGTTTGTGATAGGGTTTTTTTATGTTTAACAAACATGAAGAATTGTTTGGTGAAATATAAACTAAGGAATATGTTTAATGTGTAGTTGGGGGTAATGATTGTCTAGAAGATCATTGATTTCTAGTTTGATGTAATGCTAAATTATAGGTTATTCTTGTTGGGTGTTTTTTATAATTCCATCTTTTTATAATGTTCGAGATACAATTTGGTTTAATGAAAACATGGTGGTATTGATTTTCTAGTGGTTTTGTATAATACTGACTTTTCCAAACATGGTATGTTATAAATGATTTGCTGTAATTTTTACATCTCAGTTTTATTTGGTATATAGTTTGGTGGAATTCTAACATGTCCATTATTGTATCATTTCGAGTAGTGTTGGGTGTAAAAACCACCATGTATATTTTGGTGATGAGGGTCTCGTCAATGATACCCATGGTCTTTAATGAGTTATGGATTTATTTGACTTCTAACTAGGGTTTCCTTAGTGTTGTGAGTTATGTTTACATCCATATATTTCATAACTATATCGTTTGTTTGGTTTATTTACAACTCAAATTATTTATTTTTCTAGGATTATATTATGGTATAATGTCATGTCTACCACTACTTCTCTGATATAACATATTGTACTTAAACACTAGAAAAAGAAAATTTTGGTATGGTCATTGCACAGAGTCTAGAAAAACCTAGGTAAAATATTAATATTCAATGTCCATGAATTAATATTGATATTTAATTGTCAAGTCATCATGACCTTACATATTCTGTTTTTTGTTAGTGAGATCATTTGAGGTAGTCTACTGAGTTGTACTCACATCCTTCAATATCATCTCATAGAATGAAAATTTAATACTTTTTTATATTGTTAAAGGTAAGGGCCCTATCATGGATAACAAACTAGAATCAATGAGTTTATTCAGTATTTATTTTTATGTTACAATTACTGGAATGTTTTTTAAATATCTCCCTTCATTGGTTTAGTTTTTTCAACATATTTTATGTGATGAACCCAAATGTGGTATTTTAAAAAAATGTACGACTCACATTTGATGGGATCATTTTTATGTGGTATGCTGGTTGGGATCTACTTGTAGTGTTATTAATGTACTATTTCTCATATTCTACAATTATTAAGTCTAATTTATTAAATATTTCATTCACAATTTCTTATAGATATTTTTACTAGAGAATTTATAGCCTCCCTATATTTTTCAATGATTCTCCCTACTAGTTGGAAGATTTTGGAATATGGTGAGGTACACCTGAGGTACATAGCCATATTATTTGTGGATGGTGGAGCTAAAATATGTCATAGATATTATATAGATTCATCCTAATTGTGTTCCATTTTATCTTACTTTATAAGAATAATATATGGATATAGAATGTTATTCGACCTTGGAATAAACCATATGTCATGGAGAATCTTTCCAACATATGGATAAAGTTACAACATACTAGAAATAATACTATTGATATTGGGTATTTGATGTTTATAGTTTTTATTTATTTATTCATTTTTTATGTTACTATAGAACCAAATTTTAATGCCAAGATGATTAAAATAAGTGTTCATGGTTCTTATGGTATTACGCATCAAAACCAAGAGGATGGTCAGTTTTATCGTCCCATTAATGTGGTTTATTTCTAGAATGAAAATCTCATATAAATTAATATGTATTTACAAAATTCTTTCTAGAAAAAATATGGGTTTTCCTTAAGAAAAAAGTGATTGATTGACACAATGAATTCATTAGGAACATATATGCAAATTTTTACATATTTTCCCTCATTTATTGTTAAAGTATATTATATTTTCCTAAAATGTATTAGATCACTTTGAAACTTCTCATTCTCTCAAAAGGATGTATTTTTTTTTGAATTTGAGAAGAGGATCTCATTAGGGGATTCCTAGGTATCCCATTAATAAGAATCAAAATCCTTATATTTTGGGGCTATTTAATGTCACATGTAATAGAATTTATTTTCAGGTGATAATAATAATGATTTTTTCTTTTAAGGGCATGCATCCAGGAACAGTTTTCTATATTTTAGGGTCCAGAAACTAAAACAATTTTTTCTTCTAGTTAAATGAATTTAAATTAGGACTAGTTTTTATTATTTTTAATGAATCATGGAATGAAATACTATTTCTATGTTCCTTGAAATGGATTGGAATGTGTTTTATCCAATATAAAACATTTTTATAATGATATGAATGATATTTGATGTGATGGTAGTTTGTGTTTTACAAAACTAATGGAGAAAAATAGTAGTTCGTATTATTTCTATTTGCAACCATATTTGATGGAAATATAGCTCAATTGATAATTGGTGTGAAAAAATGGTAGAATCCTCTAGAGTTTCACTGTATCATCGTTCTGTTTTTATCCAATCTTTATTAGTTTAATAAAAATATGTTAAACTGACTATAACAATTAATGGAAACCATTTTGTAGTATCTAGAATTAAATTATTGATCCGAGAATGATACTACATGCTAAGGAGTGTAGGGATCCCCTATTTCGAAATAATACATTATTGATTTTATCATGACATCCATATAAATTATATTGAAAATCCATAGAGTTTTTTTATCAATTCAATTTATGATTTAATGGCAGCATATCAGTGTCCCTAATTACCAAATTATATTTTTCTGGAGGTCATGAAAGAGGTCATGATGTAAGAGTTTTTCAATACGTCTGACCAAGGTGAATAACATTTACTAAGGTCTTATAAGCCAGTAAAGAGGCCTTCATTCCCATATAAGATTCTTTCATGAAATGGGATACAAATATGGAGAAATTATATTGATATAAACGATTCATAACATATTCATATATTCCAAAATAAACTCAAATTCCATTTAAGATTTTGGATTTTATGTGAGTGAGTATGTTTTATTAAGGGTTATGGGGTTTAGGGATGGAAACCCCTTAAGTCATATTTTGTAAGTTACTATTTAGGATGGATTTATATGGGACCTTTTGAAAAGGGATTTAATGAAAAAAATGTCAATGTTTTATACAAAGAATACATTATCTATAATTTTTTGGTATGGACAACCTCCTCCCTAATTGGACTAAAATTTTTATTATACATGGGCGTGGAAAATTCAATGACATGTCAGAGACAAACAATGTGATTTCTTTTAGAGAAAAATGTTGTAATAATTGAATTCCAAAATAATTATATTGAAGAGCCTATTTCCAATGATAGTCGATGGTTCATAAACTGTTAAAAGAGGAATATTCAAATTGTTTAAACCAATAATAAAGATATAAAACCACTCCCTCTCTAATAAAAATGGTAATAGTTATGAAAATGGTGTAAAATATTAAAAACATTGAAGTATCATGAACACACCTAATGCAGGAAAGAAATTAAAATAACACCCCATAAAGTCTCACATCAGTGTCAAATATCCACCATCAAGACATAGATGATGAATTTCTAACAGATAAAACATTTTTCCACTATCTAAGAGTATTTAATGATGGAATATATGTTAATTTTATGTGACATGTAGTTTTTATATTGTGATATTTTTTCACTTATACTAATAAGACACCCTTACTTGGTTATAATCAAGTTATATATACTAAATGTTTTTTAATTTTACATGAACTAAAATAAATTTCCTAGGAAATATATTTATTTATAATTAAATTTATTTAATTATGAAGATATCATATGGATTTATGTCACGACCGGTCTTCCGAGGCCCATGTCCGGACTACCCCATGCCCACCTTCTATAGGCTAGGGGCTAGCATCTTGAACCGAAAGGTGTATTCCCTAAAACCAGGAAGATATTTCCATTATAACCTGTAAACACACTCACCCATGCATATAGCAAGATACAAACACAAGTCAAATGTATAGAAAAAAGAGCACTGAATTTAAAAAATGGGCCAGAATACAAGCCCAAGTGTTATGGTACAATTACAACTGAAATGAAATAAAACTGAAGAAAATGAAAGGCCGCTACTGGGTCGTCCTTCAAGGATCCAACCTGAAGGGTAGATACAAATTGCCTCCTCAGCACTCCACGTCTGCCCGTCTTTTCTGTATACAGTCAAATCGTTTGGTCCACCTCTGAGCCCTTTCTAGCCCTGGTACCCTCAGCATCGATTAGCGTTGTCCGGCGTCTACACCAAACACAATAAGGTGTGGGCATAGCCCGTGCAGTGGTGAGTATAATGATACAAAGTGGGGACCCCAAGACCATCATGGTCTCAAAAAATCCACAATGGATAAACCACAAAGTATGAAGTCCACTCACAAATCAACTTATGTATATGTCGATACACATACCTAAGTTACCATGTATACCCATCTCAATCATGAGGAAACACAGGGTCCAACCCAAAAGTCCAATGCTCAACTATTACACAGAGTAAATAATATCACAAAGGTAAGTACCACTTAGGTACGCCACACAGAAGAATACCCCTAAGGTATTACCACGAAGGAAAGTACCACACAATTACAGAATAAGTTCACACTAGGTATAACATTAGTACAATAGTAGATTTTATTATATGTAACAACAAATTGATCATACTCTGTTAGGATTCTCTTCTGCTGATCCACACAGTATCACTCGGTGTTGAGCCACAGAGGATCACTAGGTGCTAACTCACACCAGATCACTCGGTGCTGACCCACACAAGTTCGCTCAGTGTTGTCCCACACAGGATTGCTCTGTGCTGACCCATAGAGGATTGATCGGTTCAAACCCACAAAAGATCACTTGGTGATGACCCACACAGAATAACTAGGTGTTTACCCACATAGGATATCTATTCATTCTTCATGTCACATCCAGCTACTTGTTTCCCGCACTAAGCATGCTTGTCTCTGGGAGGGTCTGCTCCTCAATCCACTGGTAGATATGCCAACTACCACAAACTCTCATGAATAAATACCTCAAAAGAACATAACTTCATAGGTTTCTCAATTCAACATACATTGCGTTAATCAGACACCAGGTCTGTGAGTTATTATCCCTTTAGTCCCAAGGGCCCGGTTGGATTCGTGCTTGATCGAACCTCACCATACACCAACTTTATCCAAAACTCTAGTTGGGTATACCAAAGGTACCATCTATTTATAAGGTTACTGATTCCTTATAATGTTTTTCAAATGGATTCCATGTTCCAATGTTTAGGCCAAAAGAGCGTATATGGGTCTAAGTGGGTCTTGGTCTGGTCTGACCTGTTCAGACCGACCCGACTCGACATGCTGGGTCCGGCACGACACGCGTTGGGCGGTCCTGCCTTGAAGCCAAGCCTGGGCGGCGCAAGGTAGTGTGGAGGATTCAAGGGCCACAATGACGGCCCGTAGTCGTGGGGGCTGTGGGGAGGCGGAGGCCGCGGGGGCCGCGAGGGTGGCGCTGAGCCGTAGGGGCCACTGGTGGTGCGTCAGCCGCAGTATGTTGGCGGATGCGATGCGGCAGTTCACCATGGATGGCCTAATGGCTATCCATCTTCTCCGCGTGTTGCGGTCTTGCACAAAGCCTTTGTCAGCGGCCGGTTTGGCCAACCGATGTTCATTCATCATCGTGGAACAAAGTCGTATTCTTCCATTTAGAAGAACACAACAATAATGAAGAACGTCGGAGGGGTCAATCCATGATTATTTGGACTGCACCCTCTATTTTAGTGAGATGGAAAGTGGATCAAGGTGGTGATTCAATGTTAGAGGAATATTAACATTGATCAATTTAATAAAAACCCCTACAATGATGAATCTCAAACCTACAAAACTTTAAATCATCCATCGATCAACTAGTTAGAGACTAGATCTGCATTCTTTGTTTAAAAGGGCAGAACATGGGAATTTATAATCACACATAATAAAAACCCATCTTTGATGGTTTGTTTTTGTCTTGTGATAGAGAGTTCAAAGTTGTTTCTGTTCATCATGCCCACCACATACCTCTGATCCTGAGCTCATTCTTCAGATAAACACTCTTCGATGGAGGTGGTTCTTTGTTGTTCAAGATGTCCACTGTTGGTGGAAGTCACAAGGAAGGAGTCTATGTGGCTGGAGAAAATCGACATTATTCGTTTCAAGAATCTTTTTTCTCTGGAGGACGTGTTCCTCCATGTTCTCCCCAAAGCATTTCCAGCCCTTTCCCAATGAATGCTCTCAAATGAAATAAACAACCAAAATAAAAAGTGTTTGTCCAATTTTAAATTATTGGCACAAAATACATTGGCAACATTAATCAATTAAAGAGGAATAATGAAATGGGAGAATAATTAATAGGGAGAATTTATGTGGGTTAATTAACCATTAATGAGGAACTTCAAGGGGTTTCTTCTATTAAGAGGGTTCATGTGGTCCCCGCCCTTAAATTAAAATTGGTGGAGGATTTACGCACGGGTGGTCCCAACCACCGAACATTCAATTTAGAGGATAAAAACATGTGGTCCCCACCTCCATAAATCAAAAGAGGATTATTGAATAAAAATAAAATGTTAAATAATTTTATTTTTATTTTCCCACAAAAAAGTGAAAAATTATCTTTAACCCTCGACCTACTGTAGTCAAGGTAAATGTCCTTTTAGAAGAATAACATCGCTATGAGTTCAATAGTGTCCTACGATTTCAATTCCGAGCACTAGTTTAAAAGTTAAAAAAACCTACTCTCTTGTTTAATAAATGTACTCAAAAAACAGTTCATAAATTCATTCAGGGCACACCAGGCCTCTAAATCAAGCGCCGTCATTTTTTTATAAACTCGTAAAATTCCCTTATATAAGAAAAATACATGGAAATTATAGGTTATCACCATTTATATTTGTTTATTCCAGGTAATAAAATTTTTTTAGATGAATTATCACTCTTACCCAAATAAATAGGGCTTCAATTGTGGGACCAATATTATACCATGAACCATTTGTTTTGAGGCTCTCATTTCAAATAATTATGATTCTAACATATATATTTTTTCATAAAAATTTCTTATAAAGAGGAAAATAAATATATCTTTATCTGTTAGTTAAACACAAATGATATATGAGAACTATCATGCACTACAAACATTTAATATGTTTCTACTCCAATTATAAAAAAATAACACAAGATTTCCTCTATTAATGTTTTATGAAAAAATAATTTTTCTATAAACATATTTTTCAATCCCTTATTCATCAAATAAAATATTTTTATTTACTTTGACTTTAGAAATTATTTTTTCATTTTCATATAGAAATTTATTTTGGACGTACTAATTAATATTAAACCATATTTTGTATTTATATGGATACTAGTTTTTTTCTCGTCTAGTGTCGACATACACAAAAAAATAACATAAAAATCTCTTCAATTTTGGGATAAAATTTTTTGATATACCAGTATTTTATGAAACTCTCTCAAGATGGATATTAGTTTAGGGGTGATGTAGTCATCAAACCACCCACCAAGACCAACCAAATTAATGAATCAGCTGATATATATTTATATCAAGATCTAGCATGACATTTATAATGTATTTGTAATTAATGAGTCTATATTCAATGTGTGGTATATCTTCATCTATACATAAATATATATGAATGTGGAGCCTCATGTTGTTGAGAAATTTTTGAAAAAATATATAACCAATCTATGGAAACATAGTTCCTTTCAGTGATGTGGGTGGAGCTCCAAAAAGGTTCAATTCTCTGACAATGATTTCAAGATGGGATATAGTATCCATTTTGAAGAATCTAAATCATTATATTATTTGAGAGAATAAAATTTATTGTTTTATTTTCTGATATTTATTTTATCTTTCCATAGTTCTTCTATAAAATAAAACATTTATTCACTTTAAAGATATGTAGATGTGTCCATATAACTAACACATTTCACCTGCATCACATAGAGGTCTGAATTCTCCTCTAAGACATACATTTTATTTTTTGTTATAAAATTCTAGAATAAAAGTGTGATGAATTTATACCCATGTCACTATATATGATAATGGGGTGTGGACCCCCCAAATGGAGAAGATTTTAATGAATATGAAGAGATATATCATGAAATAAGATCTCTATAAACTCACTAAAGATCCGTTTTCTATCTGTTTATGGAATTTTATCAGGTCAAATGGTAATGTAATATATAATATTAGTATCTAGAGTTCCCATGTTTAAATCTAATTATTAAACAATAATTTAATAACAAACACTATGGGTGATGATATTAGAAGCCGGGTTGGGAAAATACCTATATAATTGACTAATAGTTCCTCTTATATCTATTTCATATGATGTTAATAAAATGATATCTTCCTCCCATTAGTGAATAATATATTGAATTTTTAGCCAACATGTTCGTGATGGAAGAACAACTGGTATGTGGTATATTAGTCAACATGTTTGTATGGAAATTTCCCTTATTATATCTATTTTAGGACATATCTATAAGGGAAGGTACCTTCTTGAATTGTTGGTATGATGATAAAAAAATTATCTTTGGATCAATGTTCACATTGGATGTTAGGAGTTCATCATCCTCAAAAACCATAATAGATTATCAATTTAGGAAATATATTCATTGAAAATTTGGAACTTAGTCACTCTCATGATATTAGTGATACAATTCTACCATATTAGACTTCTATACAAAATTTTGATTCATATAATACCATTTTTTAGGTGAATAAATAATCAAAAACCCCACTATAATTATTAAATTGTGTTGATTTATCATTGAAAGATATGATTTTGTATTGGTTACCATGAAAAATACAACGAACATCCAAATTTCTTGTGTTCCCAACATGTTTACTTGTTAATTCTAGTGTGTGAAAAAAATGCATGCTTCTCTCTCCCATTGAATTTAGACTGGAGACATCCAAAAATGACACAATTGTTTTTGTTGATGCTCAAATTATAGGATAGAATTATGAGAGTCTCTTTCTCACCAAATGACACTAACAACATATTGTTTATCAATTCTATTGGATCATTGTTTCAGTCTCACCCAATAGAGTAATAAATGAATTTTTGGTCCATGTAAGAATATAACTCTCATATAATGGTGAGGATGAGTGGGAGAACCTACTATAAATGGAATAATAAATTACATATGATATACATCCTCCTTTAAATATCTCATTTAATGAAATACTAGCATTATATCTGATGAATGTATACATATCTCCCTCTATCAACAAGGAACCATAATGACTGACTGCCCCTATAATGTTTTAATTACAATAATCATTTCTTAAATTAAATGTTATATGTCCTATAGATTTTTATATAATTTTTTTATATATATATTTGTCAATTAATTATTCAACATCACCTTTTGAAATCATCATGAATATATATAATCCCATATAAATTAAATTTATTATATTTTACACGTCATTATTCACATAGAGTACCAAGATAGATGGTTTTCTAAATTATAAATGAAAATTATGAATATTTTGATGATAACTATGGATACAAATATAGAAACCCATGCCTCTTAGAAATTTTTATTTTATCATTTCTAAGGTAACCATACTTAAAAATAAATCTCTAAAAAATAAATCATATTAGTTTCTTGAGTACATTAATTTAATAGAACATGAATGCATATACAAAATTAAATTAAATTGAATAATTTTTTATATTAATCATAAATTATTCCATAGTAAACATTATACATATAATAACATGGGGATATATGCCTAAAAATTGTCAATAGAAATCAACAAAAGGGGGTAATAATAGGGTAGAGCATGAGACATAAATACACATAGGTTATTGGTTGAGGATAGTTATCATTTTTCATGTCATTATTAATGAATGAAAATAATATGAATCATATTAAAATTTATATGAATGGGTCAGATGAAAAATAATGATACCTCATAAACATTATAGCCAATTCACTTTCATTGAATGTGAAATCATTTAGTTCCACGTTCATGTATAACGTATATAGTAATAATCGTAAATCCATTAACATATAGTAGATGAAATTTTTTATAAATTGTCATAAGAACAAGGGTTATAATATTTATGGACTGAAATTTATATTAATCATGGAAATAAAGATACATACAGGATGCAAATTGTTTATTGGGGATAGAATATAAAACATTCAAATGTAAAATAGTTGAAATACCTTAACTCACTAAAACAATTATTCTTCATGTCCTAGGGAATGGAAAAAAAATAATGCAGATCTAGAATATTTAGTAAAGGTTTTTTATAGTGGAATTTATCATGAGTAATTAAGGGGAAAAAAATTTGGAATTGTAAATAACTTAATAGATAAGTCAGTTAATCAATAAATTGGGAATCAAATGAATCCATGGATAATATAAATGCAATAATCTCATCGATTTAATAACTAAATTATAAGTCAATGAAATTATTAATATTATACGTTATGATCTCATCCATTATGATATTTATATCATTAATACCATTTTACAAAATATTTTTATCAATCAGTCAGTATACAAACAAATCCAGTTAATTTGGCCAACTTATTAGTTTCAAGAGTCATATTTATACAATGGTGGGAAATATATAACCATTCCCTATCCATAATTATAAGTATAATTCATTCCACATATATTTATTGATAAAATATATTTATATATTATATTACATTTCAATAAATAAACATATTGGGTAAATAATAGAAATTTATCATGATTTTCCACATTAAATCAAATAAAATTCTTAGTATAACATCATATGTTACAATGGGATATCATTTGAGAAATAATAATATACTTGGTAAAAATAATATGTATATTTAAGAGATATATAACTTCCATTGATCACAATAAAGTTAATGTTTTAAGATAAATTTTCCAACCATGATATTAATAATACATAAGAGGTTATCATCGGTTCATCACAAATATAGGTTATATAATAATATTTATATTATCAAACATAGGGACGAGGAATGAAAACATAACTGATTAAAAATGTTATTGAATATAAGATATAATTCTAAACATAGCTTTGCATGATAAAAGCTAAAAATATAGGAATATTTGAAATAAAATATATTATATTTTTAGATATATATATGATAAGAAAATTACCTATTTTTATGAAGGATTAATTATAACTTTTTAATGAAAATATATGTACTCCCAAATAATTGAAAATATAAAATTAGTTCAAACCTATTTGAAAAATATCATTAATAACCCACTATGACAATAAGAATTAATTAAAAAAATTAAAAATACTGAATAAATTGGAAATAATATTAAATATATCTAAGTGAAATTATATACACTATAAAAAATTGAATGTGTTCATAATAACAATTATATCACAACAGAGTGAAAATTGAGATGACATTCGTTTAACTCATGCTTCCTTTTAAAAAACATGGTTTAAACTAGAGTATAATGATTCTAATAATTTTATTAATTAATTTCTAAAAAACATTAATATTTATAATATCATATATGAATTTTTTTTAATATCTTTTCACTTTTTGCTTAAAAATCATTCATTGTAACTATTGTTCCAAGTGTTAACTACCTTATTTTATCATGCATGTTTATCATGAAAATTTGGGTTCATGAGTATAAGATATGGTTATATCATCTCTATAATGATATTAATTTTGTAAATATCATATTTATTCCTTAAATTTAATTTTAGATCATTTTAATATTGGAAAATGAAAATTAATCGCATCAATTCGTGCATATGGTTGGTCATACATAGGCATGGGCGATGTTATCATTTTATCTAATTTCTGAAAGAGTAAGGAATTAGATGACATTTTCATTTTAAATAATCCATATTATTTCATAATTAAATTATATACTCGTTGTTTCTATCATTATTACTATCCATGTGAGATGGAAGTGGATGACCAACCACATCAGTTTATAATGTGATTGTCAACCGTAAACCCAAGTGATGGTTTTATTTCCCATTTCGTAAAGTAGGGAATTGATAAATATTATGAGCCTAACAAAATAGAATATAATTATATGGTAGGTGATATTTTTATTATTTTTAAATTTTTAATACATATTTTAATGTTCTAAAATAAGAAGTACGAAAGGAAAGAAGTTGGTGAAGACAATTACCATTGCATAGAAATAACCTCCTATGTAAATCATATTAAGGACCTAAGGGTTTCTATTTTTTGATGAAAAAATATATAAAAACATTATAAAGATTTTTGGTGGATATTTTTATAGGGTTTTTTGGAAAAAATGGAATTATAGGTGAAAATAATTCAGCGGAGGAAGTCCCCATTTTTTTAATTGAGTTGATTTGTACACTTGTATTCTTCAAAAAATATAGAATAATTTCTTGTCACTTTCTCAGAAATGTTGATCCAAAATGAATCATTATTTTAAGGGAATAATTTGGATGTAGATATATTATAAACTAATTGGTTTTAAAAAAAATTAGGATATTTGTTCACTTATCATTATAAAATAGCCCCCAATAAACTAATGTCATCATGAACCACAATAATTAATTTTTTCAGTATTTTCTATTCATTGTCACAAAAATATATATTGACATTATTACCTAATACAAATTATCCACTTTTAAATTATTTAATCGATATTATCAAATTAAATTCCTATAAATTATTCAACATAATTTAAAACAAATGTCACAATATATATTGGAAAAGAGCTTTTTCAATAATTGTTTTTTCAACATTAATATGTTCTTATATTCACTGTATGACTTATAATAGTAATTATATGGACATATATTCATATATTTAGATATATAATATATAAATATAATTTAATCCATTCATAATTTAAGATTATTTTAAATAATTACATTCAATAGGCTATATGTCTATTTAAAAAAATTCTCGGTAAAATATAAATTTTTACCTGCAAATGATCTTATATTTAATTAAATAAAATTACTTGTAAATAAA
Source organism: Viscum album (assembly GCA_963277665.1). Lineage (NCBI taxonomy): Eukaryota > Viridiplantae > Streptophyta > Magnoliopsida > Santalales > Viscaceae > Viscum > Viscum album. Next base: position 238,296,920 of record OY728133.1, on the reverse strand, counting down.
TTGATAATTATAAATATTATAAATCATTATAATCAATAAAATTATGAATATTTTAATATAATATTATTTATTATCTATAAAATCACATTCAAAAGATAAAATTTACAAAATCATCACTGGGATATTTTTACCTATTAAGATGAAAATAGATATTCATCTTATGAAATTATAATTTTTGAGCCCTGGAATATTAAAATTTACATTTTGTTATATCATTAATAAAATTGATTTTTAATGATTTAAATAATCTCTTTTGTTATATTCTTCACTCATACACATTTTTAATCCATCAATTTAATGCATATTACATCCTAAACTAAAATGTATTCTTTCCCTTCATATCATCTTCTGGTTCCCATATTTATTCCACAATTTTATGATTTTTATAAAGTATTATTTCTAGTAAAGTATACTAATTTCTCAATAAATTTTATCTTGTTTAATGAATCAGGATGGCCTCTTCATAATTAGATAGTTCATGTTAAAAATTGATTTCTTCATTGGTGAGAATATTTATTTAGTGGATCATGTAATTATTTTAAAATGATATGTGTGTCACATCATATACCTATTTAGGTACTTAGTGTAATTTTAAAATGGTAATCATGAGCTCCAATTTGTTCCATAATTCTAGAAGATTTTATGTAAATAAAGCTTAATTTCCCTTTCATACTGAACTTTATAACACCATTCCATGGAAATAATTTCAAAAAAACATAATCGCTCACATGAAATTCAAATGAATTCCTACAATTATTGGAAAAAATATTCTTACTTAACTTATATTATTTAATATGGTTTTGGATAGAAATTATTTTTTTTGTTTTTTCATTATCATATTATAGGCTAATATGTTTCCTTTCACCAACATCATCCAAAAAAGATAGAGTGTGAGAACTCTTTTCAAATAAAGCCTCATATAAGAAATTTGATTACTAAATGTCGAATATTGAAATTTGGAGAATTAAAAAATGTTAAATATTGTTACAAAAAAACTTTTAATGTTAGGTGACCATGATATCTACGATTCTTTTATAGTATGAATATTTCTTTTTAGACTATCCATCAATTTGATGATTATAGGTGGTTCATTATTAAAGCTCATTTTCAAGATCCATATGATGTTTTTTCCAGAATTTTTGTTTTAATCTTGTGTCATTTAAAGATAGAATTGTAATAGGTTCAACATTATTTCTTACAACATAATAAATGTGGAGCTATTTGAGTCACTCAAGAGTTAAAACTTCTCTTATAACCTAAAAATTTGTATATTTGGATCACCGATCAACAACAACAAATATTTTATCATTATTTCTAGCATTCATTGTGAATTCATTTATAAAACCCATATTAATGTCATGAAATTTCTATATAAGAATAGAAACAGGATTCATTAATCCTCTACGATGTTGAGCCCAAGCTTTTACCAACTAAAATTCTAATAATCTTGATACAAAATCAGAAATTTTACATATTATATAAAACCCCTAAAAATGTTCCTTCAAGTCCCTATACATATTTGTTTTACTAGAGTGTATAGTGATATTCAACCAATGATAATAATCAAACAATTATCTTTTCATATTATTTATATATAGAACACATTATAGTTTTTCAAATTATAGAAATTAATTATCATATTATATTTGTTCAAATTTTAGTCATTCATTTAATTAATTTTTTTCAAAAAATTATCATTATCATGTTGATAAATTATTATCTTTTCAATTAAATTTTATTTCATAATCATATAAAAAAAATTTATTCCAACTCGTCCATAATATCTGTAAAATCTATCTTTACTTAATCTATGAACATAAAATCTATTTCAGTCATCATTTTGAACAGAAATCCATGATCTTTCATACTCAATGCATCAGCTACCACATTTTCCATTCCATTGTGGTTGTGTATTAAAAAATTTTAATCCATGATTAGCTTGATCCATCTCATATACCTTGTATTTAATAATGTCTATAAAAATATGTACTTTTGGATAATCTGGATTGTGTATATCTCATGTCATTCAATATATAGATAATTTTTCAATATCATCATTGTAATTATCTTAGTTGAAAAATCAATATCATGTGTTGGATAGTTCAATTCACGAGTCTTTAACTTCATTAATTAAAAGTAAATAACATTATAATTATTCCTATGAAAACAACCATGTCCATTCTTTGAATCATATTCATATATCAAAAATATAGAATTTCTTGATAGTAGCGTAAAAATCATATCATTATACAATATTTTATTCAAATACCTAATACATTCCTCACATTACACTATCTGTATTAACATATCCCCATTTAAATATAAGATTGGTCAACATGTTAACTAATTTATCAATTTTTTGAATAAATTGTTGATATTAACATGCCAAATCATGTTACTGCATACCTCAGTTTGGTCTATTTTTTTAGGCCATTATTTGACTACATTTTTTCTAGAATGATCAAGTGATATTACATCATTTGAAAAGGTATTTATACAAAATGATACATCTTTATGTTATAACTCACACATGAAAATTTTCCCAGATAATTATTTAATAATAAGAGTCTCTAAAATGATACATAATTGATTCACATGGAACATGATTCCATTAAAATACACCAACATTTTATCAATGAATACTAAAAAAATTACCATGATATTACATGAAAAATATATTCATTGAATCCATAAACATTGATGGTACATAAGTCAATCCAAATGGAATTACTATAATCTATAAATTCTTATATCTCATTCCCATTTTCCTATTCAGGATATCATCACTCATTACATTAAATTCATGATAACTCGAATGAATATCAACCCATGATAAAAATTGATCTCCACAAAGCTGATATTTTTTTTTAATCTTAATAATATTGGATTCCCTCTAATCAATATAATTTGAAATGGATCCATTATTCTTCATCATGAAAATAGCATTGTTTCCCCAAGCTAGAATATAATATAATATAAATCCATTATCACAAAACACTTCTAGAAGTTTCATTAACTACATTTAGTATGTTGTATCCTTGGATATGAATTTTTGGTAAAGGTTGTGAATAAAAAATTAAATCAATGTAAAACTATACATCATTCCTGGGGGTATTCACATAAAATTACTTTATAAACACATCATTGTATTCCAATAAAATGAGTACATCATCAATTTTATGATTACATTTTCCATTAATATATTTTTATTTCTCTTATTTCCCAAGAATGTCATTCATATGAGAAATAAGGGGTGAATCTAGATATTAACTAGATAATGAATTATTTACTATAAAGATTAGGAATAACATATCTTCAACATTAATCAAAATTTCCTTATCATCACACTATATTTTTTCATAATGCTTATAAATATATTCTAATATATAGATTATATCAAAGGAAACGATTGATACAATTTCAAATTTATTAAATAAAGCATGATTATTTATCATAATGTGACCATCCTCAAGTATCATTATCAGGGTGAAATTTCTACTATGAGTTTGACATACTACTATATTCATTAGGTGATAGGGAAATATATAAATTTAAGTAAAAAAATTTAAGATATAAAAGTCTTTGAGGGTCCATAATAAAAAATAAGTGATTATCTAAATATGAGGCTATGATTAAAGAACATTTCACTGCATCTTTTAGAACATCAAAAATATCTATAATGATTTCCTAAACTTATCCTTCTCCCATTTTCCTCTTCTATGGTAGATTTTATTTTCATCTGCAGCATTAGTCAGAGTAATTACCCATTTATTTACTATTTAATCACTAGATAATGTAGTTCAGTTCATTCCATTACATTCATGATCCAAATAACCCTTCTCAAATCTCTTTTAATAAACACTAATTCCCTTAATAGACTTTATATGATGTTTTTCCACTATTTTCACATTATTGAAATTAATTCATGTTCTTCTTCCTCATTGACACATTTTGTTTTTCATGGTATTCATTCAATCTATTTTCCCTTGATTTCCCTTAAACATTAGGTATCATCGAAATTCATTCACTATTTTTATGTGGTATAAAACTATTTCATTATTGATAAAAAAGGATGATAAGCCATTGTATTTCGAGAAATACTCTAATTCCCTTCAATTAAATGGTGAATATTGAATTTATTATTATGTTTGTAAAACATTAAATACCTAAATCATCTTCTAACGCTATCCTCAAAATTAATTAAAAATAATTACTCGATTTTAATTAATCTAATGGACATTCTCTTAATTTTAGTTTTTAGTTCATGTTGGAAATAATTATGAAAAAATGTTACTTTAAAACCACTCAATTATATATGTTCTATTTCATCTATGTCAATAGTATCCCTGTCCATCAACCACCATTGTTAAGCATCTCAATTGAGAAAATATTTTGAATGTATATGAATTCATATTTCACCAAATACCTATTATTAAATTATCTTTTTGAGGGTTTACCCCCATTTTTCGGATACCCCTAAGATTTGTAATTCAAAAATACGATGGGGGCTTCTAACGGATAAAATGAATCAATATATGTGTTTCACACTATGAAAAATAAAATTTCTCCATATTTTATAGGTTATTATCCCAAAAATAATTCAACTGCAATAATTTAGCTATGATCTACCCAGCTATAGAAAAATTTATGATGGATTTATGAGATGGTATGTTTCAACATTGTCTATTAATATTTGTTAAATTAATTCCTCCAGGAAAAATATATAAACATCAGTATATACAAAATAATCACTAGATATTATAAATATTAAATCATTTTTTACAATTATAAGTCAAATTTAACTCTTACTATATATTTCTTATATATGAAATCTTAATATTATAATAATATACAAGGGTTCTTTGGTAATATCACAAAATTATAAAAATATTTTTATATATTTCAGAATGGTTGGTAATTAAAATGTTAATTAATTAAGATAAATAAACATGATTGTCAAAATAGGTGTGTAGTATGGGCCCATTCATAGTGCACAATAATGATTCTAAAGAAATAATTAAATTGACTCTTATTGGGATCATTACCCTGTGATTCATATGATCCAAAACTACTTCAACTTTAGTGTTCATACATGAATGTATTGCTATAAAAACCACCATAATATCTACCCTACTAGAAAAAATGATATTAATCCAAATTTAGACTAATCCTCAAATTTTATAATGGGTTTATGATCCCAAATAATTACTTTCCTAAATATAGTTCCCATTGATTAAGAAAAATTTCTCTCATAACCACTGTAAAAAAAACCCAACTCTTATAATCCAATGATGGTATATAATTTATTATATTATAATAGATATATGTGGTATAATCAAGAAAAACTGATATTTTTAGTAATCATAGTAATCCATATACATACAAGATAACAATTTTACATTGGGTGTATAATATAGAAGAAAATAGTGATGAAAACTAATATACATCCTTGAACTCATTCAAATAATTATTCTTCATTACCTGAGGAAATGAAACAAAATAATGTTGAGTTAAAATAAAAAATAAATGTTACTTGAAATAGAATATGTCATTATTAAATCATTTATAGTCAATATGGATATATATATATATAATTGAAAAGATGTAAATATTTATCAATAACCTATGAACCAAATGTATCCATGTACAATATAAATATAGTAATATCATTGATAACAATAACTAAATTTTGAATGAAGTAATTTTTTAAAATTAAAGGTTATTATGTTAGATTTAAAGATATATATTCTATTAGGACCTTGCACTAATATAGTTTTTTCAATGGGTTGGTATACACTAAAATTTAATTTAATTTGGTAAACTATTTTGTTTTAGGAGGCATGTAGATACATCAAGGGTCTATCTATAACAGTAACCCACAAATCGTATCATATCCAATGTATTCCTTATATATTTAATGATCAAGTCAATTTAGATACAATATTCCTTATAAATAAATATATATATTGATTATAGAGGATAAATTTTTCTTGAGTTTCCCAATTTAATCAAATAATATGAATGCCAAAAACATTCTATAATAATGGTATAAGATTTTGACATTAAGAATATTTATGATAAAAATTGTTCAGTTATTTTAAAGAAATTTTTTTCCAATTATAATAAGAACTTTATTTTTTAATGAAAATGTTAACAACCAAAACAAACTTAAGAGAACTGTGATGTCCATTTGTTCCTTAAAAATATAGGTTATTCCAAAAAGTCGTGTCCCTTGGAAAAATAAATATAATGTAAATGAAATATAAAAAATATTAATTAAATATTTATCTCATTGAAATAACTGAATATATGTTTAATAATGTAAATCTCATAAAATTATTTTAGTGGTGGGGAATTCCATTAATGTTATCTACATTAAACACATTCCTTTTCAGTTTTTGTAATTAATGTTAAAAATATTCCTTTTAGAAATAAATTTATATATTCTTTTAAAACCCTTTAAAAAGCCAATGATGAAATAAAACATCATTAATAAACACTATTAGTTAATAAAAATTAAATTTTTTAACCATTTTTTGAAATTTATGGAAAAGAAGAAAATTATACCTAATTAAAAGATAATTTTTTTTTTATTTTATTCATTCCACTGCTTGATTCAAGTTCCAAATAGAGATAATATAATAATTAAATATGATAAATCAATATAAATACATATTATAATAAAATAATTGGATATTTCAATGTTTAAATGAAAACAATTCTTAGACAAAAAAAAATTAATCCCAAAAGAAAGTGATAATGTAATATAAATTACTATAACTCATTAGTAGCTATTAAAATGTATCCCCATAAGAAATTTAATGTGATATAGAAAATTATTCATCCTGAATAAAATGTAATTTATATTAAATATATCATGTTGGTTGTATATACACCATATAAAAGTGTGTAGGTTCATAATAAAAAATATACCCCAATGTAGTAGAAATTGAGATGAAATTCTCTTACCTCATGCTTACCATTAGTTGAAAATGATTTAACCATTTAAATATTAGTATTCAACATGTTATTAAAATATAATAGAAACATGTTAATATTTATAATACAATATATTATTCTTTCATATAAACATATCACCAATTCATTATCAATATTTTAATATAATTATTTTTTCATGTCTTAATTACATTGCTTTTTAATATATTTTTTCAAAATACATACACTTTCGTAGATTAAGATATTTTTAAGTAATATTTTTAATTATATTAATTTTAAAAATATCTAGTCATTACATTGGAGATATTTTTTTATAATTCTCTAAATTGTGAAATTGAAAATGAATTGTGTCACTTCGTGGAGACAGTTGGTCATACACATGCTTGAGAGATATTATTATTTATTTAATGGATAAAAGGGTGAGGAATGTGATGATATGAAAATTTTATAGAATAAAAAATGTTTATAACTACCATATATATTAATTATATCAATCATTAATACTATAATGTGATTTGTTGATAGACAATAAATTACATCCGTTCATGGGGTGGTATTCCACCATACAATGGTGTAACAGTTTTATTTCACATTTTTTGAAAATAAGATTGATTAATATTTTTCCATATATTATAACATATTATTGTATAGTATATATTTTATTTATAAATACTTAATTTTAGTTAGTAAAATAAGATGTTAAAAACCATGGTCATGGTGAAGAAGATTACATTCTCTTAGGGAACTGCATTTAGACTGTTATTAAGGACCTTATTGTTATCAATTTGAGAGTTAATGAACATATAATGATTTTATAACGATTTTGGGTAGTTATTTTTTATGGTTTTGTATAATAAATTATTTTTATTTTTCAACAAATGAGGGATGGAGGTCCCCTTTTAAAATAGAGGGGAGTGACATGCTTGTAATTTATAAACATTTTAACTATTGGAATTCACTTTTGTATATATGGATTAAAAAATTTCTCATATTCAAAGGGGATATGGGTAAGTAATAAATACCACCAAATAATTGGTTTTATGAAAAAATCATCATTTATATCATTATATTTACAGATTACGACCACTCCCCCCGAAATACCATGTTTGACCTCAAGCATGGAATTTTTTTTAATATTTAGTATGAAAAAATTTAATGTTAGCCTTAATAAAAAAATTTATTATTATTATTCAATAATAAATCCATGTTATCAAATTTAATTCATATAAATTTAATATTATGATTTAAAAATAAACCAAAAAACGTTTCGAAGAACATATTTTATGAAATGCATTTTTCACGCATAATATGATATTCCATTAACAATATGGATAATTGTCATAATTTTATGGTTTTAAATTCATATATTCAAATATATAATATATGAATTTAATTTAAAGAGTTGAATATTTATGATTATTAAAATTAATTAAAATGAAATTACATTATTCATTTTAAACATATATTATTATGAAAAATATCACTTTTTCGTCCATGCGATCTTATATTTATTACTATAAAATTTATTTATAAAAAAAATTATTCAAAAAATTATAATTCATTATTATAAATTTTGGGGGTAATATTTAAATAAATTTTAAATTATTCATAAATTTTTATTTCTAATGCGGAATTCAAAACAATCATTTTAGTCTTATTTTAACATATTAAATTAAAATATTAATATTTATCATATCCAATTAGAGATTTTATGCCAAGAAATATTAAAACTAGAATTGTATAACAATTTTATTAAAATATATTGTTCTCTAACTATTATTCAAGCTCTCATGTCACATATGGTACAAAAGCTATGGTCATTATGTGAAAAAATATTACATCTTGTTTATGAATAATAATCTCCATAGATGTATCATTGTTAAAATTGGATCATAAGGATATATACTTTTTGTTGAATCAATCACATCATAATATACTCATATTCATGTATGTCACGTAGAATGGACATCTTACATCAATTATAAACATGAAACCAATCCATGATAAAATAAATTGGTTTCATTAGAGTTTCTTGATTTATATAATGTTGAGTAAACATAAAGATTCAAAAAAGAGGAATAAAAAAAATTGTGGGAATTAAATGGGGAATATAACATAAAAAATCATAAGTCATGAATAAACGATGAATCAATATCTAGATAAATCAAAAGAGTATTCCTAAAAATGTCCTTTATCCAAATCATTGAATTGTGGATAATATTATATCCTAATAAAATAAGAACATACATAACCTTATAAATTGAAAATGGTTATAAAACAAAAGTACATTTAGAAAATATTTTTACGGAATCTTGTGGAAGATATAGAGTAAGAGAAGGTAATCCCAAATAAAGTGTAGGCTTCAAAAGTCCATTTAAATTAGGTCACATTTTATTTAATCGTATTTAAACCATCTGCATATTTAACATATGTTTATTAAAAGAATATTATATAATTTTATTAATCTATTTACAATTATAAAAACTCAATTATAATAATATGAATTTATTTATAGTTAATTTTTCTAAACATGAAATGTTTTATGACATGTTTCTTTGAATTGTCTAGTTTTTTTATGATTTCATGGTTGTGATTTATTAAAATTTATTCATCTATTCAATTAGTTCAAAAACATTATAAAAATTTAATATCTATACATTATAAATAAGTATCCAAATTTGAAAAAAATGTGGTGATAAGTAAACAAGTGAAAGAAAAACATTCAGGGTTTTAACTAAAATAACATAATATGCCAAACAAGGGGAAATGGAGATATATATACCAACTATTGATATTTATTAATACATACAGTTTAATATTAAAATCTATTGAAGTAAAATCTACACAAACCAACCTTATAGGTGGAGATATGAAAAAATTGTTATACTCCAAGCATGTGGTAAACTGACCCATAACCAAACATTATCAAATAGTGGGAGAGGTAAAACATAAGCATTATAATAAAATTAATAAATATCCACTAGAATAATAGAACTTTTATAATAAATATATATATTAAATAACTTATAATTTAGTTTTTATAAAAGTAGTAATAATATATCTATTAAAGACTAAATATATCTATTGAGGAACCCGTGGGAGTAATGTGGACCATAGATAGAATTGAGTTTGAGGAAAAGGAATAGATTATATGATAGAATGTGAGCCATTTCCCCATAGGTTTAAATAATAAAAAATAAATAAGTTCTAGAATAACATCAATGATCTAGTATGAATAATGAAAAAAGACAGATATATGAATTTTCTATAGAAAATTATAATGAAGTTATGATAATTATTGATAAAACTACTACATAATAAGATGAAGTTTACGGTTCTAATTTCTATGAATTGTTAATGTACACGAAATATGAGATAGAATCCATGTACACATAACATGTTTGGAAGATAATTTATCCTATAGAATGGGTACGAACCAAAGGATACATGTGGTAATTTCATAAGAAAATTTATACATATGTCGAAGTTTATAAATAAAAATATAATCTAAAAGACGTGGGTCATAAAACCCACATAGTATTGATAATGAATAAAAATTTCCAAAAAATTTGATGATAAATTTTATTTAGATATTTCATCATATAAAAGATAAATGTGTTTATGAAATTATTTAAATAGATGTTAAAAACACATTCCTTGACCAAGATTTAGTCAAGGATGTCTATATGTTATATAACACATTTTTTTATATACCTAATAACCATGATAAAGTTTGAAATTGTTAATAGTATATTTATCTATTAAAAATTTATCTTGATGTTGAAATATATTATTTTTTGATACAAAAAAATAGTTCTCGTTCATTATGACAAGTGATGATTTTATTACTAAAGGGTCAGTTGCATTATTATGGAATTGGTAATATAAAATGTGGTTGAAATATTAATTTTCAAAAAATATTTCATATAAATACATTATATAATGGTATTATTGGGATAGCAATTCATTATTAAATGAATTTTTGAATTTTCATGCATTATGAGTAAAAATATTTATAGACATAGATATAACTATTTAAATGGAATAAAAAAAACATGTATTGGTAATGTGATAAAATGTTTTTTCATGGTGACTCCAAAACGTTTTCATCACATTTGATAAATTGAATGAATATAAAGAAGATTTTTTTTAATAAAAATAGTATAAAATAATTAATATTAATCATATAGAATAATACATAGGATTTATCATGTATTATATGTTACTTACTAAACCTTATATTGCATATTCTTTAATAATAAATATTAAATAATAATACATTCCTATAAATAGTGACAATATTTTTAATAATAATATTCATATGTACCTATGAATAATTATGAATATGTTATTAGTCAATGTAGGCTAGGATGATATCATATTATTGGGATACACTGATGGTAGTTCCCCATCCAACAGATACAATATAAGATCTCAATCTGGTTTTTTGTTTTTCCTCAAAGGTGAAGAAATAATTTATAAGAGTAAAAATCAAGTCTTCAATTGGGATTTTTAAAAAGATTTAAAGTATGACACATAACTATTTTTTTCAGATTTTATTTCTTGATCAGTAAGTTTATTTCTCAAATTGTGATGCTAATTATTATTGAGGGTGTAATTATGTCTTACCATGAAAAAAATGAATATATTTCTCAAGAAAAGAATCTCTAGTTCAACCAATTGACTGAAAACTCTCTTTAAAAATACCTTCTAAATCGAGGGTTTCTTTAGTGCTAAGTGTCAATATGATGGGGGATTAAAACTGAAAATGTATAGATCATATTAAAAACAAAATTAATTCAGAAAAATCAAGTGGGTCATATTTAATCATTTGGTGTTACAAAAAATTGGTGATAGGATGTATTGAGTGTAAATATTATCATGATTTTATCATTAAATAAATACCCCTTAATTATTCATTCAATAGTATCTTATATAATACATGCATAATGGATTGAAAATATCCCTTAAGAGTATGTGTAACAAGACAAACTTTTATCAATGGAATTTCTCCATTATTATAGTAATGTCACATATATAAACCACATAAAATCGCATAGAGACTAAAATAGAGAGATTATAAATGAATAATAAATTATATAAGAAGTATTTATAGAATTTAAGAAGCCAATACAAATGAAATAGAAACTTGACCTTTGGAATATATGGCCCTTATGAATTTTAATATAGCCAAATGAATAGTAAAAACACCCATGAACATATAGATAAAATTTTGGCATCTTATAAAGGAAAATATGGTATTACTATATGATAGTATACCAAAGTGAAATTATAAATATTATTATTTAAGTGTTTTAATATTTATATGTTCTAAATATTTAAGTAAAATGTTTTGATTAATTTAATAATTAAAAATATAATATAATTACATTAAATATATCCATAATTTAATATTTTTATTTATTATGATTTTTGGATAATTATATTAGACATTAGAAAAATTTTAAAGTGTTGCAAAATCAGTTATAATATTAAAATCATTATTTCTTATATCAATGATGGATTTAATTTAAAATTAAATTAATCACACTTATAAAAATATTTTTAAAAATTTGAGTTCATTTTTGAATTCTGTACACTGAAAAATGTTTAGGGTGCATTATTGATATTCTTTTGAAATACATGAATTTTTTTTAAATTGTAAAATACAATAATTTACAAAAAAATTATAAAACAAGAATTTTCTAGTCATGATTGAGTGGTGGATGATGTAAGTGGCCATTAGTATAAATTCACATGGACAATTTACTATATTTATTCTCAATAGTCATTACTTTTTTTTTATTGAGAAAAATAATAATCTAATTACTAAAATAAAAAAAACAATCTTCTCCGGCACTATAAATATCACCCCCACGTGCTCTTCTCCTCACACCTTTAAAGAATTAACACATGGCCAATTTCTAGAAAACATTATTCTCTAGACACTCCTACCCATCATGTATTTCATGGTCTCATTAGAATGAATGCCATAAGTACCTTGAGTAGGATCGAAAAATGAGAATCCAAGAGGTAAATCCTACCTTTTTCTTTTAATTTCCCTTCAATTACTTTTTCTTCTCTTATTACATTTTCAACTGCCTTCATATAAACCGAATGATTACCCAATTACCATAAATATAATGTAATTATATAATTAAATTGAGGATCCAAAAATAAATTCTTCAATATCTCACTCTTTTTTCTTAAAAATGAAATCACCACACGTGATGTGTCAATTTACTGACATCGAGGGTGATGCACATTCATTTTCCTTAAACTCAGTCAATGTTGTTAATAATACTATTAAAAGGTTTAAAAACAGACAAAATTATCCTTAAATTATCATCATTAACATTTATCCAACCACTAATCCTCATGGTATAAAACTAAATAAATTTTAAGATCATTTAATATTTTTTTGGATCATTAATAACATATAATATCAATTTTGTATATTCATCCTCATATTAAACAATCTTCAATTCATGTTTACAAATGAACTCATCATGAAAACTATGAAAACAAAAACTCTCGAATAATTAATTTAAACTATATAACTAATCCAAACAACCATAAAAGAATTTAATTAATAAATAATGAATTATATTCAAGTATATAAGGTTTTTTATATTTTATTTAATGATTGTAATGTAATTTTTCGAGACATTAATATGAAGAAATAATTCATACACAATGTTAGAGGAATTCTCAAACTCAACTCTCTTTATTTTGGTTTTCCCTCATTCATCCCATTTTCAGTATGGATATTCCTTAAATATCATTTCATTATTATTGTGTTTCATATTGAGGGTATACATGTTTTTTAATTGAGGTTATGTCAATCATAATTTCTTCCAAGTGAACCCTTCTATCAAAAAAATACACTTATGAGATTCTTTATTCTTCACTCAAAGTTGTTGATTCTTATTTCAAGAATATTATTAACTATTTCATTTGGGAAACCAAAATTTGTAAATTTATGCTTGATTAAATTATAACCATTCACTTCCAAGGTATGTTATATGTTAATTATTGATATATATTCTATGTTTCATGCATGATAATGTAAATGTTGTGATGTGACGGGTCTACACACAATCATAAAGAAAAAAAGTAAGTGATAAGATTAGACGGGTGCACATAGAATTATATAACACTCCAACAAAATCGGTAAAATTATCTATCTTATGAGGAATGTGAAATATTCATGAACATGATGAAATATTTGTTTATAACAATGTGTGGTAGTCGACCAAAAAGAAATGTTGTTTAATTTTTATATATTTCCACATTCCAAGCCTTTATCTAATACTTCCTCTCGTAATGATGATTTTATGATTATTCTCACCCCATGTCATAATGTATCAGGGTCTTATCTATCCTCTTTCTAGGATTTTTATCTCCCCCCTTTTTGGTCAATATTCTCAGTTGAGTACATGTACTAAAGAGAACACATGGGATAATAAGAAGCTAGAGTATAATGAATTAAATAATTTTTTTTGCTTGAAGTTGTAAAATTTAAGTATTGTATTATTTTTCCAAAGGCACTAAGCATTTGGATCCTTATTATATAATTTTTTTTTGATTTTTATCATTAAAATAATATAGTTTTAATGTAAGAAAATTAAAGGTCATTATAGTTGCTATCAGAGCATAGTTTAGTAAATTTGGGAATTACGATTAGAGAACATTAGTGAAACCCTTAGTACGAGACTATGTATATGTAAGAATAAAATAAGATTTATGAAACATAGTGATCTGATATGATATGACTTTAGAGTTAATTTTAAAAAGGGATATATTAATAAAAATTTGTCAAATTATATTTTGTTCAAATCTTTTCTATTTTATAAAAAGGAAGGCACTAGGAAAAATCATGGAAAAAAAATGTGAAAGGCACAATGCAGCGATTTCTTGAATGACACCCCCAATTCTTTTGGATAAGGAGATTAGAATTTCATGGTGATGCTTATACATCTATCTCAGTTTATGACCAATAACCTGAATAATTTGAAACAATCTCTTTCACCAAAGAGGGTGTTATCTAGTGTTTTATGTGGAAAATACCACAAATGATTTGTGAATCTTATGATCCACTAGTTTTGGAAGAGTGGGTCAACTCAATATTGAATATCTTTTATGTGTATCCCTATTTTGAGATTGATAAGGTAGATTTGGTTGTTTATAATCTAGATTGATTGGTCGAGAAATGGGGGGGAATGAATAATAACACCTAGACAAGGTAATAACGTGAAGAGATGGAGTGTGTAGAATTTAATATAATTATTCATAATAATTATTTCCCTTGAAGTGTTCATAAAAATATGGAGATAAAATTCATAAATATAAAGAAAAAGTAAGGGGATTCTATCATTGTATGTGAAGAAAATTTCAAAAGGCTTGTAGGGTATTCATTAGGTTTTATTATCAACAATGATATCAAAATTTATATATTCTTAATCTATTTAAAACCAAATATTTGAAATGGTCTTGAAATTACAGATGTTGGGTGTTATGAACATGTTTTTTGATGTGCTCTGAAATTTGAGATGGAGTTTGCAGAATGTTCCCATAACTATGGTTATAAGAAATGAAATATATAATCTCATTCTAGAGTACCTAATGTGAAATTGGAAAATAAAAATTGACCATCCACATGTTAAAATATATGGGAAGAATCATCAAGGGAACATCCTTAAAGGGATATGTAAATTCTTTATGTGTTGGAGTAGAGTCCAATATGCTCATGAATGTTAGAAAGACAAGAGAAAGCAGGACGGTTGGGTAGAGCAATGGAGAGAACAAACAATGTTTCAATGCTAAAACTATAGGGAGTAAGGGAGTTATGTAAGCCAGTTAACTAAACCTCATGTCCTCGAGGTAATTATCATTAGTAGCCACAAAATCCAAAATAGTAAGGGAAGGATTATTCTCTCACTACTCATAATATGGATCAAGAAAATGAATTAAAACATGATACACTTCTTATTCACTCAATAGTGGAAATATAATTCTTTTATTCTGGTTCTACACATTCATTTATATCAAGAATACATTTCTATGAAAATTCATTAATGCCCTGAAACCTGTAAGTGGAGATATATATAAATTCACCAAGTTGTGCATTCATTGTAACAAAGGCATTTTACTCTTCTATTATTGTTATATGTGTGAAGATTCATTAAGTTAATCTTGTAATACATCCCATGGCCAAAAGACCAGATCACAATTATTATAAAAAAAGAGATCTCATAAGTCTAAAATATGGGATCATATTATAATGTTTCACATAAAGGGGGATTAAATTGTTTGGTATATCATCCAACCAAGTAATATTCAAATTTAATATTTATTATTGTGGTCATCTGCAACTATATTCATATCATGATAGATATTATTTTTTATATGGTTGATGTCTTGGATTGAATGGAAAATATCCGCCCAATATGTAGTAGGTGACCATACCAAATGAATGACACCATTCTAAATAGATTCAACATTGGTCATCAAATCAATTGCAGTCTATATGTTATTATAAACCGCGTGATTATAGAAATAAATAGCATTAATCAATCTCATCATTTCATCTTCTAAAGATCAGGAAATATCATAGCTTTTAAAAAAGCACCTAAGGATATAACAAATATGATCCCTGTAGATAGTGCCACATCCCGTAGGGCCTGTATTTCCTTAATAAGAATTATCGACATTAAATTTGATCATCAATGAGAATTGAATTTTCCCGAAAACATCAAAATTGTTTCATATTTGGAGGAAAATTCGATCAACCCATAATCTCCATAGAATCATAATCTCATTCACCATATTTTTGCATAATCGCTTCTGAAACAAAGAAGCTTCATGAATAGCACTGAATATATGCATCCAATCAACATTAATATTGACTGAGAAATTATTGTGAAAAATAGAATTTATATCAGACTAGATCAAATGATGATGTTCCAATATCAATAGTTACAAATAATCACATAATTTTCTGTAATTTATGCATATCAACACACTGCTTTAGCATAGCAGTGACAGAGTCAAGATTCAACAATATACATTCAAAAATATAAAAACTATAGTTCCAAAGCATAGTGGAAGTGGAAAAAGAAATGAATGAAGGGATCATATCCTCTCTATGTTGTTTTCATAAATCAAAATTTTATAATTCTTGTATTCCAAAGTATTTTATACAAGTATCAATGAGACCTTGTTATAAGCAATACACCAAATAATAGTAATTATATATGGCTTTATCAATATCATGTTAATGTTTTTAATCCATATAAAATCATCTCTATATTTATGAAATTGGTGATAAAAATAAGTTTTTGAAACTATAATACCATTAAATGATGGATCCCGGATTTATAAGACATTTTTATTAGAAAATGGATAGATTCCATTGAATTCATAACATTATCAAGAAGACTTTCAAGGTAGGAGTTAATATTATAGACGATAATAATTGTGGATCAAATACTGATACAAATGATTGATCAAATGATTGTTCAGGATATTTTTTAGTAGGGCTCATAGAAATTAACAGATCACGAGTCCAATTATCTAATCAGATGTTCAGGGTGCATTTCCAAGAAACCATCCATCTATACTTAGTCGTAATATTGGAATGCATTTTCTTAATTAATGTTCATATAAAAGATTTCATAATGTTTATGTTTCTTATCTTTAAAATATCAATGAACATAATTTTTTGAATAATATAGAAGGATAATCAATGTGGATCAAGTCCCAAGTATGTCTGGATTGAAGGTACTCATTAAAAAGATTCAAATTTTTTATGTTGAGGCAATATTTTTTAAAAGGTTTGAAAAATTAGACCAAGGTGTAGTAACTAATTTCATAACCAGATCACTGCCATACCCAACACAATTTTTGATGGAAACATTCATTTTTAAATTAAACTGACATTCCATTTATAAACCATTATGTAGTAGACAATTTTGGACACAATTATTGATTTGAATTGGCAGATTCTACCCCACATAGATAGAGTTTCCCCTTTCCATGAGGATAACTGATTAAGGAAATAATCAAAAAATTTGAAGGAATAGATATATTTGGATCTACGCTATAATATGGGAACACCAAGCTATGTTAAAGGAAAATACCCTTCTATAATTCATAATTCATTGATAATACCGTGTTTTCAATTAGTTAGAAAATTTATCCAAAAGAAGATATATTATTTGTTTTAACTAATGAACACACTCCATACCTCCTCATAATGTGAGAGATTCCATTTTATAGTTTGGATTTTTCTTTTAATAACATGTAACAATAGAATTATTTAATCCCAAAATAAAATATTTGTGTGAAATTCACATTTTTGGAAGTACAGATTGGTTTTATTTTACATTGATCCACAATTCGAGTGTTAAATCTACATAAAGTGTCTTCTGTAATGGACAAAAACTTTAGAAGAAAGGGGAATAACTTATCAAACATCATTTATGTATTTAAATTATACATTTTTAGAACCATTTACTATGATAGATATGGAGGTCGAGTTAAATAGTGCTTTAATTCTATTAATAAAGGATTTATTGAATAGAATACCTTTGAGGGATTTGAAAATGAAATTCTAATCCATGTTATCAAAATATTTTCCACTGTAATGTTTTTTGGCAACATTACCCCATCTATTGGTATTTTATAACAAGTTAGTGCAATTAGGGGAAAGAAAAATACAATCCATAATGGATCATCCCATCACGAAACAAAATTAATTCCAAGAGATAATTTTATAATTCATTGTAGTAAGATTGTTTTAAATAAGTTTAGTGATGATTTTATATTGAGTTTCAATATGAGATATGGATCTAAAAAGATGAATCTTACAGGCATTATCAACCATGGGTATCTAATATAGGAATTGACCATTCAACCCATAGGGAAGATGTTCCATAGAAAAGAACGATTTTAAACAATTTAAAAAAAATTTGAATGGAATATCAATATGGATGGTAGATTCCATTATTAAATCCACAAATAACCAAGGTACTATGAGGATTAAATTTAAAAACAATGTATTCAATTTCATGACCAAGAGGAATGCTTAATAAGAAAGAGTTATCTTCCTCATTGACAACAACCAGAATGAAATCATGTAAGAGATACTTATTGAAGTCATAGACATTAAATATAGATTAAAAATTGGAGACAACATGATTAGAAATGTCATCCTCACTATTGAAAAGGTTGTACCCATATTTTAGAAAAGTTAATGGTCTGCAGGTTTTTTTTATTCCTTGAAAATAGTTGTAGATTTTTTTCAATCACCATATTTTCTCCATTTGATTTTGAAATCACGTTTAAAGATGTTATTATTAAAGGTGAGAAGTGATTTGAGTTTCATATACATGTTAATTTCATAATTCAAGGGCATCATTGTATTAATCCAAGGAGGACCAAATTTTATTAGTGTGATTACAACCTCCAGTGTTCGACAACAAAGAATTTAGGAATCTAAATGGTAGAGGAGGATTCAAAATTTTGGTAGAAAATTTTACAATAATAGGATAATGGTCAAACCAAATCTTGGGGATTGTGGATCTGGAATTGGTGGCCAATTTTTCTAAATATTTATTATTTTTCAAAGCTCTGTACAATTTTCTGGCTACCACCCTAATATAATGTCTCTCATACTAGGAGTATTTTGAAACAGTAATAGGAATTTAAAATGGGTTGTGATCCTCATTTTCAGTATTAAACTCTCTCATAAAGAGTGTAAAGTGGCATGGGACTATATTCTCCATGAAGAATGGATAGCAATAAATTTTCCAATAACAAACTAGGGGTTATGTATATTAGGACCCAAATAAGTTAGGTTAGTAAAGAAATACCTTTTATCCTGTTATTTTCTCTTTCTATAAACAAAACAACAAAATATATGAGTACTATCTAGAGAAAAATCACAGGTAAATATTTTCACAGAGACATAGAATCATTTTGTAAACATGGTCGCATGAAAATCCAAATATTTTTAACAGTGGAGATATATTGACTCACACAAATAAATAATATCCAAAGCTAAGGAGAAAAAGAATATTAGAAGATAAGTTTATCTTGGGTTCCAAAATGGATAAAATAAAAGGTCGATGACTGTTCAACATTATTTTTAAGGAAACAATGGTGTCATGGTTATTAATAATATGAAAAATTAATAGAAGGTAAAGAACATCATTTTGAAAATCCTTCAACAGGTTGAGTGTTGATTCCCTGGGAAGAATAATACCTCTCTTAAATTGTTGATTCAAAATAAATTATTAAACTTATGGAAATTCCCTGCATTAGGGAATATAGTGATGTTTTTTCTATATAGTTACACGAACTACACCTGGATTATGCGGTAGTGTTCTCAATAGAACACATACCCAATTTTACTTCTATCTCAATTTGTCCTTATTGGATGGCTCCTGTCAAACTAGAGGAGTTAAAGAAGTCCCTCCAAGTGATCTTGGACAAAGGGTTCATACTCCTTAGTGTATCACCATGGGTTGTCATAGTTTTTCTTTTTCAAGAAGAGGGATATAACAATGTGGATGTGTAGAAATTATTAGGAACACAAAAAGATCACCATAAATAAAAAGTATCCTCCCCCAAGGATTGACGACTTGTTCGATCTGTAGAGAGGATCTCTATACTTGTTAATGGTGGATCTAAATTCTGTATATCATCATCCAAAGTTGAAAAGGGAAGATATTCTGAAGTCTACCTTCCAGATAATTTGTGGGCACTATGAATACCTTCTGGCATAATAATTTTCCTTTTATATTCATGTACCTTATGAATAGTTATTTTGAACATTACCTTGAAAATTTTGTGGAAGTGTTTATTGATGACATTATCATGTAATCTAAGAGTAATGAGGAACATGAAGAAAATATAAGGCATGTGTTGGGAACATTAAGGAATGATAATTTGTACATAATGTTTATAATGTGTGAATTTTTATGTAGTAAGTCACATTCTTTGAAAATATGATCATAATTGAGGGAATTTAAATAGACCCATCGTAAACAAAGTCTATTGAATAATGTCTCAAACCCTCTAGTATCACAAAAATCAATAGTTTTCTTGGCTTAGTAGGGTAGTATCAATGATTTTTGAATTTGTTTTATAATTATCAAGAAATCTTTCTAAATAATCGAGTAATTTGGTAATGCATGTTTGGAAGGAAAAATACAAGGAGTTGTTTAAAAAGCTAAAGAAAAGGATTATCACTGCACCTCTACTCGTATTATTGAAAAGTGGAGATTGTTTTGTGATATAGGATTATTCTTCCAAGAAGGGATTGGGTTGGGTACTCATTAAAATTATAATTTTATAAACTATGCCTCATTGTAGTTTACGATCCATAAGCAGAACTACCTGATGCAGAATCTAGTGCTAGCAACTATGATTTTGGCCTTGAAATTCTCGTGGTACTATCTCTATGCTAAGAAGTGTGACATATATACAAACCACAAGAGCCTAAAGTATATATTCACCAAAAAAAAGAACTCCAAATGAATCAAAGGAGGTGGTTGGAGAAAACCCAAGACTAAAATTTCTTTATTCATGATCATCCTAGAAAGGTGAACACGGCAGTTGATATTCTATTCAGAAAAGAACATACTAATCTATCAATATATTGTATTGTGAAACACCATATAATCTTGGATATTAAAATTATGGATTTTGAAATCATAAATTTATGGAATACAACCAACCTATTCCAATTATTTCTCAATAATATATCTAAGAGAAGATTAAAGAGCCACAAAGGGATGATCATGATTTTCAAAGGAGGATGAATGTTGTAAAATAATGGATGCTAAAAGAGAACTAAATTTAATATAATGGTGTGATTCAGTTTGGAACAAGTCTTTATGTGCCTCCATCACCTAAGATAAAGGAGGATCTGTTGAATAATGCACATATCTCAACATTCTATATGCATCCCAAGACTACCACGATGTGTCAAGAATATAGACAACACTTATTATTGGAAAACATGAAGAAAAATATTGTGGAGTATATCTCATGATGTTTGATATGTAAGTAAGTTAAAGAATTGTTAAATATGTCCAACGGGATGATTCAACCATTGCCTATAACCATGTGTAATTGTGACAATGTCACCATGGACATTGCTACGGGTCTCCTGAAGACATGCAATGGAAATATTCAATATGGGTTTTGGTGGACCAACTCACCATGAATACCCACTTTATCACTATTCGGGAAGATCTCTCACTTGATAAACATGAAAATATATATGTGAAGGAAATAGTGAGACTATATGGGGTTTCACGTTAAATTGTATCTTATCGTGATCCAATGTTCACATCAAAATGATAGAGGTATCTTCAACATAACTTGAGTATTGAATTGAATTTCAACATGGCCTATCACCCCCAAACTAATGTCCAATCTAAAATTAATGTTTCAACGATCGAAGATATGATATTTTCCTGGTCATTAGAATCCAAAGGTGATGGGATCAATATCTCCCATTTTTTGAGCTCACATATAATAACAGCTTCCACTCAATTATTCTGATAGATCCATATAAAGATCTATATTTAAATAGATATAGTAATACAACCTGTTGAGATGAAGTTGGTGAAGGTAAAGTAATTGAACCTGATCCTAAGAAGGAGATGGCAGAAAAGGTTCAATATCTCCAGTAGCATATCAAATATACCAAGCATTGGTAAAAGTGCACTGATGAAAATCATTTAAGGTACATGGTGTTTGATGTTGGAGATAATTTATTCATTAAAATATCACCATATAAGAGATTCATGCAGTTTTGGAAGAAACGGAAGCTAATCCAAATGTATATTTGACCCGTTGAGATCCTTGATCGCATATGAGTCTTAGCCTATCATCTTGCACTTCCACCAAATATGGATCAAGTTCATGATGTGTTCCACATGTCACGTCTAATAAAGTGAATACCATATCCCTTACTTATACTGAATACAAAGATGGTTCTACTAGAAGATGTTCTCTCTTATGAGGAAAAACTAGAAAAGATTATAGACAGAAGAGATAAGGTTCTACACAACAAGGCAACCCGTCTTATAAAGGTGTTTTGGAGGAAGCGAATGTATGTGGAAGAAACATGGGAACTTGAGGAGGTGATGAAGGATAAGTACCCACACATATTTACATAAAATAAAATTTCAAAGGAGAAAATTCAAAATTGAGGAAGAATGTAACTACCAAAACTTTTATCAATAGAATTTATCCCTTATTATAGCAATTTAACATAATATAAATCATATAAAATTTCATTGAAACTGAAATAAAAACTACATAAATTAATAATTAATGAAATAATAAGTGTTTCTAGAATTTAATCAACCAATATTGATAAATTACTTAATTGACAATAAGAATAGAAATATGACCCTTATAAATAGTAAATCAGTGAAATGAGTAGTAACCACACTCGTGAAAGCATAAATAAAATTTAAGAATATTACAAGTGAAAATATTATATAAATATATCATAATATAAAAAAATAATATTTTAAAAATAATTCATTATGTATTTGTATTTTAATAAGTCATAAATATTTAATTAAAATGTGATGATTAATTTAATAATTTAATTTCTATTTTTTTGTAAAAATTATTCATAAATTAATATAAATATTTTATATTATTTTAAGATAATTTTTGAGACCTTAGGTAATTTTTCAATATCTTACAAAATAATTTATAATTTTAAAATCTATAATATCCAAGTAAATGAAAATATTAATTAAAAATTCAATTAATCAGATTTGACAAATAATTTTCATAAAATCGAGTTCACATTTTAATTATAATGATAGAATATTATTTAAGGTGAATTTTTGTAATTATTCTAAAATAACTAAATTTTTAGTCACATGAATCCTTACTTTCTCTTTTCTTGAGAAAAAAATAAACTAATGATTAAAATAATAAGATAACATTACTCTTCTCTACTATAAATACCACCACACACTCCCTATCTAACTCACAAGATTCAGGCTTAGATATATTCCCAAATTATTCCAAAATATCATCCTTATCCCCTCCCCCATTTCCAAGAGCTCTTGGCCTCATTAAAAGACCATACCTATGAACCTTTAGGAGGATCTGAGGGGAATAATTCCCGAGGGAAATCCTCTCTAATTTTCTTTTAATTTCCTTTCAATTTCAATTCCTTTTCTTATTCTATCCTCACATAACTTCATCAAAATGGAATCATAACTCCATTAACGTAAATATAATATAATTATATCATTTTTAATGGATTAAATAACATTAAAATCATCCCTCTCTCTCCCCCTTTAATCATAAAAATGAGATTGTCCCTCTTGATGTGTTAATTTACCGACATCATGGGTGAAACTCATTCTTTCTCATTAAACATGTTAATGTCTATCAATAAGACAAATAAATGATTTAATATATTTTTTTATTGGATTTTATGTACACTATTAGGTTTGTAAAAAAATTAGACACATTATAATAAATTATAAAGAAAAACGAGTTTGTTTTGTTTGAAAACCCACAACAGTTAACCTAAAACAATCATCATTAACTTTTACCTAATAAATCATACTTATGATACATAAAAAATTATTTTTTTGATAATTTATGAATCTAGAGAATTATTAATAAAATATAATCACAATTATAGATGTGTATCCTCATAATAAATGAATACACATTCATGTATACAAACAAACTGATCATGAAAAATGTCAAAATAAACACTCCCGGATAGCGAAATTAAACTCTACAACTCATCCAAAGGACCATAAAAGTACCTAATAAAAACAAAATGGTTTATATTGATATATAAATTTTTCTGTAATGGTTAATTAACTAAGCTAATATCAATATATATGACATTAAAAAGTAGAAAGCATCTAAAAACAATGTAAGGGAAATTCTCAAACTTAACTATGTTTCTTTGGGTTTTCCTTCCTTCACTCCATGTTTTGTATAGATATTCCTTAAATATCATTTATTCATTATTATATTACCATTTATAGGATATAATGTTTTTCTAATTGTGATTATCTAATTGACAATATTTTTCAAAATAACACTTCTTTCATAAAAAAGACACTTCTTATGATTTTTTCTTCTTCACTCAATGTTTGTGATCCTTATATGAAGAATGTTATTCCATATGTAATTTGGGAACTCAATGTTTTTTAATGTATGATTTATAAAATTAAACACATTCCTTTCCATGTATTATTATATTCTCAATATTTTTATATGTTCGATGTTGCATGCATGTTAATTTAAATGTTATGATGTGATAGGTGCTCTCAAAATAATATATCATAATGTAATGTATAAGAGGTGATAGGATTTCCCAGAATTATAGAGTTCTCCAATTAATAGGATAAAGTAATTTATCTTCTGATGAATTGGAAATATTCATGAACATGATTCTAGATTTATTCACAACTATGTTCGATAGTTGACCACTATGACAATTTTTTTCAATTTTTTGCATTACCACATTCCATGCCATTATCTAATACTGGATCTCGTGATGATGATATTTTGATTATGATCACCCGGTGTCATATTGTTTCGTGATAATTTTTATCCTCTTACTGGGATATTTTTCTCACCCCTTTCTTATGTATATCATCATGTGAAAATATGTACTAAGGAGAACAATAGGTATATTAAGAAGCAATAGAATAAAGAAATTAAATAAATATTTATGCTTTATTTTTTACAGGTTATGTATAGTCATTGACTTCCCAATACACTAAAACATTGGATCTTAATTTTGTAATTTTTTTATGATTTTTACCATAAAAAATGTTTAGTTTTTTAGGACTGAAAAAGTACGTTCTTTATAGTTTGACTTTTAATTATTATTTATAGATGATCATCATGGAGTATTATATGTTATGAGGGTATATTGATATTACTATGAGTAAAATCTCATTTTTATATTGTGAAAGAATTTGTAATTCTAAAAATAAAACAATAATGATATTTTTTTGTATTCATTTTATATTTTCAAATTGACTGTATTGATTTTATGTAAATTTTTACCCAAAAAATAAATTTCTCTTTATAACCAAATTATTTATCGTTAATTTTATTAATTTATTTGAAATCCAAATTTTTAAATTTTTTGAACTGAATTTGAAAAATGACCATCATTTCAGATACCAACATGTCAAAAATTTATTATGGTTTATTTTATTATGTTTTATAAAAATTCTGATTTTTGAGTAAATAGTATAAAATGTTTGTTTTTGTAAAACTATTATTTAAATTCATTAAATAGATTGCTTTAAAATTCCACCCTATAATGGAATTTATTTTTCAATTTATAATATGATATAATTGATTAAACATTTTGTAATTAATTCCACAACAATATGCATTATAATTTATTTTGGAAAAATTTCTTTTATATAATAAAAAAATACAATACTTTACAAAAATTCATTTTTTTGTGTTTTGTAAACATATATTATAAATAATTTCTTACCCATATGTAATTTTTTATATAAAAATGGATCTAATATTTTAAATCTTTAGGATCAAATTAATTATTGAAATCGGTTTGTTTTTTTCATTATCAATACTAAAATAGGTAAAAATGTAGTCACTATAGTAAAAGAGTAAAATTGGTTTTATAACATAAAATCTAAGTGATAAGGTCACAAATTATTATATAAACTCTTCTATGGGGATATAATTTCAAACATCATCACCTTATCTTTTAATTTTAATTTTTTATGTTACACTAAACCATGATAGTGACATAAAATAATTTGAAGAAATAAAATAAAATTAATAGTGCCCCTCCCCTCACTTATAAAAAGGTTCATACTCACATAAAATATTTGAATATGTTGATAATTTAATCTTAAATAGTACCTACCCATATTCCTTTAAATCATCCTTTCCCTCTTCTTAGAGATTTTATTCACAAAAAAGGACCAAACCTTAAAGACATAATTTGTAAGTTAATGATGTTTTCAAAGAAGATGTAAAACTCTTACCTAATTAATTTCACATTGGTTACATCTTTTACATATATAATTACTTATTTAGTCATTATGGTAATAGAATATAAGTATCATATATATATATATATATATTAATGTAGTTGTGATTATTTCACAACATTGTTAATCTCATTTTCCATCGAACAGGAAATTAAAATATCACATGTGTGAACATCTGGACGTCCACCACCACTAAGTGATCTGTCTGATTTTTCATCATTGGATTATATAGTTGGTTATAATAATTGATAAAATTAATAGATATGAATTTTTTATCATAATAAATATTATTTAAATTTTATATGTTACTTATCATCATACCATTCTATCTGTTGTAAAATTATAATGTTGATCGGGCGCGCCAATGGAATACCTCAGCCACCAAGGGATATGATACATTTTTCATTTCTACCTTATAGGGATGGTCCTAAGGATATATTTAATGATTTAATTTTAATCATATAATATATTTATTATTCTTTAAAAGTAAAATGAAAACTATTTTTTCTCTTACACTGAGTATAAAAATCAAAAAATTATTCATTGGTATATATAGAATATTGTATCCATGAAATAATGTGTTTCATTTTTCATGAACTCATTAAATTGATGGTTTAAAAATTAAATTCATTATAATGAAATAAAATTAAAAAAAATAATATTCTATATATTATTTAAAAATAAACTAATTTTTCATAGTCAACATGCTAATGTAATTTGGATGTTATAAACCGAACCACCATAAAACAACCAACGTGAAATTAATAATTTTAGTAACAATTTATAACATAGTAATAAATGAAATTAAAAGACAAATAAAAATGGAATAATCATGAAAAATGTTATTTATATTTTAAATAAGAAATATAATTTTTTTATTTAGTTGTAAAAGAATATATATAGATAGATGTGGTTTAATAGTAGGGGGTTTTCATTGAAATATTTTTTTGATGTATTTCTTTAATCACTTTTTTTAACATATAAATGTTCCTAAAAATATTCCATGAATGTTCAAATTTACAAAAAAAATTATAATATACATAAATCTAAAATATTTTTTACATTATTTAAATATATTTAAATTGGAATCAATTTAATTTATACCATGTGTGCCTTTTTTGACATTTAAAATTGTATAAAACAATGTTTTTGGATGTATTGGCTTCACAAAATTTTTTACAAAAAAATATTTGTTTTTTAATTATAGTAATACTATATAATATACCATGGTTTTATAAATATTCTCATACTCCAAATGTTGTTAGAAATTGTCCTTTTAATTTTTTCTGAAATAAATGGTAATTTCTCTTCAATTTTATTCTTATATTGAATGTGATTTATCTTATGGGTTAAATGCTGTTTTAAAGGTTTTTATGATGTAAAGAGAAATATTAATAATCTTTTTCATGTTATAGTAATCAATAATTATATATTATTATAGGTTTTTATATGTCAACCGAGTTAATCATCAAAATTGAAATACAATACATACAAGAAAACGCACGTAGGTCTTTCATAATCCCCGCTGGTTGGTGATGAGCACTTGGGAATAAAAAAATGCATTAGCAATGATTTCAGATAATAACCTAAAAAATATTTGAATACTAAATCGAAAATATAGAAATAAAAAACTCAAATATAACTTATAACACAAATTTAGTGAATGATACCAAGATACTTCATTAATTGCCATCACTACTGACAGCATGGTATAAAATATGACTATAAACCAAAACCTTGTGTTCATGTGCATGGGAGGAAAAAATAAACACAAATATATTATATATCATGAACTAATGATATGAAGATATCCACTACAAAATACCACCCTAAATACATTATAATATATAAAAATATGTATGATAAAAAACCTAGTAGTTTACTACCCGTTAACCTGTAATATATATCTTTATAAGAAAATATATTTTATTTATATTTGAAAAAGATGAAAATAATAATAAGAACATTTTATTTATTTAATATAAAAAACATTTATAATATTTTACTTCAAAAAAATATATTTCCATAAATATTATGTGCTTTCTAAATTACAAAATGTATTGAATAGTTTTAATAATATCATTCCTAAATTGAATTTAAAACTATATTAAGGAAAACCTTTACGGAAAATCTTAATTTAATTTCCCAAAAATAGATAAATAACCATAGAATATATTATTATATATTAATATATATCATTATCATGGAACCCTGTATGCCTCGGGGAACATTCTAGTATTGAGGTAACATGATTTTTAATGTGAAAAGTTATGCTTTCTAGAAAATAGTAACACCATTATTGACTCATACCTAACACCTGGCCTTACCCTTCCTAGCCAAATAAAGGAGGAACCTCTCTTAGGTTTACCTATCTCCCATTGGGACACCATTCAAAGAATCATTCCAAAATAGTGAATTTTCTAAGAATTCCCACATATCCAATCAAGACTCCACACATCAAAAGAAATGGAGGAGAGTATTTCAGTGTAATAATGGTATCTTGTGATCATATAAAAAACAACCATTCATTTATTTATCTCAATAACACATTCAAATATCCATATTAGAATATCCTATATAGCCATGTCAAATAATATAATATAACTACCACTATATGGGTAGTTATTTCAAATTATCCAAAAAACGACGAGTTTCCATATAATATAATATAACTACCACTGTAACTGTATCTATCCAATTGAATTCCAAACAACCATGATATTACCTTATAAATATTATTTAAATTACATATGGGTTTTAATTTTCATATTAAACTATTGATCCTCCATGAAAACTATAGGATTATTCATTAAAAATGAAGGCCATGATAATATTTTTGGGAAACCAACCACATACTCATCATTTAATAACTTTAATATGTAATTTTATTTAGATAATTTCACCAAATGATCGAAACACAACTATAAATTAGAAAAAAAAATCATTTTGGAAATCAAAATTAAAAATAATGTTGAGAACAGTTCACAGGTTCCAATTTTGAATTACAATTTCCAAAAATAAATGATTGATCCCTTAAAACAATTAATAAATAAAATCAGTTGATAACCCCATTTTA
Organism: Viscum album; assembly: GCA_963277665.1. Taxonomy (NCBI): domain Eukaryota; kingdom Viridiplantae; phylum Streptophyta; class Magnoliopsida; order Santalales; family Viscaceae; genus Viscum; species Viscum album. Next base: position 238,266,830 of record OY728133.1, on the reverse strand, counting down.
CCACTTTTTTCTAAACATTAATAAAACATATTTCACTTATATATCTACCAAATTTATGTTGAAAACAATTTAATTCATTGAAATCCCATATAGAAAGCGTAATGAAATAATATATTAAAATTTTAAAAGATATTTATATAGAAACTAACTAAAAAACATATAATATCCCATAATCAAATGGATTCCTCATGAAAAATATAAAATATGGATCCTAGGAAGAAATAAAGATAATCAAATTAAGAATCCAAAATCATAAACCTGAAATTTAATGAACCTTAAATGAATATAGACTAAGGAGAATCACTTACCAAAGAAAACATTGCATATCCCCAAAAATATAATAGTTGGTCGAGGTTTCTCTTCCTCTCCCAAAAACTGATCTATAATAAATCTCATTAGATCATGTTATATACCATATAGTTGTCTCTAAAATCACAAATATTTGATTTTTTTTGAAGAGAAGATGAGATCTAGAATAATGATAATTAATAATGAACAACATATCTATACATTTAATTTCCAAAGTACAACAATTCATGGTCCATATGAATCTCTCTATATAATGTTTTGGATCACTGAAATCTGAAATAACATTTCTTTTAATCGAGATCATAAGTTATATTTGAAATAATGAGGTCAATGGGATCCGTATAGGGTTACAAAATACATTTGGAATTAACTATTTTCCTTCCCATAATTTTTTAATGGTTTTCAAGGTTGTGTACATCGGTGAATTCATAGATATTGATCATATTTCTTTTCTAACCACACTCTAATGATGCACCTGGTTCTATATAATGATGTATATTCATGGTTTACTCACACAATTTGACTAATCATACACCAACCATGTAAAATAACATTTTCCCAATCCATGAAAATCTAAAAATTTTCATGGGTATTTTGCACAGTTTTTTCCAACCATGAAAAAAATTAATATGCTGCAATAAGTCCAAATTCAATAAAAATTAAACAAGAGTAACATAATACTAGTACCTAAAAAATTATGTAAAGAAAAAACACGTCATACTAGAACGTGAAATTGAGTTTTGAACCCCCCCTCCCCCACCACCCATAAAATTTTATCAACATTTAAAGACTCATTAAAATATTCAATTAAGATGAATAAGATTCGTATAGGACATAAGGAAAAATTCAATAAATGATTCCCTCCTGAGCCCAAACAAAGATCCAAGATCCAAATAACTCCAAACATTCAACTTTAACTGATGGAAACTGAAAGGTATGACTATTTAATATGGTAAGGTCACATTTGGTGGTCTCTAATCCATATTAAAATTTTACATTACCATTTTACTCCAACAATATAATATGATCATCAGAAGATATGATAAGGTAAAAATACAAAAAATAAGAAAATTTTTCAAAAAAATACTTAACTGATATTCCTTTGTAAACCAAATGTAATTTCTTCATCTACTTAATTAGAAAGTAAATCTACTATCAATATTCTTATGAATTCTCAATACGACCACACAAGATAAACCAAAATCATTAAACATGAAAAATGATCTTTAAATACTATAACCTAAAGAAAATATATTGAAATGAATAGGAAAAGATAATAACAAATAAGAATTATAAATGTTTCATAATCAATAATTCCAAATATAGAACTATATAGTGTATCCTAACATTATTTAACAATGCCATAGGTCCATGATTTAAGAGAACCAGATCATGCTTATTACAATAAATCAATGAAATTGTAAATACTAGCCAATAATCTCCTAACACCTAACTATGATTCATATGTTCAATAAATCTATATAATGATACTTCATAATTCCCACCTCATACCATGTGAATATATATATAAAAATCACTAATTTATGATCATTAAAAATGACTCTACATCTAACATACTACCAGCCTGAATGGCCCGAAGGCCTTCATTTTTATTAATTTTTGATAACCCCCATTTCAAAGGATAAGGGGGAGCCCTTATAAGGCTCATAGGCTCAGAGATTACATGTCCAGTAGGCTTAAGAGATTACATGAACCGAAGGTCTTAGGGAATTCAACTAGACTATCTACAAGGAATTTCCCCTCCCCAGCATCTGCATCTTGATAGTAGCTCCCCACCTTTGCATGACCGTCTGGCTAGGCTTCCCGTGCAAGCAAAGGCTGGTACCGATGACATAGTTGTACCCTGTCATTCTAACAATCCATTTGGCTCTGCTCTGGTGAGTTCACCTTCTATGAATCCTCTTTTTGGGCTGCTTTGTTTTTTGTAGTGAGACTGGGGCATACATTCATGTGGCCTGAAGGCCTTGGGAATAAACTGGCCCTAAGGACTTAGGTGGCCCGAAAGCCTTGCAGGACCCGAGGACCAAACCGGTGGCCCGATGGACCAGATGGATGAATACTTCCAGCTGCTATAGTACAGAATAGTTCCTCCTACAGTGCCCGCTATAGTGATTCTACAGTGCTGCTACCGCAATGCTATAGTACCCCAGAAATATGCCTCCATCAGATTTGATCTCGGGTCTCTTGGATACACCTAGCGAGTCCTCACCAACAGGGCTAAGGATCTTGTGCTCTAACCTATTACCAGAATAGAAGTAAAACTCATCTATTTGGGTATAAACATCCTTTTGATGTGAAAATTGTATTTTTTCGGGTTCTTATAAGTATATAATAACATTATTTTGGTTCAAACCCTTCCAACTCAACCCATCAAAATATTGGAATTCAATATAATAGAAAGATCATTCAAAAATATATATAATAAAAGTTATGATATCAATAAGATTATAACACCATAATATTTTATAATTGGAATGTAATATACCAAAAAATAAATTTTATGTATTTTTAAAATCAAATTTATTGTTATGTTGTAACTTATCAATCAAAAGACTCAAACCAAACAATTGATATTTCAAAATTCAAATATAAAAAAATATACCAAATAAAAAAAATCACCCATCCAATCTGAATATCCTCTCGAAACCATCTATTATTCATCCAACTCAAGCCTCACCCCGTGAAAGGCATGCTCTTCATCACTGACACTACTAATATGGTGAGATCTGCCAGCCCTCATCTATGGAAGAATGAATCATTCAATATAGATCGATCTCACCTCATTAAAATGAAATATTCATTGACACATCAAAATGAAACATTCACATTGAACCAACATGAGAGACAGAAATACTGCTCGCACCTCCAAGAGAACATTGGCCACTTAATCAACACATCCTAAAACCTTCATGATGGCCACTCCACCAGACCTACTCAGAATTTTTCTTTTGACCAAGACGTTAGAGAATACATAGGTCCCAAAAAAGGAACACATCAATGACCACATCATTATCATCAAGGGATATAACCATCAATAAAAATGAAAAATACTATCTGATCACTTAATCATCTTTATATAGAAAAAGTTAAATCAATACAAAAAACTGCTAGAAAAACAAACTAAAACCCAAAAATAAAAACCCAAGAAAAAATATGAATAAAATGATAGGGGGAACATCACCAGTTGAAACAACTAATAGTATTTATCCAATGAATAATGCACCCAGAAAATCTTTGACTTCTCTCAACGCAAATTCAATACGCGCAACACTAGGATTGAACGAAATGTGATACTCTTTTAAATTCTTTCAATTTAAAAATTATAATATCATATAGATGATTAGTTGGTGGGTATGGATAGTAATAAATAAATTATAAAAATTATAAGGTTTTCTCTTATATAAGATAAACTAAATTGTAATCTATTGATTAAACATAAAATAATAATCATTTTGAATAAAAATAAAAAGTTTTTGGAAAATATCTATTTTCTAAAAGGAATTCTAATAAAACGATAGAAAAATAATTCAAAATTAACATTTAACACTATATAAATTTTATTATACAAAATAATAATTAATTTCGTATTTTACATCTCAAAATTATCATAGGTTGAATTTTTTATAATTTTTTGAAAAGATTATGTTTTTTGTTGAATTGTGAAAAATATTGAATTTAATTTGAAAAATAGATTTTCATTTTAATAATATAAAAATGTAACTTATATATTGATTTTGTTTTAAAGTAAAGTTAAATAAAAAATAAATATTTTAATCCAAATTATAATTTTTTTATTATTATATTTAATTCTGATCTAAAAATGTTGTAATCTCTTGAACATTTTAACAATTGAAACCCCACTTTGTCATCTCCTCTACCAGATTATTTTAAAATTAATATTTACCACATATATTAATGTAATTTAGAAATATTTATTAAATATTTTTAATCATAATAATATATATTTTCTAGTTAGTTAAACAAAATTTTTTACCACGATGAATTGTGAAAACAATGAAAATTATTTTCCGTCAGTATGGTGAAAATGGGTTTACCGAGGAGTTAAACTAAAATAATAAGTGTGAATGTAACATAATAACTTTTATAAAATAAATTTTATGTAAATATTTTATAAATATAATTTTTAATTATCTATATTACTCCATTTTGACACTTTTTCATTGAGAAAACATGGATACAACACTTCCATTAAAAATATTAAAAGTATTCCACTCAACTCACTTACAAAATGCCACCACCAATCCTATCTGGTTCACACCATAAAATACATTTGTTTATTAAAATACTTGACTTAATCCCTTCCCAAAATCTATTATTTCATACTATGATCCTTTTTTAATTAAATACATTATAATTATACATTATGTATCATCCTAAAAGGGTGGTCTTAGAAGAGGTAAAATACCAAAAAATGGATTTTGGTTTTATTTCATCTTCAAACTCATTAAAATATTTTTAATTTATGACTATATAATAAACCCATAATATTACATACACTGAAATGTTATTATGTCATGTTCATGATCTATATTCATCTCTTCTTATTATAAATGTGAAAAGATAAAATTGCCTGTGTGTATAGTGGACTACCGCCTCACAGACCGATGTTACCATTTTCCATCAATACCTCTCATGGTTGGGTATGATGATAGATATTATATATATATATATATATATATTTTGACACCCCATGATTTCATAGTACGTTATTTCTTAAAAATAATTCAATAACATGCTCTACACGCAACACCAAGTTCTAGCACACCATGACTGACCAAACTATCCGTTCAAAAGGGGTTATGAATAGTATTAAATGAATTTTGAACATTATATAATCCTTATAATTTCAGAATCCATATTATGAGTTTCTTAATGATAATTTAAGAACAAATATTTTTTTTCAGATAAAAGAATTATTTTTCAAAAAATGCACTTTTACCGCCTTTTAATGGTGAATCCTTTTTAAATACATTATGTGAAACATTTATTTATTCAATTTGGAAAAATAAAATTCTTCTTTAGAATTGGGACATAAGAATTTAGTTTCAATAATGTTGTGGTGTTTTCCCAATAACTTTCATATTTGGGTGAATAGTGAAAAATACTATATTTTAACTGAGAAAGACATCATTAATCAAAAAAAATTATAGTGTTAACTTATACATTTTATTTATTTGAAAGTATAAATAGATTATATTTTTACCATTTTATCCAATGAAGGTAATTGTATTTAATTTCACTTTGAAATTGGAAATAAACAAATGTCAATCTTTTGATAGTTATTATTTTTTAAAAATACGCCTTTTGGTTTTGACATCGGGAATTAATTTTAAATTAATAAATGAAAGTTCTAGGTTTTTAATTTGATAAAAAAGACTTCATTATTTAATTCAGAATATCAATATTATCTTAGGAAAAAAATTTATTATTTTTTTAAAAACTTTTAATTTTTAATAAATAGTGAAAAACATTACGTTATAGTTTAAAACCGAATATTTATTTATATAATAATTTCTTTTATTTAAATTTATTTTAGGTCAAAATAGAAACATAATACCTATATATGTTTAATGTAATTCATTAGAGTTAGTTTATAATAATATTAGATATATAAAAATTTTATTGAACTGTTCACCATCTTTTACCCACCTCCAAGAAAAATTTATAAATTCACATAAAACATAATTTTACCTCTATTGTGAGTTGAATTTCGAAAATCCAAGAGAAAAAATTAATATCAAAGATTAAAATGTAGTTCAATGAGATTAAAATATTTCTTTGTTGAATAGTAACTTTTACTTTTATTTACCACGGTTAAAAGTAAATAGGGTTATTAAGGGTAAACATGATATTATTATTACCCTAAAAAAGTCAGAATTATATTGGATAATTTCAATTAGAACAAAAACCACCATAGGAATAAAATATTACCCATTATGTCTACTTGGATTAGATTAGGACATTTATTAAAATTTAATTTAAAGAAGAGTAAAAAGTGTTAAATTCAATGTTAATAAACTAAACCATTTTTAATATAGGGTTATAAATATGATAAATTATACTATAAATATTAATTAGAGATAAATAAAGATTTCCTAAGTCATGGAATTTTATTTATAATTTTTAAAAATTAAATAATTAAATTTTTTATGACACAATGATGATGCTGTAATTACCTTATTAATGAAGGAATCAAATAAATGGTATTATAAATATTAAAATAAATATAATTTCATAGTTTTTATGAAATCCATAAATTTTATAAGTGACTATGACATGTTATGGATGATTCAATGTAACTATTTTGAATTAATAATGTTTTGATGACTTTCACAAAAACAAAATACCAAATAGTGTCAACATTGACATAAATTAATATTTAAAAAAAATACTATATAATTGGTTGATATAATATTCCTAAAATTGTATGGTACGGATAAAGGGCCGAAATAATATTATATATGTCATTAATGAGCCACTTGAGGTTCTATTGGATGTTTAGAGTATGTTTATTAACAATATAGTGTAAGAATAAAAGAAGACACGGTAAAAGTTAAACTATCTAACAAAGAGTTATATATAAATGATAAGGTTAAAATGATAACCTAAACATGTCTAAAACCTATTTTTGGATAGGATTTCGACCCATAACCACCTAAGTATAGAAATAAATACATTTGGAAACATTATAAACCGAATATGACTGTATAATAAATTTATACATTAATCATTTCTTATAGTGACCCTCACCCCTCTTATAAAAGGGCACTTCCCCTTATCTCAAAATCACACCTACAAATCTTGTTGGCTCAGACAACCCCTACCCAAATATAATCCAAACTTCCCTCACTTCAATCTAGATGCCTTAGTTGGATAAAAAAACCAACCTATGGATCCCTTTTGATCAAATCAAAACAAAGAACCCGGAGAAGAGGTAGTGATTTCACCACCCTCTTTCAAGTTCTATTATTCTTCCACTTTCTCTTTCTTTGTTGTTTCCATTATCAAAAAATAAATCCAGTATCTTCTATATACTATGATGTTATTATAAATATGTAACAACTATATTCATTATTTTACTAATCTAATGAATGATAATGTCACCTTGCGAGGGTACGTACGGATTACCGTCTCCACGTCGTGGTGAAATTTGTTATTCAGCACTATGTTATTTGGATGGATATAATGATGAGTAATATTTATATAAATAATTAAAATACAATTATAATTTATTTGTACAAATAATATACCATCCAATTCCACACCCTCAAGATAATTATATTATCCCTCGTGCATACGTACGGAATACCGTCTCCACGACGCGATGAGATTCATTTCCACGATCACCATTCATCGATGATTATAAAAATATATATTACTAAAATGTATTCAATATATGACATAATAATTCTACTGGATATATATATATTTATTTATTTATATATATATGTACTTATATATATCTTATTCACTTAGTTTCATTCAGTACGATATGAAAATGGAAACATCGTTTATGCGTACGTACGGACTACTGTCTCCATAAATGGTGTTTTTCATTTCATATATATGTCTACTATAAATATTTATATTTTAAATATATATTATATATAAATCATGTTTTATATTCTTTATGTATTTAAATCATGATCTATGTGATTCAATAAAGAGTAACTAGTTAAAACATGTATGATAAAGAAGGAAATTATTACCGAAAATGTTAATTTTGCATGGAAATTATTATTAATGGGTAGTATAAAGTAATAAATGGATAATGTATGATATAAAAAAAAATAATATGGTCCTTTTATAATTTAATAACATACTAAAAACTTCATACAGGAGGTTAAATGTACCCTCGACTTAAGGAAAGTTCAAGGAAAGGGGTTTTCATCTCACTCCTTAATCCTGTGAGATTTGTGCCATATTGCCACTATTAACTTTTTTGTGGTGTATGTACTACACATAATTGTCTTATTTTTGTAATACACTTTAATTTATGTATATTTACATTTTAATTGTATGATACATCTTTCATGGGGTGTATGTTTCTTAAAATAAATAATTGATAAAGGTTAATTTCACAATCTCTTTATATTCCGAGGTTTTTTTTATATAAGTATCTAATGGGACATATTTATTATCCATGTCTATATTTCATGAAGTAGTTTTAAAATGGATTATTTTAAGAAAAATTTTTACAAAAATATCATTAATAATTTTTAAATATTTATTCTTCTAAATATTTCACATTAATGTGCATGTCATCAAAATGGATTCTTAGGATTTATTTATATGGACATGAATGTTTTTAAAATGTTAATTCCTTTCAAATGTTTCAAAGTGGTATGGGACACTTTGATTAAAAAATGTCTTTAAATGTATTCCTTTCTAAATTGTGTGAATTTTAAATGTTTTCATGAAAAATGGATACTTCTCTCAAAGAGTATTACAAATAATTTTCATCTATGTCAACATCCATTGATGGTCTTTAAACTTTTTTGGAGATGATTTATTATGATACAAATATTCCATATGGTATAGATGGTTTTATGATATGTTCGAATATATATGTGTTATATTTATAAGATTCATGATTTAGAGATAATGTATTGACTTTTCAAATTCTAGTTTTAATATTAATGTGTATGTTATGTTTAAAACTTTTCATATATGGAATGCATTGGACTTAGTAAGTGAGGGGTGGAGCCCGCAATAGCTCCTCCATGCATCGGTAGGTCTCATGATACAAACTAATGTCTTGTCACAAGGCCTTGACAAAATTTAATTTGTAGTCTTGTCACAAGGCCTTTACTATGTGGTTATGATAGTCTGGCATTATGGATTCCATCATTGTAAAATTGGTCAGTGATATTGCATTTGATTATTATACAAGTAGAATATTAATGTGAATATGTAGTTGGCAGAAATTCATTTTATTTTTTCCATATTATATTGAAGTTCAAGTTTAAAAGTATTTTGTTTTAGTTATACATTTCATTAATTGTTTATGCTTATTTATGAAAGTTTCTGATTTATTGTTATCCTTACTGATCATCTGAGCTCACCCCTTTCTATGTTTTATTTTTCCCAGGATTCCAAGAAGTGTATTTTGATTGGTATGCAGGGTTAAGGAAAGGGAATAATGGAATTAATAAATGATTATTCATGTTCTTTTATATGTTATAATGTCTAATGTAGCATTAATGTATGTAATCTATTTTCTAAGACTACTAAACCGATCAGTCCTTTGGGACTTAATTCCTTGTAATCATGAAAATGTATTAAAATAATACACCAACATTGGGTAACTGGGGTCAGGGAATTACAGTTGGTATCAGAGGAAGTTTAGAAATAACCTTGGAAGCTGGATTTAGATAACCTCTGATTAGAGCACATAGACATAATATAGACTTTGAGGATTAGTGTAGTTGAAATTTCTAGAATTTTGGTAATGTAGAGATTTTTTGAGCTTTCCAAGAAAACATAACCATGCCTGATACGATCATGTAGAGGTGGCTCGGGCACTGATGTACCTATGGGTAAAACCCATAAACATCGCTTTGAGTTAGAATCAAACGGGAACTAGTGCATGACAACGGGCCTTGCTGGACTCTTGTTTACAACAATCCCAAAGGATTTTCTTTGGATAATTCTTGTTTTCTTTACAAACCACTATGTACTGTTTATGAGTATATACCTTCTCAAAGAAACCATTTTTGTGATATTGGATTATATCCATAAACTATTAAATTTATGTTAGGTATTTTAGATGTTTGGAATTATGAATTGTGATTTATAAAGTGACTTAGTGTATTCCATTGTATAGAAATGGTTCCCAATAGAAGGAATGAGAACTCCATCAATACGTATGATCCAAAGAGTAAGAAAAGTCTTATCATTCATGGTATTAAGCCAGCATTTAGAAATAAAACAGTCTCCCACATATTATCATTATATGAATAAATAGTATCATGTGTTAATAAGATCAGTAAAAAATTCTCTGAATCCTATAGCTTTGAAGGGAAGCCATAGAAGAAAATGATGGTAAAAGGAAAGATAGATAAAGTGAAAAAGGGAAAGAAATATTTTACAATATGTTATAAACGTAGAATGAATCACCTTGGTAAATGCTTGAATGGAATGGGAGTTTCTTATAAGTGTGGAGAAAAAGGACACCAATTACGTGATTGTAACAGTAAGAAAAAGTTTTCAAATGTATAATGCTTCATCTGCAAGGCGTTGAGACACTACGCGAATCAATATCCCATTCATAAGAGTTTACCGCAACTGATGTTATTAGATAATAATAAAGTTATGATACTACCTCAGATGTAGAAGAATGACTAGTGTTCTTATGTTGTTATTATAGAATTATTTCATTTGAGTGTTGTATCAACAATATACTGGTTATATAAATTATGGAGATAAATAAGGATTGTACTACAGTACTATATTATTATGGATTTTAGATTATATGGTTTTAAGAAATGTAAATAAATAGTTAACTACACTTTTCTGAAAATAAATTTTTGAAGGAAATGTAATCCTTAATATGGTTCTGATAATGAGGTAGTGATTTTGGAATAAGAGATGGTTGATTTTGGTAATTTAGGATGTTGTGGTGTTGTAAAAAATATATGATAAAGGCGTTCACATGTTATTACCTAGAAAAAACAATCCTCATTAAATTTAACTTCCTTATAAACATTGGACTGAGTGTTTGGATACAAGTATTTTGGATAATTCTAATGGTTGTAATGGATTAAGTTTTATATTGGATACGATTGTTAAGGTTATTTTTGTATTTCCATAAAAAGGACAACTCGGAGGTTGGGTGGTAACCCATCATGTTTGGAAAATCCGTGAGACTTGAACTCACAACTGAAGGGCGACAAGGGTGTATCGCCTACCACTGGCCCATATGATGTCCGAGATTGAATAATATAGTCTTTATTAAAAAAAATTGGTAGATGAATTATATATTAATTTTTTTGAACCCTATACGAATATGATAAATAGAATATTATTTTTAAGTTCTGTTATCTTTTAGAGTGAAAGATGAGTTTGTAATAGAAATTAGTTAATGGATGGGACTCTACTTTTCAAGTATATATTTTTCTTATTCTCTTATTATATGAAGAAATTAATTATCATACTTAAGTTAAGGGATCTTAAAACCAAAAATTTGTTATCCTAATATCATATTTTTTGTTGAACATGTGGTATTCTAAATCATTATAGATTGATGAATTTAAGGCCATAAATTTTACACTTGTTTGTGATTGATGACCTCAATCACTACCTATAATGATTTATGATTTTCCTCCAATTATATGTCTCTAACTACCGCCAATATTGTCCAAATTGAGATCATAATTTGTTGTTGACCCTTTCATTTCACATTTCCTCTTATTAAGAATAAATTTTATTAACCTAATTTATGATGTGGGTTTTCCCAAAGGTATTTTACATTTTTAAACTTTTAGTTTTGAAAAATAATTTCATATTGCAAGGATGAAATTCATTGAAGGAGGGAATAATGTAACACCCCAAGATTTCATAGTATGTTATTTCTTTAAAGTAATTCAATAACTTGCACTACACGCAACATTGAGTTCTAGCACACCATGAATTACCAAACTAGATTTTCAAAAGTGGTTATGAATAGTATTAAATGAATTTTGAACTTTATATAATCCTTATAATTTCAGAATCCATATTATGAGTTTCTTAGAAAAAATGTAAGAACAAATAAATATTTTCAGAAAAAAGAAGTATTTTTCAAAAAATTCAGTTTTACCTCCTTTTAATGGAGAAGCCTTTTAAATGAAATATTTGAAACTTTTATATATTAAATTTTTCAAAATAAACATCTTCATTAGAATTGGGACATAGAAATTTTGTTTCAATAATGTTTTGGTGTTTTTCTGATAACTTTCATATTTGGGTAAATAGTGAAAAATACTATATTTTAAATGAAAAAAACATCTTTAACCAAAAATAAATTATATTGTTAATGTATAAATTTTAATGGTTTTGAAGTATAAATAGATTATATTTTTAACATTTAATCAAATTATGGTCATTATAAGTAATTTCACATTGAAATTGTACATAATCAAGTGTCAAACTTTTGATAGTTATTATTTCTTAAAAATATGCCTTTTGGTTTTGACAGTGGGAATTAATTTTAAATTAATAAATACAACTTTTATGTGTTTAATTTGGTAAAATATAATTCATTATTGATTTTATAATATCAAAATTAGCTTAGGATAAATTTTTTCTATTTTTCTGAAGACGTTTATTTTTTGATGAATAGTGAAAAACAATGTGTTATAGTTTAAAACTGAATATTTATTTAAATAATTGTTTATTTTATTTAATTTTATTTTAAGTCAAAACAGATACTTAATACCTATATATGTTAAATGTAATTCATTAGAGTTTGTTTATAATATTTTTAGATATATATAAATTTTATCGAACTTTTCACCGTCTTTTTCCCTCCTCCTAAGAGAATTTTTAATTTCACATAAAACTTAATTTTAACACTTCTGTGAGTTGATTTTCAAAAATCCGAAAGACAAGGTCAATATAAGGAACTAAAATGTGGTTCAATGAGATAAAATTTTTTTTTGATGAATAATAACTTTTTACTTTTATTTACCAAGGTTAAAAGTAAATAGGGTAATTAAGGGTAAAAATGATATTATGATTACCCTAAAAATGTCCAATTTATATTGTATAACAATAATTAGACCAAAAACAACATTAGGAATAAAATATGACCCTTTAGGTCCACTTGGATTAGATTAGGACATTTATTATTATTTAATTTATAGATGAGTTAAAAGTGTTAAATTCAATGTTTATTAAATAAAACATTTTTAATATATAGTTATACATAAGATAAATTCGACTATATATATTCATTAGAAAGATAAAATAATTTCCTACATCATGGTATTTTATTTATAATTATTATATGTTAAATAATTAAATTTATTTTTGACACAATGATGATGCAGTAATTATCGTATTAATGAAGGAATCAAATAAATGGTATTATAAATAATTAAATAAATATAATTTCAAGATTTTTATGAAATAAATGAATTTTCTAGGTGACTATGAAATTTTAGGGCTAATTAAATGTATATTTTTTTAAGTAATAATGTTGTGATGACTTCCACAAATACAATATACCAAATAGTGTCAACATTGACATAAATTAATATTTAAAACAAATACTAAATTATTCGTTTATATAATATTCCTAAAATTTTAATTTAAGGGAAAAGGTCCTAAATAATATTATATATGTCATTAATGATCCACTTGAGGTTCTCTTGGAAGTTTATAGTTAGTTTATTAAACATATATTGTATGAATACAAGAAGACACAGTAAAAGTTAAACTATTTAACAAAGAGTTAAATATAAATAATAAGGTTAAAATGGTAACCTAAACATGTCTAAAACATATTGGTTGAGAGGATTTTGACCCATAACCACATAAGGATCAAAATAAATACATTAGGAACCATTATAAAACTAATTTTACTGAATAATAAATTAATACATTAATCATTTCTTAATGTGACCCTCACCCCTCTTATAAAAGGGTACTTCCCCTTCTCTCAAAATCACACCTCCAAAGCCATTTGGCTCGGCCAAACCCTGGAAAACTATTCTCCCAACTTCTGTGAATTCTTCCTAGAGGCCTTATTTGGATCATAAATCCAATATAATGATCCATTTTGATCAAATCAAAAGGAAGAACCTGAAGAAGAGGTAATGATTTCACCACCCTCTTTCAAATTCTCTTATTCCTCCACTAACTATTTCTTTGTTGTTTCCATTCTAAAATAATAACTCAATTAAATTCTATATAATGTGATGTTATTATAAATATGGCACAACTATATTCAATATTCTACGAATCTTTTGAATGATAATGTTACCATGTGTGCGTATGTACAGCTTACCATCTCCACGCCGTGGTGTAATTTGTTATTCAGCACTATGTTATTTGGATGGATATAATGATGAGTAATATGTATATAAATAAATAAAATAATTTTCTAATGTCTCTAAAAAATTAATATACCATCCAATTCCACACATTCAAATAAATGATATTGTCTCTCGTGCGTACGTACGGATTACCGTCTCAACGACACGATGAGATTTATTTCCACGATCACCATTCTTCGATGATTATAAAAATATATATTAAAAATAAGTATGTAATATATGACATAATAATTCTACTGGATATATATATATTTATATATATATGTTCTTATATATATCTTATTCACTTAGTTCCGTTCAATACGATATGAAAATGGAAACAACGTTTATGCGTACGTACGGACTACCATCTCAATAAATGGTGTTTTTCATTTCATATATTAGTATATTATACATATTTTTATTCTAAATATATATTATATATAAATCATTTTTTATATTCTGTAAGTATTTAAATCTTGATCTAAGTGATACAATCAATATTATCCAGTTAAAACACGTATGACAAAGAAAACGATTATTACCGGAAATGATAATTTAACATGGAAATTATTATAAATGTGTAGTATAAAGTCATAAATGAATAATGTATGATATAATAAATATTAATATTGTTCTTTTATAATTTAATAACATACTACCATCTTCATATAAAAGTTTAAACGTTCCATCGACTTAAGGAATGTGCAGGGTAAGGGGTTTTCATCTCACTCCTTATTCCCGTGAGATTCATGTCATATCGCCACTATTACCTTTTGTGTGGTGTATATACTTCCAATAATTGTATTAATTGTGTAAGAAACTTTAATTTATGTGTATTTACATATTCATTGTATGATACATCTTTCTTGGGTGTATCATTCATAAGTTACTAAATTGATAATGGTTAATTTCATAATCTCTTTATTATCTAAGATTGTTTCTACGTAAGTATATAACGGGACATATTTATTATCCATGTCCATATTACATGAAATAGTTTTCAAAGGGATTCTTTTTCGGAAAAGTTTTACAAAAGTATCATTTCAAATGTTTTAGATATTTATTCTTCTAAATCTTTCTCATTAATGTCTATGTCTTCAAAATGTTTTTTAAGGATTTATTTATATGGACATGAATGTTTTTAAAATGTAAACTCCTTTCAATTGTTTCAAGGTGTTATGGGAAACATTTATTGAAAAATTTCATTAAATGTATTCCTTATTAAATTATGTGACTTTTAAATGTTTTCATGAAAAAGGGATATTTCTCTCAAAGTATTTTACAAATCATTTTCATCTATGTCAATATACTTTGATGTATTTTAAACTTGTTTGAAGATGATTTATTATGATACAAATATTCCATAATGTATTGAAGGTTTTGTGATATGTGTGACTACGGATGTGTTATTTTTATACCATTCATGGTTTAGGGATAAATATTTGATATTTCGTTTGATAGTTTTAATATGAATGTTTATGTTATGTTTAAACATTTTCATATGAAGAATGCATTGGACATAGAAAGTGATGGGTGGAACTTGCTACAGCTCTTCGATGCATCGGTAGCTCTCATGGGATAAACTAGTATCTTGGAATATGTCCTTGACAAAAACGTATTTTTTTTCTTGGCATAAGGCCTTGACTATGTGGTTATGATAGTCTGGAATTATGAATTCCATCATTATAATAGTGGTCAGTGATATTTCATGTGATTATTTGACTAGTAGAATATCAATGTGAATAAGTAAATGGCATTACTTCGTTTTATTTTTTACATATTATGCTGAATTTCAAGTTTAAAAAGATTTTTTTAAGTTATAAATTTCCTTAAATGTTTAGTCTTATTTATGAAAGTTTCCTCTTTATTGTTATCCTTACTAAGCATCTGAGATCACCCATTTCTATGTTTTATTATTCCCAGGATTCCAATAAGTATATTGTGATTGATATACAGGGTTAAGACAAGTGAATAATGGCATTCATAAAGGATTATTTATGTTGTTTTGAATGTTATAAACTGTAATGTAATATATATGTATGTAATCTATTTTCAAAGACTGCTAAAGTGATCGGTCCTTCGGAACATGATTCCTTGTAATCATGCCAATGTATTAAATAATGCACCGACTCCGGGTAACTGGGGTTGGGGCATTACAGATATAATATCAATAACATTATTATACCTCTTTAGTCATTACATAATGATTATATTTTTACATTCTATTTTAGATGTATATGATAGTGTTACTTGTGTGTACGGTGAACTATTGTCTCACGAAGCGATGTGATTTATTCTTAATTACCAATTTACATGGGATTTAATAAGGATATAATTAATTAATAAATGTTATTTAAATGATATAATTATGATATTAATGGAATATTCATCATTATTAAATGATAATATATAATTTTATTTCTTACTTTTATAGTCACTGAAATATGATAACATCATTAAGGTATGTATAGGCTATGGTTTTTATGAAGTAATGTGACTATATTTTCATCACAATAGCACATTGATGATATATATAAGTATATTTAATGATATAATAGGAAATTTATTATATTATTATTATTATTTAATGAAAAAATATTAGTTACCTACTTTCCATAATGATCATTGTAAAATTAAAATGTTACTCATGTGTACATATGAACTACATTCTCCATGATCATATCAATCATCATTTTTTCATTACTATAATAACTAATTTTTATTAAAATTATAATTTAATTAAAAATATTATTATTATTTCATGATTATTATTCTATATATGTTATAATAATGACATCTTAAACCAATAGTAAACTTGCCAATGTCTTTTTAGGCCCATAAGTCAAATATCATTGAAACAACCGACATAAAAAAACAGATTGGGTAATTTTATAAATCATGGTAATAAATTAAATAAAATGAATAATGAACATTAAAATAGTTATTAATAAAATAAATAAAAAACATAAGTTTAATATATGGGAAGACAAATAATGTATGTGACGAGCCAGGCACAAGGTAAGGATTTATCATCCCACTTTTTCATCTGTTATCCAAATTCCATATTCACCATTAATTCCATTCATGTTGATTAAATAATTTCTCTTTTATATATCATATAATGAATATATTTGAATATAAATATATTCATGTATTTTTTTTAAATTATTTTTCTTAGAGTGGTTATGATTCATAATTTACCAAAGTGGTAATGGTTTATTTCCCAATCTTATTAGGATTCAGGATTGTTTATATTTACATCTCCCTTAAGGAAATATTTTATTATTTAGTTTATAAAATCAATCTATTGCATTATCTACTAGTTATTCATGAACGATTTCCATTAAAAAAATTATTTCCCTATTTTGAACATAAAATATTCATTAAAATGTTTTAAATGAAGTATGAATTTCTTAATATTTATGACAAAAAATAATCTTTACTATTTAATCATTTTTTATAAAAAAGTATTAAAAAATGATATAAATTTCTAAAAATAATTAATTAAATATATTTTTAACCATTTCTGAATTATTTAAAAAATAATTTGAATGGAATGTTCTTATTGTTTTCTGAATGAGAAACTTTTATAACATTTTTATAGTGAAAATTATATGTTATTTTTTACTAATATAGAGTGTAGATAAATACCCTCCTTTATGATTATAATTTCATTGAATATTCCAATTTACATTCTCATGGTTTTTTATGAAAAACGATTTACTTAATATTTCAAAAGTTATTTTTTTTTTGTGACTTCCAAGGAATTTTTTTAAAATATATTATGCTTTTTCATGTTTTAAAATAAAAATGTTGATTTTCAATGCAATGTTATTTTCCACAATAAATGTTCCATGTTATATTACAAAATCATTTTCAATCTATAAATTCATCATTTGGTGTAACTTATTATTTAATTGCGATATACATTGATGATTCCATCCTTGTTATTTATCTTGATAGTTTATGATCATTATAATTTGGTATGTACTATATAAATACCAACAATTTTTATTTAGTGGTTTATGATTTTGTTTATTGATTTGGGAAAGTATTTAAATACTATATTCTAGTTTAAAAAATATTATGTGGAATATTATTCACCGAATTCATATGAGTAATGCATTGGAATTAGGAACCAATGGGTCTAGCTCAATATATACCCCATATGTGTTGGTTGGTTTCATCAGATAATCCACATTGGGTTTTGGCTATGACCTTACCCACTTTTTTAGATTTGTTAGAACAATGCCTCGATGAAATGTTTCAAATTTATTTCATTATGAATTATATAATTATTAATTTTATTATTAAAATTACATGTGTTTATTTGGTTATTTATAATATCCATGATAATTTTTTCATGCTCATGTGATTATTTATATGGCATTATATTGTCATAATTTACTATTTCCATATTATTCTCATGTTATTGATTAAATGTCATGTGTTTCAGATATTTAACTTTATATATTTAATATTTTTTATTTATTTAGGGTATATGATGTTCTCTTAACCATATTTAGCATCTAAGATCACCCCTTTCATATGTTTTATTTTTCATATGATATTATGAATTTTTTCATTATTTTAAATTTATATGCTATGATGAATAATGGAGTACAAAAAAATGATTTATCTGTTTGCTGTTTTAAATGGTAATGAAACTTTCTAAATGTATCTAGTTTAGCATGACTACTGTAATTCCCTAACTAGTTACCCATAGTCAGTCCATTATTATGTTACACTATAATGATACAAGAATGATGTTCTGAAAGACAAATTTGTATAGTTTTCTTCAAAGTACTAGATCCATTCATAAGTTTTACATTACATCATGAAATAAAATCATCAAAAAAAATTCCCAATTTGAAAACACTTATATCTTTATCATATCTCAAAAATTCAGCCATAAAATACTTCTTCACATCCTGTGAATAAATAAAACATAAAAAGACATGAGCTGTAATGTTCAGTATGGATAACAATATAGCGGAAACTTTCATAAATAAGAATAACCATATAAGGCAATGTATAAGACTAACACAATCATTTTAAACATAAACTTCAGTATAATATGGAAATGAAAAAATAAAATAATTCTATTTACTTATTCTCATAGATATTCTACATGTCAAATAATCACCTGAAATATCAATATCCCCTTTCTTAATGATGGAATACATAATTTCAGACATCATAACTTCATAGTCCAGGCCTTGTTCCAAGACTATAAATAATATTTTGTAAATGCCTTATGTAAAGACACTAGTTTGTCTCTAGAGACCTATCTATGCATCAAGGATATATAGTAGGCTCCACCCATCACTTATTATGTCCAATGCATTCTTCATATGAAAAGGTTTAAACATAGAATAAACATTCATATTAAAACTAGCGTACAAAAAGTCTATAATTTATCCATAAATAAAGAATGGTTTAAAAATAAAAAATCCATAGTCAAACATCAAAAAACATTCCATACAATATGAAAGATTTGTTTCATAATAAATCGATTTAAACAAGTTCAAAATTTATTAAAAGATGTTGACAGAGATGAAATTAAAACTATTTGAAATAAATACGTTTATCTATTTATAAATCATTTAAAATAACATAATTATAAAAGAAAACATTTATTTTGGGAATATTCTTATAAGATTGAATGGGATGCTTCAATGATGATATAATGGTGGAAAATATCCACACACTCTGTATAATTTAAACAAATACATTCTCACCTTAATTTTGACAAAAATGTCATAAAGTACATCGTTTGGAAAACAGTGAAATGATTCCATTAAAACCATTTTATAAAAATTTAAACAAGGGTATAAATGACTTTAAACCTCAGTCTAGTAAATATTAATAATTTTCAAAGTAATTTTTTATGAATCATGGATTTGGATGATAAATAGGTCCTAGTAGATACCTATGTAAAAACAGCCTTAGATAATAAAGAGATTGTGAAATTAACCCTTACCATGTACTTTTACTTAGTCGATGTTATGTTAACCTCTGGTATAATATTTAAAACATTTTTATTAAGTTATAAACGAAATATATACTTAAATATTGTATCATATATGATCCTCTAATATTTCTTTGTTATTAATATTTTAGTAATGTCATCATTTCGTGTGTTAACTGATTCGTTTTCCTAATAATTATTGGTTATGTAAGCCATGATTGTTATGTATAGGATGTATTTAATTCACATACAGAATTATATTATGTTTATAAACATTATTTTTAATCAAAAAATAAAAATTATTCTTTATTTTTTATGATGGGGAATGAATCTAATCGCATTCGTGGAGACATTAATTTGTACGTACACCCAAGTGAAAATATCACTATATTGATGGTGAATTAGTTTGTAATTTAATGGTATATCATATATACAGAATCATTAACATGTTGTATTTATTATTTAAATATATTATACTCATTATTACACCCATAAAAATAAGTAAGTGTTTGAATAACAAACTACAACACGACATGGAGAGGATGAGACACATGTACGCATGCATGGTGACTTTTTCATTCAGATGATCGGTTTAATAATGAATATGGTTGTAAAATTTTTATAATAAAATTATATTATATATAAGATACTGGATTTATAATTTTTGAATGGAAAAAAAATTGAAAGAGTTAGTTTAAGGAGAATAGAACATGAAACAGGTGATGAAATATTTACCTCTTACAAGGTTTCTTACTTTTAATTTGATCTATAGTTCTCCTTAGGTTTGATTTATGAACAAAAGAAGGACTCTAAAATAGACGAAGTTAATATGGGAGGATATTTGGGCAGGTATTGGCCGATCCAAATGGCTTTGGAGGTGTAAAATAAAAAAAATGGAAGTACCCTTTTATAAGAGAGGTGGGGCCGCTTTAGGAAAAGTCGAAATATTGTTTTATAAGAAAATCATTTTTGGTTTCTGAAGGTTAAAAAATAATTTATTACAAGGATATGGTAGGGTTGGGTCGAAAACATTTCAACCAATATATTTTAGAATTTTTATGTCACCATATTAACCTTATCATTTAGATTTAACTCTTAGTTAAATAGTGTGACATTTACCATGTCTCTTTGTATTTTTATATTATATGGTTAATAAACAAACTGTAACTCCAAAAAACACTCCATGTTGTTCATTATTAATTAATATAACTTTATATATGTCCTTTAGCCGAATATTATATTATTATAAATAATATATCAATTAAAAATATAGTACATGTTTTAAAAGCTCAATTATGTAAATTTTGACACTATTGAGTATTTGGTTTTTGTGAAAATAATAACAACATGATTACTTTGAAAAAAATATTTAACCCCTAAAACATGCCATATTAACCTAGAATATTAGTGTAATTCATCTAAAGTCTTAAATTACATTGATTTGGATATTTATAATATCAATTATTTTAATCTTTCATTAATATGGTAATTATTGCATCGTCATTGGGTCATAATGAAATTAAATGATTTAATGTCTAAAAAATATAAATAAAATATGACTATTTAGGAAATATTTTTATATTTATAATGAATATTTATATTCAGATTTATCTTTTGTATAACCCTATATTATAAATGGTTAATTTATTAAACCTTGATTTTAACTCTTAACTCTTCTTTAAATAAAATAATAATAAATTTTCTAATCTAATACAAGTGGACCAAACGGGATCATATTTTATTTGTATGGTTTTATTGGTCGAATTACACTTATCCAATAGAATTAAGATATTTTTTTGGGTAATTACAATATCATTTTTAACCATAATTATCATATGTAATTTTAACTGGGGTAAATTTTAGTCAAAAGTAACTATTCACCAAAACATATTTTCCTCTTATTGAACCATATTTTACTTATGGATATAAAATGTGTCTATCATATTTTTTATATTCAACACACATAAGTGGTAAAATTAAATTTTATTCAAATTTGTAAATTCTCCTAGAATGTGGGTAAAAGACAGTAAAAAGTCAATAAAAATTTATATATCTAAACTTCTTATAAAAGAACTCTAATGAATTACACTGAAACTATATGGGTATTATGTATCTATTTTGAGATCAATTAAATTAATATAAAAAACTAATTATTAAAATAAAAATTCCATTTTAAACAATAATGTATTGTTTTCACTATTCATCAAAAATGAATGTTCTCATAAAAATACAAAAAATTCACACTAGGGAAAATTTGATATTCCAAATCAAAAAATGAATCCCATTATGAATGTTAAAATTTATAAAATTTTAAAAATTTGGTATTACATTTCATAACAGCTAGTTTCATTGGTCATGGTTTGTTAAAACTTCAAGTTTCTTGTGACACAAGCTACCACATTATTCACAGGGAAACATACCGTGGATTTTTGGGTGTTATATTTTCCCCTCCATAAAATAATTTCGTCCTGAAATTTTCCAGAATATTATTGGATAAAAATATTTTGGTGGTTCGTCATCATATGTTCCTCAGGTTCCCACCTTTCCTCTTCAATATTATGGTTTCTCCATTGAAAATTTACCTGAGGAGTTGTCCGTTTTCTTAGAAAATGTTCTCCAGTGTCATGAATTTTGACAAACTCTTCACAAAAAGTCAGATAGGGTTCCAGTTAGATTTCCTCATAGGTGAGTACATGCGTTGGGTTATGAATTTATTTTTTCAATAGTGATACATGGAGCACATCATTAACATTAGAGAGACAGAGAGGCATTGTCAAACAATAAGTCACAATTTCAATTCTTTCTAGAATTTAAAGAGTTATGATGTACCTGGGATCCAATTTACCCTTATTACCAAAATGTATAACACCCTTCCATGGAGATACCTTCATGAAAACATGGTCACCTACTTTAAATTCCATGTCATTACTTTTTATCAATGTAGATCATTTTCCTACATTGGTCTTCTTTTTTGTGGGTTTGGATAATCATCACTTTTTCCATTGTTTTCTCAACAAGTTTTGGGCCTTTGTGTTTTATTTCACAAACTTCATCCCAACAAGTTGGTATGCGACATCCCTTGCCATATAACACATCATATGGTTCCATCTAAATACTTGAATGAAAGATAATGTTATAGGAAAATTCTACCAGTCATAATGATTTATCTTACATACCTTGAAATTCAAGTGACAAAGATCTCAAACGGTCTTATAAGGTTTGAATAGTCCCTTCAGATTGTCCATTGTCTTGCGGGTGGAAGGCAGTACTCAAACAGTGTTCTGTATCCAGTACCTTCTAAATTCTGTTCCAGAATCATGATGTAAAACAAGGATCATGATTATAAATAATAGATAGGGGTATACCATTGAGTCTTACAATTTTGTTTTTATATAGTCTTGCCAGATATTAATGTGGTAAATATTCTCTTATAGCAAGAAAATATGATAACTTGGTAAGATGATCAAAAATGTATTATATTACTTCATTCCTTCTAGGAGACATTGGTGGACCCATGAAGAATCCCTCATAATATTATGTCATTTCCACTCAGGTATGGGAAGAGGTGGCATGACACCTCTTGAATATTGCCTTCCAGCTTTCACTTTTGACAGACCATGCATCATGACATAAAATCAATAATCTCCCTCTTCATTTGTCCCACCAAAAATGTTCTTTCAAATCCCAATACATCTTGGTGCTCCCAAGGTGTATAGAGAAATTGGTGCTATGAGCATCATCCAACAATTCTATTTTTAGATCAGGTATTCTAGGAACACAAATTCTGTTCCCAAATTTCAAAATTACAACTTCATATATGAAGTCACTCAATCTACCACCATTCAAAACATTAATCTTCTTTTTAAATTTATCATCATTAGTCTAAGAACTTATTATCTTTTATAGTAAATATGGTTTGGAAACCATTTGAAAAATCATTGATGTTTCACTGTCAACGTTTATTCCCATATGCATCTTTACTAGATCTATGTATTTATGATCTTTTTCAACTCTCATCTTGTTCAAAACTCCATGATATTTTCTGCTCAAAGAATATTCCACCTTATTTCTCTTCCCTATGTGGTAATGTATAGTTCACTAATAATCCTCGAGTAGTTCAAGACTCGCCCTTCTCTCATGTTGAGCAATTTTTATGAGAAAGTATACTTTAAACTCTTGTGATCTGTATAAATATCACATTTTTTACCATAGTGATAATGTCTCTATATTTTAATAGAAATGATTACCTATTATAACCCAAGAAGTTGAGTGGGATTTTTTCTGTTCATTAATTGTTAGCTTCCATGATGAATAGGCAATAACTCTGTCCTTCTGCATAATGAAACAACCATGTCCTTTCTTTGGAGCATCACTATAAATAACAAACTCATCATTCCCGGATGGTAGAGTCAAGATATGAACATTATCTAATATTCTCTTAATTTCTTTAAAACATTAGTCACACACTTTTCTACAAACAAATTTAGCGCCTTTACAAAGGATCTTGGTTAATGGGTTAGCCAATCAGGAAATATTTTGGATAAAATTCTGATAAAAACCTACTAAACCAATAAAACTGCATTCCTCAGTTATACTCATCGATGTTGGGAATTCTTGGATTACCTTGGTCTTTGAAGGATCAACATAGATTACATCCTTAGAGAAAATATGGCCATGAAATGAAATCTCCGGAATCCAGAATTTACAATTGCTAAATTTCCCATATAATTCATTTCTTATAAGAGTCCTTACGATAATGCGCAGGTGATATTCATGATCTTTGTAGTTTTTTGAGTAAACAAAATTATCATCAATAAATACCACTATAATGTAATCCAAATATTACATGAAACACTATTCATAAGATCCATAAAGATAGAGGGTACATAAGTCAAACCAAAAGGCATTACTGTAATCTCGTAATGACCATACCTGGTTCGAAATGCTATTTTTAGAATCTACGTCTTCTTCACACGCAACGTATGATATCCAGATCAAAGGTAAATCATTGAAAAATATTGATCACCATGATGTTGGTCGACTAAATAATCAATGCGAGGTAGGGGATACTTGTTCTTTATTGTTATAGCATTGATCTCTTTGTTGTAAATGCACATCGTCATAGATATGTCTTTATTTTTTACAAAAAGGAAAGTGTCTCTGCATAGATAAACACAAGGGAAAATAAATACCATTTTACTCTATTAATATAGTTGTTTCTTTAGTTCCACTAATTCCAAGGGGGATATTCTATAAGGGGTAACTGATATGGGCCATGAACTAGTAATTAAATCAATGGAAAACTCAATTTTCTTTTTGGATGATGTCCTGGTAAATCCACTAGAAAAACATCATCATATTCTTGCAGAATAGGTATGTCCAATATTTAGACATTCTTTTCCTCACCCATATTTATTTAATTATCTTCTTCTACTATAATTGAATTTAATAGAGCTGCTGGGGGTGGATCTAGATAAGAATCAAGTGGTGATGTTTCTACTCTAAAGATAAGGTACTTCTTATAAACATCATAAAAATTAACCTCCTTCTTCATACAAATGTTTTTGGCATCATGGTCTGAAATCCAATCCATTTCATGGATTATATCAAATTCCATCATGGGTATGGCAGTGATATCAGTAGATAAAGAACATTTATATGTCCTAATGGGAACTGATTATCAAAACCTTATTGTGATGATAATTCCCTTTGGTGTTTTTACTGACAACTCCCATGTTATTTCAAATAGAAAATATATAATTTTCTTAGCAAATGGGAACATATAAAACAATGAGATGATCTAGAATCAAATTAAGTATTGGATAAACTTGAAGAAACCATTAAATTATGTGCCACCACGTCTTTCAGAGCATCATCCTCATTAGTAGTGATCACATAAACTTATCCATGCTCCCTTGGCTTTTTCATAGGTAGGATCCATTGTTTATTAGGACAATAATTTTCCTAATTCCCTTTATCTCTACAATTTTTTCATTCAACATTGACAACATTTTTTCCCTTGCAATCACGATCTTGGTGGAATTTCTAATCATACCCGTAACAGACTCCCATTCCTTTCATGATTGTACTGAGGTGTTTATTCCCACATTTACCCCAGGATAGATATTCAAAATTTCCCTTGTTCCCTTTATATCCATTTCCAATGTTTTCAGTAGATCTATTTTTCTCTTTCATTGCTTTAAATTCGTAATACATATAGAATTCCTTTTCTATCTTGATAGCACATGAGGATATATCTTTATATGATGAGAAGGATTTTCAGACCAATGCTTTATGGATAAATGGTTTTACCTCATCAAAGAATCGGTCAATATTACTCCTTGGGTAATGTATATAATCTGTTGCATGTCTTGCTAACCTTGTAAAGTTAGCCTCATACTTTGTGACATTCTCATCCTCATTTTTCTTCAAACATGGAAATTGTCTTTCCATATCCACTAGATGGTCATGAAGAAAGTATTTTTCTAAGAAAATATCATTAAACTATTTCCATTCCATGTTCGATACTTCTTCATCTTCCTCCGTGTTTTGGATTAGTGAGCACCATCAATCTGTATCCCCTATGAGGTGATAAACTATCATGACAACTTTTTCCCTTTCTCTACAACCCAAAGCATGAAATATTTTCTCTAAGAAATTTATCCATTTTTCTGATACTAATGTATTTTTACTCTAATTTAATGTTGGTATTGGTTTCCTCATGAAGTGGTCTAATATTTATTTTCTATGTTGTGGATCAGGGAGCTCCATATGGGTAAATTTATTTTTCATAACCTGAGTGAGTTTTCCCAGTATGGTGATAAGCTGATCAGCACCAGTTACATCACCAGCTCCACTATAATTATCCTGAGTTTAGAGGGAAAAACCTACATGGATTACATGGGTTGATACAGTTTCCATTCCTTCCACTATGCGCCATTTTTATACAATGGAATACCTTATATTAGTTTATGAATCTCAATACATAATTCCCAACTCCTAAAATTTTTGTCATAAATTGAATAGTTTATATATTTAATCTATAATCATAAAAAAAATTTCTTTTAAAATTATATACTCATAAACACTTCATAATTTTATGTGAAGAAAGTGATAATTATATTAAGAATATCCCCAAGGAGTGTTCTAACAAAGAGTGCAGCAAGGCATGTTTTCGTGCACCAGTTCTCGTTCGAGTCTATCTCAAAGACGTGTTTTTTGGTTTTACCTCTAGGTACATCTATACCAGAGGCACCTCAACCTACTTGTATCCAGACATGGATGTATTGCATTTAGAACACACAAAATCTAAACAGTACCAAAATTCTAGGAAGATTTTCTATACTAATATTCAATGTCTGCCTTAGGGTAGTGTTCTATAATCAGAGTTATTCTAAATATTGTTTCCAAGGGCTATACTAAACTTCCTCTAATACCAACTATAATGTCCCAAACCTATTTACCTGGGGTCTTTTCATTATTATATAACTTTTTCATGATCTATGTAATCATGTTTTGAAAAACCGACCCGTTTAGTAGCCTTGGATGTACTTGATACATTCATAAGTTTTACATTGCATCAATAAATAAAAACATCAAAAACATTTTTCCCCTTTTTAACACACTTATATACTTAGCCTATCCCCACAAGTCAACCATAAAATACTTCTTTACATACTGGGAAAAAATAAAACATATAAAGGGGTGAGATCAGATGCTCAGTAAGGATAACAATATAGTGAAAACATTCATAAATAAGAATTAAAATTTAAGTCAATGTATAGGACTAAAACAAAATCCTTTTAATCATAATTTTTAGAATAATGTGGTAGAGATAAAATCAAATAAATCCTTTTAATTATTAATAGTGATATTTTACTAGACGAATAATAACATTCAATATCAATAGTCACTTTCAAAATGATGGAATACATAATGTCGGACTTCATAACTGCATAGTCAATGCCTTGTGCTAAGACTGCAAAAAATATTTTTTCAAAGCCTTGTTCTGAGACACTAGATTGACTCAAGAGACCTTCCTATGGATAGAGGATATGTATTTGGCTTTACCTGTCATTTCCTCGGTCCAATGCATTCCTCGTATGAAAATTTTTAAACATAACATAAACATTCGTATTAAAACTAGTATATAAAATGTCAACAATTAATACTTAAACCATAAATGGAATAAAAATAAAACATCCACTGTCAAACATTTCACAAAAAATTAATTAAAATATGGAATACTTTTATCATAATAAATCAACATCAAACAGGTTTAAAATCCATTAATAGATGTTCACATAGACGAAAGGACAACTATTTTAAATAAATATCGCATTCTATTTTTAAATTATTTAGAAGTCATATAATTATAAAAGAAAACATTTATTTTGAAAATATTTTGATAAGATTCCATGAGAATCTTAGACAATGATATAACAGCCAAAAATAGACACACTCTCCATAAAAGATAAAAAAAGACATTATTACCTTAATTTTGTTGAAAAGGTCATAAAGTACCTTGTTTGAAAAATGACAGAAGGATTCTTTTAAAACCATTTAATAATAAGTCAAAAAGGGTAGAAATTACATTAACCCATAGTCTTGTAAATAGTACAAATGTTTTGAAATACTTTTTTAAGAAACATGGATGTGGATGATAAAGATGTCCCAGTAGTTACGTAAGTAAAAATATACTCGGACAATAAAGAGATTTTTAAATTAACCCTTACCTTGTACCTTTATTTAAAATATGGTATTTCAACCTCCTGTATAATAGTAAAATAATTTTTATTAAATTATAAAAGAACTATATACCTAAATATAATATCATATATGATCCTCTAATATTTCTTTGCTAATAATATTTCAGTAATATCATCATTTTGGGTGTTAACTAATTTATTTTCTGTTATAGGAGTGTTTACAAAAACCATGTTTATTATGGATATGATGTATTTGATTCATATACAGAATTATATTATGTTCATAAACATTATTTTTATACATAAAATGAAAATTAATCTTGAATGATTATGATGGGAACTAAATTCATCACGTTCGTGGAGGCGGTAAACCGTACGTACGCACGAGATAAAATATCATTATATTGATGGTGAAATTGTATGTAATTGGATGATATAGAATACATAAAGAATAATTAACATGTTATATTTATTAATTAAACCAGTCATGCTCATTATTATATCCATTCAAAAAATTATGTGTTTGAATAACAAACTACACCATGATGTGGAGACGAAAAGTCGTACGTACGCACGTATGGTGACTTTGTCATTCATATGATAGATAGAATAGTGAATATGGTTGTATGATTTTTATAATAACCTAAAAGTATGTAGAAGATACCGGAGATATTATTTAATAATGGAAACAACATTGATATATGAAGTGGAAGAATAAAATAACATGAATGAGGTGATGAAATATTTACATCTTTTTCGGGTACTTCCTTTTGATTTGATCTAAAGGGCTCCTTAGTTTGGATTTCTGTCCAAAGGAATGCCTCTAGGAAAAAAGGAGGAATGCTTTAAGGATATTAGGGCTGGGTTTTTCCAAGCCAAATGACATTGGAGTTGTGAAATTATGTGATGTGGAAGTACCCTTTAATAAGAGAGGTGAGGGTCACTTTAGGAAAATCATCAAATATTAATTTATCAAAAAATAATTTTTGTTACTAATGGCTTAAAAAATATTTATTTCAGCAATAAATTGTGTATGGGTCGAAAACCATTCAAAAAATAGGTGTTAGATAGGTTTAGGTCACCATATTAACCATATCTTTTAGATTTAACACATAGTTAAATTGTTTTACATTTACCATGTCTCTTTGTATTTTTTTATTATATGGTTAATAAAATTGCTATAAATAGCCTTGAAAATCCCAATTGGTTCATTATGAATATATATAACCTTATCTATATCATATGAAAAAACCATATATTTTTGTGTATATTATATAAATTAATAATATATATTTGTATTAAATACTCAATTGTATCAAATTCAAAAATATTTATTATTTGGTTTTTCTGAAAATCATAACAGCATGGTTACTTCAAAAAAATAATTTAATCAACCCCAACATGTCATATTAACATAGAAAATTAGGATAATCAATAAGAAGTTTACAATATCATTTCTTTGGATATTTATAATATCAATTATTTTAATATTTCATTAATAAGTTAATTACAGTATAATCATTGTGTCATAAATAAATTTAATTATTTAATGTATAAAAATTATAAATAAAATACCATTAGGTACAAATACTTTAATATTTTTAATTATTTTATGTAATCATATTTTTTTTGTATAACCCTATATTAAAAATGGTTTAGTTATTAAACATTGAATTTACCTCTTTTAACTCTTCTTTAAATAAAATAATAATAAATTTTATAATCTAATAAAAGTTGAAAATAAGGGATCATATTTTATTCCTAAGGTTTTTTTGGTCGATTTATTCTTATCCAATAGAATTAGGAAAAGTGATATTGTAATTATAATATCATTTTACCCTTAATTACCCTATTTACTTATAACCGTCATAAATAAAAGTCAAAAGTTATTATTCACCAAATATTATTTTCATCTTATTAAACCATATTATACTTACTAATATCAACTATGTCGGTCCTTTTTTGGAAATTCAATTCACAGAAGCGGTAAAATTATGTTTTATGCAAATTTTTTAATTCTCTTAGAAGCGGTAAAATTATGTTTTATGAAAATTTTTATAAAATGACTCCAATGAATTAAATTGAACATATATAGGTATTATATATCTATATTGACCTAAAAATTAATATAAAATAACCAATTTTATAAATAAAAAGTTAGTTATAAAAAATAATGCAGTGTTTTTCACTCTTCGTCATAAATTGAATGTTCTTAAAAAAATTCAATAAATTCACCCTAATATAATTTTGTTATTCCGAATCTAAAAATAAAGTCCATTTTGGAAATTTAAATTTATAAAATTTTAAAAAGTGGATATTACTATTCATAACGACTAGTTTCGTTGGATGTGGTGTGTTAAAACTCTATGTTTTGTACAATGTAAGCAATTTCATTATTCAAAAGAAAACATACCAGGGAATCTTGGAGTGTTACAACCATAAAACTGTTCAGTACAGTGGGATGTTATTCCTTGTTTCTTCTGATTGTGTAATAAAGAAACCACCAATTCTAATCTACTAAGATCAGGGTCTATACATATATGGAATTAAAAAACAATATAACAAAGCTCCAAATTCCATAATACAAATTCCAAAACAACAAAAAAACTCTATAAATTACATTTTCATTAAAAAAATTATATCAAATGAAAACTCAAACTGTATTATATTTAACATTATAATCAATGAGTCATATCAGTGGATCATCATAAGTGATGGAATTTACTAAAACATTGTTATGAGAATATATTCAATGGAACCTTTTTAAATAACTTAAATTCTTAGAAGTATGAAGACCTTATGATTCCCTTAAAATAAGGTCTCATATATAGAATATTTTAGAAATAATGAAAAATAATGTGCTGATCTCTAGGAAAATATGGTTAGATGAAATAAGATGGATTATTGATACCATTACTCTCAATTTAGAAATTTGAACACATAGGTTTCACCTTACTAGAGCTCCATACACCATAGAAATGATTTTAGAAATCTTCAATAACATTGATTCTCTAGACAACTCAACTTCAATATTGATAGATTACCATACCGTAGTGTTGTATGATTTGAGGCCTAAAGAAGACTCTGTCAACAATAGGATAGGTCGAAAATCTTTAACAAAACACAAATATATTAGGGAATCATCCAATGTTATATGAGTTAGGTATGACATAAAATTGATAAAACCACATGCAAAATTGCACCATATTCCACCACCTTTTAGATTCAATAAAATTCGATAACCTTATGTACTATACCTCATTATAAATGAAGTGTTGATTGAATCATGCCTGAGAAGATTATTAAGATTTGTAATTTTGTGTATTACATCAGATAACCAATTTCCACCACCTTAAATTAATACCATCTATAATGATGGTCACAAACATACCCTTATGTTATTCAGGATGTTTTAGTTGGATTGAAATCTCATAAATTCCCATTATCCAATCCATATCTTCTAGAGAATATTTTTTTTAAAGAAATGAGTTGAATATAGGACAAAAAATCATGAATTCAATCCTAAAACTAGTAAATGTAATGATGAATACTATGATATAAGACTAGTTCTTATGGTACACATATTTTGAGAATATATTTATTAATAAAAGAGTGATTCGACTGTGATTCTAGTAAAAATTCTTCCCAAAGGTCCATGAATCCCAAATCGTGGAACATTTTAAAAATAATAAATATGAACACCAATATTAAAATTAAAAAAAACAAAATAACATGATAGATAAATTCAATCATTCAATAATCTCAAAAACACTATTTATATAAATTTTAAATACATCACTATACCAATTATATACTAAAAACAATTTCATTTCTAAAAAATATATAAATTCACCTAATTTACTCAACATGTATTTATCAAAACCAAATTAAAAAAGAACATTCATTATTCAAGCTAATAATTAAATTCTATATAAAACATTTAAAGAAAAATAACATAACAAATAAATGTTTCAAATCCACCCATCTTAAAATAATTCAACCTCAAACTCAATAATAATTCCAATTAAAAATAATTAACATCACATGAAAACACTAAAAACAATATACACTATAACTTTTCCTAAAGATAAAAATATATTTTGTTAAAACTAATCCTCATTTTGAATCTAAAATAACTTATTTACAACATTAACTCTTACCATGTCTTCTTTTATTTTCATAACATATGGTTAATATAGTTACTATAAAATGAAAAGATAGCCATAATTGGATGATTAAGGTCATTATTAACATTATATAAGTCATCATAAAAAATCATAGATTTTTTGGAATATTATATTGTTTAATAAAATAGTAATTTTTTTTTAAAACTCATTTAAGTTAATTTTGACACAATTTAATAATTGATTTTTTAATAGAAATTAAAACATGATTACTTTTAAGAAGATGTTAAATCATCCAATACATGTCCATTTCACCCATGAAATTATTATATGGAATCAAAATTTTAAAATTTTATTTGTTTTAATATTTATAATATCATTAATTTGAATATTTCATTAGTAAGGTAATAACTACATCACAGTCTGTCATAAATAAATTTATTTATTTAATGTGTAAAATTTATTAATAAAATTACATGATGTAGTAAATAATTTTTTATTTCTAAATATTGTTTATAGGTGAATCTATCAATTATATAAACTAAAATAAAACTTTTTTCGTATAAAAATAAATGTTTATATTATATTTCTTTTATTTTTAATTCATTATTATAAAATGACATTATCACACACAAGTGGTTCCATGGGGTCTTGAAATCGACCCAAGGATGATCATGGTCGGCCATATCTCATCCAATAGGATTAGTATACGTTTTAGGGTAGTTTAATATTATTATAATATTATTTATTAACTTTATTTACCTGATTTACCATTTAACCTTGGTAAATAAAAATAATTACTAAAGTACTATTCATAATATAAGAAAATAAAAATGAACATATATACACAATTTGAACCCTCTTATTTTAAATATAGAATCCATTTTTCAAAATACAAAAACTCAAAATTGGAATAATAATAATCTTAAATTAATTCCCTTTTTGAAAACCAAAAAATGGGTTTTTAAGAAATGAAAACTATAAAAATATTAACATGTGTCTCTGTTAAATTTAAATATGAAATTAAATACAATTAAAAACATAATATTAAATTATAAAAACATATTTCGATTAAAATTTAAAACCAATTAAAGATATAGTCTATCTGTAAAAATAAATTAGATGATAAGGCAGTTTTGAATTAAATACAGTATTTTAACTTATCATTAAAATATGAAATTAATTAGAAAAATACCAAAGTTTAAACCAAGTAAAATATTGAGATCTTCTTTCTGAGAAAGATTTTTATTTTTTCAAATAAAATATATATAAGTTTTAATAACTAGATATAAATTTAGGGTTCCATCAGAAGGCGGCAAAACTACATTTTTTTAGAATACTTATTTTATCTGAAAATTTGAATTTGTTCTTATATCATGTCAAAAGAATAAATAATATGGTTGTTAATGTTATATATAATTCAAAATGTGGTTAATATTGTTCATAACCACTAGTTTATATCACAATAAATAATAATATTTTACTAATATATCATTTTTTAGTGAAACGCAGTATTGCGTACAATGCAAGAAATCAAAAAAGCTCAATCTTGCATATACCATAAGCCAAATAATTGTTGAATTTAGTGAAAGATTTCATTGGTGTTGTGTATAAAATAATACAAGATAGTTCTATTATTCATTGAAAAAAATCTATTCTTAGTGTTGCGTGAAATGAATTCAACCAAAATAACTTGAAATTGTTTGTAACAAAAAACAAGTATAGTGTTTTGTATCCTACAAGCTGATAAAGTGTTGCGTATAGTGCGAGATATTATTTTTGTATCGTACAACACAAGATATCAAAGTAGATAAAATAAATATATATCATAAAATCCGTGGGGGTTTCGTTATACCCACTTTATAATTAATTTCACCGTCTATATTCTTTGGGGTTATAAAAGTTTTACTACTTGAAAGATTCACCCATGGAAACCCACATCATTAAAAAGAATAATAAAACTTCACTTTAAAAAGAAAAAACCTTATGGTTACTCAATGTAACTCATCCATGGGTTTCCACATAGTAGAATATATGTGGGAACTGGAAAAATGGTTATGGAATAGAAATATAACAATCACGTTCTGATGGATACTAATAGAGAACAAGTTTGTAGAAAGTTAACAACTAGAAAGTCATAAATATGTGATGATTTAAGGGATCTTCTAATTAATCGGATAATAAGGTACTATGATAAATTTATTGGTTTCAAGATCGTTTTCCTATAGTTGAAAAAATTTTCATGAGAACAAATACTTACATCATTTATGAACAATATCACCAATGATTTTTCCTTGATCAATTTCCACTTAATCTCTTATTTAAAAAATGAAGTTGAATTTTTCATTCATGAAATGTTATTAGATAATATTATAGAATTTTAGGTCATTCCATATATCTCATCAAAAATATTATTAAAGGTAATAAAATATGAAAAATGAAACTTGTAGTGAGATTATACATTAATCTTACAAACATTAATTGGAATATAACATATACTATCCATAAATTGATAAAATTACAATCCATCCTATAACTGAAAATATAAAACTTTAGAATGAGGATAACTGAATTGATATATAATTTTTCTCTTATATCTCATAAGATACTTCTGGTTTTTTATATTCCAAACTTTTTAATACCTTAATCATATATTCTTTGGAAACATGATAATAACATTAATTGTAGTTCATCCTTAGTGAAAACATTCATTCAGTTAAAATTAACTCTTTACAAACACAATTAAACCAATAAAATTATATATTCAAACCATGATAACACTTTACCATTATATATATCATGAATTAGTTAATACTATTAAACATCTCATCATTTTCTAATCCCTTCATTAGGTGCATATCTTGTGCTTTCTAAAAATATATCAATCACATTTCATGGTTATCAGTACCATTCATCAAATACCTTCAATTACTCAAAGACAAAAAATAGTGTAACAATATTTATAAGTTTATTTATTTTATAATACCATAAAATTACTTATACAACATTATTCATGATAATAATGTAGTCATTCCTCTATCTTCTATAAATATTTGACTGAGATTTATTGTTCTTTTCCCTAACACTTATTTCATCTCATATATCATTTGTAGTTTTTTATCATCATCAACATAAATACTAAGACTATGACCATGCTGATTCTCATTATGATATTTTCCCATAGGGAGTTTATTTTCATAATTCCCATACATTTCAAATTTAAAAATTTTAACCATTTTTATGTCTTATTAAAATCATTATCATCTTCCTCTGTGTTAACTGAACATTTTCTTTTGCAATTACTAGCTTTGTGTTCTTCTTTTCCACACCCAAAGTATCATTTAGTTCCTTTGACATGTTATCCTTGTTTTCACTTCCCACTTGATATACATGAGGAAAATTGAGCTTTATTTCCACAATAATCACAATGAAAATCCAACATTCTCTTCTAAACAAGGCCATAGAACACATCATAGTTGAGGCTAGTGGTCATATTATAAGATAGCTGATTAGGTATAATAACAATGTTTCTCATTCCAACACCCATTTCATATGGTTTATCATATCAGAATCATTCCATTGTCCATAATATTCTCTATTATCATGGATCCTTATATTTAATTCCATTTTCTAATACCCAAAAAGAATAGTATTAGCGGAATAAATTATACTAGGAAAGAAACATAATCAGGGGGTACTTTTAGTCTC
The DNA here is from genome assembly GCA_963277665.1 of Viscum album. Taxonomy (NCBI): domain Eukaryota; kingdom Viridiplantae; phylum Streptophyta; class Magnoliopsida; order Santalales; family Viscaceae; genus Viscum; species Viscum album. Next base: position 238,229,947 of record OY728133.1, on the reverse strand, counting down.
TAACATCATAGGTTTAATTAAAGGTTATTCACTCTTGTTACCATACTTCTAGTATTGTAACAAATTTTTATACATACCCTAGTACCATAGAAATATCTCTAGGGATATCACTAATGTTTTCACATCCTAGTTCCCAATGTTTGACTAAACATTCGATATGATACCAACTCTAACAACACAAGCTTGACGTACAAGGACATTATATTTTTTTCAGAATAGATAATACATTACACATAAAGAATCCCAATGAACTTCTTAGTTAATTGTCTTTGAAAACATGGAACATAATCTTCTAAATTGTTGAAAGATCTTCAACATTCCTAATAAATATCTTCCACTTTTGTTTTCGTACCTAAAACTGTTCTTTGTATCCTGGGGAAAATAAAACACTATAAAAGTTGAGCTCAATATCTTACTAAGGGTAAACTATAATAATATTATTGTAAAAACATGAACATAATTTTTAGATGTCCAAATCCTAATTCATGAAATAAATCTTGGCATAATTTAAATAATATATCACAAAGGAACATTAACCATTATAAAATTGCATTGGTATAAAACATGGAATTGTGGAAAAATAATAATCTCCTTATATGCTTTCCATAGTATCCAAGGCATTTCTTCCAAAACCATCATAGTGGAAAAAGTCCATTATTGACCTGGATTTACTTTCAATTATGTCCATGTATTACTGAACCTAATTTACTTGTTTTCCTGCCCTGTATTACTGAACCAGATTAACATGATGTTCTACTCATGTCGATTTCTAGATATATAAATCATTAACCAATGAATGGGAGAGATATCTCAGGATCAGCCACCTTCAGTTTATCATGAAACCACTATTATATGTAAATAATTCCTAAGAACAGTAACCTATTCATAACATATAAAACTAACATAAAGGAATGATAACATTTCCACACTAGAATCATGATTTTCTAATTTAATGATATTGACATAATCAATACCTTATCAAAATAATTCTCAATACATAAATACATAAAAGGGTATATGTTATTTATTTTTCTTTTAATAAAATTAATACTTGTTATGGAATCCAAATATCAAATAATACTTGCAGTGGAAGAAAGGTCATTGTTTCCATGTACAAAGAAAATAAACATTCATTTTTTTTATTTACTAAAACAAATTGTAAAAATTTATCCATTTTGAAAAATATTGAATTAAATTAAATAAAAAATGGTATAATTATACACTGAATAAAATAATGTCGTGTATAAACCAAAATATGCCTCAATGGAAGAAGATTGAGCTGAGGCCCCTTACTTTAGGTCTAATTTCTTACATATGTGTCTGAAACTCTTATACAGTGGGTTTAATAATATTTTTAACAAGTAATATATCCATAATAATATCTATTATATCATATATTATTCTCGTATGACTTTATATTACCTGTTTATTTATCAATTCCATCTTAAAGAAACATTTTGGGTAATAATGTTTTTATTTATCGTAAATGTTTGGACTTGTTATTATTGATCTTATTACATAGATAATGATTTACAAACTTCAAAATATGTAAAACATGATTTATATGTCATAAATATTCAATATAAAAATATATATAATAGATAGATAATTTAAATGTAAAATACCATTCATGAAGATGGTAGGTCGTATGTACGTATGAACACGTTTTCTGTTTACTTTTAGAGTTAAAAGGAAGAAAGTAAATGATATATATATATACACAAATAAATAAGTATAATTATTATTTCATATATTTATTTCTTATTTAATATATACTCATTATTTAATGTTTAATGTGTAAAATTAATCTCATTGTGTTTTGGAGATACTAGGCCGTATGTACGCACAAGAAACAATATAATTCACTTAATGATTAAATGGAATAGAATAGGATGGTATATTAATTATAAAGAATAATTATAATGTTATATTAATTATTTACATCCACTATAATTATAATTATACCCTTCCAAATTATGTATTATAGAATAACAAATTATACCCTGGTGTGGAGCTGATATGTCGTACGTACGCATGCATGGTGATATTGTTTTTCATATGATGGAAAAAAGCAGGTATAAGGTTTTACCATAATTATAATAACATCTAAGAATGTATAAGATATTTTTTATATTACTTTAGTATGCTAACAAAATAATAATATGAAGTTGAAGAAGTAAAGATTTTTTAATGAGGTGACAAAACAATTTCCTCCTTTTTGAGTACTTTCTTTTTATTTGCACAAAAGTTCTCCCTTGGATGAATTTATGCCCAAATTGTGGCCTCTAGGATTGATAGAAGGAAGTTGGGAGAGAAAATATTCATGTTTTACCTGATAAAAATGTCTTTAGAGGTGTGATTAATAGAGAATGAGATGTTTTTTTATAGAAGAGGTGAGGGGAATTTTAGGAAAGTCCTTTAATATAAATTTTTTATAAATTGATTTTCAGTTTATAAAGGTCAAAAACTAATTTATTTTGAATATTATACGAGGGTGGTTCTAAATCCCCTCAACCAATAGTGTTTAGAAAATTTTAGGCCACAAAATCAACCTTATCTTTTATAATTAACTCTTAGTGAAAAAAATTAACTCTTACCATGTTTTCATGTATTATCATAATATATGGTTACTAATGTTCTATAAAATGAAAAGTGAACTACAAGTGGATCATTAATTTCTTATGTAAAATTATTTAAGTCATTTCTAGGAATATTATATGATTTGTACTATTATATCATTTCATATTAAAATATTTGGTTTAAAAACTCATTTAGGTCAATTTTCAAACTATTTACTAATTTATTTTTGTTAAAGTCGTAACAACTTGATAACATTGAAAAAAAGACACTAAATCATCCATCACATGTCCATGTCTTCCAAAGAATTAGTGTTTGAAATCAAAAATCTCAAATTAGATTTATTTTAATATTTATAATATCACTTATTTGAATATTTAATTAGTAAGATAATCAATGAACCCTCATTGTGTCATAACTAAATAAATTTATTTAATGTATAAAAATTATAAATAAATTACCTTGATGTAAGAAATTTTATTGAGATTTATAATTACTATTTATAATCTAAGAGGTCATTTATATTAACCACAATAAAACTGTTTTATTAATAATATACATGTTTATTCTATATTTCACTTCAAATTAATTATAATAAAAAGGTCATTATCACACCAATGTGGATATATGGAGTTCTAAAATCGACTAAAGGATTCTCATGGTCATTCGTATCTCATCCAGTATCATTAGGAAACGTGATAAGGTAGTTTTATATAATTATAATATTATTTATTACCCTTATGTACCTGATTTCCATTTAACCAAGGTAAATAAAAATAATTACTAAAGTTACTAATTACAGTATCCAAAAATAAATTGTAACTATTTACACAAATTTTACATTCTAATTTAAAATTTAAAAACCATTTTTCTAACTTCAAAAAACATAATTGGATGAAATAAATCTAAAATTAATTTCTGTTGTCAGTACCAAAAAGCGGGTTTTTAAAAGTAAAAACTATCAAATTATTGACATGTCATTACGTTCAATTATAATAGAAAATTACATCCAATTACAAAAATTGGATTAAATGATAAAAATAATCCAATTATACTTTAAAACCAATTAAAAATATAATCTATATATATATAATTAAATTAGATAAAAATACAGTTTTAATTAAATGCATTTTTTCACTATTCATTAAAAAATAAATTTAATTAAAAAAAATTAAAACAAAGTAAATTTTTATGTCCTTATCCAAAATAAGATGTTTGTTTGTCAAATATAATCTATAAAAGTTTTAAAATATAGATTTAAAATTGGTGCACCATAAAAATGTAGAAAAACAACATTTTTCAAAGAAAAAATTATCCAAAAAATTGAATTTTTTTATATCATATCTAGAAAATAAATTAGATGACTTTTTATGTCATATGAAATTCAAAATTTGGTTAATAATATTCATAATGGATTGATTATATCCCATTAAATGACAATATGTTTACAATATATCATTCTTTAGTGAACCTCGATATTGCGTACAATGCAATCTATTAAGGAAGGTCATTCTTTCATATTATACAAGCCAAGTCAATGTGGAATTTAGTGAAATATTTATTTAGAGTTGTTTATAACATAATCCAATCATATTTCTTTTATACATTCAAAAAAATCAAAATTAAGTATTGCATGGAAGAAATTCTATCAAAAGAACAAGAAATTGGTAGTAACACAAGCAACGTATAGGTTTGTGTGTACTGAAAGCTAATAAATTATTATGTATAGTGCAAGATAATCTTGGTATATCATACAACACAAGACATCCAAAAAATTATAATTATTCTATCTCATAAAATCTTTGGTTGTTACATGTTTCTCATTGAAATTATAATGGAAGAAATCAATTTGTTTAAAAAATGAGAAAAATACATGGCATAAAAATTTATATAAACATCATGAAGAGGTGACTTATTACACCAAATTTAGTTAATTATTTAATCATTTTAACTATTTTTAAGTTGATTTATTTATTGTATTTTTATAATACTTAATGTTTTTTTTATTTTTAAAATTTAAATTTTAATAAAAACAAGTGGCACTCATGGAATACCATGAAAACACAGTATGATTGTCTTGATCCTTTATGATTTCAATATTTAATTCATATTTAACATGAAAGATTAACCCACGTGTCAATCTGATTCCTGGTTTGGCTAATGTTACTCAAAGTGTGTTTTTAAAATATACAAGATTCATTTATGTTTTAATTATATTTTTCATATCCAAAACTGAGAAAATGATCTCACATTGTTGTCTAAATTTTTTACAACGGTTATTTACACATTTCGGAATTGTAGGACCTTTACAAACATAAATCTAATAGTTTAAATTATCAGTATGACACTAATTACATGTTTTCAATGAAAAAGACCAATATTAGTTTAAAACACCCATCACATATCCCAAATTGATAATATATTCTCAAAATATTTTTAAACATTAGTATAATGATATATAATTCATTTGTCACATGTTCTAATTGACTTCACACCAATCTAAAAACTTATTTTGGTTGGTTTAAATATAACTTTGTTTTTTAAATATTAAAATGTATTTTTTAATTCAGAAACCTCATATATCCAAAACTAAAAAATCTAGATCGAATCTTTATGAAACATTTTTCTAGTTACTCATAATTAATATTTGATTTCTAGGAATTAGGTACATGCCAATATAACACCTAATGTTATCAATATGATAGTAATGTAGTGTTATAAATATAAAAAATTTATTTTAATTTATAACGTTGGTCACTAGCCTAAACTGGAAAAAAGAGACCAAAGTTTTTCTCAAATAATGAAATAAAATCATTAATTCATTTTTGATGTGTAGGAATTGACCACACATTAATTCGATAACTGATTTGGTCAGTATGACTCGACACGTGTGTTGTCAATATTATATTTCAATATTACATTCAAATGTGGGTCTCATTTCCAAAACAAAAAAACACAATTTTTCTTCAAAAAAAATAAAATAATATATAATCAATTTTTAAGCTATTAGATTTGACCACAAGTCAATATAACACTTGATATAGTCGATGCTGCACAAAGTGTGTGTCTTCATTACAAAAGTTCATTTTTATTTTAAAACTCACATCAAACAGTTAGAAATAAGAAAACAAGCTCATATATTTTTCAAATATTATGAAAAGGATCCATAATTGATTGTAACATATAGTAATTGACCACACATCAATATAACACCTCATGTGGATAAAATGGCTTGAAATGTTTGATTTTGATATAAAAGTATCATTTAAGTTTAATCTCCTGACACATCAAAAAAATGAAGAAAACAATCTCATACAGTTATGAAGCATTATTAAAATAGTTTGTAGTTCATTATTTACATATCGTAATGGACCATAAATCAATACAACACATGTGGTGGTCACTATAAATCAAAATGTGTGTTTTGAAAAAAAATAATTTCACTTTAGTTTAAAACATGCATCAAATACCAAAAACATTATTAAAAGCTCATATTACATTCAGAAATGTATGAAAATGATTCATAATTAATTTTTGACACATAGTAAATAACCACACATAAATCTAATATGAGATATGTCTAAAATGACTCAAAGGACATGTTTTCTATATAATTTGTCATTTTCGTTTAAAACCCACATCACTAGCCCAAGAATAGAAAATTGTATTGGATTATATTCAAACATAATGAAAAAAAAATCTTAATTCATTTTTGATGTGTCGTAATTGACCACTCATCAATCTGACACATAATGTGATTTTGTGACATAAGAAATGTGTTTTTAATATAAAAACTCTATTTCAATTGAAAACACATGCACATCACCAAATATGGGAGAATAAGCATGGATTGTTTAAAAAAAGTAGTAAAATGATATATAATTCATTTTTATTTGTATGAATCATACACACATAAATCTGAAATACAATATGGTTAATTTGACTTAAAGTGTGTGTCTTTAGTACAAAGGTTCCATTTTAGTTTATAAAAACATTATATATTAAAAACTGGGAAAATTTTCTCAAATTGTTTTTAAAATTTAAGAAAAATATGAACAATTCATTTTTTATGTTTATTTATCAACCACATGTCAATATTCCACCTGATGTGATCAATATGACTCTAAATACATTTTTTTAATATAAAAGTTTTATTTCAATTTGATACAAGTGCCACATCACCAAATCCTATCAATCCAGATTGTGTTGCTTTCAAACATTAAAAAAATGGTCAATATTTCATTTTTGATTTATAGGAATGTAATTTACAAATAAAATACCATTATGTAGGAAATCTTTTTATCTATCTAATTAATATTTATAGTCGAATTTATCTTATGTATATCCCTATATTAAAAATTATTTACTTATTAAACATTGATTTTAACTATTTTAACCCTTCTTTAAATAAATTAATATTAAATGTCCTAATCTGATCCAAGTGTGCCTAAATGGTCATATTTTATTCGTAAATTTTGTTTTTGGTCGAATTACACTTATCTAATAGAATTAGGACATGTGTTAGGGTAATAATAATATCATTTTTACCCTTAATTATCCTATTTACTTTTAACCGGGGTAAAAAAAGTAAAAAGTTACTATTAACCAAAAATTATTTTCATCTCATTGAACCACATTTTACATAGTGACATCAACCATGTCTCTTGGATTTTTGGAATTCTATTCACAGAAGTGGTAAAAATAAGTTTTATGTAAATTTGTAAATTCTCCTAGGAGGTGGGCAAAAGACAGTCAAAAGTTCAATAAAATTTTTATATATCTAATATTATTATAAAATTACTCCAATTAATTACATTGAACTTATATAGGTATTATGTATCAATTTATACCTAAAATAAATTTAAATAAAATAAATAATTATTTAAATAAAAAGTCGGTTTTTAAATAGTAACCCAGTGTTTTCACTATTCATCAAAATTTGAAAGTTTTCAGAAAAATACCAAAATTTCACCCTAGGCTAATTTCGATATTCTGAATCCAAAAATGAAGTTCATTTTCAAAAATAAAATTTATTAAATTTCAAAAAGTGTGTATTACTATTCATAATGGCTAGTTTTAATAATATTTTAATAGCATATCGTTGTTTAGAAAAACTCGGTATTGCGTACAACACACGCTATCGTGGAAGGTCGCGCTTGTGCGTAATGCAGGCCAAGTCAGGGATGCGTGTTGTGCAAGCTCTTTTTGGTGTAGCATACAACACAAGACAATAATGAAATTAAAAGGAATATTTTTCATAAAATCTCAGGGTGTTACATTCTACCCCCTTAAAATGAATTTCTCTATCAAAATTTGTTGGGGTTATAAATGGTTTACTACCCGAAATTTTCGTTAATAGAAACCTCCATCGTAAAAAGGGAATACCAAAACCAATCTTTAAAAACTAAAGTATAAAACATAACGGTTAGCCAAATTAATGAATTACTAGGTTTCCACATAGGAGAATATAGGTGCAAATATGGATATATAAGAGAAACCTAACCATCATGTTCTGATGGAGAGTGGTAGAGAACATGGCTATAAAAAAGCCAACAATCACAAAGCCATAAATTTTTGATGATCTAGGGTACCATTCGATTCATAAGATATAAGGGCACTAGGACAACATTTTTGGTTTTCAAGATCATTTCCCTAAAGATGAAGAATTTGAATTAGAATAAATACTTACTTTATTTTGGTACAATCTCACTGTTGTCCATGCGTTAAACAATTTCCACATCATCTCTTAATGAAATGTAGTTTAATTTGTTATTCGTGAAGTGTTAGCAGATCATGTGATAGAATGATGGGTCATTCCATCTGTCTCAAACAAAAGGATAGAAAAAGTTTTTAAATATACATAAGTCATTCTATAGTGAGATTAATCATATATGGTTCCTAAAATGGACTTATACTTCATATATCATACTACTTAATATAATAAAACTAGTTTCTACTAAACAAAGACTTTCTGTTGGCTAGTGGTTGGCGATAAAGGCTAGTCACACTTCGGTTGTGGGTTCGATTTCGACAGCCTTGTCCGACGCGATGGGATGTCGCCCGTCCTGCAGCTTGTCCTTTAAAACTACATTACTATAACATCCCATCAATAATATTGAAAAAAACTTCTATCCTTAAACAATACTAACTTATATCCAACATAATCCATTTCAATCTTTAGGCTTATCCATAATACTGTAGTCCACTCTCATAATATAGTGAAAACAATTTCCAGAGATTTCATATAACAAGCATGTTAATACCATCGTTGATCCCCATATATCATAAGATATGTCTTTTTGGTCACATCCAAAATTTCTAAGGACTTAATCATGTATTCTCTTGAAAAATTAATACTCATTAAACCTTAGTGAAAACATGAGTGCTGTCAAAAGTTAACTCTTTCAACATCCCAAAATTTTTATATACTCAAACCATGATTTCACTTAGTCCTTATATCAACCATGAACTCATGAATACATTCAAACATCTCATTATCTTCTTATACCTTCATTATGTGCAACTTTTCAAAAATATCTGAATAACCTTCCATGGTTACTGGTACCATTCAACATATACCTTCAAATTCTTTAGGAAAAGCAATTGTGTAACAATCCTTAGATGATTCATTATTCCATAGTACCATACATTATTATTTATAAACATACAATCATTCCACTATCTTCTTAAACCACTAGCTGAGCTTCATCATTTATTTCATCTCATATTTCATTTTGTAGTATCTTCATCATCATCCACATAAATACTACTCGTATGACCATGTTGATTCTCTTCAAGAGATTTTCCCTTAGGGAATTGTTTTTCATAATGACCAAACATTCCACATTTAAAACATCTAATCATTGTTGATGTCGTAGAAATACCATTATCCTCATCCATGATGTTAACTAAACCTTTTCCTTTGCACTTACTGGCTTTGTTTTCTTCTTTTCCACACCCGAGGCATCTTCCAGTTCCTTTGAAACAATCTCCCTAATGCCTCTTCCCACATGATTTACATGAGGAAAATTGAACTTTCTTTCTTCTATGATCTTCATGAAACTCTATCTTTCTCTTATTATCTGAGTCAGGAAACTTACCAAAGATGAGATTATTGATCATATTATGAGATTTCTGATTAGCCATATTAACAATGTTTGGACTTCCAAATCCCATTTCATTTGGTTTCTCATGAAGAATATCATTCCATTGTCCATCATATCCTCCATTGTCATGAATCATCTTGTTTCCAGCCATTTTCTAAAACGCAAAAAGAATAGTGTGAGAGGAAAAAATCATAATAAAGGGGGAGTAACATCAATATCTAACATCTTATGTTTAATCTAATATCGTTACGATAGTTCTAGGAATATAACATATATTTATACTTAACCTTAGGGACAACCCTAAGCATACCTTAGAAATATCTCTAGGGATCTCAATAACGTTTTTTAATCCTAGTTTCCAAAGGTTAACTAAACCCTTCCTCTGATTCCAACTGTAGAGACCCGAAGATTGTCGTACATGGACATTACATTACTTTTTCGGAATACATAATATATAACAAAAACAGACACACAAGGACCGTAATAGTTTAGTGTCTTTGGAAACTTGGAACATAATCTTCTAATCGTGATGAAAGATCTTCAACATCCCCCATAAAGATCTTCCCCTTATTTTTTCTTACCTAAACCCTTTCTTTATATCCTGGGGAAAAGAAAACAAAAAAGGGTGAGCTCAAATGCTCAGTAAGGGTAAGCATTGATAAAATAAAACATACCATATACACTTGAACTTAAAAACCTGAACATAATGTTTAAACATCAAAAACATGAGCAATGACATAAAACATGGAAGTACTTATGGAATATATCATAATGAAACAATAAAATTGATAAAATAACATGGGAAAAAACAGGTAATTGTGGCAACCATTCGGCACATGTCATGATTTATATAGTATCCAAGGCATTGCGGCCAAGACCATCTTAGTGGACAAAGTCCCTTTCTAAATCGAGTTCACTCCTCGTTTCATTCCTGTAAAACTGAACCGGGTTTACTTACCATTCCAGCCATGTCTATCTCATGAGATATAAAATCTTTACCCAATGCATTGGATGGAGATATAGGTCACACCCATCTCATAATGAAATCATTCTTACTTGTGACACAAAATAAACATACATCATTCATAATAACCCAACGAATAAAATGGGTTTCATAAACATCATCCCATCATAACATAAACCATATAAAAGAAATGGGTATAATTTAATAATAAGAAAAGTGAAACCATGTAAATAAAAGAGACATTATACTTAAAACTTACACATGTGAAATAATTTCATTTTATATGGAAAATGGTTTTGATAAAATAGTTGAAATGAATTATTGAGGAAAAAATCCTTTCTTCATTAAAAAAACACTTTTCCTTTCTTAACATGTCATAAAATTATAAACTAAAAAACATTGATTAAAAATAAAATTGAAATCTTGTAAAGTAAGCTTCTTGGAAATAATTTTTTAAAAATCCATTCATGCCGTATAAGTTAAAAAAACATTCTTCTCGTACTTTTGTCAGAAAAGTCAAAAAGTACCACGTACGAAAAACGACAAAAGATTCCTTTCATATCTTTTAATAAAATCTCACCGAAGGGTAAAATTGGATTTAAACAATTGTGGATGGAAATAATATTACATATCGAGGAAACATGTATGTGGATGATAAAATACACCCTAGTAAATACCAAAGTATAAACAATATCGGATAAAAATGAGATTCTGATATTTTCCCTTACCTTAGGTCCGATTTACTTCGTAAGTGTCTAAACCTCTTGTATAATGATTTAAATAATGTTATTGACTTATTACAGAATCATAATGATTGTTATTATATCATATATGGTTCACTTATGACTTTATATTACCCGTTCTTTTGTAAATTCCATGATAAAGAGCGTTTTGGGTAAAATCGTTTCATTTGTCGTCCGTGTTTTGACTTGTAATTATTCATATGATTACGTAGATCATGATTACTTAATTTTTGAATATAAAAAATGATTTATATATAATATATATTCAGAATATACATATATATAATAGATCAGTAAATGGAAAGAAAAACAATGTTCATGGAGACGGTAGGTCGTACATACGCATGAACGCTGTTTTTGTTTCCTTATTGAGATGAATGGAATTAAGTAGATGACATTCATATATATACACATAAATTCAGTATAATTATTATTTAATATATTTCATGATTACTTATTATATATACTTTATAATCATTCAGGAATGGTTAACATGGAGAATGAATCTCATCGCGTCGTGGAGACGGTATTCCCTACGTACGCATGAGCGAAGATATCGTTCCCATGATCGTGGAATTGTATTGGAGTGTATGTATACAATTTCAGAATCAATATCACTTTAAAATAATGATATATAGTTATTATTTACACCATTATACCCATCCATGTAAGGTGGTGGGGGAAAATAGATTGCACCACGACATGGAGACGGTATTCCGTACGTACGCACGTGCGATGATTTCATTTTCCGTAGGATGGGTAGATGGTGAAATAGGGTTGTTTAATACTTATAATAAAATATCAGTATATTAGTGATACTGATGTTATTACTACATAATGAAACAACCTAAGAAGAAAAAGTGAAAGAAGAAATAAAGTTGAAAGAATCTGTTAACGGACATTACCTCTTCATTGAAGCGCCTCTTTGAGTCCTCCTATTAGGGCACTAAAATTGGTCTTTGAAGAAGGACAGAACCTCTAAGATGTTGATAGAGAAGTGGAGAAGATAATTTTTCAGGGGTTGGCTGAGCTTCAACGTTCAATGTGGTGTGAGGAAGAGAGGGAGGAGGTGCCCATTTATAAGGGAGGAGAGGGGCACCTTAGGAATAACTAAAAATATTATTTTATTATAAAGTAATATTCGGTTTTCAATAGCTCCAAATTGATTTATTTAGAATATAAGGTGGGGATGGGTCGAAATACTCTCATCCAATAGAATTTTGACAGGTTTAGTTTACTATTTTAACCTTATCATTTAGTTTTAACTTTAAGTTAGATAATTTTACTTTTACCGTGTCTTTTTTTGTTCTTACACTATAAGGTTAATAAATTTACTATAACAAGGCAAACAAACCCTAAGTTGTTTATTATAAATATATATACCCTTATCTATGTCATTTGGCCGATCCTTACATTTTTATGAATAAAATAACATTTAATAATATAATATTTGTTTTAAAAACTATTTTATGTCAATTTTTACACTATTTAGTAATTAATCGTTGTGGAAAGCATAAAAGAATGATTAGTTCGACACTAGTTAATTAAATCAATAATAACATGTTATATTAACCTAGAAAATTAGTGGAATTCATTAAAAGTCTCAAATTACATTTATTTGGGTATTTATAACATCAATTATATCAATATTTCATTAATAAGATAATTACTGCATCATCATTGTGTCATAAATAAATTAAATTATTTAAAGTTTAAAAATTAAAAATAAAATACCATTATGTATGAAATCGTTTTATCTTTCTAATGAATATATATAGTCTAATTTATTCTATGTATAACCCTATATTTAATATTATTTACTTATTAAACTTTGATTTTAACTATTTTAACCCTTCTTTAAATAAATTAATATTAAATGTCCTAATCTAATCCAAGTGGGCCTAAATGGTCATATTTTATTCCTAATATTGTTTTTTGTCGAATTGAATTTATCCAATAGAATTAGTACATGTGTTAGGGTAATAATAATATCATTTTCACCCTTAATTATCCTATTTAGTTTTAGTTGTGGTAAAAAAAGTAAAAAGTTACTATTCACCAAAAATTATTTTCATCTCACTAAACCACATTTTACTTACTGACATCAACCGTGTCTCTTGGATTTTTTAAATTCCATTCACAGAAGCGGTAAAATTATGTTTTATGTAAATTTGCTAATTCTCCTAGGAGGTGGGTAAAAGACGGTCAAAAGTTCAATAAATTTTTTATATATCTAAAATTATTATAAAATGACTCCAATGAATTACATTGAACTTATATAGGTATTATGTATCAATTTTGACCTAAAATATATTTAAATAAAATAATTAATTATTTAAATAAAAATTCGGTTTTTAAATAGTAACCCAGTGTCTTTACTATTCATCAAAAATTTAATGTTTTCAGAAAAATACCAAAATTTCACCCTAGGCTAATTTTGATATTCTGAATCCAAAAATGAAATTCATTTTCAAAAATAAAATTTATAAAATTTAAAAAAGTAGGTATTACTATTCATAACAGGTAGTTTTAATAATATTTTAATAGCATATCGTTGTTTAGTGAAACTCGGTATTGCGTACAACACACGCTATCGTGGAAGGTCGTGCTTGCGTGTAATTCAAGCCAAGCCAGGGATACGTGTTGTGTAAGATACTTTTGGTGTAGCGTACAACACAAGACATTAATAAAATTAAAAATAATATTTTTCATAAAATCTCATGTTGTTACACCCATAATCAATTTCACTTTCATTTTTAAATTTTTTTTACCAAAACATGTTATCGGTATGAATGCTCAAAATGGTATAAATGTATTTTTTTTAATTTTACTCATCTAGTTGGATGGTTCTATATATTTATTCTTTTCAAATTAAACCATTTGTTACCACTTGGTTGTGCTATTCTAATTATATTTGGAATATGTTTTATTTACCACTAAATGCGATAGTTTAGGTTGTTTATTTAACTACAGACATAAATTTCAGGTTGTCACATGTTCTGAGGATTTAAATTTATTATTTTTTCACTTCCTGATGGGATATTCTAATTAATAAATTTTTATAATAATGAATGTTGTAAACAATATTTTTGGTGTATTAATTTTTCTATTTCAATCCCCCATGTGAATTATTTAATAATCGAATAAGGTGAGATATATATATATATAATCATATAATACTACTAATATGTTTTTAATATTTTTTATACCAATTTTTTCTTGTTTCCAAAATATAAATTATATTTGTATTCTTATTTTTTTTATCATAATATTGTATTTAGATCCCCCTCTCTTACTGATCATCAAGACAATTTTCTTAAATGTAAGTTCCTTTCATAAAGATATCCGTGTATGCTCTAGAATATTTTTAAAGAGAGTTATGATCATCAAGATGAGTTTGTTCTTCTTGTGACCCATGATGAAGGAAACATGATACAATTATTGTACTATAAAATTGTCAATGATTAAAATTATTCCGTGTATATAATTGTATCATAGATAATAGTTATGGTGTTGGGATTATAGATGTCAGTATTCTTGAAAAGACATATATGTAATTTTATTTATCTCATATCAGCATTCACTAGAATTATCACTTATAAGGGAATAATAATTATTATGATATCATATATTCAAAAATTCAATTAAAGAGGTACATTGGGGTTTCATTAAAATAATTATTCTCTTCCTACTGTTTTAGCAATATAACATCTAGAAGAAAATTCTATATTTCATAAATATAATCACACAAGAAATCATGGACATGATTATTATAGTGGATGTTGTTTTGGAGGAAGGAACAGTCAAGGATATGGTCGTAACCATAGGCCTTCTCTAAAATAAATTTCATAATCAATGAAATATCTGCACAATCACTTTGTGTAATCTTAAAGATTTCATCTATAGGTTTGGTTCTAATAGGCATTATCCCCATAATTTTTAGACCCTAGATCATCATAGTGAGATCTATAAAATATATATTGTTGATGATATTAATGAACCATCCTTTTCTGATAGATCTTATAATGGGAAACAAAAGGAGGATAATTTTACTAAGAATCGTTATCCATCAAATTATGAATTCACATTCCTCAAAGAGAGTGATATTATATGTGAATTTGAGGAGATTATATCTGGGAATAATTAAGAAAAATTACAATAGTTTTTATAGATGATATATTGTTTGTTCAATATGATTCATATTTAGTATGCTTATTATTTCAATTTTACAAGGTGTTTTTTATAATATTATTGTCTTTTCTTTGAGGCATTTAAATTTATTTTGAAAATGAGGTCGGCATTTTTATACCAGATAGTGGAACAACACAAAGAATTTTCAACAATTAAAAATATGTGTCTTTAATCATAAGCCAATGAGAATAATTGTGATTACTATATCATGGTATGTAGATCTGATGGAAGGGATTGGTAGATCATGTTTTTCTTCTACAAATGTGACATAAATTTCTATAAAATATGTGTTTATTTTTATAGTTTACAAAATAAGCTTTTAGGTTTCATTGATATATAAAAGTATGGGTATGATACCCAAATGATATAAAAGATAAATGAAAAATAAGTTTTCATTACCATTAATAAATTTGGTATGATTCACATTCTAAAAAATACAAAAAATATAATCTTGATTGAATTATTCCTATATAAGTGAAATTGAAAAACATATGGTAGTAAATAATGGAACAGAGATAATATTTTATAGAATTACTGGTTATTTTATCTTGGTTAGAGAATTATGTAGAAAATAATTTAATGTTTTTATAAACATTCAATAATTTTCTATATGATCTCTCCACTAATGGATATTATTTGTAAGTCTGGTTCATTTAGAATGATGATTGTGAAACTATCTCCAACAAAAATTCACTTAAAAATTCATGCCTTTGTTGAACAAATTCAAGGGGATATATGGGGACCATTTCATGCATCATATAGTCCGTTTTTATATTTTATATAATTTATTCCTGAATCCAGTAGAGAGAAACACCAATAATTTCTTTCAACATGTAATGTTGAGTTTTCATGATTCCTTTCTCAAATAATTAAATTGATAAAATAATCATCGTATTATTTCATTTAAAAAACAATGCTTCATAATGTCATAGTATTTAACACTAAATGTTTTAGTAATTATTGTATAAAAATGGGGATTATTAGATATAATCCATTCACTCCAGTACATACAAAAAATGTTTTAGTTGAATAACTGATAAAACGCCTCTAACATACTACTAGACCATTATTAATGGGAAAACATTAGATTATCTTCACGAGGGGTCATGAAATATTTTTTTATTTATCATTAATTTTCATTATACCAATTGCATATCATAAGTATTCTCCACTCTAATTGTATTTTTTACAAGATCCAGAAATCTCTTACTTAAGAACATTTGGATTCGAAGTATATGTACAAATTTATCTCCGACAACATAAAAAGATCATATGTCAAATGTGGTTGCGATTATACATATATACATATATATATGTTATAAATCCCCATCCATCCTCATATATCAGGAACAAAAAACTGATGATGTTTTAATAGTAAAATTTTTTATTTATCACACCAGTGAAGAAGTGTTCCCATTTTTATGGGGGAAAGAAACAAATTGTGGAGTTTCCTTGAATGTTACAATGTAATCATTTCACTATCTTCCCACCCCATAGTGTGATATGGAAGTGAAAATAAAAGTACATTTTAATGAACTAGAAAATCAATTTCTTGATGTGATTAATGATAAAAATTTAATGACTAAATAACATGTACAATATCTAAATTCACCATCAATAATTGATGTCTTGAATACACAATTACATAATTATGATATATAAATATAATAAATGATTCAGAAATATGGAAGACTACCTGGATCTAAGGATAGATATCCTTATAAATATTGTATAATTGAAAACCCCATAATATAGGAGTATGTTCCATATAAAATTCATAATTAATGTTTTTTTAAAGAAACACATAATGAGAATCAGAAAAAGGAATTCACAATATATAGAAAGCCCTGATGGTTTTGAAAATAATGAAATATCACTTAATTGTACAACTATAGAAGATATATGGAACGGATGTAACATGAAAAATATTGATGAAATATTATTATATCCTACGTTATGTGATATATAAAATGACTATCTTGAACAAATTCTGTTATTGAATATCCAATAACAACCCGATTTGAATATATGGAAAGATTCAATGAATTTTTAATTGCATTCACTCAATATGTGAATGGTTTTTGGACATATAATTCCCATAAATAAGATGTGAATCTTTTAGAAATAAATGGTTTTTTGTGTGTAAGAAAAATGTGAAAAATGACATTGTAAGATAAAAATATCACTTTGTTATATAATATTTTTCACAGTGACCAAAAATTGATTACAATGAGACATATTATCCTCTTATAGATGTTATTATTTTTTTATAACTAATCAACAGTATAGTGGCTGAGAAGGTTAATATATGCCTAATAGTTTATTATATTTTATTTATATTTTTTACTTGATAGCATTATATATATGAGAATCTCTAAATGATTCAATATACATGATGTATTAAAATCAAATCCCAAAGACCTTTATTCAATTAAATTGAAAAAATCACAATATGTATGAAATGTATCTGGGCATATGTAGTATAATCATTTTAGTGAACATTTGAAAAATAATGGGTATGTAGATAACTCCATATGCACATGTTAGTTTCAGAAAAATAAATTATTGATATGAAATCATAAATATTTATTTTTATGATTTAAGAATCAGCGTAACACTATAAGAGGTCTTTCAAAAAATGACAAAAAAACATGAATCAAAAATCAATTACCTAAGATATACCATTTATTGCCTTTGATTTAAAATTTAGCATATTCCAAGTAGTATATTTTTGCATCAGTCAAGTTACACTAATTAGGTCATAAAATGAATTAATATGAATAAATAGATTAATTTAAGTAATATACTGGTTATTCGGTCATCAAATTACAAGAAAGATAAATTTTGACGTTAGGAAGAAGTATAAGAGTTAGTTTTTCCATAAGAAACATACCCCAGTGATATCGGTGAAATAATGTATCTTTTGGATTGAACTCTTCCTAATATATCAATTTTTACTAATTTATTGGAAATATTTAGTTCTTCCCGTACATGATGTCACAAGAATGTAATTAAAAATATTTTTCCTTATCTTTGTGGAGGTATTATTTTATAATGATTTTATTCACAAAATTATAAATGAATATGTCTAATTTTGATTATGTAGGCTATGTTTTGGATCTGCATAATTCATAGTCAAAAACTATTTATATGTTTACACTTGGAGGTACTTCCATATCTTGGAGACACATAATCATAAATTCATTACAACAATATTAAATCATGAAACGGTATCAAAGTTATATGAATAATGTTTAGAAGGAGTTTGGTTGTGGTCTATGACTCAACACATTCGAGTAGAAATAGGAAGTTCTATGGATTTTATCCCAAAAATATTATTCAATGAAAATATAGATTGTATCACAATATTAAAGGAATAATTCATCGAGAATTATTATAAACACTATTACTCAAAATCATATTATCCATTACAAAAGAGATAATGAGGAATTAATCTATCTACCTGTGATATTTTTAATCATTTGTAACGTTATATATTTATTTAAAATTGAAGACCAAACCGTTATCCTTAGAAATATTAAACATGAAATAGGGATGCATCTATTTTAAAAAATATATATATAATATAACATTCAGGAAGATTCTACAGGACTATTCTCTTTTCCACATGTTGATTTTCCCCCATTACGTTTTTCCTGAATAGACTATTAATGTGGTAGTATCAAATCTTGTATAAAATTTTTAGGGGCTTGTATCCTAATGGGGTGTTATGATGTTTTTGAATGAGGTTGGGGATTTCAATAGGGGTGGAATACCTTACCATGCCTATCCAATAGTACATATATCATTGCACATCCTATAAATGGGTCATGCAACCAACTTTGGTTTTAGATAGGAGTGAGATATATACTGTTATATAAATGCTCTAATAAAAACATGTGTCTCTCTATATTCTAATTTCTCTTCTTTTTATACTCAATTAATCTTATTCTCTTTTTAACTACTACCATAAAAATTATGGGTAATTATAATATTTTTATGTTATAAATTATGTTTTAATTTGGTTTTCCAATGCTTATATTTTGGGTATCTTCAGCTGTATGTAAAAAATATGTTCTCCATTTTTCAAAAAAAATACTTGTTATTGTTTTTAAATTGACATTTGTGTTTCTTTAATGTCATATGAGTTATTTAAAAAATTTATATGGATTTTTAAATATCCTTATGAAACTATAATGTTTTCTTTATTCTCTAATTGTTTAGCTATTTTATTAATTTGGGATTTTTTAATTTTTAGATTTTCCATATTTCTCTAGTGTGCCTTAGGTTACCATTAATGAATGTGACTTCCACAAAAACGCATGGGTAGGGAATATATATATACTATTTCTAAATAATTCATCCTAGAGAGGGGAATATGTTCATTATAGATGTGTTATATATATTTATATCTTTGTGTGTGCAAATTGGGGCTATGAGTAATGGTAAAAATGTTTTTTCCTTTATTAAATTCCCTTATGGACTCTCTTAATTACATGGGACCCTTTAATTTTATTTCATTGTTTCTGTAATCAAAGAATATATGTTATTTGGTTTTTTCCCAATTTACATGTCTTTATTTTTAATTTATTTATTTGATAGAGTTTTCAAAATATGTTTAATTATTATGTGGTGTGAATATACTACATAAATTATTTGTGAAACATACAAAATGAAATTTAATTCATTTAAAAAAAATTCCATAAACATAAAATTTTAGTTTTTTATGTTAGTATATTATTTCAAACATTTATTAGAAAATTTAATGAATTTTAAATGTTTGATTTGTTTTATTAGTGGTGTTTCAATAAAAGTGGTATGTAAGGTTTTGTTCCTTAATGTATTTCGTGTAAAATGGATTTGAACACTCATGATTTGCCGGTCAGGTGTGAACCTTAAAAATAGTTAATGTATGATGGGAACCCCCTGGTTGTCTTCCATTTAGGAGGGGTTTCTACATTAATAGTGTTAAGAAGTTGTAAATTCATGCAAGTTGGCACCCATATCAGTTCCAAGTGTGTGATGATCTGGTTACTTATCCTTATTCCACTAATATGGGATTCTAGTCATTATAGTTAGAGTAGACAGATGGTTTCTATTTTGTACCTCTCAGACTAACAAAATCCCCATTGAGTGGCCATTTGGGGTGTCCCACTAATGCATCTATTTAAGTGGAATTGGGTAGGTTAGTGATTTTTTTCACATCGATAGTCTATTATAATGATTATAAACTGAGTATGCATAGGATATTTTCACTTGGTGCCCAAGAATATCATATGCTAACTATTTTATATGTATTACACATTCTCTCATTTTTTAAGTTTTTATAAAATATTATTAACTAGAATGCTTTCTTAGGGAAAAACATGCATCTTTATCTACTTTAATGCATTATATTTACCCTTGTTTTTAAGAACTTTATAATAATTTGTTCCCGTATAATTCTTCTTTAAAATTACGTATCTTCTAAAAATGTGTTTAGAGAAAAAAATCACCTTTTGGAAATTATTTTCTAATTAACAAGATAAAAATTGAGAAAATTTAAATTTTTAATTATTTAAATGTAAACGAAACCCTATTTTTAATATATAATTTCAAAATATAATGAAATTTTTTTCCTCTTTAAGGTAAGAGAATATAGAATTTTTTAAATTTTTAGTACTACTACAATGAACATTAATAATCATGCCTTTAATCTTAATCATTTTCAGTTCAAGTTCTCACCCCACTCTGATTTTCTCATGAAGAAAATGATGTTCTATGGTTAAAGGTTACCAATGTGTTCACATTATGAAATGTTTAGTAGTTTTTTAATTCTTTTTTTTTTGGTTTACATTATTGTTTGGTTTTATATTTATCAATTTATTAAAATTTCAATCATTTAAATGATAAATAGTTACCAAATATTTTTTATCTGATTCCTAGATCATATTTTGATGTTGGGATGGTTAGGAATGCCTCTCGGGCCTTATTATGGGCCGAATCAGGTGAACAGTTTAGGTTCAACTAAATTAGGTTCATAAAAAATGGTATTAGGGAATCCAGACACTTTTCTCCTCAAGTACATTATCCCTCTCACAAGTATCCCTATTTATTTTAGATTTTTGGTAGAGGGGAGAATAAATTGTCTAAATTTATGAGATAGTTCATGGGATAGTGCGTGATCACAATGACTCATGATCAAACAATGGTTACATAGATTTTTACAGATTTGAATATTCATTTTTGTCATTCCCTTTTTATATGTTATAAAATTATGGTGAAATAAGATGGGAACTAAATGCTCTATTAGCTTGAATGGATTCAAAAACAATGTGGAGCCTTTGTGGATGGATCAAAATGACTCAATTTTGTTTTTACAGGATTGGCCTATGATCTGTAAAACCATATAGTCCAGCCATGAACATTTACAATCCTCTATTGAATTTTATTTTATGTTTCTATACATTTTGGATTTTTTTATGATATGTTGATATGGGTTTGTTCTTATTTTCAATGAATTTATAAAATGGAATTTATTTTTAAGTATTAAAAGTGAGTTTTTAAATGGTTAATGAGGTTTTTCATTACAATTATATAAAATTTCATTTTTTATTGAATACCATTGTGGTGTTTATAAAAAAAGAGGTGATGTTTTTGGATAATCATTATGTAGATTTATGCTGTTTTAAGAATTAATGTTTTAGATTATAAATTGGTTTTAGAGGGTAACAATAATATAGAAATTGGAAAGAATGTAACGAAACCATTTTTCTATAATGATTCAAGGTTTTTAAATTTTAATATGGTATTTTTAATTGATTTTAAGGGAAAATGTAAAATATTTATTTGTTTGGTGGTTTATTTGACCAATGACTGTAACATGAATTATTTAATTTTTTTAAAAACAAATTTGTGGTGATTCAAAATGGCTTTAAATTCTGTAAAGAAATAACAAAAAAAAATTAAGTAAAAACAATGATTATATATAATTGTTATAGATTTTAAGCACATATTTTTATATTTTTCTAATATTTCCTTTTAATTATCTATATTGTGATGATTTTGGATTCTATTTGTGATTTTTTATTTTAATTTTTCTAATATGCCTCCCTAAAATTCCTATAATGTTTTTTTTCTATATGGTGATAACCTATAATGGATTCATGGTCAGTTGAGTTTATAAGGTTTCCCTTTCTTGGTTTTGTTTCCACGAGACGCTATTTAATTTCTCATACAGTTTGAGATGATTTTGGGTCATGTTTTTGACTCATCAGTAGCTATTTGATTCTTGATGATTATATGTGATAAGCTTGTGGTGTGTTTTTTTATTTACTGGACAATGAAAACCATCGATGTGTGTTTATAGTGACTATGAAAAATAATACAGTTGTCAAAATTTATTCTTAAGATGTTGTTTTTTTCAATTATTGAGGTATTTATGGATGGCGGTTTGGATTTTTCGTCAAAGGTTATCCCCTTATCTCATTGAAACTGTTGGGGTGCCCAATCAATCATTGAAATACATATTCATGATCAATAAAACATTCCCCTTAATCCCTAGATAGCATTGGTGTGATGTCTGTGTTAGTGGTCCTTGATTTGGGAAATCATTTTCAATCAATTAATTTAGTTATTTTATTTGAGAATGGTTGAGTAATGCTTTTGAGGTTTTCCTTTATTTCAATATATATTTATTTTTCCCCTTCCTCTCTTATGTTCTACTAGTACTATTTCTTTTGATATAGAAAATTGTATGTTGTAGAATTATTTTTCATTTCTGTTCGGTTTTGAACAAACATATGGTAATATCTTCCTCTTATGTCCACTTTCTAAAATATTGTGTTATGTTTTTTAGAAACGTTTTTAGAACATTCATCCTCGGTTGATCCACTATTCTTATAGAATACATAAATTGGGTGGATATATAATCTTATTTTATACTCTTCGTCTAATTTTATCATGGTGGTCATCTGTGATGTGTAAATACTTAAGTTTAGTGGTTTGGAGTAACATGGGTGGTTTCCGTTTCTATTTGAGGTTTCTTTTTTGTGTATTCCTTTGTGAGTTTGACGGATTTATAGGGGAAGAAAGGGTCTCTATGGGGAGAATTTTCACACCAATACCCTTCAGAGATGATTATTTTAATTATTTTATTAAATAAATTTTTTACACAGAAATTTAGGTCTTTAAATAACAGGATTTTCTAAAAAAATATTAATTTTTTAATGCGGTTCACGATTTTTCCACATGGTTGGACACAACATGCAATAACTATTCGGGTGAATCTTTCACAATGTCATATCAGATTCAAATAGATCATGTATGGTTTATTAAACCATGTGACCAACCCATGTGAGTGCCCAGTTTCCCATTTAACAGGCACATGGTAAGTTCACAGTTTGGTAAAATGTGCACCATGACCGTATGAGTCCCTTATGGATTAAAATAATTATAATAATAATAATAATAACGATAATAATAATAACAAATATCTCTTCCCCCACTACTCTTTTTCATCATGACCCCCCACCCCTGGATATCCCATCATATGCTGACCCATATCTCTCTCCAAGCCACATATGTATCCAATTCTCTAGTACTCCATCCATCATTACTATTCCTCTAGATTCAGTGTATAGTAATCCCTAATGTTTATTATTCCTCCATCATCACCTTCTTCTTTGAATTTTTCTTTGTCCCTCATTGCGGTGTGAGGTTTCATAAAACCTAGAAGGATTTTTTATTCCAATTTCTTATGGAATTATTTTTCTAGGTTATGTGATTTCCACCTCGATCTCATTAAACTTTTTATTTAATCTTTAGATCCCATGGAATTTTATTCCATGTTTTTGTGATAGGCACTTCATTTGATCATACTTTAAATTTTAGGTTATTTAATTAGTTGACTTTTAAATAGAAAATTTTTAATCGAGTAAACTTATTGTAAGTAATTATAATTGTTTTGGGTAAAATTGTGTTTTTATTTGGTTTCCCACAATATTTTACTTCAGTTTTCACCTAATTTTTTGAACACGTGTGTTCATTATTTGCCTAGAAAATAATTTTCATGGTTTTTAAAGTGACATTTGTTATTTTATTGACTTATGACTTATTTATAATTTTTATATATATTGTTAATGGGGTTCTATTAGACTCGAATATGTTATTCAGTGATAATTATTTATCAAATATATAATTACGACATGTGTAATTTTTTGATATCTCATATGTTTCTATGGTTACTTGGGCCTCCATTCATAAAGGTGATTGTCACATATATTTATGGATGAGGTGTATATATATCATCTTTTTACATACTCCCTCATGTGAAGGGGAATATATGCATTATATCAATGGGTATATATATATATATGTGTATATATTTTTGTAAGTGTACATGAGGGTTTTGTTTTTACAATGTCTCTCATGGAAAATATTTATTTTGAAAACACGGCTGAATTTGATTTAGGATTGACGTCATTAGATTCAATGAGTTTGGAGGTAGGTTCCCAATTTTTAAGCATTTAATATTAATTCCTTAATTTATTGATCTTTTTAAAAATATTTCTTGTTATTATGTGGTATGTATATACTATGAAAATTATATTTAGATCTTAGAAATGGTAATTTCACTTATTTCTTACGATTTCACTAATCTATCAATGTTATTTTTTCATGATAATATATTCATTTATACCATGAATTAGAAAATATAAATTTTTTACAATGTTCAATTGGTTTTCTAAATATTTATTCATTAAAAGTTTTAAGACCTTTTTGGATCATTTAAATATTTCATAGAAAATGGATTTTAACTCTCATGTTGTTTATGCTTTGTTAGAACCTTAGAAAATTTTATTGTATGACGGGAATTCCCATGGTTTTCCCCCAACTAGATTGGGTCTCTTCCTGGATGTTGTCAAAAAGTGGGAAAGGAATGTTAGTTGGCACCTATGTTAGTTCTATGAGTGAGATAACCTCGTGAATTCTACATTATAAAAATTACATGGTATCCCAGGTGATTATTTATATTCAATATATGGTTTATATTTATTTCTAATTAAGTGGGATTGATCTCTATTGTTTGGCCTTGCAGGTTGTGCCACTAGTGAGGCTAGTTGAGAGAATCATGGTTATTTATTGACTATGGATCATATATACAGGCTGATAGATGGACTCCAAATGCAGTACTTCATGGGTATTTTAACTTAGTTTCTTAGGATATCATATGAAAACCATTTTATAGGAATTATAATTTCTCTCATTTTCTGATGATTTTGTAAAATCTATTTAAAACTCAAGCTTCCATAGAAAAACCATTGAATCTTTATCCAATTATATGTGTTTCGTTTACCCTTGTTTTAAAGCATGTTGTGACGTGTATTTTTTTCATGTAATTCTTTATTAATTTTATGTATATTTTCACAAGTGGGTTTTTTGGAAAATATTTCTCCTTCATGGAATGTATTTACGAATTATGTTTGGAAAATGTTTTTTGAAAAATAGAAAAATGTTACTTGTTTTAAACAGAAATTAAACATTATTTTTATTATTGTATATCAAACTATCTTGAAATGGATTCTTATTTAATGGACTAGAATAGTGAATTGTTTTCCCTTTATAATCCCCACTAGTTATTTTATTTCTCATTACTATACACTTTATTTTTTTCAATTTTAGTTTCTTGAAAACTCTTACTCATTCAGGGATATTTTGTGGTTATATGGTTAGAGGTGACTAGTGTGGCCACATGGAGGTATGTGTGGTAGTTATTTATCTATTTTTTCAGTTATAATGTTTACATTATAGTTTAGTTTTATTAATATACATTTATATATTTGTCTTTCATTTACAAGAAAAATCATTCCCAATTGAGTTGTATTGGATTCATGGAAAAAGTTTTTTTCCAGGGAGAGTCGAGAATGCATCTCATGTCTTGTTGTTGGTTGTATCAATTGACCGGTTTAGGTCCAAAAAAATATGGTTCTTAACACTAAGGATGAGGGAAAACTATTAATAGTTCAATATTTTTTCAAATATTGGGGCAGAAATTTGTCTTCAATGAATGAGGGGTGTAAATTTGCAACTATTTTTTCTGGAAAAAAATTACATTTTGTTAAACTTTACCCTTTATTGTGTAATGGATTTTCTTATTCTCTAAGCCTGTAATCATAAAATGTTTTCACAAGGTAAAATTTTTTAACCCGTGTTATAAATAATCAAATTATGGGTTTATTTTGTGTTCAGGGATTATATGTATTGATTAGACTCTTTAAATAATAATTATATAATTATTATCTAGACTTACCAAT
This sequence comes from Viscum album, assembly GCA_963277665.1. NCBI lineage: Eukaryota > Viridiplantae > Streptophyta > Magnoliopsida > Santalales > Viscaceae > Viscum > Viscum album. The sequence continues at coordinate 238,203,072 of OY728133.1, read as the reverse complement.
AAAATTACTTCACATAGAATGTTATATGATCAATGATATACCTAGGTGTGTATAATTAATATGAATAACCATTTCATAAGGTTGATAATATAATATTTTTTCAATATTATACATTGATACCTTACTTACTTCAGGCATGAGGCTCCAATAATATGGGAGTGGATGGGTTTGTTTTTGATCTTGAAATTACTTGAGCATGATCAAGATAAGAATTTTACTATTGTATACGATGTATGAAACATGGACCCATGATTAAATTAGATAGAGTATTTTTTCTATTAATTTTTACTTGAGAGACATTTTATCACTACTGGAATTTTACACTTTATCAACAGTTCAAAACTATTTGTAAAGGCCTGAAAACTGTTGGTATATAGTATACGATCGGTTCCCTCAACTGTGGCCAAGTAAGCTGTGACAGTAGGCCTATACCAATAGTTTTATGAAAACTATTGGTATATGTGTCAAAATAGAATATATACCATCGGTTTGCGACAAACCCTTGGCATATGTGTGTTAAATATAACATATACCAATGGTTTGTGAAACTGTTGGTATATGTGTGTTACACTTATACCAACGGTTGTAAAACGTTGGTATAGAGGGGATATGGAAATCCATAAGGCTATAACAATGGTTTTTTTAAAACCGTTGGTATAAACCTATACCAACGGTTGTAACAAAACCATTGGTATACTTAAATCATAGAACCTGTACCAATGGTTTTGAAAACCGTTGGTATACATTTTCTCAACTCCATAGTAGCTGGCCCCTCTTCCCTCTCCAGACCTACAACAACACAACTCCACACCAATAGAGCAACAAACCTCCCCCTCTCCAAACCTGCAACAACACCAATACAAAATCCCCATCCAAAGTATTAAAAATTTTGAATTCATTCCATAATTTAGAAATTTAGAAATTTAGAAAATCAAATGAAATAACACCAATAAGAGAAAAGGCCTACATGTTATAGGAAATGCAATAACACCCATAAGAGTATTCCAAAATTAGAATTCATTCCTCACTCAAACCAAAACACCAACACACATAAGAGTATTAAAAATTTAGAATTCAATCCTCACTCAAACCACAACATCAATACGAGAAAAAACCTACATTTTATAAGAAGCACATGGTATGTTTAGTTAGGGTCTTGGGTTGAGTATCTTAAAACAAACAAAACAAATATGGGTAGAGTGGAAAAGGATCATGATACCCATAAGATAGAAAATGTAAGTGGTCATGTGCTTAGACCTAAGATGAGTTATAGGAAGAACATGGGATTTTTTTATTCCTCTAATGATTATGTATACATGTATAAATGGATCCTGATGTGTTAGTGGGATACATTGGCCAATCCTGACATATTAGATGGTTTACCGGAATAGGCTACATGTTTTTCATAGACTTTTAAATTAGAATAAGGGGGTATGTGGTTAATTGTAATTATCTCTCAGGGGGGTGATGTGAGATGAATCCCTATATTGGGTAGTGGGTATGAATATTCAATTAAGTCTTTGGTTTTGGGTTCCCAAAGAGACTTTGGTTTGGTCCTAGAACCCACTATTTGAGTATGGGATTGAGGTGATCCATGGGGCTATGGTGTCACCATATGTATTCCTCACCATTGGGGTATTTTTATGAGACTATGAAACTTGTTTTTGAAGAATCTATGTGTGGCCTTGTTGGCCACTTTTTTTTATGGTATGCTTGAGTGTTTATAGGTTTCATATGAAATCCTTATATGATATTTATTTGTTGTATGTTATTGTATAGTCTTATTGACCAGTTTTGTTTTATGTTATTTTATATAATGAAAGAACTATCTGGACAGCCATTTCATAGTGCACAAACCCTTTTTTCATCCAATTTCATTGAATTCCAAGGTCGTCGGGCTGGTTTTGACCACCACACGCAAGCTTTTCAACTGCACCAAACACCTTAAAACACATATTCAGTAGTTCCGTGCAAACCACGCATTTTAATGATATTTCATATTATTTTACACCTAAAGAATAATAATTAGGATGTTTTATTGTGATTTCAGGTCATTCCGATGTCGTTGGGTATGTATTTGACCGTAAAACACATGTTTTGGCCGTTTACGGCATGCATAGTGCATTTTCAGCCACCGTGGTACATGAAACCTCTGATTGACGTGCCTTCTGGCCGACCATTTCATGATTAACCCACCCTTTTTTTTCATCTAGTTTCTTGGAATTCTGAGGTCAGTCGTCTAGTTTTAACCACCCCACGCATGCTTTTCAAGCGCACCAAACTACTAAAAAACACATATTCTGCCATGTCACACAAACCAAATGTCTGAATGACATGTTGTCTCCTCAAACACCTCAATAATAATAATTAGGGTGTTTTCGTGTGATTTCGAGTCATTTTGATGTAGTTAGTTATGTATTTGACCATTAAACGCATTTCTTGGCCATTTAGGACATGCAGTGTGCATTTTCAGCCACTGTGGTCACACGACACCTCCGATTGACTTGTCATATGGCCGACCATTTCACAATTCACCCTTCATTTATTGTTGTCTGATTTCATGGAATTTTGAGGTAGTTATCCATGTTTGACCGCCCCACGGATGCTTTTCAAGCATGCCAAACACCTAAAAACACATATTCAGTCATTCCAAGAAAACTGAGCATCTGAATTACGTTTCTTCTTCTCTTACACCTCACTAATAATCATTAGGGTGTTTTCAGTTGATTTCATGTCATTATGAAGTCATTTATCATGAATTTGAACATTAAATGCATGTTATGGCCATTTACGACACGCGGAATGCGTTTTCAGCCACCGCGGCCACACGACACTTCTGATTGACATGATGTCTAGCCGACCATTTCACTATCCCCCCTGTTTTATTCTAATTTCATGGCATTATGTTGTCGTTTAGCTGATTTTGACCACCCCATGCTAAATTTTCAAGCACGCCAAACACCTAAAAAACACACATTCAGTTCTGTCGTGCAAACCACTCTTCTGAATGATGTATCATCTACTTGTACACCTCATGAAAAAAAATTAGGGTGTTTTCGTATTATTTCAAGTCATTTTGATCTCATTGGGTATGTATTTGACTTTAAAACACATGTTTTGGCCTTTTACGACAAACAAAGTGCGTTTTCGGCCACTGCGGTCACATGACACCTCTAATTGACATGTCGTTTGGCTGACCATTTCACAATTAACCTACACTTTGTTGTTGTCTAATTTCATAGAATACTGAGGTTGTTCATCCAGTTTTGACCACCCCACACATGCTGTTCAAGCGTGCTAAACACCTAAAAAACACATATTTAGTCGTGTCATGAAAACCACATGTCCGAATGATGTTTTGTCTCCTCGTAAACTTCTTGAATAAAAATTAAGGTGTTTTGTGCGATTTCAAACCATTATGATGTAGTTTGGTATGAATTTTACTGTTAAACACATGTTTTTTCCATTTATGGCATGCAGAGTGTATTTTCAGCCATCGTGGTCACAAAAAACCTCCGATTGAGAGGATATATAGCCGACCATTTCACAATTCACCTACCATTTATTGTCGTCTAATTTCATGGCATTCTAAGGTCGTTCAGCCAGTTTTGACCACCCCATGCATGCTTTTCAAGAGCGCCAAACACCTAAAAAACATATATACAGTTGTGTCGCGCAAACTGCGTGCCTGAATGATGTTCCCTCTTCTCATACACCTCACAAATAGAAATTAGGGTGTTTTTTGTTATTTAAAGTCATTTCAATGTCATTTAGTGTGCATTTGACCGACAAATGCATGTTTTGGCCATTTATGACATACCGAGTGCATTTTTAGCCACTGTGGTCCCACGACACCTCTGATTGATGTGTAGTCTGCTGACCATTTCATAGTTCACCCATCCTCTGTTTTTGTCCAATTTCATGGCATTTTGATGTTGTGCGCCTGGTTTTGACCACCCCATGCATGCTTTTCAAGCACACCAATCACCTAAAAACACATACAAGCCATGTCGTGCAAACCAGGCATCCTAATGACATTTTTCATCCTCATACATCTCACGAATAATAATTAGGGTGTTTTTGTGTGATTTCTAGTCATTTCGATGTTGTTCGGTATGCGTTTGACCATTAAACCCATGTTTTGGACATTTACGACATGTGGAGTGTGTTTTCGAAAACTACAGTCACACAAAACCTCCAATTGATGTGCCATATAGCTTAACATTTCACAACTCATCCACGCTTTATTGTCGTCTGATTTTATGGCGTTTTGAGGTCGTTCTACTGGTTTTGACCACCCCGTGCATGCTTTCAAACGCACCAAACACCTAAAAAACACATATTCAGTCATGCCGCAAAAACAACGCATACGAATGATTTGTCGTCTCCTCATACACCTCACGAATAATAATTAGGGTGTTTTTATGTGATTCAAGTCATTCTAATTTCCTTCATCATGCATTTGACGGTTAAATGCATGTTTTGGCCATTTACGACACATGAAGTGCATTTTAAGCCACCGTGGTCACATGACGCATCCGATTAACATGACATTGAGCTGACCATTTCACAATTAAACCACCCTTTGTATTGATATGATTTCATGGCATTCTGAGGTCGTTCAGCCAATTTTGACCACCCCACGCACGCTTTTCAAGCACACCAAACACCTAACAAACACTTATTCAGCTGTGTCGTGAAAAGTGCACGTCCAAATGATGTGTCTTCTCCTTGTACGCCTCATGAATTACCCATGGATTGTTGTGTTAATGTATCAAGACAATTAGAATACATTTGTTATGTTTTCCATATGTCAGCAGTTTTTACTTAAAATGGTGTCCATTTTAAACAAAATAGAGACATTTTGAGTGATACCAACCACATCGTCCCTTGGATTAAGGCAGGTTTGTATTGTACACGTCTCAAAGGATCCTTGGATCATTGTCTTAAAGTATCAACTGAATCCAAACACGTTTGGAATATTTTTTCTATGTTTTTGTTGTTTTCACATAAAATGGTGTCCATTTCAAATCAAAGTGACACACTTTGAGTGAACTGGCCACACCATGTCTTGAATTGAGGCAGAGTTGACTCTTACCCATCAAAAATGACCAATGTATCATTTTTCTAAAGTATCATCACAATCCGAATGTTTTTGATCGGTTTTCCGTATATGAGTTGTTGTTTTCACTTAAATTATGGTCCACTTCAAATATAAGTGAGACACCTTGAGTTGTACCAGCTACACTATGCCTCGTATTGATGCGGGTTTGACACCTACATGTCACAAATGTCCCATGGATCATTTTTATAAAGTATAAATAGAATTCAAATATGTTTGGTCTGTTTTCTGTATGTCGGTTGTTTTTTTCACTTAAAATGCTTTCCATTTCAAATAAAAATGAGATGCTTTTAGTGGTGCCGGCCACACTATGACTCAAATTGAGGCAAGGTTGAGTCTTACACATCACATATGACCCATGGATTGTTTTCATAAGGTATCAACACAATCCAAATGTGTTTGGTCTGTTTTCTATATGCCAGTTGTTTTTACTTAAAATAGTTACCATTCTAAACAAAAGAGATACACTCTGAGTTATAACAGCCACACAATACCTCACATTGAAGAGGGGTTGACTCTTACACGTCACATATGACTCATGGGTCATTTTCCTAAAGTATCAACCCAATCCGAATGTGTTTGGTAATTTTTCCATTTGCCTGTTAGGAAAATCGTGCAAGAACAGCGATAATATCTTATAATGAAACTATAGACATTGTGCATGATGTGCATCCCCAGGTGCATGGTTAAAGAAAATCATGCACATTAATTCAAGTATATATCCCTATATGGTTGGTAGATACCTTGTGGGATGGACATAAATTTTTTACTAATAGTGAGGCATTATTTTTTTCTATGCCCACTGGGCTTCCGAGCTCCGAACAAGCCCCAGAAGCCCCATAAACCATTATAACATCATTAGGATTCCATATTTGGTAAAAAATAATGAGTTATACTAAATTAAAAAATATCCATACCAGAGTGAAAATCTAGGTTCAAAAATAAAGAGTTATACAAAATTCAAATATATAATTGATCAATCTGCCCCTGATCACTATCACCATAACCACTATCATCATCATCCTCATCCTGGCCACCATATCTATCCTTTTCATCATCCTCATCATCCTCCCAATGCACATCCTTGACCCCAACCTCACCCTCAGCCCCATCCTCGCCCTCATCCTCATCCTCATCCTCACCCTCATCCTCTTTAGCATCCTCGTCATCACCAGGATCATCATCATCTTGACTTCCACGTTAGCTGATACCTGCTGCATTGGATAATGCACCCATCGATGAGATAGATGTCTAACAAGCCGCTCTGGCCTCTGGTTGACATGATAGAGATAAATCATTGATCATTTTCATAAATTCTTTCTCCCTCATTTGAACCTGTTCTTCTAACTTTGTGACCCTTTTATCAGATTGTCTTGCATGATCCTTGACATGTTCTAACTCAGTGGTACTAGAATAGATACCAGGAGAGAACCAATCCCTCGTAGGGACTATATTCTTACCTGGTCAGCAGCGTACTCGACCAGAGTGCGCATCTCCCAAAACCTGATATAAATGATCATGTGGCCCAAAATTTTCAGGGTCCTGGGCATCATGTACCTCTAAAGAAGCTTGTTGAAAATCTTAATATATTATTAAATTCAAAATAGATAATAAACATTGAAATAAACAAATTAAAACTTACAATCTTTTCTTTCTTCGGTTCATTAACCGCAATTCCATCTTTTTTCCTTCTACTTGAGAAAAACAATTTCTCTCGAGGGAGACGTACCTCAATATTCAATTTGTGTTTCTATAATGACATTGAAACAATATAAAGTACAATTATAATCATATATTAAATATTCAAAAAATCATATAATTTAAGTAGGAAACAATAAAAAGGGAATGTCTTAAAGAAAAATTATAAACAACTATATCGTACCAGCTGGCTCTCACGATCTGACATAGTAGTGCACCCCAAAGTGTTGAGGCATTTCTTTAAATCAATGTTTTTTTTGTTTTTTCATGATATTACTAAATAATGTTAAATATTAAATAAGATAATATAAATGAAAAATATGAAAACATTCATTTAAATACCTCAAATGGGATTAATACCTTAAATTTGGCAGTCACCCAATGGGTAATCATTTGGCGATATTGCTCTATCTAGAAGTCATCCACAATAGGTATTGTCTCCAACTCCATTCCCACTCAATCACACCAGCCAACAAACAACTCATTCTTATAACCTCTCTAAATCTCTCTTATCTCTTTTAAATATGTTGGTCGTGCACCATCGCCATCAGGGAAGTTAAACTGAAGCTGACACAAATAGATTAATTCATATAAATAAAAAAAATACTACCATAAATCCAATAGATTTTTTACCCATATTTGTGTCCATGGATTATCCTTAACTTCTGTGTGGTTGATGTCTCCAAGAGAGAGGGATGACCAGAATGATGTCGAAGTATTTGGCTAGCATCGCCCAAATAACCCGACATTCCTGCATAGATTTATCAATCACTTGTCCATCATCATTGTATTCAACCATCAAATATGTCTGGCAGTTCCATACTGCATGCAAGCGAGTATTCCCCCTCCCCCGCCTCCTATCAGTAGATTAGTATATTATTAAAGAAAAAAATATCAGTACAAGTTATAATAAAAATAAATTTTGGTATAAAAATTTGTTAGAGTTATACAAATATACCTATGGTATTCAGATCAATTTGTGTCACTAGATGTGCAGAAGATGATGGAATGTCTTGTACAAGTGGAGTTTCCATCAATGTATTCTCCTCAACCACATACAGTGTCGGTGCGGGAGTCGAAGAAGGTGGAATATAATAGCTCATAGATAATGAACCAGAAGCAAAATATGATGGCACAAATATCTGGCCAATTGGTATTGTAAACATCAGAGGCCAAAATATCTCGTGTGTCCCTAAAGACAAACCAGGATCGAAATGGGGCGTAGAAGATATGTCTCTAGTAGGGGAGAATTCCAATAGGTTACAACCAGTGGATCGTCTAACTCTCACACCACAAGCCCTCGTACCACCAGCCTTAGTATCGGGACCACTAGATGATCGTCTAACTATGACCCCCCCACCCCTCCTACCACCATCCTCTGTACTGGGAGAAGTATCATGCTCCTTGTCAGATATCTCTCATCTAGGGGGTGGATCCTATAAAAAAATTTAATACAATATAAGAGACATGATAATATAAGTTATTGAAATTTATATATTTGAAATAAAATACTCACAACAAGGATGAGTGGAGGAATGCCCATATGTGTCATGTGATGATTATTTTGAATCATCATTTTCTGTTGCATCTCTTCAATGGTTGTCATTTCCTGCAATGAAGGAAAATATAGAAGTAATTAGAAATAGATAACTAATTTGTAACCCCAAATAGATAATATAGAAAAACCATTCTGATAAAAGAACATAATGTAAAATAATATTTATGGTGGTTTAAAGGTATGTACTAGGACACAAACTCCGAATGATGTAGATGAACCATGTATGTGGGAACACGACTGTATGATTCTATATATTTCCCACCACAACTTCGGGTTCACAATAAACTCTGACAATTGAGCTATTGGATTTCTCATAAGTAATAAATGGATTGCTTCCAATTGCAGTAGGGATTGTGTCAACTTCAACATCCCCATCCTCAAAAATATGTATGGGATTTACTTCAATAATTACACCGAATTTAGGATGATGATGATCTTTCACATAAAAAACTTGTTTCACCATTGATGCTAATATATATGATTCATCGGTGAAAATATTGTGAGTCATGTCAATAACTCGAAATCCACAATCATTAATAAAGTTTCCTTGCCTCGTCATTGAATCAAACCATTGACATTTAAACATCATGACATGACCATGCAAGTAATAATCCAAAATTATTGTTTTCACTATGACTCTATAATAAGCTACATTTTCAGAACCAGGTCTATTATCTGATGAACTGGCATAACAGTATCTTGTGGCAGTTAGCATAATACCATCATGACGTGTTCTCGTGTTTCTTCCTCGTTCAGTGATAATAAATTTAAATCTATTGATCACAAGTGATTTACCAGCATGAACCATGGTATTAGGACCAAAATCCAAAGCTCTTATTTCCTCAGAAATAGATTCTGCAGTCAAACTCGACACCTGAAATATAAAAAAATAGTAAACTTAATTAAATATTATTTTTATTTAGTTATTACAAAAATATTTTTACCTTCAATTTCAACCAAGCAGAAAACCCTTTGCTATGGAAAGTCTCTTTCCTACTCAAAGATAAATAACGATGTATTTATATATCAATTCATTATGTTCCCTATAGATATAAATAATAATTTTTAATGAATATTTAATATTAGAAGAGATAAGATAAGAGATATATATACAATTTACTTACTTTATATACTCATCGAACAAATCACAATTGAACAACACTGTGTGATGTGCCATCTCTCGCTCTTCAAGGCTTAATGTCAACAATTTATATGATCCTAGAATTCCCTCCCTCTGAGGAAGTGATGGAAAACTGGGTTCAATTTTCTCATACTATTCTTCTTAATTTCTCATTGGTCTATTTATTCTTGTAGTAAGATCAGACAAATACATTGAGTATAAATCCATACATTCTTGAGCCAAGTAATCATTCATAATAGAACCTTCAGGATAATTTCTGTTTATAACATATGATTCCAATGTGTACATGTTTCTTTCAGTCGGATACATCCAACGTAAAGCAACGACTCCCCAAAAAGGTATTTTGTTCATAAGATGGATAGTCAGATGAATCATTCTTGTGAAAAATGATTGAGGGAATATTTTCTCTAACTCACACAAAATTAATGGTGTCTCTGCCAATAGTTTTTGCAATAAAGATTTGGAAATCTTCTTTGCACAAAGATCTCTAAACAAAAAGTACAACTAGATAATTGATACTCTTACATTATTGGAAAAGAGAGGATAGATTTCTATTGAAATTAACTCATGAAAAAGTGCATGGTAATCATGGTTCTTTAAATATTTCTGCATCAACTCTTTTCCATTGACCCGTTTTTATATATTCCTTGAATAGCCATTGGGATCTTTAATTGTCTTCATCACATCCGGAAATCGATTTTTTCAGCAGGTGTCATCACATAAAAAGATCATATAACATGCCATTTATTTTCAAAGATACAGATAGGATGCAATTCTAGTCTTATCCCCAAATCTACCAAGTCACGCTGAGATCGTAAATCATCTTTTCTCTTCCCCTTGACATTTAGTTGAATCAGAAGCAACATTACACATACATTCTTTTCAATGTCAATTATATCGAATCAATTACATAATAAGTTGGTTGACCAATACAACAACTCTAGGAATATACTCTTATTCTTCCAATTATAAAATTTATCATTGGAAACATTTTTCCTCTTTCTAGAGTTCATTACACCCTTCCCAAATGAATAACTAAAATCATTAAATTCATTAAGCACATCTGTTCTAGGCATATGCTATGGTGGATCATCAGTCTCCATGGCAATGTCAAATCTTCTACGATTGTTTCTATATGGATGGTTCATTGAAAATAATCTTCGATGTCCCATAAAAATAAAACTATGATGATATTTCATCATCTCGATTGAGTATTCTTCATAAAAACAGGACATGACAATTTTCCTTTTCTTCTCCATCCAGAAATCATTGCATAAGCAGAAAAATCATTGATCCTCCGCATAATCATATCACGCATATGAAATATGTCTTTTGAATATGCATCGTATGTGGGTACAACCACATCCCAAAGAAATTTCAAATCTTTTATTAAAGGTTGAATGTATACATATATATCATTGTCGGGATCGGAAGATCCAGAAATATGTATACTCAAGAAAGTGTAAGGATTTTTCATACACAACCATGGGGGAAGGTTATAAATGTGTATGAAAACTATCCATGTCGTGTGCGAAGTAACCATATACCCAAATAGATTAAAATCGTGTCATGAAAGACCCAGTATCAAATTATGCACATTGGATGAAAATTCAGGATATCAACCATCAAATCTATGCCATGAAAATCCATCTACATGGTGAACCAACTCTTCACTATTCGTTTTTCTCTCAGTGTCATTCCGTTGCATTTTTACTGGTATTTCATCATACATGAAAACATTTTTTAATCTGAGGATCAATGGAAAGTGATGCATTACATTTTTTGGCACACGATATGGTGTTCTATCATCTTTTGGCTTCCATATAGAGGTTCTAGATTTGATACAATCATTTCTTTCAGTAGTTTTCTCCCAAAAGAAACATTAATCATTCGACAAGAATGTTTTTTTTTAAATCCATGTTCATCAACTAAATTCCAATCCATATAGTGTTTTGAGGGAATATCTAAATTATCTTGAAGTAAGACCTTCAAGAAGGTAGGAATGTAATCAATTGCAATATTTGAAATCACATAGATTGTTTTCCCATGAATCAATAGAATTAAAAATTCTAATTTTTTCATTTTACCACATTGCCGATAAACTGGAGTTTTCACAGCATCATTCAATTTTTTCACCCTATAAAAATCGTCATTTTAATTGGATGCATCATGTGTTCTTGTATTGAAATATTGTTGGCTGGACATCCTTTTCTTCCCATTATGCCGAATAAATTTAAATCAATCATATTTCAAACTCTCGAATTTAGTTCTATAATTTGGATCATCAACATTTTGAGATTCCATTTTCTCTCCATTGTGATACAACACATAATAGTTTTTTTGGAAAAAACATTTGGTTATATGATATCTAACTACTTCATGACACAACCAAGGTCTTCCCACACAATTAAAACATGTTTAGTTTGCGCGACCACTATATAAAGCCATGTCAAATGAAAAAACTAAAAATTTATTAAAATTATTGTGAAAATTGGTTGAAATACGATTAGTTTCGTACATCCAAATTCTATCCATTTTATAAAAAAATTCAATATGTCTGATTAGTCACTGAAAGTGGATAATATTCATAGTTAAGAGCTTAATATTAATGTGTTTAAATGTTCATAAATATCAATTTTAGTCCAATTCAGAAATTGAACTTCATTTCCCATCATTGTGCAATTCATGCTTAATTTGTCAATTTGGGCCCACTCAATAATTTTCTTTTGGAAATTACAATATTAATCATTTTAATTTGATATTTTGGTATATGATTAATCACATTATTTGGAAAATTTTTATGTTTTAGGTATAATGGATGAATCACAATTAAAATGGATATTTTTGCACCTCAAGGCAGAAACTTGCTAGAAAAAAGCATAATGGGCCAAAGGCCCATCAAACAAATATGGGGCCCACAAACCAAGCCCAATGAAGCACAAATTTATACATTATAATGATAAAAATATGAGGATCATTTTATTAAACTGTGTCCAGAGCTAATTCTGATGTTTTCATATTGATAAAGGGGTCTAAAGTTGAGGTTTAAATTTTGGACCCGACATTAATGGACAGATATCCGCCCACCATTTCAACCATAAAATCCAAAATGGTGAGGAAAATTTCCTGAAATTTTTAAATCTCATAGAGGACAGACGGAAAAAGATATTTCTCTGCTACAACCCCTCCAGATTCAGCCTTCTTCAATTATAAATTCACACATAAATATGGTCGACAAATCAGGACAGTTTTCCAGGTCAAATTCAAAACATCAATTTCTTTTTGATTATTCACCATCCATTTGAATCTATTAATTTTTGAGGGGTGAATTAATTGTTGGGGTATGGACCTAAGGCTCTTAATATTTCAATATAAGGATATAGTGGTGAAGGTAATAGGGGTGGATATTTTTCATATCATTTTTTTCTTGTTTCATTGTAAGTTTATGCTTCCATATTTCCTTTTAATGTTTTCCATTTCCATGTAAGTTTCTTTTTTTATCTTTATATTCTTAATCAACTTCTTTCTCTTATGTAGTTTCCATTTAATTTATTAAAACATTATTATCACAAAGCACATTGAAATCTCTGTGTTGTTCTGAATTAGTTTAGACATAGGTGTGAATTTCATTCACACACACAGAGGAGTGCTTGTTATTTCCGAGGTTTTAATTTCTTCAATCCAATTCTTGTTAGCCATATTCTGCCCACCATTGAGAGTATACCATCAATGGAGGGCTAACCATTTAATGGGTTGATCTTATGAGGATGCAAAGGCAGGATTGAAAGTTATTTTATGAACGAATTGTTGTTAATTGGATAATTAATTTAAGACATCCATTCTTCAGTTATTTCTACTCTTCATCTTTACTGTGTTTGAGAAAACTAAATTCAACTACTAAATCACCATCTACCTCAGAGAGATCATGAATTTGGTTCTCTAAGTGTATAGTGGATTAGTAATTGTGTGTAGTAATCACTAAACCAGAAAATGATGAAGGTAGTGTTATTTTTGAAAAATGGATTCATCAAGAATTAATAAAAGCAAAATTGTCTAAAGATGTAAAATTCATTCAATCCAACCCGAGCATAATCCTAAGATCAAACCATTTTCATTGAATTAAAATCACTTTTGTTTCGTAGAGTTCTTTAAACCATCCAAAATCAACCCCAAAGTTTACTACTTCATATCCCATCCTTCACCAAATCATAGCGTCTCAAGGTTACTTCTTTGGTCCCTGTGGATTCGACCTCTACACGTACTACATCGACTATTTTTACCAGTATGGTAAATTTGGGCGCAACCAAATTTTGGTGCCATTGCTGGGGACCCAAGTAAGTACCTTAGACCCTTGTCTTTTTTTCTCACCCAAATTTTCTATTCTCACCCTACTTTCTCTTGTCATTTCCCCTTTCTGTTTCTCTGTGTCCAAAAAATCCCATAACCAATTTCCAATTAACTCCAATGGATTATCCTCTAAAACACCACATCATAAACCAATTCTATAATCAAGTCGGAGATCAATATTTGGAAACACCTCACATAGGGAATTTCATTGACCAAACCTTAATTGAATACACCACATCAAATGAGATGTACAATCAATGGGATGCTGACTGTTTGAACTATCAATTTCCATACCTATCAAGAATGATTGAAAATATAAATAATGAGGAATTCCATGATGTAAAAACATCTATCAACTCTATTACTGAAAAAATTATTGAATGATTTGGTAATCAAATGGAGATAATTAATTGTGTGGTTTCATATTTGAGGTTTGAACTACAAAACATTAAAACATGGGAATAACTCACTTTAGAATTTGGGAATATAGAGTTAGATAATGAATAGAATTGGTCAGGAAAGGTTGAATGTCAAGTTGAAGAGTGTTTAAATCAGGAGGAAATTGATTTTTTTAATTCCAATGATATGAACATGACATCATGGATGGAGTTTCCTAAACATGGCTCCAATAGTGAATTTTTAGGACCACAAATCACTGAACAATTGGGTGAAATACCGAACATTAATCCCACACACACTTCTGATATTCAACTGGACAATTTTCAGGATGAATATTATTTTTAAAATGAACTAATTCATTCTAAATGTTTTGGAGAAGAAACTGATTTAGATTTAATTTATCAATCTCCTTTAAGAAATTTCAATGAACCCGAACTCAAAATTATTTTACTTTCTTCTAAACTCAAGAATCCCACTATAGGATATAAGAAAAACCATTTATTTTTAGTTCATTCTTCTCAAGAAACCAATAATTTTGGAATGGTCATTGATGTCTTAGAAAATACTAGAAATTCAACCGAATCAACCATTACAAAATTTCCTTGGACTTCCACACTCATTATTGAACATGGGATTTCACATGAATCAAATTATAAAAAAATCAATGTAAATCAAGTTGAAGTGGACAAAAATGGGGTCCTAAAAATGTTGAAATTTGGAATTGGATAAGTTCGTGGGTACAAGTAGAGCCAATGACATTAAACAAAATCGTTGCATGGGAGGAAACCCATGGTTTTCATGTTTCTAATCATTTTGAATCATTTTCTTTTTCATGTAATAAATTACCATAGACCATTGAAATGCTCTTATTTTATGACTAAGGATGGGTATGAAAGAGGAGCGCCATATTAAACTGTGTCACGTGGTGTGATCTCTGAGTAATACCTTACCCAGAAATCTAAAAATAAGGCAATATATCATCAATTTATTTTGTTTTGTTTATTTTTATGTTTTTATAGGTTATAATAAAAAGTCAAAAGGACACATCTTGAGTCGTATGGAAAATCCATTCACCACCATCCAAGCCACTAAAAATTGAATCCAGGATTAAAGGGAGATTATGGCATGGACTTCAACTTCAAAAACCAGGTGATTTTTTTCCATGTTTATCATTCTCAATTTCATCTTTTAACTCATATACTACCCCCTTATAACTTTTATTTTCTTTAAACACTGGGGACAGTGTTTTTCTAATTTGGGGGGAGATAAAAAAATGATTTTATTTTCTGAATAAAAACATGCATGAAAATAAAAATTCCATTAACCATATACATGATAACACACATTGCAAACTCTAAAATTGGATATCAAATAAATTTTTCATGCCTTGATTCTGATTTTAATTCATGTTTATGTTCATTAGCATAGTTTTTGGGAAGTGTGGTTTTCCGATGTGATTTTTTAATGCATAAATTTACATCCTCTGAATAAAAATTCAACAATGCACATCTACTGGATCATGGGTGTAAATTTGAGTTCTTCGGTCCCTTTCATTATAGCATAGGGTTCTGGGGTCACTTTTAGTTTAATTTGAGTATCCATAAAAAAAACCAAAATACATTTTGACCACATAGAGCAATGTTTTGTCCAAATGTGTGGTGTTCGGCACTTGGGGATCATGACTCCATAGTTGTCTTTCCCAGAGTTAGGCTTTAAATCTCTATTCTAGAGCATGAAATTGACAATATGTGCGGCGTCCGGAACTTGGGGATTGTGACTCCATAGTTTTCTTGCTCAGGGATAGACTTTTCATATCAACTGTGGTAAAAAATTCATCAAAAAAATGGATACTCATATTAAGGTTTAATGTGATTCCAATCTAGTGATTCCATTTTTCCCCTTGAACAATAAAATTGGCCCCATATCTTTTGTGATGCACAACATTTTATCTTGCTTAATAGAAATTGGATGAAATGTGGCTATTAATTTGAACAAAGAAATGGGCTTGGTCTTTGGATATGCTTATGGACCTAGCTTGTTTTAAATGATTTTGTTGAGTTTCATATTTTTTTGGTATGAGATATTTGGGTCAGAAATGTGTATTAAAATGTTTTTGGAAAAGGGGATTTGAATTTCATATTTGTAATATATTTTTCTCGGGACTAGAAAAACTCAAGTTGGGGGTGTGATTAGTCACATAAAGTTGCTAATATTCATTGTCATGATCTTAATATTAATGTGTTTAAAAGTTCATAAACATCAATTTTAGTCCAATTCAGAAATTGTACTTCATTTCCCATCATTGTGAAATTCATGCTTAAAGTGTCAATTTGGGCCCACTCAATAATTTGCATGTGTAAATTACAATATTCATCATTTTAATTTGATATTTTCTTATATTATTCATCACATTATTTGGAACATTTTTTCTTTTAGTTTTAATGGATGAATCACACATGAAGATGAGGATTTTTGAACCTGAAGGCAGCAACTTGCTGGAAAAATCATAATGGGCCTAAGGCCGATCAAACAAATGTGGGGCCCACAAACAAAGCCCAATTAAGCTAAAATTTGTAGAATATATAGATAAAAATATGGGGATGATTTTATTAAACTATGGATAGAGCTAATTCTGATGTTTTCATGATGATAAAGGGATCTAATGTTGAGATTTAAATGGTGGACCCGACATTAATGCACAGATATTCGTCCCACCATTTCGACCATAACATCCAAACGGATAAGTAAAATTTTCTGAAACGTTTACAGATAATAGAGGACATAGGGAAGAATATATTTCTCTTATAAAAACCCTCTGGATTCATCCTTATACAATTACAAATTCCCACATCAATATGGTTGACAAATCTGGATAGTTTTCCTGTTCAAATTTGAAACGTCAATTTCCTTTTGATTATTCACCCTCTTTTTGACTCTATTAACTATTGAGGGGTGAATTAATTGTTGGGGAATGGACTTAAGGATCCTAATATTCCTATAAAAGGAGCTAGTGGTGAAGGGAATAGGGTTGGATATTTTTCTGATAATTTTTTTCTTGTTTGATTGTAAGGTTAAGCTTCCAAATTTCCTTTGTAATGTTTTCGATTTCCATGTAAGTTTCTTTTTATTATCTATATATTCTTAATAAACTTATTTATCTTATATATTTTCCATTTAATTTATTCAATATTTATTATCACAAAGCAATGTGATATCTCTGTGTTGTTGTGAATTAGTTCACACATAGGTGTGAATTTCATTCACACACACGGAGGAGTGCTCATTATTTCTGAGGTTTTAATTTCTTTAATCCAATTCTTATTATCCATATTCCTCCCTATATTGAGAGTATACCATCAATGGAGGGATAACCTGTTAATGGGTTTATCTTAGGAGGATGGAAAGGCTGGATTGAATGTTATTTTATGAATGAATTGTAGTTAATTGGATAATTATTTAAAGACATCCATTCTTCAGTTATTTATACTCTTCATCTTTACTGTGTTTGAGAAAACTAAATTCAATACATAAATGACCATATACCTCGGAGAGATCATGAATTTTGTTCTCTATGTGTATAGTGTATTAGTAATTGTGTGTAGTAAGAACCAAACCAGAAAATGATGAAGGTAGTGTTATTTTTGAAGAATGGATTCATCAGGAATTAATAAAACCAAAATTGCCTAAAGAAGTAAAATTCATTCAATCCACACCAAGCATAATCCTTTGATCAACCCATTTTATTTTAATTAAATTCACTTAGTTTTCATAGTTTTCTTTAAATCATCCAAAATCAAACCCAAAGTTTGCTACTTCATAGCCCATCCTTCTCTAAATCATAGCGCCTCAAGGTTACTTCTTCGGTCCTTGTGGATTAGACCCCTACACGTAATACATCGACCGCTTTTACCAATAGGGTAAATTTGGGATCATCCAAAGTCATTTTAATAAAATTAAATAATATTGAAGTTTAGTAAAAAAAATATTTAGGTAAATGACAATTTCTTACATTATATAAAATCTTAACTGACACATTACTCTATATGAGAATCATATTAATAATCACAACAAAATACAGTGTATATAAGAAAATAAGATATAGAATTGATAATTCATATATTCAAGGATTTCCCAGAAAGATATTGGAAGTGGATCAAGGAATACATAATCTTTAAGGGTCTTGTTAGGAGTACATGGGTTTTATAAGTTAACTTTTTTAGAGAGATCAAGATGTGTACTAGTATGAGGATCACATCAAAAGTAGTTATGGCCTCATCATGTTTCACCTTAACCATGTATTGAAGTATCCTAGGATTGGGTCCATCGATCATAGGTAGGTAGGGTGTATTCATTGAATCATATCCCAATTGATTTTGGAGAGGGACATTCAACAGTTATAGGTATGGATTTGACTAGACTCACTAATAAAAAGGATATCCAGGAATTATGACATCCCAAACCAGGATGCTGTTCATTAGTGACCCGAACCCAGATGGCCACTCATTGGAGAGGGACCTTCATCTTCAATTGTGTTTTATCTCACAGTCGAATTATGGTTTTTGGCGGTGAAATAGAGTAGATCCTCAGATTTGTGTTTACAAAAGGAAGAGATCAAAACCACTTCATTTGTGTGAGGAATAATAATCCCATTGTCCTCTTGATATTTGAACCACACTGTCAAGATTTTCGAGATGAAATTTTTTCCATGAAACCACATGAGAAGCTCGATTCAATACATGTGTTTTTTTATTTTCCCAGGCATTTTAAGGAACCCCAAATTAGTGAAAATTTTAATTTTGTTTTAAATAGGTGATTAAATAAATCATGTATGACATTGAATGAAGAATGATTAATGGGTTTATTAGGAAAACTAATATTCATTAATATTGAGAGTTGGAAATTCTATGAATTAGTTTCATAAAGAAGGAAGAGGTACTACATGGGAGAATGAGCGGTCCCACCGAGAGTTCCCTTTGTAGATATTTTATTCATAAAGAACATTGGATTGTACAATAAATTATTTCTTATTTATTCTGTGAAGAATAATTAGGGACCACAAAGTAATTTTCAAAGTTCAAGAAGATACTACATATGTTCTATTGTGAAATGGATAAGTGAACAGTGTGTCATTTTATATATATAAGGATTTTGATAGAAACATGATTCATACTTGTAATGTAACACACATAGTATAAAAATATGAAGATGAATAAGATCTTCATGTTTAACATGATCATAATTAAATGAGTTATTTTGAGGAAATACTACGAATAAATATTACAAAATTTTTTGTATAAGTTCATATACAAGCAGTTGTAATATTTGGAGCATTGAGATTATAAAAAGAACTATGAAACTTAAAAATTAGAACACAAGAAAGATAACATGCCCTTATAAATTCATATGTGTAATAAAAACATTTATTGGACAATGTTTACATTGATGTAGTGATTTGAGTACACAATTCATGTAGTGAGTAGTGAATCACAAAATTTTCCAAAATCCAATGAAATTGGGCCAAACAACGTGATCTTTCTAAATAATGAAATAAACAGAGAAATTATGAGAATATAAGGATATCATTAGCTAATATGAGAAGGGGTTAAGGATTCTAACCTGAATGAGGGAGTTTCAGCGGATCAGATAGAAGAGGTTCACTTGGGCGGGCGCTTCTGGGAGGGGAACCTGCTTCTGGAAATCTTGCCCTGGGAGTCGGGGGAATGGTTCTGTTTATGTGAACTGGAGGGGGGGGGGCTTTCCCAATGGTTATTAAAAACTATTGGAATAATCATGGATTTACCAATCCTTATTAAAAAATATTTGGGAAAATTATGGATTTCCCAACAGTTTCTTCAAACCTTTGGGAAATCCTTCCCTAACCACACCATTACCAACGGTTTATTAAAACCGTTGGTAAAGGACACCTATAACAACAGTTCATTTGAACCGTTTTTATAACATGATTGTGAAAGATAGTATTTAAAATAGTCTATGTTATATACTACATGAAATAATTAAATATAATTTATTCATTCATACTAGTAAGTTAATGTTTTTGAATACTAAACATACAGTATGTCCATAGTAGTTTGACATCTCCCATATTTATTGATCTCTATATGATTAAACATTTAGATTTTATAAGGATTTATTTGATAAATATGATAAATATGATGTCAAGAAAATTTATTTAGATATATATGTGTGTTTGTTCAAGATCCCTCCATATCCCTTTACAACACAAGTAGCATTGATGTTTTTCTAGAGACTTCTATATTATTCTAACAATTGGTTATGTACGTGAATATTTTATTCAATAATAAAAAGGCTCATATAAATTAACATAATTCCCTATAATGATGATGAAATTAGGTTCATTGTGTTTGTAAAATATTTTAAAGATATAATGATATTTATCCCCAAAGTATTTTTAATGGATTAAAAAATGATGAAGTTTTAAATAATGTTTATAAATATTTGTTGAAATTGAATTTTTTTTTTAAAGAAATAGGTAATAAACATAGTCCAAGAAATTGTGTGGGTCACCAAGCCATGATTAATTTCTTTTAATGATATATAATATCGAATGATTTTAAAAAGGATAATGAAATGAGATACCAACCATCCAATTATTTCAGTGTGATTATTAGTAATCTATATTTAGATACAAATCATGATATAATGTTTATAAATAACCTATAGATTTATTTCAGATTAATTAATGGAATGAGGAAAAATAATTTGGTTGTTTTATAATATTTTAAATACTATGTTATTTATTAATAATTTTAATTTGATTCATGTGACCAATAAAACGTATTTTGATCAATTTATTATATATACTGAAGATCATTCCCATCTAGTTGAATATTCCTCAAACTATTTATTCTCTGTTATCCCAAGAGGAAATTATATAAAACCATTTACAGGAAATAGTTCTCATTGATGTGTTCCATGATTCATTATTTTTCTATAAAAATAGAGTCAAGAAATCATTGGTCGTTGTAGAGGGAACTCGATTGAACTCAGTGATAATTACCACCAAATGTTTGATACTAAGGTATACATGGATTTCCATTTTATCAAATATTATATAATTTTCCCTTTGATTGATCATGGGTATAGAGATTTTATTCCCCCACTGTAAATGAGAGTTTAGATGTCCCATAAATTCAATCAACGTGATTATGAAAGAAATGATATCATTAATGGAGTTATAACATTAAATAATAAGAAGGAATAACATTGAAATGTTTCCATAAATATTATAACATGATAAAAAAATATCTATAAATGAAATAGAAATTAAATTAAATAATCACATGGATAATAATAATTTATTACATGACAATTAAATGTATAATTATAGTCATCATAACGACACCATTGATGTGTTACTCCCAAACATAAAAAATAAAAGGTGGTGACACTACTAGGATCCTATGATCATTGTCTCATGTGGTCTATTTGTGTATTTTTGGGATTTTTAATTCCACCCCCCCCCCCTCAAATAATAATACTATTATGATCATCGTATAAAAATAATCCCAAAATAATTGAATATATAATGTTCCATATTTAATATCTGACATAGAAATGGTTATGTAATCAATAATTATCTATATAAAAATTATGGATAGATATATTATCATGGTTTTTCCATTCAATAAAATAATATTTCTTCTAATGTGAACATATATCAATCAAAAATATAATGTATCGTTTATTTGTAATTGAATGGAATTAGAAAAAATAATCATTATTCATTTTTATAGATAATGAAATATGAAATTTGTTAAAGATAAATTGATAGAAATAATGGAAAATATAAGGGTAATCATGAAACTCTATTATAAAATATTTTTGAGACATTCATAACCAATTTTGGTTCCATTAAATATCATTATCAAATTGTTAAAAAATTACTTCTTTTATTATTATTTAAAAAATAACGCATCAAAATTATATAACCATAAAATAAAAAAATATTTAGATTAAGAAACTAGGATATGAAGATAATAAATGTCCTGGAAGATAAATAAAATAATTATTATCCTTATCATTATATTTATAAATAATCCATGTTCATGATAATTGAAATAAAATTATATTTTGAATTAAATTATATGAAAATATGTTGTTTTTAGAATAAATAATATATTATTCATTTAAAATAATCAATATATATATATTTACATATAATAAAATTGATTTGGAAAGAAAATATCCAAAATAAAGAATTATTGTTATTCTTTGTAATGTCATATTTTATGAGATTATATTCATTGAAAATGGATAATTGGAGATAAATATGTAACTTCTAGGAAAATAAAATAAAATTTTATATTATATATTTAAAGGGTGGAATATAACAAACATTGATGAAATAAGAAAAAGAAAAACATAGATAGAGGAAATTGTGTGATAAAACCCCAGAAAAAGTTCATAATGTGAGAACAAAAATGCATTCTAAGGGTGAGATGAAATTAAATAATAAATCACATTAATTAAAAATAAATTATAATAAAAAACTCATTGGGGTAGTATATACACCTTATAAAAGATACTATATATAAGATTTTGTCTATTTCTCAATAAAAGGAAATTGATATAAGAATTCCTTTAAAAATTTTCTAATCAATATTTAGAAATTAAGAGATAATATCTAAAAGGAAGTGGTTAAATATATTATTGGATATAAATTTTGTGTAATATAATAGATAAATAAAAAATGGGTAAAATTTTTATATTAAACTCAATAGAGAGATAATCATTTGGGAAAGAACTTATCTGGATTTTAATTTACAAGGTTTAATGTGTTATTCAAAGATAGGATAATAAATGAAATTTAATACCATAAAAGTAGAGAAAATAGATAAATATAAACATATATAGTTAAATTTATAATATATAAAATAATATATATAATGAATGAGGACTCTCACTAACAAGGTAAAATATATCTTAAGAGAACATGTTACCTTAACTCCAAACTCACTCAGATATGATTTATCATCATGTATAATTAAATTATATATCTAAATCATAAATATCATAACATTGTTTACATTTATTTTATTTACTAATAAAATATTTTTAATCCATTTTTTATTTATATACTAGTCAAGGTCTATATTGGCCATTGGGTTTTAGTTATTCCAATGAATTATATGCATGTTTTTATGTTGAAATCATAGTGAAAATTAGGGTTCATGACTAAATGGTCTCTATAATAGTAAATGTACTATAAATAAAAATTTATTTTAGGTCATAAAATTCCATTTTCAATCCTTGGATGTTACGCCTATGCCTGAGAAAGAAGAATTATATAAATTTCTCATTTTGAGTAATTTTACCAACCTTAAAGAACTAATTAAAGAGAAATATTAATTATATATTTAATATTACAATACCATATAAAAATAAAAACCCATATTAAGTACCATTAATTTTTAGTCATCATGTTTTGTTTACCATTTATAATTATAATTATGAAAATATCAAAGAATTTTTCATTTTGGTTGTTAACCAAAACACAAATTTGTTATAAATATGTAATGATTACAATTACATAAATATTTCATTATTATAACATTATTATAAAAATATATCATTTATAATGTTATTATTAAAAGTGATAGAAATGAATTATAATTATGTTGATAAAGACGATAAAATATATATAATGTTATGATGATACTACATACAATTGCGTGATCAATTCTACACTTAGAGGCATTCATTGTTTTAAATTCCAAGAGAATTTGCCTTCAGAATAAGCACTCTATAAAGTGTGAGAGGAATCTGTGGGATGGATTTTGAAATTTTATGGTTATAAAAAAATTATTGGAAGAAGGTGACACTTTCCAAAAAAGAAAATGTGAAATATTTATTTGAATTTTTGAGTTAGGTGAAGATAGAATGTGGAATCACATGGGATTCTATAAGTAAGATTATTTAAATATTGAAATATTTTTTGTTTATTTATATTTATTATTCCATTATTTTTTTATTAATATTATAGAATGTATTTATCCATCATTTTTGTATACTAGATATTGAGGAAATAAAATAATAACCAATTAAATTAATATTTCATATAGTTTATTTTATACGTGAGATAAATTTTATGCAAATTAAATAAAAAATAAAATTCATTACATGGGAAAGAAATGATTTTTTGGTATCTGGTCAATTAAATAATTATATTAAAATTGAGTATATTAATTTAAAAAAAATTATACACTTTGTCTCATTAATAGTGGATTTATTTTAACACTAATGCTCATAGTAATCAATATATTAAATTTTTTATGATATGGTTCACCTCTATTTTGACTGGACATGGTTTCCAATAATCTCAAATGTTCATCCCTATAAGAAAGAGGTTGAAAACAAGCGTTGAGTTCTAAAATGAAACATGTAAGGGCCATCTTGTTCTAAGAATCTACCATTGTATTTCATGGGTGTTCTGGGATTTTTGGGGGTTTTATTTATCGAAAATATATTTTAAATGGGTCTTCAATTTATCTTAATTATTATAAAGTTATTCAATTATTTTAGAAAAGATTTTTAAATGTTATAAATCATAAATAACAATATACTTTACTAAGTGTTAGTTTTTAAATAAATTTTTACATTCTTTCTAAAGAAATTAATCTTGTACAAAACCCTATCTTCATGTCATGGTAAATCCTTAATTTTAATATCTATATAAGTGTATGTTTATTACAATACAACGTATAAAGGTAAATACCTCACTATGTATAGTTAATTCCACATTCAATGAGTGAGTAATAGAATCTCACTGTCTACTTTAGCTATATAAACAAAGTTGTTTTTTCTTCTACATCAAAATGGTAGTCTATGAATTTAAAATGTAACATAAAGGTAGTATCTCATTTTTAAATCTCATGTAAATGTATACTTATGATTGTATAGATCTCATAAAGGAAATATCAATTTTCCATTCTTCATTTATGGGTTCTCATGTTAGTATTGTTGTGTGAAATAAATCATGTCTTTGTATTCATTATATATGGGAAATTAGTATTTTTCATAAGCTTAAAAAGGGTAATACTAAAAATTGACCACTATTTAAATTTAAAATCATTTAACATTCCATGATAACTTTTTTTAGTTATGCTTAAAATAATTTTCCCTTACATAGACCCTTCACTTTATATTTAGGTGAAAATTTACCCCGATTCCCTTTGTTTATATTCATGAATTCCTACAAAATTATTTTTTTGAGAAATTGTATTTTTTTTATTAGACATAATTGGAAATAAATAAAAATACTTATGGAATAATATTGGAATGGTTTAAATTGATAAACCCCTTGGATTAAATATATTTCAAAAAACTAAATGATACATTTGGAAATAAATTTCTATTTATATTCATAAATATATATAAAATTTATATAGAACTAAAAACATAAATTTAGGTTGAAAATTAATTAAATGTTTCGAAAAACATACTTCTATAAAAAAATGGTAATTTATGGATCATAATGTGATTTTATGGGGTTTTGGTGTTACTTTTTGTGAATTGAATAGTAGTACCATCAAATTCTATATTTCCCCTCTCCTATGTTTCCCTTCTCTTCTTATTCACATTAAAATAGATCACATATTGAGATTCATCAGATGATTCTTTAGTATTCTGAATCTACATTGATCCTTCATATTGGCCACATCATGTCATTTCAATTTCTATTATCATTCTACTCTTTTAATCTATACATTCACTATAAATTTTAATCACATAATGTTATGAATTGTGATCATGGTTCTTATCTTTGAATGGATCAAAAATTACTTTGTTGGGTATTCATTATCTTTCTTTTATTCTATGATCATGTTTGGATTAATCATTTTGGTGTCCCTTGGGTTAATAAATAGAATCAACCATAACCAGATAATAATAAAGAGATATACTAAGGGTAGAGAAAGAACATTATTCAATGTGATATCATTGAAAATTACTGTCAAAAAATTTAATAAAATAAAATGATGAATATTGAAAGACATAGAATATTGAATATAATTTCCTGAATCTTGAAATGAAAATTTGTTTCAAGAAGTAAAAAATTATTAGATAAAATTTTTTTATCAATTATAACCAGAATTAGAGAACAATGTATATCTTATAAAGAGTAAATAATTGATTATCTAAAAATTACATGAAGATAGGGAATGTATTGTCACATGTTGATTATTATTTTTATTATTACAAAAAATGAAACAAGAGAATTTAGATCCAAATTATATGAATTATATAGAGGGTGTTACTACATAATGATTTGATTTTTATTATTTTTTTATAAGTAGATTAAATTATTGAATTACATGATTTATTATTTCATGAAAATTATTATTTTATTCATGTAATTTCAAAATACAAAAGAAAAATTTTTGTCAGCTGAAACATGTATATTATTTCATTATTTAATTATTAAATAAATGAAAATTGTAAAATTATAGGATATAATAAATATTATTTTCTGTATAATTCCAAGCTACTATGGAATTACTTTTATTGTACTTTTTGTTATGTGTATGGTGAAACATGATTAAGAAAACATACTAATATGTTTATTTACTTAACTTATTGAAATAAAACAAGTGACATCTATGGTTTGATAATGATGAATCTTGGATATTTGTAAATAGGGATATGTGATCGCATGTGTTTTATTATATTCTTGATATTTCCACAGGATTTACCAGATAGTGATCTATATATTGGATGTGTTAATGGTTGTATTTATCAGAGTTTATTTTCACAAAAACATATTGAAAAAAGAAATATAAAATTATGAAATGATTTTAATATTGAAGTTAAATGAAATTCCTTGCTATTATTCACTAAATAATTATGAAAATATTATAATAATTACTAAATCGTTAATATGATAAAATTAAAACTATTGGTACCTATTGAAAATGGATTATTATTAGAGAAATCAATGTATAATTAATCAGTCAATTCAAGATTGTAAAGTATGATATGTTTACAAGGAAAAAATGTTTGAGATGGAATAGTCATGTATTTATTTTATAGATTTATGAATTATTTAATTTGATGACCTCAGTTCTATATGAATTTGTTTACAAAAATGATACTTTTTTATAATTTACGAATTCTCTAGGATGATTATATATTTGTTTTAATTTTATATCTAGTCATTCTAATTGGATTATTCCTGGTGGTTTCAGTTTATGGTTGGGTTTCAAGATGGTAATTTTATATAGTTTACAACTTCCTACAACATTTTTTTGAATAGTGAGTGAATCAATATGTTTCAAATGAGAAGTGGAGTCCAAGAGATCGTTGTATTTTTAAAATGGTAAAAAAATCACTAAAATATAGAGGATATTTTTTTTATGATTGTGGATGATGATGAAATAATAAAATATTAGCAAGAAACAACGGTGTTCATTGAAATTGGATTATAATTTTAAAGTATTACAAAATATAATGAATAAATTATAATATTAATTTCTTAATAAGGGAATAATAATTTATATTGACACTTTATTATTGTTGATATAGTTGGAATCTAACCTATAGAAATCATAGTCATGTTCATAGAGGTAATATAGTTAAATATAAATGTTAGACTCTATATTTTACCTCTAATGTTGTTGTGTGATGTCTATATCATTATATTTTTTGATTTTTTATGTCCCAAAAACATAGTCTATTGGTTTATCTTATGCACATATTGGTCATGGGTTTGAGGTGTTTTTTAATTTATTGTTTATTGAATGAGTACAAGGTTGACTACTCCCTCTATGATACTCTCAACTTTGTATGAACTATGTATGTAGACATACCTAGGCTATTAACCCTTACTCTTATAGGATGTTTCATTACACTATTTGTGATGGCTCTCAGTTACAATGTACTAGTATGTGTGAATTTATATGGATTAAGTTTATAGTATATACATTTAAATTTGATATAAATATTATGTATATTAAAAGTGAACTCTTTAATGAGTTTCATTGTCTTGAGGTGTAGTGAAAGGTACATCTACTTTTAGTAGAATTTAGACATACAACCAGGTTATGAGATATGATAATATGATGTTATGAGTTTAAAGAGATAATTGTGATGTGGATATGATGGGTTAAAATGGTGTAGAAAGATGGTGACTATTCTATTATGATAAGATAAACATGTTTCAATACATGATAATTGTGATATAATTATCTAAAAAGGAAAGATTACATAGGCATAATTGGGAGGGACTGGACATGAGTCATTGGGGTATATTGTTACTAGTTCAATGGGAACTTAGTATAGGGGTTACCTTATAGGCTTTTGATATAATTAAAATAGATTTTATTCATTTCATGAAGAGTGAGCCATTTGTAGGATGGGATAATAGTTTTTTCTTAATAAATGATCATGTTGTTCCATTTTTTTCACTAGTTTTATAAATGCTTCTTTATCATTTAGTATAGTTTTAGGGAGGAACCTAGAATGTGTATATGTTTTTGTAACCCATTGAATATGTAAACTATATTTTAGCTCTATCAAAGAGATATATTATTCATGTAGGTAGATATCTTGTCAGGGATTTTTCAGGAGTTCTAAGTGATCATGGTTACTATTGTTGTAGTGGATGGGGATATGTTTTCAGTTTTATTAATAATTTAATAAAATATGCATGACACCCTCAATGAAATTCAACAACAAATTCACAATAAGTGGCATGCTTTTGGGGATTAATGGTTGTCTCCTACAAAAGCCTATAATAGGTTCTAGTGGATTCAAATCATGAAAAAGTGTTGTGAAGAATATACCCAAATTAATACATAACTATCAAATACAATGGAAGAATTATAAGGGAATATTCATCCCAATATAATAACAATATAAGAAAACATCAAAGGAAAATGCCACTCAAAATCATGTAACAACAATATAAAATATAAAAATAAACTATTTTATAATTCAAGTGTCACATACAATATAAAATGGATATCTCTTAGGTAGATTAAATAAGAATAGATCCAAAACTAAACATAAGTAAATGATACATCCAAATAAACTAGTATCAACTCCTAGAACGATCATGTCTCCCAATACTGATATTTCATCCCTAAACATCAGCCAATGTAACAAGGCCCTTTCCCTTAACTAGTTCTTTAATCATAAAGAATATTTGATTTATAGGGTACCCAAGAAAGATGTGTGTAAAAATAAATAGGGAACCAATAAATCAAGCACCATAAAATTTCACTAAAACATATTTCATATCAATATTGAATACTAATAAAGTAAATAAATAATTTAAAATTCACTCAGTGAAGTGATCAATAAAAAACTACATGTATCCACAACAACATCATCCAGTCATAGATAGGTATTTTTTAACCATATCCTAAACACAAATCAAATATAAAAAATATATCCACCCTTATATAACAATAAAGGTGAATCATATTCTACAATTAGGTATACTATGTCATTTATGCAACACCATCATGGAAATATATGTGAATAATCGATAAATGGTTTAATATCTAGATAAAACAAGGCATCTCCATGTGGGCATGAATCAAAATCACTATGTGGATTATATAAAAACACTATTAGCCTCATATGTATGACATTACAGAAATACAACTCCCCACATGTGGGTAATGTACCATTAAAACCAACTCTTGATGTGGATGATTCATCATTACCATAAATTTATATGTGGTTGATATGACAAGATATCAATCTCTAGGTGGAAGATATACATGTTGTAATAGTTTCTATGGGTATCATGAAACATCATACTTCACCCATGGCTTAATTGTGTTCCACAAAAAAACATAGGGGGATGATGCATTATAATAATAAAAACCTCAATATGGATGATATCTAATGAGAGAAACTATTCAGTTGTATGGTCCACCAATAACATAACATCATAGGGTGGATGTCACACATTCTTCATACCATAGTCATGTAATGAACATCCACTTACGAACTAAATGTTAATGAGGTACCATTAATAGATCATCTATAAGGTAACTGATGGTTCACTAAAAAATATTAAGCCTATAATCTACCACAAATCTACCATTTATGGGAGTGAGATACCACAAACGCAATAAGAAATCATCATATTAAGAAAATAAACATTTAAAAGAATATAAATATAATTTAAAATAATTTGATATAAATTGGGTCATATGGTAAGGACACCAACCCACTCAAGGCCTCATTCCTTTTCAATCCCACCCCTTTTATATCACATTTTTAAGCCATTTCTAATTGATGAATAGTGTAAAACACCCCATATGGTTTCTAAAAGAAATAATCCAACAAATTCAGAAATAAAGGGTCTAAATATATTGTCTCAAATTAAAAATCACATATTAATTGGACATCTGGGTCTAGTTTTTCAAACACTCACTTCTTGAAAATAACTGAAGATTTTTCTCGGTTTGACTTGTGCCACATGAATTTAATGAAAATTATTTAAATTAGTTATATCATATACCCAATGACTAGTTGTTTATCATAATTAATATGATTCATGACACAATAGTAAATACTAATTCAATAAAATGTTAACACCTACCAATATCAGATTTTATCCCAATCCTCAAGAACCACCAACTAATTCTGTGTCAAATGGTATAATCATGAAATAGAAATAACTACACTTATGCCTAACTTATTGATACATAGTGATGCAAATATAAAAAAATGATAATAAAAAAAAGATATATATTCTTAACATTAGTTATTCACTGAGACCTAGAAATATTGAATCCATTAACAAACTATTGTAATTTATGATTTGGAAGTGAGTAATGAAGATGAAGGGAGGGGGATGTTCTATTTTGTAACTGATTATAAAATGAGAAGAAGATATCATTTTAAATAAAAAATAATGAAATCAATTTAACTGATTTGTATTTAAAAAAATGAAATGGACTATAGGGAATATGGTCTGGAACTACTAGTCACATAGTACCACAACGAGTGACCTCTCCAAGGTTATAGACCACCTGATTGCTGGCCTGGAGCCAACACCCCCATTAGAAATACAAAAAATTGAATAGTGGATTCTATCAAAAGAAAAATGTCCGAACACCTAATATGTTCTCCAAAGATATACCCTTGATCAACAAAAAATGTAACACCTCAACTTCCACGGTATGTTTCTCATTTAATAGTGCAATAGCTAGCATTGTATGCAACTTCGAGTCCTAACACACCATGACCAATCAAACTAGCTGTAATGAATAGTAATACCTACTTTTTTAAATTTTATAAATTTTAGTTTTCAAGGACTTAAATTATGTAATTGTAATATCAAAACTATCTTAGGGTGAATTTTTTGTATTTCCCTAAAAACATTCAATTTTTTATGAATATTTAAAAACACTATTATTGTTTAAAAATGAATTTTTATTTAAATAATTATTTATTTTATTTAAATTTATTTTATGTAAAAGTAGATTAATAATACCAATATTAGTTCAATGTAATTAATTTAAGTCATTTTATAATAAAATTAGATGTATAAAAGATTACTTATTTTTTGACGTCTTTTACCCTCCATCAAGGACCATTAACAAATTTCCATAAAATTTAATTTTATCGATTCAGTGAATTGAATTTAGAAAATAAAAGAGAAAGAGTTAATATCATTAGGTAAAATTTCGTTCAATAAGATGAAAATAATTTTTGGTGAATCGTAACTTTGGTCTTTTATTTACAACTGTTAAATGTAAATATGATAATTATAGGTAAAATGATATTATTATTACCATAACACATGTCTTATTTCTATTATATAAGTGTATTAAGACCAAAATAAACATTAGGAATAAAATATTATCCTTTTGGTCCTTTGAGATTATATTAGGGGATTTATTATCATTTTATTTAAAAAATAGTTAAATGTTTTAAATTCAAATTTTCATAACTATAACATTTTTAATATAGGTTTATATGTAAGTTAAATTAGACTCTAAATATTCATTACAAATCTAAAATTTTTCCTACATAATTTTTTTTATTTATAATTTTATATGTTAAATAATTAAGTTTATTTATGACAGAATTATGATGCAGTAATTACCTTTTTAATTCTTGGTTAAAATAATTGATTTTATAAATATCCAAATAAATGAAATTGAGACTTTTGATGCCATCCAAAATATTTATAGATTAATATGACATTTTAGGGTTTATTCAATGATTTTTTTTCTAAATATTATTATTGTTATGACTTTCAAAAAAAATCAAATTTTAAATAGCGTCAAAATTGAAAAAAATGAGTATTTAAAACAAATACTATATTATTAAAGGATATAATAATCCTAAAAATTTAAGGATAAAAAAAGAGCATATATAATGATAAATATTTCATTAATGAACAACTTGGGGTAATTTTTTATTTTTATTTTATGTTTATTAACCATTTATTATAATAATTCCACACTACATGGTAAAAGTTAAACTATTTAACTAAGAGTTAAATGAAAATGATACGGTTAATATAGTGGCCCAAACCTGTCTAAACCTATTGGTTGGGTGTTTTTAGACCCATCCCCACCTTTTACTAAAATAAATTTTATTTAATCCATTATTAACCAAATATGATTTTATAATAAATTAATATTTCAAGATTTTCCTAATGTGACCCTCTCCTCTCTTATAAAAGGTTACTTCTCCTTCTCCCAATATTACATCTCCAGAGCCATTAGGATTAGAAAAAAACTTCTCAAATATATCCTAAACAACACTCAAATAAACATAAAGAAATTAATTTGATCAAAAAACCATCCTAAGGATACCTTTTGATCAAATCAAAAGGAAGCACCCGAGGAAAAGATAATAATTTCATCACCTCTATCAAAGTTCTGTTCTCTTTACACTTCAACATTATTTGTTATTTATGTAAAAAAATAATTACTCTAGTACCTTATACATACTATGATGTTTTTATAAATATGGAACGACCATATTCATTATTGTATTCATTCTGTAAATGAAAAAGTCACCGTACGTGCGTACGTACAGCTTATCGTCTCCACGTCGTGGTGTAGTTTGTTATACAACACTTAATTATTTTTATGGGTATAATAATGAGTAGAATTTATGTAAATAATAAATAGAATATGTTAATCATTCTTTTTATAAGATATACCATCCAATTACATACAATTTCACGGTCAATAGAATGATATTTTTGCTCATGTGTACGTACGGATTATTGTCTCCACAAATACGATGAGATTATTTCCCATCGCAACAACCCAAGAATAATTTTCATTTTATGGTATGAAATGATATTTAAGAAATTAATATCATTCTATATATGATTCAGATACATCCTATTCATAACAAACATGACATACGTTACAAAAAAATTAAAATGAATCTGTTAACACCCAAAACAATGATACTACCATAATATTTTTAACAAATCAATATTAGAAGATCATATATTATATAATATTTACGTATATGGTTCTTGTAAAATTTTACTAGAAATTGTTTTACTATTATATATGAGATTAATGTACCCTCGACCAAGGAAAAGTACAAAGTAAGGGTTAATTTTACATTCTTTTTACTTATCCAAGGTTGTTAATATGTAAGTATCTAATGGGACCTTTTTGTCATGTACATACATGTTTCTTAAAATTTTATTTCAAAACATTCTTAATATTTACTAGACTATAGGTTAAAGTTAATTATACCCTTTTTTGACTTTCTATTAAATAGTTTTAGGAAGTCTTTCTGTCATTTTCCAAACTAGGTACTATATGAACTTTTCAAAAAATTATGTTAAGAATGAATTTACAATATATATAGAGGGTGCGTCTATTCTCTACCATTATAACACATTAGAATCTTCTCTTACAAGATTATTTGAAAATTTTAAAAATAAATGTTTTCTTTTATAATTCTGTGACTTTTAAATGATTTCAAAATTTCTCTCAAATAATTTTGAAATAATCTATGTCAACATCCTTTGATGGATTTTACACTTGTTTGATGTAGATTTATAATGATACAATCTTTCATATTTTATTTTAGGTCTTGTGATATGTTTGACTGCGGATGTGTTATTTTTATACCAGTCATGGTTTATCGTTAATGTATTGATATTTCTTATGTTATTCTTAATAAGAATGTTTATGTTATGTTTCAAATATTTTCATATGAGGATTGAATTGGACATAGTAAGTAATGGGTGGAGCCCACTATAGATCCTCAATCCATTTGTAGGTCTCATGAGACAAAATGGTTTCATGGCATAAAGCCTTGAAAAAAATCAAATTTTTATTCTTGGAATGAGGCCTTGACCATGTCATTATGATGTCAGGCATTAGGTTTTCTATCATTATGAAATTAGCTATTGATATTACATGTGAGTATTTGACTAGTAAAATATCCATGTGAATATTAAATAGAATTATTTTGATTTGTATTTACAATATTATGTTGAAGTTCATGTTTAAAAAGGCCTTTGTTTTAGTCTTATACATTTCCTTAAATGTTTATGTTTATTAATGAATGTTTCTTCTCTATTGTTATTCTTACTGAGCATCTGAGCTCACCCCATTCTATGTTTTTTTTTTTCCTAGGATGTGAAGAAGTATTTTTTTATTAACCTGGAGGGTGGGCTCAGGGATATATGTGTGTTAAAAGGGGAAAGAATTTTTTTGTTTTTATTTCTTGATGTAATGTATAACTTATGTATGAATAAAGTAACTACTATGCTACCAAACTAATTTAAATTTAGAGACTTGATCTCTTGTGATCATGCCAATGTTATGTAATAATTCACAAACTCTGGGTAACTAGGGATAGGGAGTTATAGTTGGTATGAGATAATGTTTAGTACAAACCTTAGAAACTTGATTTAGAAAAAACCTAATTAGAGAACATTGTCCTAAGATGAACTATTAGGATTAGTATTGAATAATATCCTAGAATTTTGGTAATGTAAACATTTAGTGAGTTTTCCAAGAAATACATCCATGTATGGATACATGCCGGTTGAGGCAGATTAGGCATATATGTACGAGGAGTGAAAATATTGAAAAGGTGTTTTGGGTTTGACCTGGGGTATCATGGTAGTTGACAATGGGCCTTGAAAAACACTTGGTTACAACACTCCCAGGGTATATTATTAGGATAATTCACAATTTCTGTACAAACCATTATGAATTATTTAGGAGTATATACTTCCTCAAGGAATTTTTTTTATTATTATGAATTATATTGATTAACTATTGGATTTATTTTAAGTGTTTTACATGTTTGGAATTATGTATTGTCATTCAGAAACTAATCTAGTGAGTGCCATTTTTTAGAAATGGTTCCCAGTGGATGGAATGGAATCCATATAAACTAACGTAATTCATGTAGGGACTACCCACAAACTAAAGATAATTATATTGGAGCAAGTGATGCAACTGGTGCTGATCAGCTAATCACAATATAGGGACAAGTCAATCATGTTAGGAATAATAACCTTACCCATATGGATAACCCTAATCCACAACGTGGATCGTAAATGTTATACTTATTCATGAGGAAACAACCAAAAACATAAAATGGGAATACAAAACAATTTTAGCTGAGAAATGGATAAGTTCCTTAGAAAAAATATTCCATGCTTTGGGGAGTAGCCAAAGGAAAAAAGTTTTCAGGGCAGTTTATCGCCTCACAGGGGATGCAGATTAATGGTGTTCAATTATTCAAAACATATTGGATGATGATGAAGTATCAAATATGAAATGTAGGAAGTTTATAGATCTTTTCATAGAAAAATACTTTCTTCGTGATCATGAAGCGGATATGGGAAGGCGATTTTTGACTGTGAGGCAAAAAGAGGATGATAATGTCGCAAAGTATGAGGCTATTTTTACAACATTAGAAAGTCATGGTAAAGATTACATATGTAACCGAAGGAGTA
Organism: Viscum album; assembly: GCA_963277665.1. Lineage (NCBI taxonomy): Eukaryota > Viridiplantae > Streptophyta > Magnoliopsida > Santalales > Viscaceae > Viscum > Viscum album. The sequence continues at coordinate 238,166,846 of OY728133.1, read as the reverse complement.
ATATTGATTGATTATATGATGTGTTAAAACCATTTCCCTATCTAGCATTAGTCTTAAAATACTTCTATTCATATGAAGATATAGTCTCATATGCTATCATTGCAGAAAATTAATTCTCTATGTCTTATGAATTTAATGCAAAGCAATAGAAGAAGTGATCTGTTGAATATTCTATAAATGGAAATAAGGGGAAGAATGAAAAAATTTAATTTCAATCATGTAGTAAATGAGGTAAAAAACACCCTAGTACTTGCCTAAATGGAATGGGATACTATTACAAGTGTAAAGAAATAGGCCAACATGCTCTTGATTGCAAAGGGAAGAAAGAGACTATCAATGTCGAATGCTTCAATAGTAGAGAAATGGGGCATTATGGGAATGAATGTCCAATTCTACAAGGAAAATGACCTTAGTAAATTCCAAGAGAGCAAGGCCAAGCATATTTGATCACTACTGCTGGGGTTGAAGCTTTGAATGATGTGGTGGTAGGTAATTTAATGGTTTCCTCAAATTTAACCAATGCTTTATTTGATCCTGGATCATCTCACTATTTCATATCTTCCCAGTTTTCTTAGAAAATTTGATATTTCAAAATTGATTTAACATGGGGTTTTTCAATCAAAACTCCAAAGGGGAGTATCATTACGACAATTTATTATCAATCAGTTCCCATTAGAGCATATAAATGTGCTTTATATTCTCATATCATCATTATATGCCTGATTAAATTAGTTATAATATTGGGTAAGGATTGGATTTCCGACCATAGTGCAAAAATTTATTGTAATAATAAAGAAGACACAACTTTTTATGATGATAAGGTGTACCATATATTTACAGAAGAAACATCACCATCTGATTCTTATCTAGATCCACACCATGTAGCTCTAATAAATTCAATTATTGGGATGAAATAAAGTTAAATAACTATGGGTGAAGAAATGAATGTTCAAATATATTACGTACCTATTGTTTAAGAATATATAGTTGTGTTTCCAAATGATTTACCTCGACCTCTTCCAGAATGAGAAATTGAGTTTTCCTTTGATATAATTTTTTTGTTCAAGGTTCATATCGAAGACCCATTATGGAATACCCAATGTGGAATTAGTGGATCAATATAGAAAACTATAATAATTGAGTATTATAGGATTTATTCACCCTAGTGCTTTTCAATGGGGAGCCACTATTCTTTTCGTTAATAAGAAAGATAGATCAATGAGGTTTTCATTGACTACAGGGAGATCAATGAAATAATAATAAATAATGTGTATCCCCTCCTTGCATTGATTATTTATTTGATCAACTTCATGGAGATCAATATTTTTCAAAGATTGATCTTCGATCTGGATGTCATAAGTTGTGCATGAAGAAGGAAGACATTCCAAAGACACCATTTTGAAATACGTACGGGCTTTAAGAGTTTATAAATATGCCTTTTGGACTGACTAATGCACCCTTTTTCTTCATAGATCTAATGAATATGGGTTTCAAGGAATATCTTGATGAAATTATAGTGGTATTTATTAATGATAAATTTGTATACTCCAAAATCTATGAATATCATGAATATCACTTGCTTATTATTCTAAAGACTCATATAAGAAGTGAATTATTATATGGGATGTTTAGAAAGTGTGAATTATGGATTTAAAAGATTTATTTTTTTCACTAGATTGTCATTATGAATGGAATCTATATTGATCCTTCCAATACAAATGCAATCCTAAAATGTCTAATAGCAACAAGTACAATTGTGGTATACAATTTTATTGTTTTAGTAGGTTATTTTCGGCACTTCGTCCTCAATCTGTCCTGATTGGCTAACCCATTAACCAAACTCACAGGCAAAGGGGTTAAATTTGATTGGAAAAAATTATGTGAAGATTTTTTTAAAGAATTAAAGATAATAATAGTCAATAATCTTATATTGACTCAACCATAGAGGAATTATGGGTTTGTTATTTAGAGTGATGTTTCAATGGAAGGAAATTGTTGTGTCCTTATGCAGAATGATAGATTTATTGCCTTTTTAACACAACATCTATAAATTCATGGAAAATACTATCCCACTCATGATCTTGAGTTTGTAGCTGTAATCATTGCTCTGAATTTACGGATACACTATCTATATGGTAAAAAATGTGATATTTATACATATCACAAGAGTTTGAAGTATATTTTATCACAAAAATAACTCCACATGAATCAATGAAGACGGATCAAGATACACAAGGACTATGATTTCACTATACACTACCACCTGGGGATGGAAAATAAGGAGGAATATTCTTTGAGCGGAAAGGATCATGGAGTTTTTAAAAAAGAAGAGAGTATAAATGGATCTGATGTTCATGGATCTAGAAAAGATGGATATGGGAATAATCATGGAAGGTGAAACAAAAATTTGTTCTTCAAATGATTGACAATCCATCTTGACTAGAAAGGATAAAAACTTCTCAAAATGATGATGACGAGTTTCAAAAAAATTAAAGTAGTGAACGATGGGAGATTGATCAAATTCTTATATGAAGATGGAATATTAAAATTTGGGAAGAGACATTGTGTTTTGACATACCTGGTTTAAAAATGGAATTTTTGGATGATTATTATAGCTCTAATTTCTTTACAACCCCTAGTAGCTCTATGATGTATAGAGATTTGAATGAACATTTTTGGTTAGACAACATGATGAGGGAGATTTCTAATTATATATCAAGATGTATGGTTTGTCAATAGCTGAAGGCTAGAAGACAACTACCTAGAGGAGTTATACAACATCATCCCATACCTGAGTGGAAATGGAATGATATTATGATGGAATTTCCCATGGGGCTACCAAAGACTCCTATAAGGAATGATGCAATACGGGTTATTATTGATAGTTTTACCAATGCAACACATTTTCATACAATAAGAGAAGATTTACTACTTAAATGTTTAGAAATACTATATATTAATGAAGTTGTAAGACTTCATGGAGTACCCCTATCGATTGTTTATGATCACGATCCTTGTTTTACCTCAAGATTCTGGAAAAGTCTTTTGAAGGACCTAGATACTAAACTTCATTTGACCACTTCCTACAACCCTCAAATTTATGGACAATTAGAATTGAATATTAATCCTTAAAATACATGTTGAGATTTTACTCAAATGACATTAAAGGTATGTGGGATCAATATTTACCACTGGTTGAATTTTCTTATAACAATATCATTCATTAAAGCATTCAGATGACACCATATAAAGTGTTATATGGAACGAGATATCACACACCAACCTATTGGGATGATGTTGATGAATGAAAACTTGCATGCCTTGAATGTATTGAGGAAACAATAAAAAAGGGGATGATTATCCAAACCCACATCAAAGAAGCTCAATGCTAACAAAATAGGTATGTCGATAACAAAAGGAAGGATTTGGAATTTCAAGTAGGTGACCATGTTTTTCGGAATGTATTTCCCTGGAAGATTAATATATGTTTTGGTAAGAATGAAAAATTAAGTCTTAGTTACATCAGACATTTCAAAATTAAAGAATGAATTAGAGTTGTAGCTTACCATTTCGAAATTCCTGCAAGTCTCACCAAAGTTCATGATGTGTTCAATGTATCACTATTGATAAAATACATCTCTGACCCAACACATTAACTCACCTATGATAAAATAGAACTGGAACACGATCTGTCTTATTTTGAAAAGCCTATCAATATTTTTTATACTAAAGAACAAGTGTTGAGAAACCAGACGACTCGTCTCATAAAAGTTCTATGGAGAAACCATAAGATTGAAAAGGAAACGTGGGAACTCGAGGAAAATATGATGAATAACTGCCCAAATATTTTAATGCAGTGGTATTATAGAAATTTTGAGGATTTAATTATTTTAAGGGGATAAGAATGTAACAACCCATGCTTATAAGGTATGTTTACCTTTCAATAATGCAATATCTTGCACCATATGAAACATCGAGTTCTAACACACCACGACCAATCAAACTATCCATTATGAGTTGTAATACCCACTTTTTGAAATTTGATAAATTTTATTTCTAAAAAATGGACTTCATTTTTTGATTCAGAATATAAAAATTAGCTTAGGGTTAATTTTCAGTATTTTCATGAATACTTTCATTTTTTTATGAAAAGTGAAAAACACGACGTTATTGTTTAAAACCGTCATTCTATTTTAATAACTATTTTTCAACATATTTTACCCACCTCCTGGGAATGTTATAAAATTTGAATAAAATGTAATTTTACCACTTCAATGATTTAAATTTATAAAATTAGAGAGAAACAGTTAATATCAATAAGTAAAATGTGGTTCAATAAGATGAAAATAATTTTTGATGAATAATAACTTCGGACTTCAATTTATCACAGTTAAAATTAAATAGGGTAATTAAATGTAAAAATGATATCATTATTACCCTAACACATGTCTTGATTCTATTAGATAAGTTTATTTTTACCAAAATAAACCTTAGGAATATAATATAATTTTTTTGTCCCACTTGTATTAGATTAGGGCATTTATTATTATTTTATATAAAGAAGAGTAAAGAGTGTTAAATTCAAATTTTCCTAACTAAAACATTTTTAATATCAGTTTATACATAAGATAAATTCAACTATAAATATTAATTAGAAATATTGAAAGATTTCCCACATAATAATTTTTTATTTATAATTTTTAGACAATATATAATTAAATTTATTCTTAACAGAATGATGATGTAGTAATATCATTTTTAATGAATGGTTAAAAAAATTGATGTTAAAAATATCCAAATAAATGTAAATTGAGACTTTTTATGCCATAAACGAATTTTATAGATTAATATTACATGTTAGGGTTTATTAAATTAATTTTTTGTCAAGTAATCATGATTCATGACTTGCACAGAAATTAAATACTAAATTGTGTCAATATTTATATAAATGAGTTTTTAAAACAAATACTATATTATTAAATGATATAATATTCCTAAAAAATAATGTTCATACAAAGGACATATATAATGATAAATATGTCATTAATAAACCAAATTAGGTTCTCTTGGATTTTTATAGTATGTTTATTAACCATTTATTATAATAATCCAAGAATACATGGTAAAAGTTAAACTATTTAACTAAGAGTTAAATCTAAATGATAATGCTTTTATGGTGACCTAAACCTATCTAAAACCTATTGGTTGAGTTTTTTTGGCCCATACCAACATTATCCTCGAAATAAATTCTTTTTTGGCCATTATAAATTTAATATTATTATAAAATTAATTAACATTTCAACTTTTTTCTAAAGCGACTCTCACCTCTCTTATAAAATGGTACTTCCCATCCCCTCAAATTCACACCTCCAAATCCAGTTGGATGGACCAAACCCTTATCAAATATCATCCCAAGTAACCTCACTTCAAACTAGAGTACTTAATTTTACCATTAATCAATCTTATGGATCCATTTTTATCAAATCAAAAGGATGCACCCGAAGAAGAAGTAATAATTTCATCACCTCTTTCAAAGTTCTTTTCTTCTTCCACTTCTTATTTCATTGTTATTTTCATACCAAAAAAATAGATATAGTAACTTCTACAGAATTTTATTTTATTATAAGTATGGAACAACAATATTCATTATTACATCCATCATATGAATGAAAAGGTCACCATATGTGGGTATGTGCGGCTTACCGTCTCTGCGTCGTGGTGGAGTGTGTTATTCAACACTCCATTATTTGGATGGGTATAATAATGAGTCGAATTGATGTAAATAATAAATATAACATATTAATGACTCTATATAGATGATATTCCATGAAATTATATATGATTTCTCCATCAATAGATTGATATTTTCACTCACGCATACATACGGATTACCGTCTCCACGAACACAATGAGATTCATTCCCCATCATATCAATTCTATAATAATTTTCATTTTATGGTTAAATATGTTGTTTAAGAACATAATATAATTATGGTTATAAATTAAATACATTTTATTTATAGAAAACATTACTTACATAACATAAAATATAACGGAAAACGAATTAGTTAACACTCAAAATAATGACACAAATAAAATATTATTAAAAAATCAATATTAGAAGATCACATATGATATCATATTTATGTATATGGTTCTTGTGTAATTTAATAAAAATTCTTTAAATATTATACATGAGGTTAATATACCATCGAATAAGGAAAATTACATGGTATGCTTTAGTTTTACAATCTCATTACTTATCTGAGGTTGATAATATGAAATAATCTATTGTGACCGCTTTATCATCCACATACATGAATCATAAAAGTGTATTTATATTTTTTTTACTATTTAATATACTATATGTTAACTTCATTTATACCATTTTTTGACTTTTTATCAAATGGTTTTAAAGTAAACATTCTGTCGTTTTCCAAACAAGGTATTTTATGACCTTTTTGACAAATTAATGTAAGAATGTTTTTAACTTATATAGAAGGTGTGGCTATTATTCATCATTATAACACCTTTGAAGCTTACCATAAAAGCTTATAAGAATATTTTCAAAATAAATTTTTTATTTTATAATTACATTACTTTTAAATGATTTCAAAATTTCTCTCAAATAATTTTGATTTCATCTATGTCACCATCCATTGATGGATTTCACACTTGTTTCATGTTGATTTATTATGATAAAATATTCCATATTGTATTGAAGGTTTTGAGATATTTTTTACTATGGATGTGTTATTTTTATACCATTCATGGTTTATGGTTAATGTATTAACATTTCCTATGCTAGTTTTAATATGAATGTTTGTGTTATGTATCCGATTTTTCATATGAGGAATGCATTAGATTTAGTAAGTGACGTCTGGATCCCACTATAGATCACTGATGCATCAATAGGTCTCATGAGACAGTATAGTGTCTTGGCACAAGGCCTTGACAAAATCTTATTTGCAGTCTTGGCATGATGCCTTGACTATGTGGTTTTGATGTCCGACATTATGAATTCCATAATTATATTGATATTACATGTGATTATTAGACTAGTAGAATATCCATGTTAATAAGTAAATGACATTATTTTGATTTATATTTTCCATATTATGCTATATTTTATGTTTAAAAATGATTTTGTTTTAGTCTTATAAATTTCATTATATTTTTATGCTTATTTATGAAATTTTATGTTATATTGTTATCCTTACTGAGTATATAAGCTCACAACTTTATATGTTTTGTTTTTTCAAGGATGTGAAGAAGTATTTTTTGGATGACCCAAATTTATAGGGTACTAAACGAATCAATCTTTAGAGACTTGATCTTTTGTGATCATGACAATGTTATGTAATAATGCATCGACTCTGGGTAACTAGGTCCCGAGCGTTACAACAAAAACCTTAAAAATAAAAAATTCATCACAATACAAAAGGATTGGTTAAATTTAAATCAAAAAACCCACATTAAAATATGTGTTTTGTTACACTAATGAAATTTTCAACAATATTATATTCCATAAGCTTATTATCCCTAGTGTTTTAAGATTAATGAAAATTATTGTGAGATGATTTTATTTTCTAATTGATAATTCTATATGCTGGATGATAAATATTTCATATTAATAGTGAATCATCACTCTCATTATTAGGAGAACCATTCGGGTTTTTAAATGAGTATTCTCCAATTTTTCATTGGTTTTTGAAATTTTATTTCATGAAGATATTTTAACATATATTTTATAATATCAATCTACAGTATGTAGAACAAGGTTGATAGCTCTATTATTATATAATTTTTTCATTACAAGTCACTCAAAGGTTGGGATTTACTTTTTGGGATTTATTTGTAGTAAATTTCCACTATCTAAATGTTGTTGATTAAGAGAACACATCCATGTTTTTCGGTTCCCCGGGCCATCATGTAGAGTACTAGGGCTACAAGATCAGTACTTATATCCATTCAATTTCTATTAGAGTCACTGGGGGCATTTATTAGTAAGGTACTAATATTTTTTTGGAATCTAATGATTTCTTAATACCTTATAGTATCAATCATCCACACTGATATGGTTTCTATTATTTTTAGTAGCTATTTTGTGATGTTTTTTCTCCCCTCTCTTCTAAAAAATAGTTTTCAAATTAATGGATTTGATATATTTTTTTATAATATGGTAAGGGGAATCATTCTAGTATAGTTTCTTTTCAATTTTTTATCTCTTTTGAGATCTTTTGAGATTAGGTAAATGGATCAAGCATAGTATGTGTAATTAATTTCTATTCATTAGATCTCAATTACTAAGGGTCTTGTTTTTGTGTTTACCATCATTGGTCTGGAAGAGGAATTTTTTTCCTCATTCTGAATGTTGGTTTCTCAATATTATAATTTAACCCATCGAATTATTTATGTTCTTTGATTCTTTCCATAGGTGTTGATTATGTAAATGATATATAGTAATTCCATTAATTTATTTAGGATGTGTTAATGTTTTAAAAAATTGGGGTTTGGATCAAATCCATTTGAGAAAATTGTGTTCCAAAAATGCCTCAATGACATATTAAAAGGGAAATTCGTTTTCAAGCATGAAATATTTTTTCGATCACTATAGAAATATTTTTATAAAATAATGGGTCTTGGATTTAAAATTTATTTTTCTTAAGAAAATGATTATAAAACAACTTTTATGATTTCACATTATAAAAGTTTTATAATTTTTTTTTGTTTTCCTAAATGTGATTATTAATTAATAGAACAATTTAGAGACATTTAAGTATATGGATAAAAACAATATAATCTCTATTTAATTTATCAACCCCTATAAGAGGTTCCCTTGATGACATAATAACTAGGGGAATCCTTTTCATAAAACTGATGATCCCGTACATTAAAAGTCTATATGCCAATGTGTGTTCCTTTGAGACTCTTAGTTTTTTGGCTATAAACAGCCTCATTTCATGTATAACTCACTTAAATTCGTTTTGATTCCATTAATTTCATAATCATTTGTTATTATTATATTCTGAATTTATTATGTTATTTATTTAATTCCATGAAAAGAGTTTATTAATCTATTTATGCATTTCAAAATATATTATTTCATATTTCTCTCATTTATTATTGAGGTTATTTTTAAGGGAATTTTATTACTATTAAAATAAATCCACTAGATTATTTTTATATGGAAATATTTTTATTAATACATCATTTTAGAAATATTCATTACTAAAACACTAATAGATAAACATGGTTAGGCATTCTTCAGATTCTTGGTAGGATCCTATAGGGCTCTTAACCTCACAACCTACTTCTGAATTTTGAAAATTTTCAACTTAGTTTTGAAGGATAAAATTATAGGGAATATGACCATATTGATGATAACTCACATTGATTGTGTTTATATTTAATGGGATAGGATGGAGGGGAATCATAATGATATAATGATAGACTCAAAGGTTATTTTCAGTTGCATTTCCTTAATAATATTCCAATTCTACTTTGAGAAATTATTATCTAGATTTTTTTGTGACATTATGGTTGTCATTTGAATTATGATATGTTTTTTCTTATTTTTGGATTTAATCTTTTTATTTTCTTAATTTTATTTATATGATTAGGGTGAAATAATTTCCATTTTTTGGTATGTTACTCATATTCATTGCCCTAGACTTTGGGGATCATGAATACGCCATGTCCCTTACAGAATGTCAATTATAGTGATGTCACAGGTTTATCAACATTATCCTATTCTAAATTTTTATCGAAGCCTTTGGTCCTATAAAACCATTGATCATGCTTATGTATTACCCTCTTGTGTATGGTGGTTATCGATAGACTGATTATAGGACTTTCAGAACACTAAATTTAATGGTGTTTGGTGTCTATATATCTCAGTTTTATGATAATAGTTGAGTTACCATGTCAATTAATGGATTTTCTATTGTTGTTACTGAGGGTTTTTTACTTCTTTTATTCATTTCTTTAAATTCAGTTTATATTAATGGAATCAAATTATTCAGTAAATTTTTTTGTCTTCTTATTTTATAGATTATGTATCCTATAATAAGAGTACTCTATACTATAATAGTGGAGTCTATGGATCATGCCCCATAGGAAAATCCTTTAATTGATCCATTTTTATTAAAAACAATCATTCGTACAATTCAAATGATGGGACTTGTCACCAATATTGAACCTAATTTAAATTTGGATTTTGTATCAAAATTTATTTATAATTATCAACCAATATTTTATGGTGACAACAATCCAAATTATATAGAGTAAACGATTGAGTGATATGATATAAATTTCGAATTTATTATAATTCAAGAATAAAAAATTACTATCTTTTATAAATATAGGCTTGAAGGTCTACGAAGTATGTTTTGGGAGTCTAATGTGTAAACAAATTTACATGAAAATCTCAATATGACTATCTTTATGAGTTCTTTGATCTAATAGTTATATCCTAGCATGTTGTAGGAAGGAAAGGAATAAGGTTTTGTTACATGTGAGAAGGGTGATCATTCTATCATAGAGTATGCTCCTCAGTGTTATGAGTTATACATCATGTATTATGATCTTCTTTCAAATTATTATCTCAAATTGAAGAGTTTTGATATGATTTTACTAGAAGATATATAATTTTTTTGATTCATATGTGCCTACCCACCCATATCGGGGTTTTAGATAATGTAGATATGTTCAAGGTGAACATAGAAGGAAATTCTAGATCATATGGAGAATCAGTGATAGAGGTCTGCATCCATAGTTAACTTCCTATTCAAAAAATAGAATGGGGTGACCAGGGATGATGGGGAAAAATAAGTACAAAACAAACATTAGGTCATTGAAAAGTGGTCTATTACAAGTTTGGGAGAAACGTGATACCTAAAATCGATTATCAGGCTTCACTAAGGGTGTTTCACAACTGGGTAAATTTTTTCATATTTATCTTTTATGTACGATAGAATCACAGGGATGTACAGTTGGATCTAAATTTGCCAAGGGGTCCCAATATAGACTTTACTAAAAAAAATGTGTAGTATATCATGTTCATTTTAAGGGATATTCTCATGTGGAAAAAATTGGAAAGATGAATTTGGATATATGTATACATGAGAGTGTACATCAGAATAGATAGTGATATGATTGGATGCCCTGACATGTATAATGGTAATACAAACCTCAAATTTTATGGATTTGTTTGATACATGTGAAACTCAATATTTAATATCATATAAACATAAAAATTTGCTTGGATTACGTTTGAAACTCATGTTTTATTGGTGACCAACTCCAATCCACGGTGAAATATGATGGAGTAGATATTTATGTACCACTATGGCTATGTGATGAATTCCATCTCTTAAACTAATTTGTACATTTTTAGTGTACACACATGATATCATTGATCATATAATAGGAATATATTTGATAAATTTATAAATTTAAAATTTATTTTAATCTTCATCAAGTCAATTTTATCTTTCACAATGTAATCACACATTTTATCCTACGTGATTTGGATCTATGATTAGAAATAATTTTTTTCCTATTTCTAAATTGACCACCTTCTTGTATTCGGTTTTATTTATTATTGTTATTGATCGTTTTCATATTGGTTCTCTTCCACGGATAGCGTGTGGTTATCCTGACATTTTTCAAAAATTATTTGTCTCATTTTCCACCCAATAGGGTAGTTTATTTATCTATAGCCATACACACAAATTTGATACCCATTTTATCACCATCATACCATATCAATCCTTACTAAATTATTTGAATTGATGTCAAATATTTTGGATCTTGGCACTAAGGGTTTTATTTCTCCTCATTTTTTTAACATGGGAATCACAATTTCCCTTGGAAAATAAGGCTGATGGGAGTCTTCAACATTACATTTAATACTGTATACTCTACAAATAGTCTATAAAGGTCAAATATCCCTTACCTAGATTTAATAAAATCTTTCATTATCTTAATACAATTTGATGGTTTATGAATATTAATATATGAAAAAGTTACCTTCAAATGAGTGACAAGATATAAGACATTCCCAAGATGGTGTTATGGATAAGGTTTATGAATTATGATTATTATTTTGTAGAGACTCTATATTTATTTTATTGGACATTTTCATATTAATAGGAATATTTTTAAAGCTATGTACTTAGAATACATGTGATTCTAAGGCCCAGTGAACTCAAAATTAAATTTATAAATATAGTAAATATATTTTACATTACCCATCCTTTATTTCCAAAAAAAATAAATATCTCTTGAATGTAGTGTAAATTTTTAAATATGGGACCATGGTTGAATATGAATCATGTGTTTTAGATTTAGTGTGACATTATGATTGTTGGAGTGGAACATATCATAGAGTCAGAAATTTGTATTTTCATTTCATTAAAATAAATAATTCAATTATTTATTTTTAATTAAATTAACAAGTCAATCTTCATCTATAAATAATATGATATGGTAAATCTATAGATTCAGTCACATCACCCTACTATTATTGAGAGTAGATTCCATATGTTCTTTGTTGGTGGATCAAGATTAGTGAATGCTGGATGATCAGAGAGAGGACAATCATGAGAGCATCAAAAAACATTTTGGGGTCATCAACTTCATTGCTAGAAAATGTTTTATCCAATAGTGATCATTCCATAATCAAGGTATGACACATCAATTTCTGTAATCACCGTTTTTATTAAAATATTGAGAATGGATTTTATCTGCTTTTGATTTGTGAAAATGATCTTTTCATGAGCCCCTCAATTTATTTATTATAGTATTTCCGTATATTTCCTCCTATATTTCACATGTCATCCCATTATTTATATAATCATTGACTTAGAACACTTGTCTAATGATGGTTTTCTTTTTCATTGATCATTTCCTCCTCTCTATTTATAAATTTTTTTTCACCATTGGTCAATGAGACCATTATTCATCTTTTTTAGGCCTCAATCAAGCATAGACGAACCCCAAAATTCATATTGGTAAATGCACAACATACGAATAAATAGTTAGTGGATGAATTGATTAAAAAGAATAATGGATTTGTGAACGTATCATATCATTACAATTGGTGTGGTTCTGTGATCGATGTATGAAAGCGATGGTGGGTGATCAGAGGTGGCTCCAGATCAGATCAATGATCCTCATCATCCTGATAGTGTTTTGGTGACAACATGTGGTTTAATGGGATCATTTTGGATTGGAGATTGTATGTGGGGTCTCACAGAAGAAGCTACGTTTCATAGACCTAATGGTGGCCAACATGGATCTTTGATGAGTTGGTTCGATGTGGTCAATGCAATTGGTGTTATTATTATTATTTCTAATAATAATAATAAAATTTATAAATTGTTTGTGGTTATAAATATTAAATGTTTTTAATTTAATAAAGAAAAATTATTTTAATAATTTAATCGAATTAATTTCATTTTTAATAAAAAACAATATAAAACAAAGGAGGTGGAATTCCTGAAGGCTGTGAGATTTACCAACTTGAGTTAAATAAATAAAAAATAATTATTGTAATATTATGATAATAATTTTATATCAAAATTAATATTATTATTGGATATGCAGAACCTGGGCACCAGGTGCACTCTATCCAAACCCCAAGGTAGGGATAGTCTTGTGTATGGCTTCCTTATTTTAATATGGTTTTAAAAAAAATATTAAATATCTTTGTCATTTGTTTTTTTATTGAACCCATTATTTGACCATAACCTCTCTATGTTATGTGGAAATGGAGGCCCATCGGTAGTATCATGATCCTGATATTGAAATGTTCATTTCAATAACAATTTTCCAAATTTTATTTGTTGTTGTTGCAAAGATCCATGAAGTGCCTAAAAGTAAATGATATTATTAATATTAATCATATAAGTAATTTAGTATCTGATATATCATTTTCATACTATGTAAGAATGACCATACATTTATGACTTTCTGACCCTCACATTTGATGTTTTCACCCATCAGATCGATGTCAATCCCCATGTATTTTTAAAATTTTGGTGGATATATGTTGTGTGTTACCCATACACATCATGTGGTACTACATGGATACCATTAAATATATTGAAGAGGATATATAAATGAAAGCGTGTGAGGTCACGTATCATGTATTTCAAGAAAATATTCTACCTCTCATATCTTCTTCATCTAAATTCTGGTTTTGTCCCGTGAGTGGACGCTCATGAGTATTTATTCATATAGAACGAGATAAAATCTTTTATAGTATCTTTTGATATATGATATGTTACTCTATGATTGAGATGAGTCTTTAGATAATTCTCAATGATTTTAGTTATCGAGAAAGACAAACAAAGACTGATACCACATGACAGACTAGGGTGGGGGTCCTCTTCCATCAATGTTGAACCCTCCTATTATGTCAGAAAATGGGTAAAGTATCCACATAATGGATTACTACTATAATGTTAATTCATGGGTCCTCTATCAACATAGTATATCCCTCCATTCATCCACGTGTATAGTTCATCTATCCATAGATTGTATCCCATGTGTTATTCCAAGACATGGGTCCTCTAGCCATAGAGTGGGACTGTCCTACTATGTTAGGGAATGGTTCCACTTTACCCATATAAGAACAATATTATAATGTCATGGAATCAGTCCTCTATCTATATAGTGGAACCCTCATACTTTTTCAGTTCATGGGTCATCTATCCCCACAGTGTAACACTCTTATAATGTCAGTGTATGGGTCCTCTATCCACATTGAGAAATCCTCAATCCATGTATGGGAAAGGGTCCTCTATCCATATAGTGGAACCATCCTAATATTTTAGGGAATTGGCCCTCTATCCATATAATAGAACTATTCCACTATGTTAGGGGATGGATCCACTATACATAGGGTGGAACCCTCCTGCTATATCAAGGCATGGGTCCTCTGACCATAGAGCATAACCCTCATTCCATTTAATAGAATGGGTTCTCTATCCATATAGTAGAACCCACCTACCATCTCAGGGAATGGTTCCATTATCCATGGATTAGAATCACTAACGTGTCATGGAATGGGACATCTATCCACAAAGTGGAACCATCATACTATTTTAGGGAATGTTCCCTCTATCCATAGAGTGGAACCCTTCTATTATACAATGTCCTGGGTCCATTATCTACTGAGTGTAAATAACCTATTGAATTAGGGAAATATTTATCTACCTAGTAAATAGAACCTTAATATTGTACCAGGGCATGATTTTTCCACAGAGTGATTGAGTCCCCTCAAATGTGTTGCAAAATAGTGAGGCAGGCTCTACATGGTTACTTCTTCATGAAAATCGGCGAGATTACCGACATCTATGATGGAAACTTATTGTTGTGTGCAGACTAATAGTTATTAGATGGAATGTGTATGTGGATACTTTCTTACCCTATCATTTATGATTTTTTTAGCATATCTAGGTTTTTTAATATTGTTTTTGTCTCATATAATGATTAATATAACTTTATTGGGATGAGTTGACTAGTTCTATCATGTCTACTATAGAACCCTCTTAATTTGTGGGAGCTTCATACAAGGTATGTATATAATCAACATTGTGTAGGATTTACCTTCACATTTGATAACTTATACAGATAGTAAAGATGTTGGTAGTGGCATTGGTGGGGCTTAGAGGATACTTTAGTGAATTTTGACTATGTACGGTGGAAAGGTCTTGGTGATCTAGAGTCAGGGACTTTCAACATTATTTTTTCTCCATTTTTAGTAGGTTGGGAATTATTTTCTTGTTGGGTATGTATTATTCCATTTTAATTTTCAAATTATGATTTCATACTCTTTTGTATTCCCTATAGGTTATTACATGCACAGTTTTTACTCTATATTTTACAATATTTTTTTCTTATTACTCTACATTTAAACATGTAGATGGTTGGTTGTGTGGATACATGTAAATTATCCAAATTCTCCCATTTTAGTTTTTTTATTTGATACTTTTTTCTATCCCCTAGCTTAGTTGGTGTGATTGGGGTGTTTTAACTTATCCTTATTCTGGAAAGGTAGGCCCTGGTGGGAAAATTAATGATATATTAGTATTAGTTGTGGTTTGACCTCAAGATGGTGTTTGGAGTTTTTCCCCTAACGTGTTATGGTTAAGAGATTAGGGACATGATTTTGAATTTTTTTATTTTGGATTTCAATTTAGGGATACCAGTGTTGGTGCAGTGGCCAATATATCCATACACCATGACTTTGACTACATACTTAGTGAGTCAGCATACTGAGACATCAGTTGTGGGGATCAATTTGACATGTATCATATAGGATTGAGTTCGTGTAATTTTCTTCTAGATTCATATCCTCATATATTCTCTTTGATCGTAGAATGTCTTTTTAACATTGATGACGACTCTATGATTACAGATATCTAGGATTTTGTGATAGTTTCATGAATAACACCATGTGAGCGATGAGGCCTTAATTTAGTGGAAAACCGATAAGGTGATTCTTATAGGGGGAACCAAGTAGTTGTACCGCATATTGATTAGTGTATGGATCCATTTGTGTATAAGTAAAATGATCATCAATGTGTTGATTATTCGATATCTCTATAATGATAGGGCGACGGTACTCATTGGATTAACATACTACAAGAGTTATTGTGATAAGGAACATTGAGCTTATGTAATGATACATATCTTCAAGGAGTATAGGATTGACTAAAGGCAGTAGTCTAGGATTTTGTATTGTGTTGACATTGACAAATCATATAGTTAAATTGGTGGTCATTATTCTCCATGGCACCATTTTTTGATCTAGAGATACTAAAATATGGCTCGCCTATGTTGATTGTGCTTCTGGGGTTTTAGAGATATAGATTTGACCATAATTTTTGGGGATCTAGGGTTCCATTCACATGTAGTTGAGCTTTATCATGAGCATGTGGTATCTATGTCTTACATCTATAGAACCCATTTTTATGGTTTTCCTAGTTTATAGAGTTCTCTATGGTGGTGTAAGAAGATAGAAGAGACTTATGTTTATAATGATCAATGTGGATCTGGACATGCGATAAAGATGGAAACTTCCCCCATCAAGATTCATTCTTATTTAATTATTCAAAACTGTAAAGGTGACTTATTTTTACCCAAAATGGATAGTGTGATGGTGGGGAAGACAAGTTAAATTTACATAAATATTTTAATTTTTTTTTGTAGCAACCCCCAAACCCAGGGTGCTTAATGAGACATGATATACTTAACCTTACATCATTACATATTTAATATTTTGTCCCATTACTAAAGAAGATCGCGAGGCTCAGGAATCTGGGAAACCAGCTGCTTCCGATTAACTTCATTGGTACCAACCATGCCTAAAAAATTTTAAACAAAAACGTACGGTGAGAAAAAATTCCCAGTAAGGGGTTTTAAAAACATTCTAAGAAAATGATTTCTCAAAGAAGTCATTTTGAAGAGAGTAAAACACTTTACTAAAACAAAAAATAATCTTTTCTTAAAACATGGAATCCATAATTTTTGAAAACCACTTGCACAAAGAAGCACATACTTGAAATAAGCTTTAAAGTAAACATGATCAGAGAGCGCAACATAAGAAAAATAAACAATTCATAATATTCAAACAAAGTTACTTTAATTCTAAAAAAAATTATGTGGCTAAGCAGGGAAAACATTCATATCATGGTTCATGAGTAAAATACAGATCATCTAACAGGTTACCATATGAAAAACAGTTCTTGACACATAAATTACATTTTCATGGTCATGGGAGCTCTCAATTAGGGGTTGTCCTGTTAGTTGAACTAACCCCTGGTTGACCTTTATCATTACATGTAGAGGTAATGTATAATTATGGCCTTTGTCAAGACCTTTCGTCAAGACTGTATAACATACTTAATGGGTCAAGGCTCACTGTCCACCTCGTTTCCTTGATAGCTCGAGCCACGGCTAACTGCCAAGATTGTCGCACATATTCTTCTCATGAGACTCCTGCTTTACCCAATGAATTGGAGCGTTGTATAATTTTGGGCGCACTCATCACATCATTCTTGTTGCGCTATATAATTCTGGGTGCACCCATCAAATGTAAGTCATATACATCCCTCACATATCTTGACATAGTCATTCATTCATAGGGTTCCATACATTCATAATTCAACCCCATTTTCGAATACGTATTCATAACATGAAGACAGTTTAATCATTAAAAACATTATGACATGCATGCTAAGCTCTGTGCACATAAAAAGTTATCTTAACATTTGAAAACATGGGTTTTAAGAAAATAAACATAACACTTAACATTCCATAATATCATAATACCCAATTAAAGCATGGTCGTTCATAACATACACATATGATGATAAATGGAAAACATGGGTGTTTAATACAGGCAGTTGGGGTTACAATGTGCATAAACAAGTCCATCTTGGGTCAATCATGTATATAATTGTGTAAACTCTTTTATTAGCACTTTAAATAACATTCCCCCTTTTCTTTATAAAGTTTTCAAACATCATAAGAGAGCTCGTAATTGAAGACAATATAATGATATGTATACCTACAAATATGCCAGGGTTCATCACATTAAACCATACTCCAAAAATATTTCTCGTGTTTTAAAATAAACAAAATTTATATTTGGTAAATACATCTGGAGTTCTTTTCCATAAAAGAAGAAAAAGGGATGAACATAATTTCCATAAACCCTTATTGACAAAAAGTCAGCCTTGCATACAACAAGGTTGTTTCATGAACATGAGTACATAACTATGAATACTTGTATGCACTTGTAAATGTTTAAAGAGTCTATACTAACCATTTTCTCAAAGCAAAATCCTGATTTATCAAGAGTAGTGATAAATGAAAAATTCTCAATTGCAAGAATAATTTTGAAGTCAAACCAACCCATAAAATTCATCATGCTATATTGTAATAAATTAAAAAACATTTGAACCAAGCTCATATTAATTTATATTCACATTGATATAATCACATGTATATATATATATATATATCAATATATTTCATTCACTTGGATAATTTCATTCAATTACTCAAAACTCCATTTTTTAGGCGAATGGAAAAATCAGGGTTATAAACATTGAGAAAAGGTTGTATAATTGCGTATATCATCTTATACATATGTGTATATAAATGTATACATATATAAAAACAAGTTGTAAAAGCAAGAACCCGCACCCAACTAAAATAGATCCTTCGAACCATTACCCCAATTTTAGGGTTTCATAAAGAGGTTGCCAAGATCGGTTCTAGGAATAGGTAAAACAGGTTTATATGGTCTTATACACAATTATACAACAAGTGTATAAAACTATATAAAATTTACAAAAATGGTAGGAAACGATGAAGAGGTTTTCCCCCTTATTCCTAACCAGGTCTTTAAGCTGAGAGGGAGACCTCACAGTCTAGGTTTGCACTAGTTTCACACACACCAGAATATATATAACTTGTATATATAGATACACATTTATATAAACCGAAACTATAAAAAAAGACAATCCAAAACAAACCTACTTCATACCTTTCTTGGAGAGGTGGAGTGGACAAGGAAAGAGGAACCGGACATATAAATGTAGAAGATATAAATATATACATAACATGAATAAACGTATATATATATATTTATTTATTTATAACCCGAAGCATAAACAAGATTAAGAAAAAAAATAGAACACGACCCTTACCTTGCTCGGAGAGTAGGAAGAAAACTAAGCAGCGATGAGGTCCAGAAGCCGGAGAGATCAAGGGAGCCAAATGGAAACCCTTTGGTGCCACAAGGTTTTTATAAAAAAAAGAAGACAAAGAAGAAAACTTCGTGGAGTCGTCGGCCCGAGGCATTCGAGGCGAGGGGGGGTCGGTGTCGACTTGAGGAAAGGAGGGGACAGTCGGGCGACTCACCGGCCTAGATGAAGAAAAATGGGCCCTACGCTCTACTGGTTCAGCAGCTCAAAGAAGGAGAAGAAAGCGAGGTTCCTATGGAAGAAGAAGTCGCGGGGCAGAAAAAAACGTGCTAAACAGCGAGCGGCTGGGATCAACTCGGGGATGATCGGACAGTTCACAAAAAGAGAGGTATTAAAAGAAACAGATGGCTGTGATCGAAGTGGTCAGATCGAATGGCTCTGGTTGAAGTACCATTAATAAACGAGGTTTCTACAGTTCTTAAAAAATGTTGTTTTACTATTTTTTTTTATTAATTTATTACAGCATTGTTTTTTTTAGAAAAAATCAATGATTAATCCATCTTTTATTATATTTTTTTTCAAAAGGTCATTGGCCAAATAAAAATATATATATTGATTCAATCAAAAAAATTTATTATATATATATATTTTTTTTATTTTTAAAACACCAATAATTTTTATTAACCTTATTATATTAAGTATATTTTTTTTAAACCATAATTATCGATCTTTTATTATTATATTTGGAAAAACCAGAGCTTCATTTAATCGATTAAAGAAAACATTGGTTTATTCAAAATAATAAATATTTATTTGTTTATTTATTTATTTATTTTTCCTTTGCTAAATTACATAATAATTATCTTAATTTTTAATTTCATGAAAACATTCAGATACACTCTTTTAAGAAAAGAAAAAGAAATTGGTTTCTTAATCCCATGTTCAGCACAATTTTTTAAAAAAAACATAAAATTCATATTTCCTTATCAATTATTATTATTATTATTATTTTTATGGGTTTTTCAATCAAACAATTATCTTCATTGTTTTTAAATTATTAACAGTTTTTGTGTAAGTTTAAAGATGCAAAATTTTTATATAAAACCATATTTTGCAATGTTTCCAAAATAGTTAATAAAGGTAAAAAATCCATCAGGTTTAATATAATTAGAAAGTATAAGTTCAATTGTTCATATTAATATGTATAATGGAAGAAAAACAATAATATTAATTTTTTCCATTTTGAAACATAAAATAAAATTCTCATTTTGGGAAAACAATAGATAAATTAACTAAATTAACATTGATGTCATTTTGAAGAAAATTACATAATTAATCTTCCGAACCCTCCAGGGGTAAGCCATCTTATTTCCAATGATCAAAATAAAACATTAAAGGATAGGAGAAACCAATGGTCAAAATAAAACATTAGATTCCTTGGGAAACCAACGGTCGAATTTATAGCCATTTGGGGTTCAACGGTCAGATTAGGGTGCTTATAAAAGGGTCTGGTCTCGGGGTATTCCTCACTCCAAGTGGCTGAAGGAGAAAAGGAGAGATGGTTCGTATGATTCCCTTGGTTCTCAGAATAGTTGCAGTGGCTTCGACCATCCTCATGTTCATTATGATGGACGCCCAAAACCCCTATCGTATTCTTGGGCTCTTAGTGGTTTTAAGCGGTCTCCCCATTATTGTAATCGTGTTCTTAGTTGAGATTTTTGGTTAGTTTATCTTCTTGTTCGGTCAGTGGAGGTTGTAGACAAGATTTTTCTTATTTGAATAAAATGAATTTTCATCCATTTGATGCATTTTATTATTATTACCTTATTAGTTGTTTGTTGGTTCACTTAACAGGTAACATTGAAAAGAAAACTTTTCAAAAACACCAAAACATGGTTTCCTGGGTTGTTACATTACTTCCCCTTCAAAGAATTTCGCCCTCACAATTCTTTCATAAAAAAAGAAAGAAAAACTGAAACCCCAAACGTAGAACACTACCGAAATAGTGGATCTGGCTCGGTTAATGGGATACCGAAGTTGGCAGACAACTCTTCCATTTCCGTAGCCCAGACGCACCTCAAACAGTACTCCTTGAACTCCTGTTCGTGCGTACTACACACAGGTTTCCAAGGGGAGGCTCGTGCGATGAAAATCTTAGAAACGTCCAAGTAGATAAACTCCTTGATAACTCTTCTGGACACATCACGCTCGAGGTAGTCGAGAGCGATGATGCAGTTGAGAAGACTGAAATTCAAGACTTGGAACATGTAGGCGGCACTAATGTGGCCATCCAGGGCGGCCACGAGGAATCACACTCTGGCATAAAAGTTTTGCGCCAGAGTAAAACACTGGAATAGGCCCTCAAGGTACCTTCCCCTTCGCCTAAAGCAGGGGATTTGAGCAGTGGCGATGAGGTGAATGACGCGATCATCCTCTTGACATAACCGAAGAATCTTGAGACCATTTTCTAGATCGAGAAAATGCTGGCAGGACCCTCGCAGGTGGAGAAAGGATGGATAATACACCGTGCATGCCCTGATCAAGATGACTTCTACCAACTCATCGGGTAGTGATGAGAAGTTCGTTTGACCAGCCATCTGAAAACAAACATCGAAAGGAAACTCTTAATGACATTGATAAGGTGGATACATGAAAGGAAACAAGAAACATCCATTTATGCAAATGTTTACAAGGAAAAGTCAAATTTTACAAGACGTACAACATAAAGAGTGGCAAAAATTCCTAACTCTTCAAACCACACACATGCTGAACAGATAGGAAAAAATTCATGGGATCATTTATAACGCCCCCTGAGTTTAGCATGAGGGGTATGGAGTTGGGAAACATCGTCGTACCCTTCTTTCCTAAGAGACACACGGGTAGACTCATTTTCCAACACTCCAAAGTCCATTAACTGGCCCCAGAAGCCATAGTGAAAAATTTGGAACAGGTAAGCCACTCGGAGGTCTCCGACAGCAAAAGCTTCTTGAAAAGGGTTATCAAGCATAGTGCCAAATTCCTCGCCAGTTGTGAACACTCGGATGATTCCTTCGTGATACCTTCCCCGATGTGCATAAGAGGGAAATTGGGTCATCATCATTAGAGGATAATACATCCCCAATCCCCGGTGAAGACTAAGCACCCTATGTGAGTTTGACACGTCATACAGGTGCTTACACGTCATGCGGATTTGGGCATAATTCAGAACGTTCTCACTGCTAGCTAGAGATACAATGTTCTCTAGAGCCTCAGTGGGAAGTGACAAAAGGTCGGTAGGTACATCAGCCATCTAAAATTTACCACATTTTTACTTAGTTATTTATAGCAATACATTTATATTACCTGGTTTTCCAGAGTTGCCTGAACCTATCCTCTGATACCAACTGTAGCGACCCTCAAACCTAGGGTGCATAATGATACATGATATACTTAACATTACATCATTACAAATTAAATATCATGTCCCATTACTACAGAAGATCGCGAGGCTCAGGATTCTGGGAAACTAGCTGCTTCTGATTAACTTCATTGGTACCAACCATGCCTGAAAAATTTTAAACAAAAACATAGGGTGAGCAATAATTCCCAGTAAGGGGTTTTAAAAACATTTTAAGAAAATCCTTTCTCAAAGAAGTCCTTTTGATGAGAGTAAAACACTCTCCTACAACAAAACCATATCTTTTCATAAAACATAAAATCCATCATTTTTGAAAACCACTTGCACAATGAAGCACGTACTTGAAATAATCTTTAAAGTAAACATGATCAGATAGCGCAACATAAGAAAAATAAACAATGCATAATATTCAAACAAGGTTACTTTAATTCTAAAAAGAATTATGTGGCTAGGTAGGGAAAACATGCATATCATGGTTCATGAGTAAAATACATATCATCTAACAGTTTACCATATGAAAAATAGTTCATGACACATAAATTACAATTTCATGGTCATGGGAGCTCTCATCTAGGGGTTGTCCTGTTAGTTGAACTAACCCCTGGTTGACCTTTATCATTACATGCAGAGGTAATGTTTACTACTGGACTTTGTCAAGACCTTTCATCAAGACCGTATAACATACTTAACGTGTCAAGGCTCACTGTCCACCCCATTTCCTTGATAGCTAGAGCCATGGCTAACTGCCAAGACTGTCGCACATAATCATCTCATGAGACTCCTGCTTTACCCAATGCATTGGAGTGCTGTATAATTCTGGGAACACCCGTCACATCATTCTTGTTGCGCTATATAATTCTAGGCGCACCCATCACATTTAAGTCCTATACATCCCTCATATATCTTGACATGTTCATTCATTCATAGGGTTCCATACATTCATAATTAAACTCCATTTTCACATACGTATTCATAACATAAAGACAGTTTAATCATTAAAAACATTATGACATGCATGCTAAGCTCCATGCACATAAAAATTTATCTTAACATTATAAAACATGGGTTTTAAGAAAATAAGCATAACACTTAACATTCTATAACATTTTAATACCCAATTAAAGCATGGTCATTCATAACTTACACATATGATGATAAATGGATATCATGGGTGTTTAATACAGGTATTTGGGGTTATAATGTGCATAATCAAGTCCATCTTGGGAAAATCATGTATATAATTGTGTAATCTAATTTATTAGGACTTTAAATAGCATGCCCCCTTTTCTTTATAAAGTTTTCTAACATCATAATAGAGCTTGTAATTGAAGACAACATAATGATATGTATACCTACACATATGGATGGGTTCAAAACATTAAACCATACTCCAAAAATATTTCTCGTGTTTTACAATAAACAAAATTTATATTTGGTAAATACATCCGGAGTTCTTTTCCATAAATTAAGAAAAAGGGGTGAACATAATTTCCATAAAACCTTATTGACAAAAATTCAGCCTTGCGTACAACAAGGTTGTTTCATGAACATGAGTACATACCTATGAATACATGTATGCACTTGTAAAAGTTTAAGGAGTCCATACTAACCATTTTCTCAAAGAAAAATCCCGATTTATCAAGAGTAGTGATAAATGAAAAATTCTCAATGGAAAGAATAATTTTGATGTCAAACTAACCCATAAACTTCATCATGCTATATTTTAATAAATTACAAAAGAAGGGGACCAAGTTCATATTAATGTATATACACATTGATATAATCACATGTATATATATATATATAAATCAATATACTTCATTCACTTTCATAATTTCATTCAATTACTCAAAACTCCATTTTTTTAGGAGAAAGGAAGAATCAGAGTTATAAACCTTGAGAAAAGGTTGTATACTTGCGTATATCATCTTATACATATGTGTATATAAATGTATACATATATAAACACAAGGTTTAAAAGAAATAACCCGCACCCAACTAAAATAGATCCTTCGAACCTTTACCCCAATTTTAGGGTTTCAAAAAGAGGTTTCCAAGATCGGTTCTAGGAATAGGTAAAATAGGTTTATATGGTCTTATACACAATTATAAAACAAGTGTATAAAACAATATAAAATTTACAGAAATGGTAGGAAACGGTGAATAGGTTTCCCCCCTTACTCCTAACTATGTCTTTAAGCCAAGAGGGAGATCTCACGTTCTAGGTTTGCACCAGTTTCACACACATCAGAATATATATAACTTGTATATATATATATAAACATTTATATAAACCGAAACTTGAAAAAAAAAGAACAAACCAAAAGAAACGTACTTCATACCTTGCTTGGAGAGGTGGAGTGGACAAGGAAAGAGGAATCGAACGTATAAACGCAGAAGATAGACATATATACATAACATGAATATACGTATATAAATATATATATCTCTATTTATAACCCAAAACTTAAACAAGATTAAGAAAAAAAAACAGAACGCAACCCTTACCTTGCACGGAGAGGAGGAGGAAGAAAACAAAGCAGTGACGAGGTCCAGAAGCTGGAGAGATCAAGGGAGCCGGATGCAAGCCCTTCGGTGCAACAAGGTTTTAAAAAAACAGAAGACAAAGAAGAAGACTTCGGGGAGTCGTCGGCCCGAGGCATCCGAGGTGAGGGGGTCGGTGTCGACTTCAAGAAAGGAGGAGACAGTCGGGCTACTCACTGGCCTAGACAAAGAAAAACGGCCCCTATGCTCTACTGGTTCTGCGGTGCAAAGAAAGAGAAGAAAGTGAGGTGCCGCTGGAAGAAGAAACCGTGGGGAAGAAAAAACGCGAGAAACAGCAGGCGGATGGGATCAACCCCCAGATGATCGGACGGTTCACAAACAGAGCGGTATTAAAAGAAACGGACGGTTGCGATCGGAGTGCCCAGATCGAATGGCTCCGGTTGAAGCAGCGTTAAAAAACGCGGTTTCTACAATTCTTAAAAAAAGTTATTTTAATATTATTTTTTTATTAATTTATTATAGCATTGTTTTTTTAAAAAAAATCAATGATTAATCCAGCTTTTATTATTTTTTTAAAAAAAATAGGTCATTGGCCAAATAAAAATATATATTGATTCAATCAAAACATATTATATATATATATATATATTATTTTTAAAACACAAATAATTTTTATTAACCTTATTATATTAAGTATATTATTATTTTTTTAAACAATAATTATCGGTCTTTTATTATTATATTTGGAAAAACTAGAGGTTCATTTAATCGATTAAAGAAAACATTGGTTTATTCAACATAATAAATATTTATTTGTTTATTTATTTATTTATTTTTCCATTTCTAAATTACATAATAATTATCTTAATTTATAATTTCATGTAAACATTCGGATACACTCCTTTATGAAAAGAAAAAGAAATTGGTTGCTTAATCCCATGTTCAGCACAATTTTTTTAAAAAAACATAAAATTCATACTTCCTTATCAATTATTATTCTTATTGTTTATTTTTTAAAGGGTTTTTCAATCAAACAATTATTATCATTGTTTTTAAATTAATAACTATTTTTTTGTAAGTTTAAAGATGCAAAATTTTTAAATAAAACCATAATTTGACAAGGTTTCCAAAATAGTTAATAAAGGTAAAAAATCCATCACGTTTAACATAATTAGAAAGTAAAAGTTCAGTTTTTCAAATTAATATGTATAATGGAAGAAAAACAATAATATTATTTTTCACTGTTTTGAAACATACAATAAAATTCTCATTTTGGGAAAACAAGAGATAAATTAACTAAATTAACATTGATGTCATTTTGAAGCAAATTACATAATTAATTTTCCGAACCTTCCAGGGGTAAGCCATCTTATTTCCAACGGTCAAAATAAAACATTAGAGGATAGGAGAAACCAATTGTAAAAATAAAACATTAGATTCTTGTGGAAACCAATGGTCATATTTATAGCCGTTTGGAGTTCAACAGTCAGATTAGGGTCCTTATAAAAGGGTCTGGTCTCGGTGTGTTCCTCACTCCAGGTAGTTGAAGGAGAAAAGGAGAGATGGTTCATATGATTCCCTTGGTGCTCTGCATGGTTGCAGTGGCTTCGGCCATCCTCATGTTCATTATGATGGACGCCCGAAACCCTTACCACATTCTTGGGCTCTTTGTGGTTTTAAGCGGTCTCCCCATTATTGTAATCGGGTTCTTTGTTGGGATTTTTGGTTAGTTTATCTTCTTGTTCGGTCAGTGGAGGTTGTATCCAAGATGTTACTTATTTGAATAAAAGGAATTTTCATCCATTTCATGCATTTTATTATTATTACATTATTAGTTGTTTGTTGGTTCACTAAACGGGTGACATTGAAAACCAAACTTGTCAAAAAAAATCAAAACATGGTTTCTCGGGTTGTTACATTTTTTATGTTCTATGGTCTTCAAGAGATCCCTTGTAATAGTTATCTAGTGGGAAAGGGAATAAATAGTTTTAGGCAGAATGATCTATTGGCTCAGTGGCTTTGAGTGTTATTTGGGTACACCATGTGTCACTACTAATACAACTACAATTATAGAACATAGTCATAAACCACATTTTCCTAGTTTTATCCCATTATCGTGGCCTAGAAATACCAGGGGCCATTTTTATTGTCCCTTTGTGCAGGAGTCTCTTATAGAAGGAATCAGTGATCAATAATTTTTATAGACTATGTGACTGGACTCTACATAGAGAGAGATATATAAATCCTCACGTGAAATCATTCAATCATAGTAGTGGGACCATAAGATATTTTCCACATTAGTGGATACTCATTTACAATGAATAATCATATTATTTCTTACAATTGGTGTTTTAGATTTTTAAGTTATTTAGGATGAATATTTTCACATTTAATAAAGAGATACTTCAGGAAGAGTCGGTTGAGATCGGGTATAAAAGTATATGAATGACTCTTTATTATTTTTCTATAAATAACAATGATTACTGGATTCCATGATATTTCAATTTCTTATGACTGTGGTGGAGTATGAGGTCATCCATCTAGAAATAATTTCAGGTTTACATCGTAATTGTGAGTATTTTTCTACATATATGTTCACTAAGGATGATCTGATATCAAAACTTACATATTACATGAACTATTGTAGTAGTGAAAGCATGAGGACCAATGTGTATTGGAATGAACAAATCTAAGTGACTGTCTAGGATAATTATAAACCCTGTTGAATCAATAACAACTTCTCGTAATATATGTAGTCTCATAGGATCACGTAGTTTGACTTTAGGATGGGTTATCACCAGCTCTAGGTTCAAGAAGAGGATATACAAAGTGTTACTTTCTATAGACAATATGCTTTCATTGTGTTATAGATGATACCATTTGGTGTGTTGAACTACATAGAAAGGTTCACAAGACTTATTAGTTGGATCCTTTACTTTTATTGGTTCGGTTGTTGGAATTCTTCTATGATGGTAACCTTGTGTCATTGGCATCAGGGTTGGATCATATGATACATAGGAGGATGGTGATAGACATACGCCACGATTGATATTCATTTCTAATATCTAGTGAAGTTAATTATATATTTAATGTTCCATTTCTTTGGATATGTCTTCATAGACATGTGATTGATAGTATACCCTACAATGGATGAGTCAAAAGGGGATTGAGGTCTACCCATGGCATATCCTTGGATCCTTATACACACATTGAGGTTTTTTTATTCGTTTTTTTGATCAGGGTGATGAAGTTGTTGAACTCCTTTCAATTACACTATGTACATGGTGATATACACATGTTGATATTGATGAGGTATGTTAATGTATTGTTGCATGGTGCTAACCAAGGTAAGATATTGTTTTAGAGTAGAGTATCAATTATTAATGAGATGGTGTTGTTGTGTACCTCTGAATAAAGACTCTTCCTAAAAATGTTTTTTCCTTGGGTAAATGTTTTTTGGCACTTTAGGAAACCATCATGGAAGCTCAGGGGATCGTAAGAGGCGAATGTGGGCCTTGTATCGCCAAATTATTTCTACATTTATCCTTCTCAGGGATGGAATGTTTTTTATATGGAAATAATTTAGAGGCTTTGGTTTTTTTGTGTAAGACTTTCGATAATTCCAACAAATATTTTTAGAGTTAGGGGCTGAGATGATGCTTGATTCTTGGTCTTCTAGAGACAAAAATTTATTTAATAATGATATTAAATATATTTCATATAATTCATGTACATTTTTCATAAAAAAATTTAATATATATTTATTTTAGTGTTGGGATAAAAATATAAGACCATGCTTCAATCTTGAGTGTCAGGATTACCTTAGGTGTGACCTAAATTTGGTCATCGTGGGATGTCCGGTAGAGGCAGCTATTTATGAGTGCATTTACTAAAAATAAATAAATTAAATGATTATTTTAGTTTAACAAATCTAAACTATTTACCTTATAAATAATATGTTATGGAGAATCTCCAAGGTTATCTGCATAATCATGAGATCATTGTGAGATGCTTCCACCCATGATTTGTTGTAATATTGGGATAAGATACTAATGGATTCCTTAATCGAAGATAACAATGAGAAAAATGATGAACAGAGTGGGATTATAAACATCATCACTAATAGATGCATTATTCACTTATAATTAATCAATAATTGAGTTAGAGCTCATCAACTATGGTTTCACCCTTTTCAATAAAAATTTGAGCTTTGATTTAGTATTCTTTTGATCTACAGTAATTTTTCTTCATTTGATCTGTGCAATTTATAGATTTTATAGATCTAGTATAACTTTTCCATTATTGAATATTTACTTCCCTGGTTATATAATTTTTATCCCATAATTCTTGTCCAGTGATGGTTCACTTTTTTCTTGTCTTTACCCCATCCATTCATCATGTTCTTCACCATTGGCCAACAATGTCGTGGTTCATCTTTTATATGGCGGGTTAGAGTGTGGTTGATGCCACAAATTCATTATGGTAGCACTAAATAATCAAAAACTGATTATTTCTTATGGGTTGGTGAATGATTAGAATTTTGATTCTGAATGGATCAGATCATTAATACAGTGCAGGTTCATGATAATTATTGAATGAGAATAATAGATGATTGGTGGTTGTTTGGGATTAGATCAATATTCCCCATTTTCATGACTAACACATGGTGATGATGTATAATGTGAAATGATGGGTTCCAAGTTGAGTTTGTGTGTGAGGTATCATGGAAGATACTACATAGAGTGGATGCAACGGTGGTCGGACATGGATCTCTGATGGCATGGTTGGACGTTGTCTATGTGACAAGTTTTATTATTATTTTTTAATAATAAAAATAAAAATTTTAAAATGTACATAATCAAAAAATTAAATGGTTTAATTTAATAAATAAAAATCATTTTGAAAATTTATAGAAATAAATATATTTTTTATATAAAAAAATTATATATATTTGAAATTGTTTGAAAGTGGGGGTGTCATGCAAGAAGGCTATAGGATATTCAAAATTGAGATAAATAAAATCATAATAATTATTTGGATATTTTCATAATAATATAATATCACAATTCATATTCATAAAGGATGGAATAGGGATTCTGGGTTCCTAGAGGTCCTCGTGAAATCCAAGGTATGGAGAGCCTCATGTGTGGACTCCATATTTTAATAAGGTGTCTAAAACAAATACCAGTAGTATAAAATATTATTATTGTATATTTTTTGTTATGTAAACCATGATTATAATGTAACTTCTTTTTACAACGTTAGATTGGAAATCGGTCCATAGCATCATGATCATGGTATTGAGACAGTATTTTCAGGACTAATGATGGATATTTAATTTGGGCTAGTTGATTGGGATCAAGAAGGTACGAATAATAATATTAATATAACTATTATAGAATTTATTATACGACATATATGTTTCATATGGTGATAGAAATATGAACTATCTATTAATTTTTTAGAGTGATATTTAGGTCAACATTCCAGGACAAATATTAAGAGTTTAATTTAGACTTGTGACTCTAGCCTATGAAACATCGTTCGAGCATGATGTAGTGAAATGTGTGTTTATCCCATGGTTTAATATTTGGTAATGTTAATAGCATCTATCAATCATTTTCTATGAGTATCATAATGTTGTGATGTGTTTGTTCAATCATGTAAACTTTTTCTCACAGAAAAGTAATTTGACATTTTTGACATCAGAACGATGATGAATATTGTGTGTACATCATGATTTTAATTGAGACACATCATACAATATACTTACACATCATTTAGTAAAACATTGAAATAAATCCATGTGTTGGAGAGGACACAACCAAGCATAAGTGTGGGGCCTAATGATTTCCAGACCCCTTACACGCTATGTACTTATTCAGAATATTCTAACACTCATATCTACTTTGTCTTACCATATATTTCAACACCCGAGCAGTCTATACTATTCATTTTTCATGTAGAACATGAAAGTGGACTTCTTGATGGGTTTGTAGATATAATTTGAGATGTTATAAATATGAGGCACCATTATGTAATGCTTGACGACAATATTGATTGGGAAATATCATCAATGATAGGAACCCCCTGATAGAAGAGGGTGTGTGTCTTCTAAATATAGAGTGAAACCCTTCTATAGTGATGGGCAATAGGACCACTAACCAAAATCTACAACCATCCTACCATGTGAGGGAATGGGTCATCTATCCATTGAGTGGAACCCTCATATTGTGTTAGGTAATGGGTAATATATCCAATGAGTGGAACCTTCCATCTATCTATGGGTATGGTTCCTCTATCCATATAGTGGAACACTACTTGTGTGTCAAAACATGGGTCCCTTATCCATAGAGTGGAACCATCCTCTTGTGCTAGGGAATGGGTCCCCTATCCATAGAGTGCAAACCTATTATTTTGTTTGGGAATGTGCCCTTTATCCACATAGTGGAATCCTCCTTTAATGTTAGGGCATGGGTAGCATCCCAAATCTAGATGCCAATCAACAGTGCCCTATGCCCATTTGGCTATATAGCCTCAAGAGTATCACCACAAATAGAAGAGGTTTTCGACTGGCAGTGAGGGGATAGTTGTGTTAATGGACGTAACATGCTCTCCTTACCAATTTACAATAAATTGGAAGTCGATAACATACAGATAATGAAACTAGTAAAATAAGAATACAATAGACACATTTTAGGAATATATACTAATTTCAAAAATATGTCTTATATACCACGAATTTTATAATACATGTATATATAAAATATCCAAATAATGTACATGATAGTGTGATATAATACATTATCAAAAATAATAAAAATGTCAAATTTCCTAGAAGCACTACAATCCTCATCTTGGCCCCATTCTCCCATACTCCCATAAAATTATCAATAATATATTTTACATAATTTTCGATTTTATCACTTGGGACTATATAATCTATTTGGGTCCTCTGGCAGGCCCAAATAGGGTGTGAGATAAACATCCAAATAGATTTCCACCCAGATATCTTTACATTTATGTCTGTTTTATATTAGTTATGTAGTTTATGTAAAATAGATAAATAGAAGTAAGTTTCTCATTTCATGTATCCAATATAACAAGTGATACAAAGAAACCACTCAAGGATCCATGAAAAACAAGTGTTGGCTCCTAACAAGGAAACGACAAACTATATAAATAAACAACATAGCCTTACCATAAATCCATAAATATCACATCCACATGTAATTATCATATAAAGAATTCATATAAAATATATCATGTTGATTTTGTACAAAAAATTATGACATAATTTCTATGGTGAAGTCATATGTTGAGTATCATACCACAAAAGGGCTGGATCAAAGGTGCCAATAACCAAGGAATCATCATCTAGTTGTAGGATAATCTTCATGGAAACTCAGTAAAGAACTAGTCGGGGTCTTAGGATCATGTGTAACAACTTTTCCTATGCATGTCCAAGAAACCTAGATCTTTGGTGTACCAAAGCCAATGGAATCCCTTGAAATCCAAACATAAGGGGTAAACTCTACCCAAGGGATCCATTACCGCAATCCATATATATGGAAAACTATCCATGGAATCAATATAAATATCCATCCTTTAATACAATTTTCATATAATACACATGAGCTTACCCACTCATGTAATATATTCTCATTTTGTCATATAACATGGGTATAACCACCCATTTATCATAATTCGTAACTAAACATTTAACCTAGTTATACCAACCCAGTTATCATAAGCATTAAATTTCATATAATGTGTACACCCACTCATGAAATCCATTTCCAATTAACAAAATCACATTTGTATTCCCACCCATCTGACATCAATTTAAACTAATCCTTCCACATTGATATACCCACCCATTTATCACCATTAACAATTCATCATATTCCAGGGGTATTCCCACTAATTAAATTGAGTCCACCGAATCCATTTGACACATGACAGTTAAAATAAGTCATTTGAAAAATTCCATAATTAATAAATTCAATTTCAATATAATAAATCAAAATAAAGAAGTGAACCCATATCTTAATCATCTCATTTAACTCATTCCACATATAATTTGCTTCCTATAAGAAGGTGGAAACAAAATATATACATTGGGTGGACTAACATGGAATAAATATAGTATTTTCATATGTTTCACTCCATGGATGACCTTGTTTTTGGAGACGGGTATCAACACATCACAATGGATCTAATGGGCATCCCTATTAGGTTGCATGACATCCATTATAGGTAACTGGTTCAGAATTAGGGAAATAGTGGAATTTCTTATGGGTGGTGTAATGGATGAAAGCTCTAAAAAGTACCAAAATCAAAATGATATAAACCACTAAACTTAGCTCAGTAGTGGTGTGATCCTACAATATAAAGTCCTAATTTGAATTGGTCTAGGGAAAATATAATGAATTAATGAAGAACAATAATTTAAGGCATATTATTTATATCCAATTAGTGAAATTGATTAAAAAAAAGTCGAGAACCGCTAAAAACGACTGTATATCTTACCAATCTAGATCCAACGAGACAAATAATGATAGAACTGGAGTTTGGATGGTAAATAAAACTCAAATACTACTTTTTTTATTTCAAGATAATATCAAAATTAAGCCTCATTTCTTCATGGGGTGAAATTGGATAATTATATTTAAAATGTAAAATAATTTAATAAAAATTTATTAAAAAACCAAAAAATTAGAGGGTTGTATTTTTTAGTCATATGTTTGGGTAAATCCTTCACTAACCATGCATTCCATATTATAGGCCTAAGGGAACCCACACTATTTTTCTGCAAGGTTTCAAAACCATGCATTAACTGTATGAAAATCCTCTGTTAAGTTCTGCAAAAATTGCAAACATGGCAGCACCGTCGTGTGCCTCCTCACAAATGATTTTCTCAAATCATGGTTCATTTATTCCCGCACTATCCAACCTTGCATGATTTATTCATCCCATGTAGCCTCCCCCACATGATTTTCACAAACAATGCTCCTAGAAAAAAACACCTGAAACATGGGTTTTGGGCTCTGAATGATCCTAAGAAACCCCCTATGACACCTTTGATAATGTTTTTCACTCACATAAGGCCATATTTAAGTACTAAAATTGTATTATAAGGTATACGTAACTAATATAAAAACAAAAATTCTTGAAAATATTCCCCCTTATGGAAATTCTGCTTCAAATTTCTCTCTGAAGGGTGGTTAAGGTTCTTCTGTGAATAACTCAGACCACATAACATGTACACCGGTCTCGCACTACGAAGTCTCATTTGGTAAATGTTTGTGCTTCCATAACACCCCAATTAGATAAATTGATCATCCATGGAGAAAAATCCTGCTCTGGTCAACTATACACATCAAATTCTCTTCAAATGATGCATCAACCTGAATGTCAACTTCATTGGGAAGAAAAGCGTGAGATGTGTTCGAATGATAGTGTTGCAACTGAGATATGTGGAAGAAATCATGAAGAGCTCAGTGAATCTAAGGTAACATCAAACTATAGGCTATTGACCCGACTCCCTCTAGAATCATGAATCTCCTGAAATATTATGGAAAATTTTTACCCTATATCCATATTTTCTTGTGTCACAACAATAGTGAAACTTAGAAAATGATCTGATCCCTGATCATGGACTCTAGAAGACATCTACAGTGATTGTTGTAAGATTTATTAGGAGAATATGTCGTAGCCATCCATTTCTGAAACAAATAGTCCTACTCAAGAGTCTTGTATATCCGAGGTGGTCTCAGTACATTTTCATCATGTTCCTCTAACCATCACAATGGTGATAGGAATGGTGACATATATAAAGCCATCTAAAGATCCATCTATATAATCACATGGTAACTGTTATTGTTGTAGAACTCAGCAAGGGTTATATACGTCTCCCAAGATCCCCCAAAATTCGGGATACATACTCACAACAGTTTTTCTATAACATGTATCTTATGCCCTAGTTGGCCATCTGTAAGAAGGTGGTATGTTTTTCTCAGAAGCACCTATGTACCCAACACACTCTGAAAATTCTTCTATAAATGAGTAATAAATCAGGTTTCCCTATCTGAAATGATCTGGAGTCATAATATCTCATGGATATACAACCTTCAAAACTCATCAACACTGAAGGTCTCCTTGATCAGAATTAAATAAGAAAAAATGATTAGACTTTCTAACCTATGACACAAATACATCATCCTCTCTATTACCAAGAATACTAAGGAGCTTTTGACCATAGTTTTTAATTGAAAATCATGATTGACTTGACAAAAATGGTCACACTAACCTCACTTGAAAATCTTATATGATGTTTACATGACACCGATATCATCCCATAGCATGAAAAAAATTTAATCATAACCATAGAATACCTCTTTCAATAAGATATTTTTCAAACATCCTCTAGTTGATTATTCTAATAATTGACTACCTTAGACAATGGATTCTCCTCAACAAAAAAAATGAATCATTTCCCCATATTACCCAATGTAAAAAATAAGACCATGTCTATCAAGGCCCGTACCTGACCTCCAAGACAAAACCTTCTAGAATGATTTTTAGTTAATTTTTATCAAATGTAATATTCACTCCTACATGACTGTCTAATAACTGGTCTAAACTAAACACCAATCATTATTATCAAGAGGGTCCACCTACGACTAAGGGAGGTATTCAAACGACAAGGCTCCCATTAAATTTCTACTAGATCATACAACATAGAAGATCATTCTACGAGTCATATTGGTTAACTTATTGCATTATCATGGCTGATAACTGATGATATCATGTTATAATTAAGAGGATATATTTAATGATTCAATAAGGTTTCCATATTGTTTTTCTATTCCTCTAGGTTTTGAAAATAAAAAAAACTCCATCTTATGGAAAATGATTATTTTTTTGATAATATTATTAATAAGGAAAATTTTTCTTCTACAAGGTAATTTATCCTTAACTATGTTTTCATTTTTCTTTTTATTTCCTATCTAACATCTAACTAATTTTTATTTATAATAATCGGTTTCACATTTAAAACCCTAAGAATCTATTGAATCTTTAGTTATAGAGTATTATATTTTAAAACATTGAATTCTCTGTAATTCAGAATCTAAATTCTCTGAAATTCAGACTCAAAATTCTATGAAATTCAGTCGTTGAATTCTCTGAAATTCAGATACCAAATTATATGAAATTAAAAGTCTATATTTTATGAAATTAAGACGTTGAATTATACGATATTAATACTCTTAATTCTCTGGAATTTTGACTCTAAATTCCTCAGAATTCAGACTCTAAATTATTAATAATTCTGACACTAAA
The DNA here is from genome assembly GCA_963277665.1 of Viscum album. Classification (NCBI taxonomy): domain Eukaryota; kingdom Viridiplantae; phylum Streptophyta; class Magnoliopsida; order Santalales; family Viscaceae; genus Viscum; species Viscum album. Next base: position 238,129,871 of record OY728133.1, on the reverse strand, counting down.
TTCTTTAATATTCAGACTCTGAATTCTTTATAATTTATACTACAAATTCCTCAGAATTCCAGCTTTTAATTCTTTGGAAAATAGAATCCGAATATCCATGATTTATTGTCTCCATCTATTTATTGGGTTATACTCAAAACATTATTTTCCCATAGACTCCAAATAATAGTTTTGGCTAAAAAACCTTATTTTTTATTCAATTGTTACAGTTATAAAATGATGTCATGCAATATGTTTCTAACCAACCATTGGTTGAGTTACCCATGTATAGGTCCCTCCGAGATTCGAGGAGAAATAAGACTGTTGGAGGATGGAGTCGATAATTAGTGAAGTGACTATAAAAAGTAGGTCATTTGAAAAAGATGATTATTTTTTGGTCCCCTAGAGGTCACATGTTGTGGAAGTGACTTCTAAAGAAAAAGATTCTCATACATTGGGCATACTGAATATCTTGTTAAGATTCCTTTATGAGGCTTTGATTATTGTTGTGATCACTCAAGGGCTTCCATGGATAGGAGGATAGTTGTACCGACTACCTTAATGTTTGAGGACATCAGAGAATAAAAATACATAGGTGCCAACTACCTTAAGGCTCGATGGATTGTAGGGATAGTAAGACAGATTTCGGTATTCCTATCGTGGGCTTACCCTGGTGTGGGTAATATAGATTTTATTGAATGTATAAATCAAGGGACCTTTATCCAAGGTTGTTTTGTACCCTACACTTTGATTTAAAAGATTTCATACATGTTACTTGTTTTGGATCATGTTTCTTTCTATTGTATTTTGATAAATAAAGAAAGTATAACATTCTTATACTTTCTTATACATTTGTATACTCTGATAAGCCTTATTCTATACGCATTAAGGAAAAATATTTTCCTTGTAAACATTTATTAAGTTTCATTTATAGAACCATATTTCCAGAACCTAGCAAGTTTGTAAAACTAAAATAGTTCTTGTGAATTTACCTTATTTAACTTTAGTATACACATTTTCTTCCTTACTGTTAAAAAAGAATGTTTTTAAACATAGAATTCACTCCCCACCCCCACTCTTGTATTAAGCATCTACATTCATATTTCAATCCTACAATTGGTACCAGAGCAGGTCTTTGAGAAACTTATATTCACATAAACGTTTTCTTGCTCATGTTTTCATTGTTCAAAATATTTTCTATTATTATTAATTTTAATCCTTGTTTACAATCATTTAATATTAATAAGTTTTTTTTGGAATGATATTTTATTTTATATGGAATGAATGAGTGTTGGCTCTATTGAAAATCTAATTCCAACAAGACCACCTATATTTGATGGGAAGGATTAAGAGTATTGGATTGATTGTATGATGACTTTTTTTATTAATACTAGAGTGGAAAACATTATTATGCTTACTAGAGATTAAATGATTCTAGACAAGGATGTCAAAACCATCACTAATCAAGAAACGTCAAAATATAAACTAAATTACACGGTATGGAATACTTTGCTGGTTTTCATGACCAGGAATATATATAGTAATATTTCTTCTTGTGAAGCTTCAAATTGTCTTCGGATGAAATTGGAAGTTAGTAACTTTGGTACATTCAATGTTATAGAGACTATAAGTGAAATTCATTAAGCATAATATAATGGTTTTCTATTTCATTATGGAGAACCAGTATGCAAGGTGCAACTAAGGTTTATATCTATTTTTAATAGTCTACAATATATGGGTAAAAAAGGTCTTGATAACGAATCCCTTTTGGAAAATATTATACATATCAAGCCCAATGAGTGGGAATATAAGATATCAATTATTGATGAGAATATGAATGCATCACAAATTACTCTTGATGAGATTTTTGGAACTCTATTTTCATATAAGACAAGAATAAAAAGAGATGCTAATATGAATAAGAAGAAAAATTGAAATGGAACTGCAGCCTTTAATACTACTAAGGCCTAGAATCCTGATAGGGTTACATGATCCATGTCAAAGAAAGTCATTGTTTATCTGAATCTATTAAAAGTTACTATATTTAGAATGAACTAGAAAGTCTTGATAAAAGGATGAACAAGATAGTTGGAATGAAAGACCTTAAGAATAGAAATTAGAAGAAAGAAAATAAATACGAGAAATATTTGGAAGTCACATGTTATGAATGCAAAAGAGAAGGTAATATTTGGACTGATTGTACAATGATTATGAAAAAGGATAGAATGGAAAAACATTCTAAGAGGAATAGAATGATGTACTACGAGGCTAAAGATAATAATGTTTTGAAATCCCATGAAATTGGGAGTTCCAGTAGTGGTGACTCTTCTGTTGAATCCTAAGAGTAAGAATCTTCTGGTTTGATGAATCTTAGTCTAACAGCCAGACTAGAAATTTAAATTCATTTTTTATTGGCTATGGTACACAATTTTGAGACTATCTCTAATGTATCTATGAATACAAATTATAATACAAATTAATACTATTAGTCTTTAGATGAATAATATTTTTTTAATGAATATAATACATTACCTTCTTATGAATAAGAGTCTAAGTTACCAAAATATCTTGGGAATGAAAATTCTAATCTCATGAAAAAACATGATATGGAAAATTCAAGAATTAATATTTTAACTAATGATGCATCAGATCTTTCTAAAGATCTGGATAAGAAATTTTTTTATTTTGAAAGTATTTCTAAAAACCATGAAAGAGTTAATTCTAAGAATTATTAAATTTTAATGTTTCTTGAAAATATAATTTCTAAGAAAAATATTTTAGATACTTAATCTAGTTTTAAAACAGATGCTTTTTTGTAGAATACATGGTTATTAAACTAAATTCAGAAATATTTTTCTTAAAGAAGTGTTTTTCATTCATTACCTCTATTAATGAATACTTTGAAAATATGAATTCCCAAATTCTTCTTCTAATGAATAGTTTTGGATTTGGTTATACTCATTATAAACCCATTTTTGGTAATAATTATTTTTTCCTCAAAGTGATCCATTCTACACTAAATGTAAGTGTGGTGGACATTAGGCTAAAAATTGTTCTTCAAGTAATACATAGTATTTAGGATTTTATAAAACTTAATTTACTAAGAGAATGTGGATTCCTAAAATCATTTTTTCTGAAATTTTTGGAATAAGATTGTTTGGCTTCTGAAAGTTTCACAAAATTTTTTCTGGAAAATAATGATAGTACAAGTAGCAATACATGGTACATAAATAGTGGATGTTCCTAACATATGAATGGTAACAAAAACATATTTGAAAAAATTTTCAAGAGGAAAGGAGTAAAAGTAAAATTCAGATATAATTATATGGGATAAATTAATGGTATAAGTTACATTGTTCATCTTGGAAAAACATTTATTTCAAATGTTTTATTTGTTAAGGGTATTAAGAACAACTTCATTAACAGTAATCTATGTGATGAAGGATACCCTATGAATTTTAGGGATGATAATTTCATAGTACACAATTCTAAGGAAGAGTTTATTCTTTCTATATTTATGCAAGATAATGTTTACATGCTAAACAAAGAATATAACATCCCGTCTTCTTATAACATAAACTTTCATTACATTACACATAACTGAGGATCTTTAAGGTCTAGTGTCATGGAAACCAGGAACAAAATACATGAAAACAACATAAAGCATTATTCTTAAACACTTGAAAGGCTTCTCCTTAAGTTAATCCTAGGTTCATTACTGCATCTCATAACCTGGGGACATATATAAAATGAAAGGGTGAGCAGAAGGCCCAGTAAGGGAATCAAGAGGAACATTTTACATGTGAACTTGATATACTTCAATAAGGACATGAAAAGAACTTTAAGGCATGAGAATGAAATCATGAGGAATTTCATAATAAAAATAACATTTTTCATAACATGAAGATGTGGCTACATCATTTAACATAGACAATCATGAACATATCACCAAGGTCCATCCCCAAGGTGTCATTTGAAAATTACAAAGGTTATTCACCAAGGTATCGTGAAAATTGTAATCTCTAGTGGTTACATCATTACCCAATGCATTGGAGCGCTATCAGGGAGCACCCTTAAATTTGACTTTATTATCATGTGAGACAAATATATAATCATCAAACATTTCATAAATAACCCATATAGCATAAAATAAATGGGTTTCATTTCATAATCATAACATTTTAAAAACTGCTTTAAAGACATGATCTTTACGTCACTTTAAACCCACAGAAAGGGAAAGCGGGTCTCATGTATGTAAATCCCAGAATTTAAAATAGAACATTTTGATATATATGTGAATAAACTTGTAAAAATAAGAGCTTTGATTATTCACTTTATGACATAAAATAATTTTGAGAAAATAGAGAGGCATTTTGAGACGAAAATTCTGCATCATAACGGCTATGTTTTGGGGTTTTAGAAAACATTGAAAAGAGAGGGGACATGGGTCACCCACTCACAATTGATACATAAAACAGTATGGGGACAGAATAATAAGGATATATGGACATGGTAATGAAGTTTGAAGGACATACCATTTGAAATGAAAAACATGGAAGGAAGACAAAAATTAGATTTCTCTTATGAAAATTCGGCAGCCTAACGACGTCACTTAAAATTCAATAAAAATGAATTGACTAGATAAAATAGGGTCTCTCATCATATGATCATAAGAGATAAGTATGATAGATATAGAGATCATACCCCAAAATAATAAAAATGAACTTGAAAGACTTGACATGAAAATCGAACTTGAAAAATGAGAAGGGTGAAAGAATCCCTTAAAAATTCGGCAGCCTAACGGCGTCTCTTAAACTTTCATAAAAAGAAATGATGAGAGTAATAGGGGATCTCTCATCATATAAAAATGAAAAGGGCAGTAAGAGTAATATAAAAGAACATCATATCACATAATAACATAGAGCATAAAAGGAATGACATAAAAGATATTACATGAAAAGAAAGAGAGGGGTCGGATCCCTTACCTTAAAACGTGACTCTTGAAACTCAAAGTTTTGGACCTTGAGGGATTGGGGGCACCTTGGGAGGACTCCTTGGATAGTAATAAGACCATAACTTCGTTGGGGGAGAGTTGGGAGTGGGAAATAATGGAGGAAAGGGTGGGTATTTATAGGGAAAGTGAGGGGACAAGGCATTAATGGCCAAGGGACACCTCACTAGTGGTTTTAGCAAAACCATGGGCTTGCCCATGGTATTTTCCCATGGTATTGGCCACTTGGGACACCTCATACCTTATCTTACTATTCATAATTCGACCATATTGAATATATACTTAATACATCATTTAATGATGTCATTAAACACTCGTAACTTAAAAACTATATTTTCACTATTCATCGAAAATTCAACTTTCTCAGAATAATCCCAAAATTTCACCTTAACCAATTATCAATGCTCTGATTTCAAAAATTAAATCCACTTTATAAAAATAATTTTTTAAATATTTTTAATTTAATTTTTAAATAGAAACACTATTCATTAAAATTCATTTTTTTCAGAAAAATCTCCAAAAATTACCTTAACATAATATCGATGCTCTGAGTTCAAAAATAAAGTCCTTTTTATAAAAATAATTTTCTAATTATTTTTAATTAAATTTTTAATTAAAAAAACACTATTCATCTGAAAGAACTAATACTTGACTAATAATTTATGAAACCGTTATTTACCCATTTTATTGAATCACATTACTTAATCTAGGTGTCTAAATTATATTAAAACTTTCTTTGAGTGAAATTACTAATCCATTTGGTCACATTACTAATCCTAAGCGTAAAATAACTATTCATAATTTGCTATTCATCAAAAATTATGTTGATCTTATTAGACTCCAAATTCTTTACTGAACACTTTTGTAGAAGACTATTTTTTCAAAATCATTACACATCATTAGTTATTTAGGGTTTATAGAAATATTTTAAAATATCCTTTTTTCAAAATTCATCAATAAAATACATTCTAAAATTGTCTGGACATTGGAAATTTCACAAACATCACTAAAGGAAGAAATCTCAATTCATTCACCCGAAAGGATTACACAAGGAAACTAGGGTCTCGTCACATAGCCCCTTATAACACCGGCATAAGACCTAAGTGTAAGGTGTGCTATGTTGAGAGAATCTGAGGGAGGCTGAGATAACATTTCCCTATTAGTAATCTCTACTAACTTGAACTTCTCCCGTAGGCATTTCCATTCAAGCTTGACACGCTGGAGTTCGGCTTGGGCTTGTTCCAAAGCAAAGCCCACAGATGCTACCTCCTTCCCAAGATCTGATAAGTGGGCTTCATAAGGGCCAAGTCTACTGGATGAAGCCATCGACTCCTCTTTCTGCATTAACCATTAACATCTTATTAAATCATTAAGAGTAAGTTAATATACTACTCAAAAAGATTGGTTCGTTACATTCTTCCCCCCTTAAGAAATTTCGTCCCTGAAATTTATACTTGAGGCCTAGTCGAAAAGGTGAGGGTACTTTTTCTTCATCGTTTCCTCAGGCTCCCAATTCGCTTATTCATATTTATGATTCCTCCACAACACTTTCTCAAGGTGGGTAGTCTTGTTTCGTAGGACCTTGTCTCTACGGTCCAAGATCTCCACTGGCTGCTCCTCATAAGAGAGGTCATGTTCCAGTTGTACCACCTCTGGGTTCAGTACATGCGAAGGGTCGGGTATGTACTTCCTCAATAGAGATACATGGAAGACATCATGAACTTGAGCTAGGTTCGGTGGAAGTGCTAGACGATAGGCCACTGCTCCTATGTGATCAAGGATTTCATTAGGGCCAATGTACCTAGGGCTGAGCTTCCCTTTCTTCCCAAACCGCATGACTCTCTTCCATGGAGAAATTCAAAGGAAGACTTTGTCACCAATACCAAACTCCAAGTCCCTTTGACGATTGTCAGCATATCTCTTCTACCGACTCTGAGCATCCTTTATGTGTTGTTGGATGGCATGAACCTGTTCCGTCATCTCTTGCACAAGATTAGGCCCAAGAAGCTTCCTCTCACCAGTTTCATCCCAACAAGTAGGAGTTCTACACCGTTTTCCATACAGAGCTTCATAGGGTGCCATATGAATACTCGCATGGAAGCTGTTGTTATAGGAGAACTCCACTAATGGGAGGTGTTGATCCCATCCACCTTTAAATTCCATTGAGCATAATCTCAACATGTCTTCAAGTGTCTGAATAGTCCTTTCAGATTGGCCATCAGTTTGAGGATGATAGGCCGTACTAAAATTCAATTTAGTATTCAGAGCATGTTGCAGACTTCTCCAGAATTTTTATGTGACTCTTGGGTCACGATCAGATACGATGGATAGTGGTTTCCCATGCAGCCTTACCACTTCCTTCACGTATATCATGGAATGCTGATCCAGAGAGAAATCTTCCCGAATAGAGATAAAATGGGATGTCTTGGTGAGACAGTCCACAATAACCCATATCGTATTATTTCCTTTGGATGTTTTTGGGAGACCAGTTGCAAAGTCCATGGTGATATTATCCCACTTCCATACTGGTATGGGTAGCGGTTGTAATACCCCCTTAGTAAGTTGTCTTTCAGCCTTTACTTGCTGACACACCAGGCACCTTGTAGTGTAATCAGCAATCTCCCTCTTCATGTTATCCCACCAATAATGATCACGAAGGTCTCTATACATCTTAGTGCTTCCCAGATGTATAGAGAAAGTAGAGCTATGAGCTTCATCCATCAGTTCTTTCTTTATCTCCAGAATAGATGGGACACATAGTCTTGTATGAAATTTCAATACACCTTCTTGATCAATATTGAAATCACGGAACATCCCATCTTTTACAGCCTCCAACTTCTCCTGCAGCAAAGGATCTTCTTTTTGAGCCTTCTTGATCTTCTCTAGTAATGAAGGTTGAGAAATCATTTGGGATACGGTTGATGATGTCCCTTTCCTTATAATTCCCATGTCCAGTTTTACTAGATCTTTCATCAAGGGATCTCCTAGGATCCTCATTGTTGCTAGAACAACAGGATCTTTCCTGCTTAATGCATCTGCGACTTTGTTTGCTCTTCCAGGGTGATAATGAATTGAAAAATCATAGTCTTTAATAAGCTCCAACTATCTCCTTTGTCTCATGTTCAATTCTTTCTGTGTGAAAATATACTTTAGACTTTGGTGGTCAGTGTATATATCACATTTCTCCCCATAAAGATAGTGCCTCCATATCATTAGAGCAAAAACAACTACCGCCAGCTCTATATCATGCGTAGGATAATTATGCTCATGAATCTTCAACTGTCGAGATTCATAAGCAATTACCTTGTCATTTTGCATGAGGACGCACCCAAGCCCTCTCAGAGATGCATTGCTAAAAATAACGAATCCTTCTCCGATAGAGGGTATTGTTAACACAGGTCCAGTAACCAATCTCTTCTTCTGCTCTTGGAAACTTTCCTCACATTCCTTTGTCCAGATGAACTTAACCCCTTTTTGAGTCAACTTGGTTAGTGGATTAGAAAGCTGTGAAATGTTTTTCACAAACCTCCTATAATATCCTACTAAACCAAGGAAACTAAGAATCTTAGTTACTGTTGTGGGTTGAGGCCACTCCTCAACAACCATTGTCTTTGCAGGGTCAACCGAGATTCCTTCATTGGTTACGATGTGCCCCAAGAAAGCCACTTGTTGTATCCAAAACTCACACTTTCTGAACTTCCCAAAGTGCCTCTCCTTCCGTAGAGTTTTTAATATAACCCTTAGATGATCTTCATGCTCCTCACGACTTTTTGAATATATCAAAATATCATCAATAAAAAGTACCACAAAGTTATCAAACTAGTCCTTAAAGACTCTATTCATCAAATCCATGAAAATAACAAGAGCATTAGTCAAGCCGAAGGGCATAACAGTAAACTCGTAATGCCCATATCCTGATCGGGAGGCAGTCTTTAGAATATCATCCTTCTTCACCCTCAGTTGATGATAACCAGATCGAAGGTCAATCTTAGAGAAGAATTGAGCCCCGCGAAGTTGGTCAAATAAATCATCAATTCTTGGAAGAGGATATCTGTTCTTCACTGTGATCCCATTCAGTTCTCTATAATCAATGCATAGCCGCATTGATCCATCCTTCTTCTTCACAAAGAGAACTGGTGCTCCCCAAGGAGACACACTCGGTCGGATAAACCCCTTCTCCAACAAGTCTTGGAGTTGTTTCTTTAACTCTTCTAGCTCCACATTTTCCATTCTATACGGAGTCTTTGATATCGGTTGAGACCCATGTACGAGTTCAACGGAGAACTCTACCTCTCTTTCTGGGGGAGGTCCAGGTAACTCCTCAAGAAATAAATCCATGTATTCCTGAACAATCGGAACATATTCTATTTGTATGCTCCCTTTTCCTTCTTCATCATCACTGATTAACTCCATAAAGAAATCTATATGAGGTGCTTCTAGATAGGGATCAGTTCGGGATATCTCTCCTTGGAAGATAATTGTAGGTCATTCATTCAAGACTATTGATATTTCCTTACTTCTGCATTTGATCTTAGCATTATACTTTGAGAGCCAGTCCATCCCTAGTATAATGTCGAATTCCATCATGGGAATTACTATTAGATTTGCGATAAGATTGTGCTCACCAAAGTAAACACTAGAGTCTCTAAATACTGTTGAAGCAAGGATAATACCAATTGGAGTCTTGACTGAAAACTCTACCTCTAGCAGTTCGGGGATTGATTCTATATTCCTTGCAAACTTGGAGGAAATAAAGGAATGCGTAGAACCAGAATCAAATAAAGTACTTGCTAGTTTTGAGAGGACAACAAGAGTACCTGCTACCACATCGTTTAGAACTTCAACTTCAGTTGTTGTGATAGCGAAAGCACGACCTTGCTCCCTTGGCCTCTGCTGAGGTTGATGGTGATTCCCCTCCACCGCCCTTCGATTTGGACATTGATTAGAAAAGTGCCCAAGCTGTCCACACTTGAAGCTTGTGACTTCGGGTAGGACCAGAACCATCTTTCCTCTTTCATTAGTGTTGGGAAGTTGAGGCTTCACATCACTACGACAATTCTGAGATATATGGCCTTGTTTTCCACACCTATAGCACTTACCACTTCCGATCAAGCAGTTCCCTGAATGCTTCTTCCCACATTTATTGCATGTGGGATGTTGCATATGCTTTCCACCTCTTTCCTGATCAAAACTTCTTCCTAGACTTGGTTCTAGAGTTCTCTTCTTCTCATTAGATTTGTGAGACCACTGTGTCTCCCCAAACTCTAGTTCAACTTTCATAGCACTTCGAACTATTTCTTCATAGCTATCGTAGTCCATGTTGGCTATATTCTTCCGCAGATGAGGTCGTAGTCTACCAAAGAATCTTTCAACCTTCCCATTAGGGTCCATGACAAAGCTTGAGGTATATCGGGAAAGCCTTGTGAAGTTCATCTCTTAGCTTCCGACAGATTCGTTCTCCTTCTGCTTCAGCTCGAGAAACCCTTTCTCCATTTTCGTTCTCATGAACGAGGGAAATACTTGTTAAAGAATATTCCCCAGAACTCTTCCCACTCCATAGCTTCCATCTCTCCTCGTGGCTTCGTGTTTTTGACCAGTGACCACCACTGATCAGCTTCTACCTCTAGGCGGTAAACATCAAGGGTGACTTTTTCTTGTTCCTAACAATAAAGTACGGAAAAGATCTTTTCAATGGAGCTTGTCCATTGTTCCGCAACCAATGGGTCAGTAGATCCACTGAATGTTGGCAGTCGTTGACGCATAAAGGACTCAATAGAAAGTTTCTCCCTTCGTGGTGAGATCGACCTCTCAGCTTGATTCAAGTTATTACTCATAACTTGAGTCAGTTGGTTCATCATTCGCATGAATGTTTCCATTCCGGCTTCCATCGGAGTGTCGTCAGCACATGGTGCATTGCGGTCACCATCAGCACGGTTCCTCCTATTGCCCGCCATTTTCTAAAAGAATAAAACCTTAGTGAGAAACTTATTTCATTTCTGAATCTTTCAACTAAGACTTCATGCTTAGAAAATTACACTTCTCTATAATTCCTTTATAATAATTCATAAAAATCTTGTGATTAACCAAACATATCCCCCGGGAGTGTCGTAACCAAGAGTGCAGCAAGGCCCGTTATCATGCACCAGTTCCAGTTCGAGTCTAGCTCAAAGCGGTGTTTTCGAGTTTTACCCCTATGTACATTTGTGCCAGAGCCGCCTCTACTTGCTCGTATCCAGACAGGGATGTATTTTTTTTATTAACCACTTACTCAATACATACCAAAATACCATGAAGTTTTCCTATATTTTAACTTTTCTATAGGGTTCTTCCTAATTTTCTTATATCCTAATCTCCACAAATAACTAAACCATCCTTTGATACCATCTATAACATCCCATCTTCTTATAACATAAACTTCCATTAAATTACACATAACTGAGGATCTTTAAGGTCCAGTGTCTTGGAAACCAGGAACAAAATACATGAAAACAACATAAAGCATTCTTCTTAAACACATGAAAGGATTCTCCTTAAGTTCATCCTAGTTTCATTGCTGCATCTCATAACCTGGGGACATACATCAAATGAAAGGGTGAGCAGAAGGCCCAGTAAGGGAAAAAAGAGGAACATTTTACATGTGAACTTGATATACTTCAATAAGGACTTGAAAAGAACTTTAAGGCATGAGAAAGAAATCATGAGGAATTTCATAATAAAAATAACATTTTTCATAACATGAAGATGCGGCTTCATAATTTAACATAGAAAATCATGAACATATCACCGAGGTCGATCCCCAAGGTGTCATTTGAAAATTACAAAGGTTATTAACCAAGGTATCGTGAAAATTGTAATCTCTAGTGGTTACATCATTACCCAATGCATTGGAGCGCTATCAGGGAGCACCATTAAATATGCCTTTATTATCATGTGAGCCACATCATCATCAAACATTTCATAAATAACCCATATAGCATAAAATAAATGGGTTTCATTTCATAAACATAACGTTTTAAAAACTGCTTTAAAGACATGATCTTTACGTCACTTTAAACCCACGGAAAAGGAAAGAGGGTCTCATGTATGTAAATCCCAGAATTTAAAATAGAAAATTGTGATATATATGTAAATACCCTTGTAGAAATAAGATCTTTGATTATAAACTTTATAAAATAAAATAATTTTGAGAAAAGAGATAGGCATTTTGAGACGAAAATTCTGCAGCATAACGGCTATGTTTCGGGGTTTTAGAAAACATTGAAAAGAGAGGGGACATGGGTCACACACTCACAATTGATCCATAAAACAGTAGGGGGACAGAATAAGAAGGATATATGGACATGTAAATGAAGTTTTAAAGACATACTATTTGAAATGAAAAACATGGAAGGAAGACAAAAATTAGATTTCTCTTATGAAAATTCGGAAGCCTAACGGCGTCACTTAAACTTCAATTAAAATGAATTGACAATATCAAATAGGGTCTCTAATCATATGATCATAAGAGATAAGTATGATAGATATATAGATAATTCCCCAACATAATAAAAAAGAACTTTAAATACTTGACATGAAAATCAAACTTGAAAAATGAGAATGGTGAAAGAATCCCTTAAAAATTCGGCAGCCTAACGGCGTCTCTTAAACTTTCATAAAAAGAAATAATGATAGTAATAGGGGATCTCTCATCATATAAAAATGAAAAGGGAAGTAAGAGGAATAGAAAAGAACATCCTATCACATAAGAACATGGAGCATAAAAGGAACGACATAAAAGAGATTACATGAAAAGAAAGAGAGGGGTCGGATCCCTTACCTTAAAACGTAACTCTTGAAACTCAATGTTTTGGACCTTGAGGGCTTGGGGGCACCTTGGGAGGACTCCTTGGAAGGTAAGAACATCATAACATCGTTGGGGGAGAGTTGGGAGTGAAAACTAAAGGAGGAAAGGGTGGGTATTTATAGGGAAAGTTAGGGGACAAGGCATTAATGGCCAAGGGACACCTCACTAGTGGTTTTGGAAAAACGATGGGTTTTCCCATGGTATTTGCCCATGGTATTGGCCACTTGGGACACCTCATACCAGATATTAATATTCATAATTCGACCATATTGAATATATACTTAATACATCATTTAATGATGTCATTAAACACCCGTAACTTAAAAACTATATTTTCACTATTCATCGAAAATTCAACTTTCTCAGAATAATCCCAAAATTTCACCTTAACCAATTATCAATGCTCTGATTTCAAAAATGAAATCCATTTTATAAAAATAATTTTCTAAATATTTTTAATTTAATTTTTAAATAAAAACACTATTCATCGAAAATTCATTTTTTTCAGAAAAATCCCCAAAAATTACCTTAATATAATATCGATGCTCTGAGTTCAAAAATAAAGTCCTTTTTATAAAAATAATTTTCTAATTATTTTTAATTAAATTTTTAATTAAAAAAACTCTATTCATCCGAATAAACTAATACTTGACAAATAATTTCTGAAACAGTTATTTACCCATTTTATTGAATCACGTTACTTAATCTAGGTGTCTAAATTATATTAAAACTTTCTTTGAGTGAAATTACTAATCCATTTGGTCACATTACTAATCCTAAGCGTAAAATAACTATTCATAATTTACTATTCATCAAAAATTATGTTGATCTTATTAGACTCCAAATTCCATACTGAACACTTTTGTAGAAGACTATTTTATGAAAATCATTACACATCATTAGTTATTTAGGGTTTACATAAATATTTTAAAATATCCTTTTTTCAAAAGTCATCAATAAAATACATTCTAAAATTATCTGGACATTTGAAATTTCACAAACATCACTAAAGGAATAAATCTCAATTCATTCACCCGAAAGGATTACACAAGGAAGCTAGGGTCTCGTCACATAGACCCATATAACACCGGCATAAAACCTAAGTGTAAGGTGTGATATGGTGAGAGAATCTGAGGGAGGCTCAGATAAAATTTCCCTAGTAGTAATCTCTACTAACTTGAACTTCTCCCGTAGGCGTTTCCGTTCAAGCTTGACATGCTAGAGTTTGGCTTGGGCTTGGTCCAAAGTGAAGCCCACAGATGCTACCTCCTTCCCAAGCTCTGATAAGTGGGCTTCATAAGGGTCAAGTCTACTGGATGAAGCCATCGACTCCTCTTTCTGCATTAACCATTAACATCTTATTAAATCATTAAGAGTAAGTTTATATACTACTCAAAAAGATTGGGTCGTTACAAAGAAGGCCTTAGAAGCCAAGATCTACCTTGTCTTAAAGTAATTTAATATCAATCTTGGTTATGGAATAGAAGGTTAGGGAATTATAACCTTAGGAACATATGTAAAATATAAATGAAAAAACTTGTTAAGGATCTACCAGAGAATAGGATTGATTCTTGAAATGTTTGTGACTATTATCAATATGCCAATATACATAAATCATGTTTTAAATCAATTGGTGAAGTCTCAGCTAATGATGCATTACAGTTGGTGCATATAGATATTTTTTCATCACAAACTCAAAGAATTATAGGAAAACATTATGTATATCTCTTAGATAATGATTATACTAGATTTACATGAGTATATTTTCTAGAAAAGAAATCTAAAGATTTTTCTTATTTCAAAATTTTTAGAGCCCATGTTAAAAATGAGAAAACCCATCCATTTATAACTATTCATAGTGATTGTGGGGGAGAATTTAAAAATTCTTATTTTGATACTTTTTGAAGTAATAAAGCCTTTACTTATAACTTATCAGCACCAAGAACTCCTCGACAAAAAGGTGTTGTTGAAAGAATAAATCGAATTCATAATGTGATAACAAGAACCATGTTGATTTAATATTCAATACCAAAACATTTTATGTTGATGCTGTAAGTACTTATTGTTATACTGTAAATCAATTTTTGATTAGAAATTTTCATAAAAAAACCCCTTACGAGTTGTGAAATGGTAGAAAACCAATACATTCCTAATTAAAAGTATTTGGATACAATGTATTCATTTTTAATACTAAAGATGATTTACAAAAATTCAAACCCAAATATGATGAAGGATTTTCCTAGGCTACTCAAAAACTTCTACAGCATATAGAGTTTTTAATAAAAATACTTTTACCGTTGAACAAACAGAACAAGATAAATTTGATAAAAATACCCCTTTTGTTTTTAAACAACCCCAACCTACATCTTTGGATGTGTTTCCAAAAAAAATTATCTGCACATGATAAAAGATACTTCTGATAAGGAAATTATTCCAGAAAATATTTCCAAAGCATTTACCCCAGATTAATTCCTGCCATATGTTGATGAAAACATATTACAAAACCCAAATAAGGTGATTTTAATGAATTATCTTAGTGATAGCATCATAGGTTTTGTAAATAAACAAGTAATAATGACATGTTCATTATGAAATCACGTAGAAAATATAGCATTTGTTTCCCAAGTAGAACTAAAAAGAACCAATGAAGCTTTAGGTAAGGATGATTGTATCAAATTCATATAGGATGTGATTAATGTATTTCAAAATAATAAAGTCTTGACCTTTGTTTAAAGACCAAAGGAAACTTCTATTATTGTAGTAAAATGGGTCTAGAAAATTAAGTGTGATAAAAAGGTAATCAATCTTAGAAATAAGGCTAGATTAGTTGCTAAAATATATAATCAACAAGAAGGAATAGACTACAATGAAACCTCTGCTCTAGTAGTTAGACTTGAATCTATTCACATTATACTTTCCTTTGTAGCATTTTTCAATTTCATACTTTTTCAAATGGATGTAAAATGTTATTTTCAAAATGGAAATGTTCAATAGGACGTTTTTGTTCAAAACCCTCTTGGTTTTGAAGACATAAAACATCCTGAAAATGTTTTTAAAAATACCAAAGTATTGAATTGATGTAAACAAGCCCCTCGATCCTGGTATGATATAAGTAAAGGTCTTTTGTTAAAAAAATAATGTTAAAGGAAATGTTCATCCAAACCTTTTTAAAAAGAAATATAAGAAAAAAATTGATTATTAAAATTTAAGTTGTTGACATTATATTTGGTTCAAATGAGAAATTTTAAATGATTCATTTGTAGATCTAATGAAATTTGAGTTTTGAATGAGTATGATCGGTGTGTTAACATTTTTCCAAGGTTTTCTAATTTATCAAAAACTAGAAGGAACTTATATATATCAACATAAGTATATTAAATATCTTCTTAAAAAATATGGATATGACAACACTAAGTCTATAAGTACTCTTCTTGGTACCTCAATTTCACTTGATCGTGATGAAGCTGGGGAACCAGTAGATGAAACATCATTTAATGGTATAATAGGAAGTCTACTATAGTTGACAGCTAGTCATCTAGACTTAAAGTTTTCAGTATACCTATATACAAGATATGAATCTAATACAAAGGAATATCATTTAAAAGCTGTGAATAGAATTTTTCTCTATTTAAAGGGAACCATGGATTTAGGACTTTTTTATACTTTGGGAAAAAAAATTAGAAAGATTTATGGATGAAAAATTTAGTGGATGGAGAATGGATAAAAAAGTACATCTGGAGCATGTCATTTCTTTTGAGATTTTTTAGTGTCTTGGTCAGGAAAAAAGCAACACCCAGTAGCACTTTCCACTACTAAATCTGAATATGTAGCTACTGGAAGTTGTTGTGCTCAAGTGTTTTGGATGCAACCCACACTCACATATTATTGCATGAGTTTTACCAAAACATAGATATTGTGTGATAACACTAGTGTTGTTTCCACAAGTAAAAACCATGCACATAACTCACATACAAAACACATAGATATTAGGCACCACTTTCTTATGAATCACACAAAGAAATGAGATATAATTCTTCAATTTAACTAAAAGCAAGTTCAGCTTGCTGGTATTTTCAAAATATTTATTATCCTCTAACAGAATTGAATACATTAAATAGAAGTTAAGAATGATAATCGTAAGGTAATATTCTGTATTAACTTCATATTGAAATATATCTTCTTACATTAAGAAACTCCTTTTCATAGGGTGAGTACATTTTCTTGTTAATCAAAATTTTCTTAATCAAAATTTTTATTTATCAAAATTTTCTTAATATTTTTTTCTTAAAAAAATTTCTGGAATCAAGAGTTTTTTAGAATAATTTTATTTATTATGGATAATTTTCCTAGAAATATGGAAGGTGTTTTTTATTTATTGAATTTTTGTAATCATTTCTTTACATGTTCGTATTTTTATCTTGTTTTAGAAAACATTTTAGAATCACTTTTCCTTAAAACTAATTTTTTTTTATCATAAAAACGTCAAAAAATTGGAACCTACCACATTTCTTTTTGAGCTATCATCTCAACCCTCAAATATGATCAAGATTGTCTAAATCATTGGATCAATTAAAGAATATGAATTTCCACCACAAACATATATATAAGGACCCCCTATTGATATCCCACATCGGTTTTCAAATCCTTGGAATGCTAAAGTTCTACCCCACTACTTAAGGTCATTCTGGATCTTCAGGTATTCTTTAATTCCAAATTTTTGTGAAAGCTTCTCCTCAGAAAGAAATGTTATGAGTAAAATAAATATATGAATGGAATATATATAGAGAACGGTTGGTCGATCCAATATTATTTTCTGAATATGATTCTATTATTTCATAGAATATCAAGATGAATGTCTAGGAGAGCCTATGTGTATCCAAACCGAAAGCACATGATCCATATTATCCAGAGTTATTGGTTAAATTCTATGAATCA
The DNA here is from genome assembly GCA_963277665.1 of Viscum album. Classification (NCBI taxonomy): domain Eukaryota; kingdom Viridiplantae; phylum Streptophyta; class Magnoliopsida; order Santalales; family Viscaceae; genus Viscum; species Viscum album. Next base: position 238,112,103 of record OY728133.1, on the reverse strand, counting down.
TTGAGCTTCTATAATGAAGGAGGGAGAGACAAGTTTTCCTTCAAGAGATATAAAATGACCAACTCCCTTTCCTATAGTAAGGATTCCAATCTGATTAGAATTCCATACGACGGTGAAGCTGAATTTTATACCCGTAAGATACCAAATCTTTCAAAATCGTTCGATAAAGAGAAGGATCTAGATTTTCTTGGATTGATATACGTTAAGACTCTGAAAATGTTTCATCTCTCTACAAAAAACCAGATTCTTTAATTATGGGTTCATTGATTTCTCATTCCGTTAAAAGGTGACAAGGATACCCTCAAGAAGAGTGATTTTTATGCCTAGTAATTTTTGGTGAATTTCATAACGATCAATTTGGTGAAGTATGTTTTACATACAATTGAGAATATCAATAATGGGACTCTCATACCCAAAATCATCATGTATATAGTTATTATCTCCAAGATTATTTTCCTTTGACTATAATCATCTTAAATTCCTTACAATTCTAAGCCAATGATTTTCAATGTCATGTTTCTTAGTGATGTCACCCTCTCAAGGATGAAGGTTGGATTAAATAGTGAATTTAGAGATTTTTATGATTTATCTAAACATTAAATAGAATAATTATCAAAGAAACTAGAAGTGGTAAGACTTCCATGAAGGGTGGTGGGAAGATTATTGTGAAGGAACAAGAAGAGAAAGAAAAAACTCCCACTATTAAGGAAAATAAATCCGCACCTTTGAAACTAAATAAGCAAAAGTTTTTCCAGATAAAGTTGTTTCCAAATATAGAGAAGACAGGAAGAATCGGAAGGAAGGGGAACCCAGATTTGTCTTGGACCAATTTGAGAAAAAATCTTTAATGTTGAAAGCTTTTAAGGATCTTGAGAAACAAGAGAAATAAAATAACTAGAGGAAAAGAGATTCTAGAGGCTGAAATTGTTCAATCCCCTCTCAAAGTAGCAGAAAAATCCTCTCAAAAAATTCAAGTGTTGGAATCATTTTTTCAATAGTCTCTTCCAATGACTCCAGGAAAGAAGATAGTGAATCCCCAACCAGAACAATAAGATGAAATAATTCAAGATGATGAATTTGAAGAAGAAGAAAGATGTGATAATATAGAAAACATGATAAAAAAAATTGGGGATTATTATGAGAAGGAGAGACCTTCGGAAAAGTTATCAATCTGTACTTTTGAATATGAATATTCAAAGCTTGGTACCCCATGGAAAGAAGAAAAGGATCATGAAGAAGTGAATAAACCATCTGAAGAAGAGAGTATCAATCATGACATTGTTCATCCATAAGATCTTGTGGCGGATGCCATGAAAGAAAACCTTTAAGAAGACAAGATTGTTTTACTATTAGATTATGAAAATGAATATCCCAAATCAAAATAAACCATTCTAAGAAATGATAATGGAACAAAGGTGTTGGTGGGTGCACCCAGTAAATCTGTACAAAAAAAGAAGTATTTTTTAGGATAGTTGAAGAGAAAAGCTGAAGAGATAGAAAAAAAATCCTCATCAACCAAACAGTCTAATTCGGAGTCATCCTCTCTTGGTAATGAATTTGTAGTCCAATCTTTGAAGAAGCTGGTTCATAGTATTCCATTGTTTCCAAGTATATACTCAAGGTTCTAGATGATTTAGCACTCATTTAATCAGAAGTTGAATTAAATTAAAATATTTATGGATATGTTTTTCATGCTTGACACAAATTTCAAAACCGTATTCATTTGATATGAAGCTCATAAAATATCATGAAATGAAATAAAAAAGTGTTCACGGAAAACAATCGAAGAGATGAGATTCCTTGATTATTTTCATGAAAATGCCAAAGATGATTTTACACCAAATAATGTATGTTCTAGGATCATACTAAATGTTTTGAGGAAAAGATATGTCTCGTTTAGAAAATTCAGATGTAAGAAGTTAAGGATCTTAATAGAAAGCTAAATTCAATTGATATGAATTTGAAAAGAGAAATAAATCTCAGAATAGATCGTGAAGAAAAAATTGGAAAGTAAGAAGATATATTGAGGGATTAAGAATATATTCTTAAGGATCAGCATGAAAAATAAAATCCTTGGAGAGAAAAATTAAAGAACAAGATCAGCTACATAGATGTTTTGAAAAGTATCACAAGAAGCTTACGAAGCTGAATATCATTGTGAAGAAGATAATGTCGAAGGAGAAGGAAGGATAATTTTTTCCAATGCAATCATTTGATGAATTTATTTCTATGTAAAAATTCCATCAGTCAAAATGAAATTTTTATTGTCCTTTATACATTTTGTTGTTTTGTACTAATATTTCAAGTATCAATTTTTTTCCCATTTCCATTATTCCTTTTTCAAAATACCAAATGGGGAGAAAGGAATGATAAAAATAATACTAAGTAAAGTAGTGACTTCCATAAGTAAGAGGAAGTCAATATGTGTGAGAGTTTTATAAAAGAATATTTATTTATATTGGAAAAGGTGAAATATATTTAAGGAATTCAAGAATATGATCTTTATCGATTTCAAAACCTAAGGAAGAGTTTTTCGTATTCACCATGTCTCATAAGTAAAGAGAGATAAGTTTTTATTTTTTTGTTCATAAAAAAATTCAATTTCCTTATATTTATTTTTATAGTGATATTTGTGCTTTCCAAAAGGGGGAAATTTTTGAGTCAATAAGGTATCCTTATAACTTTTCCATTCCTCAACATTTTGAAAATCACAATCAATATTTCTTAAATAAATTTATATTTTACAATGAATTATCTTAATAAATAAAATTTCCCTTGTCAAGGGATTTTTATCCTTTATAAGTTTTTCATTGTTCATTTAATTATCTCTCTCAAATCTAACTGATATTTATTTATAAAAATAGGTTTACATCTAAAAACCATAGAATCCTATAAATCCTTTGTTACAGAGTATTTTTCTAAGACTCTAAATTCTATGAAATTCAGACTCCGAATTCTCTGAAATTCAGACTCTGAATTCTTGTAAATTCTGACGTTGAATTATCTTAAATTCATACTCTGAATTATGTGAAATTCAGACTCTAATTTATCTAAAAATCAGACTCCAAATTCCTCATAATTCAAACATCAAACTCATTGGAATATAGAATCGGAATATCCATGATTTATAGTCTAAAATGTTTCTATGGATAGACTCTGAACATTATTTTTTCCTTATGCTCTGAAAAATAGTTTTGGCTAAGGAGCCTTATATTACCTACAATATTTATAGTTATAAAATGATGTCGTACAATATGTTTCTAACTAACCAGTGGTTGATTGACACATCTATAGGTACGTTCAAGATTCATGGAAAAATATGTCTTTTTTAGGAGGGAGTCAACCTTTGGAGAAGTGCCTATAAATATGAGCTATTTGAACAAGCTCATTTTCTATTGATCACCCTAGAGGTCACATGTTGTGGAAGTTTTTTCTAGAGAGAGAGACTATCATGTTTTGTGAGTACTGAACATCTTGTTCAGATTGCTTTGCATGAATCTGATTGTTGGGATGATCAATCAAGGACTTCCATGGATAAAAAGACAGAGGAATCGACTACCTAAAAGTTTGAGGAATTCCAGGGATTATAAGGCAGGGGTTCCGACTACCTTAAAATTTGAGGGCTTGTGGGGATAACAAGATAGATTCATGTATTTCAATTGAGGGATTACCCTAGTTTGGGTAAGACAATATTTCCTGAAATTATAAATCAATGGAAATTTATCCAAAGTTCTTTTAAACCCTGCTCATTGGGATAAAATATTTCATACTTGTAACATGTTTTGTTTCCTGTCTATTTTTATTGTATTTTGATAAAGGAAGAAAGTATAACTTTCATATACATTCTTGTAATTTTTTATACATTGATAATTATGATACTATAAGCTTGAAGGCAGAATCATTTCCCTGTAAACTTTTCATAAGTTTCATTTCCAAAGGAATATTTGTAGAACCAAGCAATTTTTTAGAACTAAAAGAGTTTTAGTGAATTTATCTTGTTTTAAAATCGAAAAATTATATTTCATTAAGGATAAAAATTGCAAAGACCCATAAAATTGAAGGGATATTTTTTCTTATTTTTTTTGGTATTTTAGAAGAACGTCGTTTCTGACGACACCTAATTCTGAGGCCTGGTGTGCCCAGAATAATTTTCCGAAGTTGGGCTCCGATATTTTCAGTGAACAAATGAGCGGGTTTTTCTGACTTTTGAACCGGTGCTCGGAATCGAATTCTGAGGGCACCAATGGAATCGCGGCACCGGTAATTGCTTATAAACACCTTTTCTGGAGTTGCATTTGCTCGGGTGTGGTTTTAAATTTTCTGGGTTAATTAAATGAATAAATAAAGGGTGCGACCAATTTATTTTATTTTAAGATGTTTAAGCTAAGATAAGGGGTTAAAGTGGGACCCACAATATCCTACACCACTAGGTAGGATATTTTTGGGGTGTGTCCCAAACGAGCCCCACCTTTTTCAACTCCCCTCCTTTAATTAAGTAACACACACGCATTCCCCTTTTTAATGAAGTCAACCCTTGCATTAAATCTAGTTAATAAACACCTCATTAATTGGGCGGTTTAAACTCCTCATTTAATTCATTAATTGATTGTTTCAATTCTTTTTGAAATTCAAAGCATTGGATTGTGTGTTAATAAAATAAGCTAATTCTTATTTTATTAGAGGTTGGTTGTGCGAGAGGGTTTGGGAGAAATCACTCAAGTCGTGAAGCACTCCTTCCTCAATGAAGAACATGAAGAACGCGAAGAACGCCGACCTCCGATGAAGGTCGACAAGAACGCCTGATTCTCGGAGACCGATGACACGACACCGATGAATCATTTCTTCACAACGCGATGATCTTTATTTCGCGACGCTTCTTCCATGAAGAACCCTCGCTCGATGACCCTTGAGGTAGGGGTTTTTTGTTCAATTAAATCTATGTGATTTATATCCTCGGAATGTGTTTAAATTTTTCGGAAGCCTTTTTGAACCGCTAACGCGGTGGGTGAGGACCAGCGAAGAAGTATGAACCCACCATTTCTTCGTTCTTGGTGTGAAGATCAGCGGGCGATGATGAAGCAATATTTAAGGACATATTAAGGTCTTCGCAGTGAAGAGCCGATCCCGGGAGGACCGCTAGTGAAGACATCAGGCAAAACGGACCACCGAAGCGCATATGGTAGTCCGCGGAAAACCCCGCTGGTGCGCCTTGACGGCACGGCGGCGCCGGCGGCCGGCACCGCCCGGCCCCCCAGGAGGCGGAGGCAGGCTGCTGGTCCCACAACCGTGTGGGACCAAGGAGGCAAGAAGTACCGCTCAGCCGTGTTGATTGGTGAGGAGTGGCCCCAACGCAGGGATGTGGTTTCATTAAAGGGGGTGGCGCCCCCCCCTTTGGGAATCCTCTCGGCTGAAACGGCCGAGAAACCTGGCCACCTGGCCGCGCCCAGGCCGGGCTGGGCCACACAAGCTGATCCGGGCCATGCCATCTGGGCCGGGCCACACCCAAGCAGGCCGGAACCAGACCTAGGTCGGGTCAAAAAGGTTTGGGCTGACCCAGGGGGTCTCGGGCTTGGTCGGTCCGGGCCCGAAACCCCCACTTTGGGACCCCTTTCGGTCTTTTTCCCATAACTTGGTCTACGGACCTCCAATCGATGCACCGTTAGCTGCGACGCGATTCTTGGATTGAGACGGTAGTTTCGGTATATTACACACAAGTTTTTGGAGAATTTTGGGTTCAGCCGGGTTGGTTCGTACACGAAACCAACCAGGCCCTCGGAGTGGAAACACTTATAACATGAGCTCCGGACATCTGATTGACATGCCGTCATCATTGATGGATTCCTATTAATGAGAAAGACCATCTGGATTACTCCGCTCAAGGTTTGGATGCAGTTGGTGTATGTTCGGGTTGGTTTTTACTTAAAAAGTAATCGGGTCCCTGCGACGAAAAAGACAATAACTCTCAGACCGGGCATCCGATTGACGCACCGTATATGAAATTGAGTTCCGGTTGATGATAATGAATATTTGGATACATAAAATTTGGACTACGTGTCAGTTGATCTGTCAGCCCCTCGGCTTGTGGAGAAGACCCTCTAGAACGAGCTTGTTGTGTGCGGGAACCCTAGAGCTGGCTCCGACTGCGATGACGATGACGATTGTACAGAAATCCTCCACGGATTCGAAGACGACAACTACAACACTCAGTGATCCTACGTGGATCAGTGCTAATGATCATGTGTGGGTCAGATCCTGTGTGGGTCAGTGCTCAGTGGTCCTGTGTGCGCCAGCGCCTACAGATCCTATGTGGGTCTGATCCTGTGTGGGTCATTGCGGGGGTTAGTTACCTATCAATCCTATGTGGGTCAGATCCCTTGTGGGTCATTATGGGGGTTAGTTACATATCTATCTTTTATGGGTCATTGCGGGGGTTAGTACCTATCGATCCTGTGTGGGTCAGATGGCTTAGATGAATCAGTGGCTACATCTGATCATCTCTATTGTCATACAAAGAAGTATACCTGTGTGAGCTGAACCTTTTTTGATTTCTTATGTGGATTGTGTTGTTCTATCCTGTGTGGATGTGATCAAACTTGGGCTCGGATGTTGGAGCTGAACTGGAATTGATAACTTAGGTATATGTATGGGCATATACCAAAGTAGTGTCGGATGTTACTTCGTGATTGTATCTTTACTTTTTGGAGTCTGGGATACCTTTAGGGGTCTCGGGGTCCCTAATGAGTAGCTTATACTCACCCCTACACTAGCTATGCCCACACTACGTTGTGTTTGATGCAGACAATGGACATCGTTGATCGTGGTTGAGGCGTGCGGAGCAGGTCGGTACCTGGAGGTAGACCACTGGGCGGGACGTACACGGAGCAGATGGCTGGACTCGAGGAGCTGAGGTGGTTATCTGTACCCACCCTTTAGGTGGGAGTACCAGAGAATGGCTCGACCTTGCTGCTTTACTTTTAGTTTTTGTACTTTCCTTCCAGTTGTACTTTACTTTCAGTTTGGGTTTGTATTCTGGCCCATTTACTTTCCGCACTTACTGTTGTACCCAGTTTTTACTTAGTGTATACTTTTTCTTGATTTATCTATGGTGTTTGTTTACTTTATAAAGGAAATTCCTTCCCTTTTTACCAGGAATTATGCCTTGGTGCTAGTCACCAGCCCCTAGCCTACGGAAGGTGGGCTTGGGGTAGTCACGGCACGTGCCCTGAGGATGGGTCGTGACAAAAATGAATGTTTTCAAACTTACAATTCAACCCTAGTAATTAAGCATCTACATTCATATTTTGATCTTATAATCTTGATAGACTTCATGTTCTTCACTAAAAAATTATTTTATATAGTTTTTTATCACTAGACACATATAACTCCTCCATACCCTTTTCACATCAAGAATTGGCTACAAAAGCCTTAACCAATGTCAGACACCACATCTTCGGATTGCTAGTGTTCATGACAAGAACATGGATAAACTCTCTCACAGAACCTAATTCAGTTTTAGGTAATACCTCATCGAATAACCATCATGAAATTTTCCCAAGATCTAGATTTACAATCCCATAAGCTTCAATAATAAACTATTATCCTTCATATCACACACATATATTCATTTATTGACCATCAAAACTATACCCAATAAATAGAGCAAGAACTAGGTTTCCCATGAAAAGTGGGTGTACACTTCTGTACCACCACATTCCACATCTAACTCACACTACTATTGTTAATTTAACCACAAGAAAGAGCTGGCCATACTACATGGCATGCCAGTCCCAAGAAGACCATGAAACCCTTCAAACTCACTTAAAAATGGGAACCCAAAAGGGTCTTCAACCAAAAAATGACTACCCTGCTCATGGTATCATTTTAGGAGGTTCAAAAATGGATCCACCACACATCAACAGGGTCATGAACCTGAAATACTCCTCCGACTTATCCATTTTTTATAAAAACACATCATTGGTGCTTCTACAAAGACATAGAGTCGCCATGCTTGAAATAATGGACCAGAGAATCTTCCGTGCATTAGTTAATAACTAACCTAAGACTATATAATTTCCCTTAAGTAAATCATCAACCTTCAACCAACTTCCAGCACAAAATTTCTTTACTCCAGAGATCACCACTGACCAACATGGGTCTATGTTAAGAGTGGAACATCTAGGTCTATTATCTTACCCAATGAAAAAGGCTTCAAATAAGGGTCAATAGGTTTGAGAACCTAGACCTATTTTTCATCACACGATAACCACTACCCACAAAAATTATATTGTTGGAATCCCCATGTATTCATCATGTTTTAATGATCAAAAATCCTATTTAGTCTATAAATCATGTTTATCCCATGTAATCTATCTCACATTAAATGTACATTTGTTTAGTAAAGCAATTCAATGTTATTAAGTGTTATACATTATGTTTTGTTACTGTACACTATCTTTGATTTACTTTATAATGGTTTATTTGATAATTGATTAAGTCTAATATATTTTATGACTATCACTACTTAAGTCTGAATACAGGTTTTCATATATGTCTGAGACACCATGAGTCTTCCACCGGTTCTGTTTTTCTAGAAAATGTCCTAGACACCATGAACTAGACATCATGAACAAGACACCATCAACTAGACACTATGACCATGAGAAACCATGACCATGAGACACCGTTAACCGGACATCATGATCCTACACCATAAACTAGACACTGTGGCCTTCAGACAGCATGACCAGACACAGTGAACCAGACAACGTGACCATCCAGACACTGTGACCATCCAGAAACTGTGGCCAATCAAGACACCATTTCAATGAGACATCGGTTCATAGAGACGCCATTTACAAACAAATTGTGACACCATTTCTTAAACTATTCTGTTGTTATTTCAGTTTAATATCTATCGGTCATATTTTAATATTTTAAATGCTTTGACATAATTAATGTTTCTTTGTAGTACGAGGTACGCAGTGCAGAATTCGTGCAATCCGTCAGCTCCAACACATTAACTCCAAGATAAAATAGTAGAAAATCCCAGAATCAATATGTTCTTGAAAGTGGAATAATGTTAAGCAAGTGTTTAACCAGGAAAATGATGAAAACATTATAGAATTTTTTAAGAGATAATTTTCCCATACAACTCAACACAACTGAAGAACACACGATGCATACTCGAAACCTAGATTGGACAGAATCTTCTCCACAAAGAACACCAACCAAAACTGATATGATATACTTTATTTTAAATACAAGGACCTGATTTATGCATCCCATTCATCCTAGAAGTACAGAGCTGCATAGAAAACCACTAAGAGCACTTATAAACTTTATCTCATCATTTCTTATCTATTGTGTATCATTTTATTAGCTTTTGAGTATTGTGTGTATATGTATAACCACACACTCTGTATCCTACATTAAACTGAAGGATACAAGATATCCTTTCTCAAACATATTTTTACACTTGTTTATACCCACAGATAAGTGTTGAATAGGTCCATGTGTTTCCTGGTAGATTGTACCCACATAGAAAGGTGGAAGTGGTCATGTTACCAGGACAATATTTGTATACTATTGTGAACCCCAATCCAAGGTGTGGATCAATTTTATTTATATAAACATCTTGGTGGAAGTTGATCACCATGTGGAGTGGATTAGTCCTTGTCTTGAGACTGAACTACATGTTTTATATCCACTGGGTTGTATAAATTTAGTTTTCTCTGTTTTACAGCTTAATTCAGAATTCACTAAATTCCCTTTGATAGTAAATCTTGGAAAAAATTTATAATTGTCCTGCCTTATTAGAATAGTTTCAAAAGTAATATTAATAAAAACTATTAACATTACATAGAATAAATCAATCTTCTAAGAAGTTATTTGATAAGTCAAACATTCATAAAAGTATAACATTGATTAACTGGGTTGTATATAGATTTATTTGTGAAACCTTTTATGAATACTATTTGAATTGAAATTTTTATAGACACTCAATTAACCCCCCCCCCCTTCCTCTTGTGTAATCTACTATGAACAATATTTTACATTAGATGCTATTTATTAAGACTCTATTTTTTACATTTTTCAACTGTGATTGTAGTTGTACTTTAAATATCTATTTATTTTTGTTAATTCTAAATTTAAAGATCTTTAAAATTTTTTATTTAGAATGGATAATATATTGGAATGTGCTAAAATAAACAAACCACCATTCATTAATGGATCCAATTATTATCAATGGAAAATTAAAATTAAAGTGCATTTAGAAAGTAAGGGTTTTGAAATTTTGTCTTTAATTATAGATGAATATAATATTCCAGCTGCTGATAGAACCACTTGGGATGAACATACCAAAACTGAATACAATAACAATTTCAAAGCTATGAATTCTTTATATTTCTCTTTAGAAGATTGAGAATTTAATATAATTTCTTCTTGTAAAACTGCACATGAAATTTGAAATACCTTATCTGTTTCACATGAAGGAACTTCTAGTGTGAAAGAAATGAGACTTAATACTTATACTATTAAATATAAAAACATTAAAATGAAACCTAATGAGACTATTGTTGAAATGTGTCTTAGGATCAATGGAATTGTTAACACAATGATTTCCCATGAAAATAAATTCACTTCCAAGGAACAGATAATGAGAATTCTCAGATTTCTATTTAATAGATGGAGAGGAACCTCTGCCTAAATTAGAGAATCATGTGACATCATCAATCTTCCTATAAAATAATCAATTTGGAAACTAATGATGTATGAAGAGGAGTTGAAAGTCAACATGGAAGAGAAGGATAAACTAAAAAAATAAATATGTGGCATTCAAGACCACCACCACAAAAAACAAAGACAGAGGGAAATTGGAAGCTCATGGAGAGAGTTCCAATAGTGAAAAACTTCCCTTGATAGTGATGAGGATATGGGCCAATTATCTAGATGATTTAAAATATTTTACAAGAAGAAGATCTTTTTTAGAAATCCTAACATCAAGGAATGATATGATCAAAAAAGAAGTTGGAAAAAAGACAGGAAAAGAAGTGAAAATAATAATAAGATTGTCAACAATGAATGTATGAATAAACAACATATCAAGGTTGACAATCCATTTCACAAGTACAAAAAGAGATACAAATACAATGATGGAAAGTATAAAAAATAAATAAAAGAAACCTGGAGTGTATTTGAGGAATGTTCAAGTGACTCTGAAACATCACATGATGAACTTGATAACAAATCCAATATGTGTTTTATGAAAAACACATCTAAGGTGACACTAGAATCTTCTTTACATAATTCATACTATTATGGAGATGAGAGTGAATCTGAAAATATTTCTGATGAAGAATTTTTTTAATACGGTAATATGCTTGAAGAAACATGCAATGAAATAAAAGATACATATAAATATTTGAAGAAACTATATGCTGTTTTTGTAACTGTTAAATCTAAACTCACAATTGAAAAATAGAAAAACTCTCAACTACTAAAGGAAAACATTTAATTAAAAATGTCTACTGAGCAATTGAAGAATTACTTAGAAAAGTTTACCAATGGGAGAAATACACTTACTCAAATTTTAGGTAAACAAATTACCCCTTACTATAATACTGGCATTGGTTGTAAACCTAGAAAAAGAAATCCTAGAATAATGAAAATTGTTTCTAAATCTAAGATAAATAGCATTAATCCCAGTTCTAAACAAAATTCAACTAGTTCATGTTATGATACACATTCGGATGTTTCATTTTTTTCTAGACCCAATAGAGATTATTTTTCAAATACTTAACATAATGATTATATGAAACCTATGAGGCAAATATGGGTACCTAAATCACTTATCACTAATGTTACTAGACCCAAACAAGTATGGGTAGAAAAATCTAATTTTTCTTGATCATTTTGTAGGAAAGAATCTTAATGAGTTCCCATTAAAGTTTATGGTTCTTGGTAAACTGGTGTTTAAGACACGTGATTGAAGACTACTCATGCTTCAAGAATCTATGAAAAATTGATGGAGGACATGTCACATTTGGTAATAATTTAAATGGAAAAATCCACGGCCTTGGCCAAATCGGTGACGCTAACTCAATTTTGATTTCTAAAGTACTGTTTGTTGACAGATTGATATATAATCTTCTTAGTATCTCCCAATTATGATATTATGGGATTCATGTTAAATTTGAAAATGATTCTTGCAATGTCATTAATTCTAAAAATGAATTATTGTTTTCTACATTAAGAAATGAAAATGTATATTTTGTAATATTATATTATTTAGTTTCTCAAAATGATTCATGCTTATGTGTAGTTCATAATGAGTCTTGGATTTGGTAGAGGAGACTAGGAAAATATAATATTCACTCCCTTAGAAAGCTAACAAGATAAGTCTTAGTCAAAGACCTAACCAAACATGAGTTTCCAAATGATAAAGTGTGTAATCCCTATCAAAAGGGGAAACAACACACAATTTCATTCAATCCAATGAAAGTAAGTGGAAACCTCTCAACCTTCTCGAACAGGTTCACATGGATTTGTTGGGACCATATAGAGTTTCTAGTTTAAATGGGAAGCACTATGTTTATATTCTTGTAGATGAATTCTCTAGATATACATGGACCTTCTTCTGGGCTCACAAAAATGAAGCATTATGTTACATTGCCAAATATTCTAGGTCTGTAGAGTATTTTAATGGACTTAAAATTAAATCCTCAAGATCTGATTAGGTATATGAGTTTGAAAATCAAGATTTTGAATCCTTTTTCTCACAAAATGGATATAGTCACAATTTCTCTGCCCCTAGAACACCTCAATAGAATGGATTTGTAGAAATAATAAATATAACCCTACAAGAGATTGCAAGAAAAATTCTTAGTGAATATGACCTACCTATTTATTTTTGGGATGATGCTGTAAAGAAATCATGCTTTATAATAAATATAGTATTGTATTGACCTATTATTAAAAGGAATCCTTATTATTTATGTAACAATCGAAAACCCAATGTTAACTACTTCAATTTTTTTTTGGTTTCAAAGTCTATATCCTTAATACTATAGAAGAATAATCATCCTATTTCTCACAAAATCGGGACATTAATTCAAAATCATCAAACCATTTTATAAAGGAATCTATAAAAACATCCAGTTCTAGGAATTCCAAAGACTCAAGTCACAATGAACCTAATCTTGTGGATAAACCTGAAATCACTAGTCCTTCCTTTTCTAGAGATATTTTAACAATTATAAACAATCCCTTAGATGTTGTGGTAGGATACTTAAACAATGGAACACCAACTAAATCTTATCTTAGAAATCCAGTTAAATATTACGTCTTCTTGTCACAACATTAACCTCAAAACTTTAATAACGCTATAAATGATGAATTTTGGGAGATGTATTTGCAAGAAGAACATAATCATTTTGGAAGGATCAATGTTTGGAAACTTGTTGAAAGACCCAAGGAAAAATTCACCATAGGCACTAAATGGGTGTTTAGAAATAAGGTAGATGAAGTTGGTAACATAGTTAGAAACAAAGATATATTAGTTGGAAAAAGATATAGTAAAGATAATGGATTTGACATGAGGTTGTTTTTGCACTAATAGCTAGACATGAAGCCATCAGAATTTTTCTTTCTTATGTTGCACATCTGAATTAAAACAAATATCAAATGGATGTTAAGAGTGCATTCATAAATGGGTATATTTATAAGGTTTTATTTGTTGAGAAACCTCCTGGTATTAAAAATCCTCATTTTCCAAATCAAAATTTTAAATTATCAAAATAATTATATGATATATAATAATTTCCAAGAGCGTGGTATGATAGGATGAGTAATTTTCTTATCTTTACAGGTTTTACAAAAGGAATAGTTGATCTTACCCTTTTTATAAGATGAATTTCCAATGATTTTTTAGCTGTTCAAATATATGTAGATGACATTATCATTGGATCTTCAACAAATTCATTATGTATTGATTTTTCTAAAATGATGCAAAATTAATTTGAAATTAGTTTAATGGGGGGAACTAAAAAATTTTCTTGGATTTAAAATCTTTCAAAATAATGATGGTATTATTTTTAATCAAATTAAATACACTAGAGAACATATAAAACGTTTTAGATTGGATAACACTAATGGTAGTGACACTCTAATGAGTACCACTAGTATGTTAGATCTTGATGAAGATTGAAAATCCAGTGATCAATCCACTTATAGAGTAATGATTGGATATTTACTCAACTTAACTACAACATGACCTGACATAATGTTTAGTGTGTGTATGTGTGCCCATTTTCAAGAAAATTATATGGAATCTAATTTAAATGCTATAAAAAGAAGTTTTAAATACCTTAAGAATACACCTATTATTGGACTGTTCTATCCTAGAAGACAATTATTTGAACTAGTTTGTTATTCTAATGCTGACATTGGTGGATGTATGTTATATGTAACAAGAACCTCTTGAACATTTCACTTTTTAGGAAAGTCACTATTATCATGGTGTCATAATAAACATAATTCTGTTTCATTATCTACTATAGAAGCTGAATTCATAGCTGCTGGTAGTGGTTGTGCACAAATAATTTGGATGAAACACAAATTACTAGATTATGGATATCAATTCAATCATTTACCTATAAATTGTGATAATAAAACTTCTATTAACATCACAAAAAATAATTTTTCACACTCTTGGACAAATCATATTGATGTAAGACATCACTTTTTTGGAGATCATTATCAAAAGTGTGATATCCCATTGGAATTCAATGGAACTGAATGTCACCTTGTGGATATATTCACAAAACCATTAAATTTTGAAATAATAGTCTACATCAAACCTAAATTAGGTATTATAATCCATAATTAAATATCATATAGTTTTATATCTCATTGTTTCATATTTTACTATAATATGATTTACTATTTCATGTTTACAGTCTTATGATAAACACTTGTTACGGTCTCACCATAAACACTTGTTGCTGTCTCACCATGAATGTTTTTTAATGTCTCACTCTAGGAATGCTTTTTTATTTTATTTAGAAATTAGAACTCGTATCGTAGTGATTATTTATTGTACCATTTTTTCTACCTCGCACATTTTTTCCCAAATATTTGTATTCCTAAATGATAAAATATTATATGTTTCACTCATCCTTCAATTGAGAACCCTTATATTCTCTAAAACCATAACCCTTATTCAACTCTTCAACCCTTCTCTCTCTCGAACCATCGGTGAATGCCAAGGATGAAATATCTGTCATCGTCGACTCCTGAGAAAAAATGTTCAGAAATAAAGAAGATCGTGCCAAAGTTAGCAACCGAGGGTCCTCCGAATCCAAATTTGGTGAACCGAATAGTTGTACCTGAGAAATAGATATTCCCTAAGTTGCTTTTATCGAGTAAGTATCTGGGTTTGAAAGTACTAAATGAGCAATGTAGGCAATATTGGTTTGCAGTGGAATATATACCAATCTACCCAAATCTAGTTTCACTATTTTATCATAATGTTCAATTTTTGTTAAATTTAGAAAGTGGCTATTTTATAAGATGTTGGATAAATGGGCAGAGATGCAATTTTTATTCGAGGTTATGGGATGCATGCATTATGATACCTCAATAAGGTATTTCTGAAGATTACCAGAGAGGTCCTCCACCTCAATGTGAGTTCTTTGTTTCTAAAAATGCCTTGAAAATTTTTACATGAAAAGGAACCAAGGAGAGAACCATTGTCGATGAACTGAATGGAGAAACTAGACTTTTGTTTCTGTTTATTCAAAACTTGGTTTGCCCCAAAAAAGGTGATTTCCCTTTACTTAAATATAAGGACATATTTTTTATTCATCTCATGAAAAATGGACGTAAGATCAATCTTTTTATGTTTGTCATACATCACATTTGTGTATTGATTAAGACCATAAAAAAGTCAACTTCCTAATTCTATTCTCGTCTTATCTCAACCATTCTAAATACAAAAGGATTGGTTGGACGAAATGAAGAAGTTATCAAGGATTATGTGTTCTTCCTCTCAAATGTTATTATAAAGAGGATCAAAATCATTTAGAATCCTTGGAAAAAGGAATGGGTGGAATACAATGATAGGATCTATAAAATGTTCAATCTAGTGTAGCATCCCTCAAGACCAAAAGTTATTTATTTTCCTGATTTAGAACCATATTAAGTAGATGAGAATTATGAAGAAGAAGAAGATTAAGATGTTGTTCCGGCTAGAGAAATTTTTCCTGATTAAGAAGACAGTACTCCAACTCCTCAAGTAGTAATTGGGAATGATTTACCTACTCATAAAGATGTTGCTAATCTGGAAGACCAACCCAAAGATGAAAAAGAATTTGTTGCTAAAGAAACTGAGAAAGAAGTTTTGGAATAACATATAGAAGAATAATTTTCTATTATGCAATAAGCTGCTCTTAAGGAACTCCCATAGAAACAAATTTTTCCTGAGTTCATTCTTTCTGTTGACGAAAGAATGGAACAAGCCAGTTAATTGGCTCGAATGTAAATAATTTAGGATGAAAGGGATGAATTCGTGGAAATAATGCAAGGGCCAAAGTATTTGAGTGGTGAAAAGGATGTTACTGTTGAGGGGAGTAGCTCCCAAATATGGAATCTATTATAGTGCGAAATATGACTGATCCAAGCTCAGTAGATACATGGTATATGTATCCTAGTTATTTTGATGTGAATGAATCACAGAAAGACTCTGTCAAAGGTCATAACATTTCAACTATGTTTTAGTTGAAAATGGAATTTAATCCTAAATCTATCTCTTACACAGAAACTGAGCATGTCTCAACTTCTATCTATAAGCCATCACCTAACCTCCAACCTTGGTGAGTAATGATGACCTGAATGAATTTGAAGCAACCCTTTTGGTAGGGGTTGAACAACACCTGAATATCCAACCAGCTCCTGTAACAAATCTATGTGAGAGAGATTCTTTACTATTATTTGAAAAATTCAATTGAAAAATTCAACACAAAATGCTTCATGAGATTTATGATGTCGTAATAGAGAACAAACTGCTTAGTGATGATGTGATGACTATAAGAGGTATGGTTGAGGAAATGATGATAGTGCTGAATTCGAGATCAGATCTTACTTCTCATCCTCTTGAGATTGTTGTTGCCTAAACACCACATGATATTTCTTCTCTAATTCAACCTCATTTAGAATCATTAGCTGAAAGGGTATCTAAAAGAAACAAAAAATAGTGAAAGAGATGTGTGAGCATATTGTTGGTCTTAACTAGCTAACTGATGAGTATAAGGGGTTCCTTCAATAAGTTCTCAATCAACCGAAATCGCTTACCTCAATTTTCACTACTTTTAATGCTTCTATTAATTCATCTCAACCTTACTTAGACAGTAATCTGTTATGAACAACGGTGAAATATGAACATCAGGCTGTGCATAGTGGTTTTAATAAAAAATATCTTTCTGAAGTTATCAAAAAAAGTGATAGAATTCTTGATTTGGTGCAAATCCATTCTGAGATTTCTAATGATGCTGAGTAAGAAATTACCCAGAAAGTGGACTTCTATTATAATAAGAACATCTCAAATACTAATATGACCAATCATTTCAAGTACCTTGTTGAAGATCTATGGGTTCCTCTTATTACTCAAGCCTTCAAGACTCAAGTTCAAAAGATCACAGAGCTTACTTGTCTGTAGAATAATTTTATGGAAAACAAGGGAGAATTTGAAAAAAAACATGTAGTATGGTGGGGAGATCAGAGCTGATTTTATCAAGCATTTAAGGATCTATATTTATGAACAGAGTACTGCCATAGTATCTCCTGTTGATGCCCCTATGAGATCTAGTTTTCCTACCTTCACCTCAGCCCAAGCCTCCACTTTTATGTCTATCAGTCTGGCCCTAAGTCAAATCAGGCCTGTAATACTTGATCAAAAGTTTCTTCAGTCTTACACTACACCTACATTGGCCCCTTCTATCTTTGAATGTCTTCCTTTACCTTCTTAAAAAACCAGTTCACTCCCTTCTTCTACCTCGACACTTACTCATATTACTTCTTCATCTGATCCTACTACTAAGGGAAAAGAGAAGACTAGAAAGTGATGAAGACCAGTGACTAATATTTTCAGATATGATTGTTGTTGAATTTTTTTTTCTATCTACTGTTTGTACTGAAACTCTTTTTCTCTAATGCATTATGAACTTTTCTTCTCTTTTCATATTCACTCTTTTTGATAATCCCAAAAAGGGGGAGAAATTTAAATATGTTATATGCACACTAATATATATACATTATATTCACATTGGGAATATGTAGTTGGAAAAAATATATACTCCAAATACACATGATTTGTGATCATCCAAAATGGGGAGATTGTTGGAATCCTCATCTATTAATCATGTTTTAATGATCACAAATCTTATTCAGTTTATAAATCATGTTAATAATGTGTAACCTATATCAAATAAAATTTACAGTTGTTAGTAAAGCTATCCAGAGATCTTAAATGATATACATTCAGTTTGATTACTTTACACTATCTTTTATTTATATTATAATGGTTTCTTTGATAAATGATCAAGTTTAAACCATTTTATGAATGTCACTGCTTATGTCTGGAAACAGATTTTTGGCTATGTCTGGGACAACGTGAGTTAGCCACCAGATATGTTTTTCTAGAAAAGGACCCATCCATCACGAAATAGACAATGTGAACTAGACACTGTGACCCAAACATCATGAACAAGACATCGTGAAACAGACACTATGACCATGATACATCATGACCATGAGACACTGTGATCCAGACATCGTGACTAGACACCGTGAACCTGACACCATGACCATCAGAGTCTATGACCAGACACTGTGAACCAAACACCATGACTATCCAGAAATTGTGACCATCTAGACATCATGACCAATCTAGACATCGTTTCAAGGATAAAGTGGTTCATAGAGACATTGTTTACTGACAATCCATGACACCATTTCTTAATCTGGTTTTTCATTTTTCAATTTATTCCCAAACGGTCATATTTGAAGATATTAAATGCACTTACATAATTAATGTTTCTTTACAGTACGAGGTATGAATTGCAGAATACATGCAACCTATTGGCTCCAACACATTCACTCCAAGATAAAAGAATAGTGAAACCTAGAAAAAACGTGTGCATGAATGTGGAATAACGTGATGAAAGTGTGTGAGAATGAAAATGATAAAAACACTTAGATCATTTTTAAGAGAGAATTTTTACATAAAAATCTACACTACTGAAGAAAACATTAAGCATACTCGAATCCTAGAGTGGAAGAAAACTTCACCAAGATGAACACCGGCCAAAGCTTATTAACGATACTCTGTTTAAAATACAAGGACATGATTTTAACATCTGATTCATCCTAGAAGTCAAAAGCTGCATATCAAACCACTCATAGCCCTTATAAGCATTATCTCATAATTTATGCTCTGTTCTGTATCATTTTATTAGCTTTCGAGCAATGTGTGTATCTGTATAACAACACACTATTTCTCATGCATTAAATTGACGGATACAAGTTATCCTTTCTAAAAAATCTTTTTACCGTTGTGTATACCAATTGATAAGTGTGGAAGAGGTCCATTTTTGGCCTAGTAGTTTGTACCCACAGAGAACTGTGGAAGAGGTCATGTGTCCTGGATAGTCCAGTGTACTATTGTGAACCCCGATCCAGGGTGTGGATCTTGTTTATTTATATAAACTGCTTAGTGGTAGTTGATCACCAAGTGGAGTGGATTAGGTCTTAGAATGAGGCTGAACGACTTGTTTTATATCTGCTGCATAGTTTAAATTTTATTTTCTCTGTTTTACAGTTTAATTAAAAATTCACTAAATTCACATTGATAGTTAATCTTGGAAACAAGTTATAATTATCTTTCTTTATTGGAATAGCTTCAACGGTGATATTAAAAATAACTATTAACATTAATGAGAATTTATCAATCTTCTATGAAGTTATTTGAATAGTCAAACTTTCATAATAGTATAACATTAATGAACTAGGATGTATTTAAATGTATTTGTGAAACCTTTTAAGAATACCTTTTTAATAGAAACTTTTATAGATAGTCAATTAACCCCCCCCCCCCCCCCCCCCCGCCCTCTTGAGTGTTCTACACCGACCAACATATTCCATAACATAAAAACAAACATGTTTGAAACACTCCCAGAAAGGAGGCCAATCCAAATAGACAAGGAAACATAACATAGAGGGTTAGATTCATTAATTTATGGCACAACAACATCACATGACAACATTATCTATAAGAACCTAACCACTCATACATTTAGGAATAAGGAGTGATCTCTCAAATATTCTCAATCTAATGAAAATAGAAGAAAACTAACACCCATTATGTATCAGCCCATGGGAGTACTCCACTATAGTCCATGCACCATACAACAAAAATCTTTCCTATGTGTAATTTATAAATATGAAACCCCACTAGAGACAACCAATAATGACATGGTATGACTTTTAGAGAAACCCATCACAAAAAAATTTAAAAATTTAAGATCTGAGGCCACTACCTTCACTGGGAGAGACCCTCTTTAAGGTTACTATGGATTACCACCCATCCACTAGGACTGACCCAACCTTGGAAGGAATGTAACAGAATAGCACATCAACTCTAACATTCTATTTCAAAGGTTTTATTAAACAACTGAAAAAGATAACATTAATATGTGGTTAAAGTTATAACACCTCTACAGGCCCAACTGAATATCTCTTAATTAGCCTCGTTTAACATAACATGTGAAGAAGTTAAAACAAGAAATATCGAGTAATAGATATCCAAAAAACAATACCTTTTCAGTTATCATGTAAACAAGAACCTTGGGTGGAGCTATAAAGCCAATTAAAAGGAAATATTATCTATGAAGGTCCCAACACATCAACAGGGTTAACTAATAAGAAAGTCATAACAGTTTACGCATCCTACATTAAATGTGTAGTGTTTATATCCCATTTCAACTCCTAATGTCTTAGGAAATGTAATAATAGATGTTTATTTTGGAAAAAACCAGAATACATATTTGAAACAAAAATTAGTATCATAGAAGGATCTAAATAATGATCCATTGTTACCATAGGGCCCACCACCATCTAGAATATCACTGGAGGTCGTCGTGAAGGCATGCATCTACAATTACAAATGCACACCTCTCACGTATTTCATATCAATGATTGTAGCACAAAAGTGTAGCATAGGTCAAAACCTTAAAATCACAAAGAATTATACACAACATTCCCTTAAATATAGGGTTGTTAAAGGAAATATCACAACCTTCTCTAGAAACACTACCTCTTCCCAACTCAAAAGTCAGGTCCTGGTCAAGCCTTGATTTATCATGTAAAATTAGAATTTCTATTTCATATAATTCATATAAACCTTTCATCCCATTTTTAAAATTCTGTTATTCAATAGGTTTAACCAATGGTTTACTAATTCCAAATCCATGAGGCCACATAACACCTCATGAACTCATAACTTTGTTTCCATTCAAGCCATACATTTCAAATTCAAATTAACAATTTAATTTCTATTAGTGCATAATTTCTCTATTTTAAGGGCATATAAACATTAAGAACTAAATTATAGTGTCCTCCCACTATCCACTCCACAAAATATGCCACAATAGAAGATACTGCAATCAAAACACATATCACAATAGCATGAAATAAGTAATTCAATGTAAATGGCATGGCATAATTCATTTCATGTGATTTCTAACAAGTGATAATAAAATTCATGAGATGTATTACAAACATATAATCATGTTACAACTAAAATATAACCCACCATTTCATCAATAGTAATATCATAAATCATGTTCATCGAACAATATTAAAATCAAATCAACTAGAAAAGTCAAAATCCTGAATATAATAATTGTTATCAAGGTAATTTGGATTTAACCTATATGTGTGGTAGCTTATCCCAGGCTAAGATTATTAACAAATTCAATTTTTTCAAATCCTTATAAATTGTTGTTAAATAGTACGTCAAAAAATAAAATAAAGTTTCTCTAATACAACTTTCTAATATTCCAGACCCAAATGTCACTCGACTATGTGTCCATCCTAGTTGGCTACATGGCCTCATGTGCATCTCAAAAATCACTAGAGGCTGCAAACTAGCAGTGAGGGAATAGGTGTGTCATTTGGGTTTCAATTCCCTCATTACTAGAGTATATCACAGTGGAAGTCAATAACTCATACATATAGTATTTATTAACACATGTGGAAAAGACACACATAGTACGAATAGATAACAATCTCAAAATATGTCTTACACAAAATGATGTGGATGATAAATGTATCTAGAAAACATCTAGAATAGGTACACGGAAATATGGTACAACACAAGTATCCAAAAAGATTTAATGACCAAAAGTCCCAATAGCATTTCAGGCCTCATCTTTTTCCCATGATACCGTACACCCACGTAATGATCAAGAACCTATGATGGGGTGTGTTCCCGTATTATCATCTATGACCATATGATTTTTTTAAATCGCCGAGGTGGTCTAAACATGGTGTGAGTTAAACATCCTGGTATGTTTCCACCAAGATATATATAAATTTTAGTATATTCTATATAAGCAATGTAGTTTAAGTAAAATAGTTAAATAGAAGTAATATACCCATTGAACATATACAATAAAACAAGTGATTCCAAATAGACACATGAAGATCCCTCGAAAACATGTGTCAGATCCTATCAAGGAAGCTACAAACTGTATAAATAAGAAAATGGACATATTGTACATCCATCTATATCCCTTCCACATAGACTTGCAATATAGATAAGACATATCAAATATCTCATGGTATTTCTATATAACCATGAATTTCATAAATTCTGTAGTCATTTGGTATTTTAAGAACTATTCCACACAAGGGTCAGATCCAGGTTTTCAATAAGCAAGGATTCCTTGTAGAGTCCCATCAGCATCACAGTGCAAACTTGGTAGAAGAACTAGTTGGAGTCCTAGGAGAAAGTGTACCAATATTTCATATGGGAGTCCTAGAAATCTACATACTAGGGGTAGAAAATCCGAGGGCATCCCTTAGAATCAAGAACCAAGGGGAATACTCTACCCATGGTGTCCACTACTGCATTCTAGATCCATAGATCCATGGAATCTAGATAAAAATCCATCCATTCATTCCATTTTCGTAGCAAACACATGTGTCTACCCACTTGAATAATTTATTCACATTACATCATATAACATGGGTTGACAAACCAATTTATAATATTTCACAATAAAACATTTATCATGGGTATACCCACTCAATTATCAAATTCATCAAATGCTATAATATGAGTATACGAACTCACGAAAACCATTTTCCATTAATCAAGTCACATGGGTAAAGCCACCCATTTATTTTCAAATTCAACTGAACCTCCCACATGGATATACCCACCAATTTATTAGGATTCATAAATCAACTATTTCAAGCATATACCGACCAATAAAATTGAATATGTCTAAAAGAAATTAATACATCACGTTTAACATAAATCATATGACCAATTTAATAATTAATGAATTAAGGTTCAATATAATAAATCAATATAAAGGTGTAAAACCATCTCATGATCATATTTTTAAAATAATTACACTTATAATTGGATTCTTATAGAAAGGAAAACTAAAAAGACTCCCTTTGGGTAGATAGCATGGACTAATCTTGGAATCTTTATAAGGTCAACCCCAAGGGTGACCTTGGTTCGGGGAATGAGTATCAACTCATCACAACAGATCCTATTGGAATTCTTAACAGGTATTATTACATAAATTATTTTTAACCCATTCAAAAGTGTCATGAGGAAATGTTTGGTAGGTGGCGTATGAAGGACCCCGGGACACCCTGAGAGGGGAGGGGTGAATCAGGGTGGCAAATTTTTCTTCTTAAAGTTGTGGATGTTGTTCCCACGTTGGCAGGAACTTCTTAAACCTGTATGAAGGATATGATCAGCAATTAAACATTCACATGCAGAGAGATGACACAACAATTTTTACTTGGTTCACCACTAAGGGCTACGTCCAAGGAGCATACGCCGACAGATTGTCGGTCGTACCTAAATCCACTATGCTTCACTAGCTGCGGATACAAAAGTTCGGGTACAGACACTCTGTCCCAGGCTCACTGCCTTTACATAAGGTTTAGGGATAGCTCACTGCTTCCCTCGCGTCACTCCCGTTGACTCCCCCTGGCTCACTGCCGTTGGTGAAGTCTCACTCAGTTTATAGACGTGAAGGTCTCTTCAAGAAATTTGCATTGAAGTCTTTGCCTCTGCTCAGCACGAGACTCTTCTTGCATCGAAGTCCGGAAGAGATGCACTAGAACGCACAGAACCACTGAACTGGATAACCAAAACGTGCAGACAAACCTTACTGAGAAATATGCGAAACATCAACCATTTGCGCGCAAAATCATCCTATTGCGCGCAACATTTTCTTTTGGCGTGGAAAAGTATTTCGCGCAAAAATCCCCTTTTTCGCGCAACTCCAAATATTTCGCGCAAGCTCCTTTACGCGATCCTTTTTCGCGCATCAGACCTCAGATCTTCTCTAAGTCTTCCAACCAACCGAATGAAGGGGGTCACCTCATATTTATAGGCGACTGAGACCACTGCGCGCAAAATCCCCTTCGGCGCGGAAAACCTCTCATCTGGCGCGTAATCTTTCACCCAGCTTAAGTATTTCGCGCACAACTCTTATTTTCCGCGCAGCCCATGCCTTTGCCATTTTTCACCGAACTGATTTCGAAACACTATTTGCGCGAAAAACCTTGATCCCCTATTTCGCGCATCCCGCTGTTTTTTCGCGCCTAACATAAGTATTTCGCGCAAGCCTCTAAAATTTCGCGCACCACTTCCTTTTTCTGCGAACCTCCTTTTGCAGACAATCCATGTCTTCATTTTCCGATTTTGAGGCCCAAAAATTTGGCAAACACTGGGAAACAGCGCCACCTTCAAAACTGTTGTCTGCTTGAACTGTATGATCACTTTGCTGGAACACATTCGGAACTTCCACTGAGGATTGACAACAAACACAAACCATACACCAAATCATGCTTTGAAGAACCTGGTTCCAACAATCTCCCCCTTTGGGTTTGTTGGCAATCAGAATAAATTCAATAGATCTCCAACCATGAGCAAATCCAAAACGCAAGAATCAACTCAGCCAACACTCTAAGTCTACGTGAGCAATGCTCGGTGTAGAAAACAAGAGAGGAAGCTTGAATTGGGTCTTAGTGTTTTGAAATTCTCCATGACGCCCGATGTTATCCTTATTAAACTTCTCATCACAATCTTACACTTCCATCACAGAAGAATTTCTTGCCGTAAATTTCTTGCCGTGAATTTCTTTCCTTGAATTCTCTTGCCGTGAATTTATTCCTTTCTCCCACATTGACAATAAAACCCAAAGACCGAAAAGTTTGTTCAACGTTCAGCTCAAGCAATACTCCCCCTGGATTGTATCTCCCCCATAAACCTGCATCACAGCCATAAGCAGATAAAAACAGTTAAAACAAACGGGAAGAGGGGAGTTTTGAAACCTCCTTATGCAGCAGGAGGTGGTTGAACACCTAGGATCAACCGATGCTTTTCAGACACAGCTGCTGACAGTGGCTTTGTCAGGATATTAGCTACCTGCTTATCAGTTCCCACATGGTCCAGTCTAATCACCCCTTGATCAACCTTTTCTTTGATGAAATGATACCATATTTCAAAATGTTTTGTACGAGAATGCTGAACCGGATTTTTCGTGAGATCAATTGCGCTTTTGTTATCACAGTAGATCACCATTGGCTGCTTTACCTCATCACCAATATCTGTTAATTGTTGCTTCATCCATAGCAGTTGAGTGCATGACTTTGTGGCAGATATATACTCAGCTACAGCAGTACTAAGAGAAGTACTTTCTTGTTTCTTGCTCAACCAGCCAACACAATTATTTCCGATAAAGAATGCTCCACCACTGGTGGACTTTCTGTCCACAACATCGCCAGCCCAGTCAGCATCAGAAAATGCGGATAATTCACTATCCCTTCCTACAGCAAAGTATAATCCATACTTGTAAGTACCTTGAATATACCTCATGATTCTTTTCACTGCTGTCATGTGTTCCTCTTTTGGATTACTCTGAAAGCGGGCAGAAAGACATGTGGCAAAGACAATATCTGGTCGTGTCGCTGTCAGGTACAATAGGCTCCCAATAATTCTCCTGTACAGGGTGGGATCTACAGATTTCCCACCCTCATGCTTCCCAAGTTTGGTTCCAACTGCAATCGGAGTTGACATTGGTTTGGAGTCTTTCATGTTAAACTTCTTTAGCATCTCTCTTGCATACTTTTCCTGAGAGATAAAAGTGTAGTCTTTCCTCTGAGTCACTTGCAGTCCCAAGAAATATGTGAGCTCCCCAATCATTGACATTTCAAATTCTGATTTCATATGATTGGCAAATTCATCCACTGATTTCTGTTTGCTGCCACCAAATATAATGTCATCGACGTAAACAAGAACCATGAACTGATCTTTTGGAGAATTCTTCACATAGAGATTGTGATCAACTCCTCCTCTTTTGAATTCCAGCTTTTTGAGATACGAATCTAGTCTAGAATACCATGCCCTTGGTGCCTGTTTTAATCCATAAAGTGCTTTCTTTAGCTTGCAGACTTTTGATTCATCAGCACCAAGAAGAAAACCCACTGGTTGTTCAATGTAGACTTCTTCTTCGAGTACACCATTTAAGAATGCTGTCTTGACATCCATTTGATATACTTTATATCCTCTTTGGAGAGCCATGGAAAGGAATAGCCTGATTGACTCCAATCTAGCCACTGGAGCAAAGGTTTCTTCAACATCAACACCTTCAATATGAGAATACCCTTTACATACCAGTCGAGCCTTGTTTCTGATAACATTGCCATGCTCATCAAACTTGTTCTTGAAAATCCATTTGGTGCCAATCACATTGTGACCTTTGGGTCTCTGGACCAAATCCCATGTCTGATTTTTGTCAATCTGATCTAACTCTTCATTCATGGCTTTCACCCAGGATTCATCCATTGCAGCTTCTTCAAATGAGGTTGGCTCTACAACTGATAGAAATGCAGAAGGTGTGTTATTTCTCATCCTCCTTGTTTGAGTGGGTGCATTCATGTCCCCAATTATGTTGGATGGATCAATCTCAGCTCTTCGGTTTCTCCTGAGAGATTCAGTAGCATTCTTTTCAGCTATAGGTTCTTCTTCTGATTCTTCTTCTGAGTCAACATCATGATGTGACTACTGAGAGTTTTGAAAAACTTCCTCTATCTCTGTGTTTGTGTTTTCTTCACGTTCACTTTCTTCCTGATTGTCCATCACATCCGCATATGGCGTCCTTGAAGCATTTGTGGTTTTCTCTTCAATTATCTTAACATCACTGCTTTTCACAATCTTCCCCAAGCGTTTATTGAAACACTTGTAAGCTTTACTGTTCATTGGATACCCAAGAAAAATTCCTTCATCAGCATTGTCACCATACTTTCCTTGGTTTCCTTCTTTATTCCGGATGAAACATTTGCTTCCAAAAACCTGAAAGTATTTCAAGGAAGGCTTCCTTCCATGCCATAATTCGTACGGTGTCTTCGTTTCTCCCATGTAGAGCCCTGTTCGATTCTGAATGTGAACTGAAGCTTCAACAGCCTCCTTCTAGTAATGGCGAGAGATACCACTCTCAATCAACATAGTCATGGCCATATTGTTGACCTGTCGATTTCGATGCTCAAAAACTCCATTTTGTTGTGGAGTTCTCACAGCAGCTACCTCATGCTGTATTCCATGTTTCTCTAGATAGTTTTCAAACTCAATGGATGTGTATTCCCCTCCATTGTCCGATCGTAGGACTTTTATTGACCGTCCAGTGTCTTTCTCGGCAATTCGGCGATAAGTTTTCATGCAATCAAGTACTTGTCGCTTCCTGTGAATCACCATTACACAAGCCATTCTACTATAATCATCAATGAAAAGGACGAAGTACCTCTCTCCATAGGTTCTAGCAACATTTATTGGGCCACATACATCAGTGTGAATGAGATCGAGAAGATGTGATGCCCTTTTCTTCTTTGGACGATACGAATTACAGACCAGCTTCCCACGAATACAGGCATCACAAGATTTTTCCCGTTCGCGTTTTAGAATGGGAATATCCATGACTATCTTCAGCTTAGATATCTTTTCCATGTCTTGTTGGTTAATGTGCCCCAGCCTTCGATGCCATAAATTGTTTTCTTCGTCAACAGACAAGTAACAAGAGTTCACTTTGCTGTCAACCTGATATAAGTTTCCATCTGTTCTACAACCTTTCATAAGAGAATTCCCTGTTTTTCCTTTTATAGTGCAGCCTTTTTGATTGAAGGTTACTATGAGCCCTGAGTCACAGAGTTGACTTACACTGAGGAGATTATGGCATAGACCATCCACATAAAGAACTTCAGTCTTTTTCAGCTCTCCGTTGGCGAGAGCAGTATTCCCACTGCCTTTAATCTTCAAAGCGCCATCGTTACCAAACCGTACTATTCCATCAACCTTCTTTTCATTGTTCTTCAGAAGGTCAGCATTTCCTGTCATATGGGAAGAACATCCACTATCAAGAATCCAGGTGCTGCTACTCTTTGTAGCTTTGAGGGCTACCTCCGCAAGATTGGATTTCTCGATTTTCTTCTTTTCTTTCCATGAGATATTGGATTGAGCATAAGACACTGATGGCCTTTTAAAACTTTCTTCCACAAATTCTGAGTCTTCATACCCATAATCTTCTTCCAGAAGAGAAAAACTATTTGTGAGAACAACATCATCAGGAGGATGAACCCTGTCCCGTCTTTGGGTGTTGTATGAATTTCTCTTGTCATACTGCTGCCTGCAAAACATAGCTTTATGGCCAAAGTTAGAACAATTAAAACAGTAACCATAGAATATATTTCTTCTATAAGATGGAGGATATGAAATCGGTCTCCTTTGTTGATTTCCCAGATCTTCTCCATTAAAGTAACTCCTTGCCTCTTCGCAATATGACATAGTATGGCCCAGATAGCCACAGAATTGACACTTCATGTGAGGGAATGCCTTCACACCTGAATTTCTCCTCATACCTTCATCCCTGTGAGAGTAGTTGAACTGCCTATCATTTCTAAATGTTTGATGGTAATTGTCAGTTATCCTTCTAGTTTGGATTTAGGGTTCCTTTTTCAGCACTTCAGAAAATGTTTCAACATGTTCAACCTTCGTTTTGTCTTTCTTTTGAATTTCTTTATTTCCAGCAGTTGATGTCTCAGCTTCACATCCAATTCCACGCTTTCCCATGCAGGCGGGTCTTTGAACGCTCAAGATTTTTTCAACTCCATCAGAACCACATTTGGCTCTTGCCAATAATTCAGCATCTGAGAATCTTCTAGGTTGTATTTTCTTCCTTGATTCTTTTGAAAAAGATTCGGTCTCAAGTTTACTCCTAAGAGTAACAATTTCCTCCTCAAGACCCTCAGTAGTCTTAGACTTTTCTTCCAGTCTTGAGGTGAGGTCATTGATGACCTTTCCCTGCTCTTCAATTCTTATCTTAAGATCCAATACATCATCATTGCTTTCAATGATTTTAGACTGAACCTTCACAAACTCTTCCAGACGTTCAATTTCAGCTTCATGTTCATCAACATATTCTGATGACTCTTTGACCATTTCCTTCCACTTATTACATTTCTTACATTTACTCTCAATCTTGGAGAAATCATCCTTAATTTGAACCTTTGGATTATCAAGGGCAGTACTCTGATTATCTATGCCTTTATTGATTGAAGAATCTGATATTTCAGTGGTAGCCATCATGGAAGCATGTTTTTCAGTTTTAAATTCTGGTTCTTCTTCCTCACAGAATTCAATATCATCATCTTCTTCCTCACAGACAAAGCTCTTCCTCTGCATTTTCTTTCCATATTTGAAATCACCCTTTTTGAAAAACCTTTTCTGAGGCTTTTCAATGTCTTCAGCTTCACTCTCATCATTATCCAACTTTCTTTGGCACTGAGAGGCAATGTGCCCAACTCTTCCACAACGGAAACATGCAAGAGGTAACTTACCTCTAAATTTACCTTTACCCTTTTTCAGCTTCTTCGTGATGAGGGAAATAATTTCTTTTTCTTCTTCATCATCACCACTACTATCTTCTGAAATTTTCAGTTTGTCCATGGCTTTGAATGCCATTTCTTTGCTCACGCGAGTCGTGGCATCTTCAGGTTTGACTCTCATCTCATATGCCACTAAACTACTTAACAAATCATCCAGAGAAAGTTTGGATAGATCTCTTTCTTCGAGGGCTGACACCTTTGCATTTTACATGGGAGGAAGTCTTCTCAATATTTTCTTAACGATATCAATGTCTTTGATTTCTTCTCCAAGACCTCGAATTGCTCCCACTACTTCAGTAATTCGATTAAAAAATGAATCTGCATTTTCATTGGGATGCATCTTTAGGTCGTCAAACCTGTTATGTAAAACCTGAAGTTTTGCCTCCTTTACCTTGCTATCTTCTTCATAAATGTTTTCAAGTTTATCCCACATAGACTTTGCTGAAGTGCAACTCATCACCTTTAGATATATCTGATCAGAAAGAGCTGCGGTGAGTGCATTTTGAGCTTTAGCATCTGCATCAAGAATTTTCCTGTCTGTGTCAGTCATAGCCAGTCCTGTTTGATCAGTGACTTGTATTCCTTGCACAATAGAAAACAAAACTTCC
This sequence comes from Viscum album, assembly GCA_963277665.1. Classification (NCBI taxonomy): domain Eukaryota; kingdom Viridiplantae; phylum Streptophyta; class Magnoliopsida; order Santalales; family Viscaceae; genus Viscum; species Viscum album. The sequence continues at coordinate 238,081,252 of OY728133.1, read as the reverse complement.
ATTCCAAGAGATCTTAGATGAGATCGCATCCTATTCTTCCAGATCTGAAAATTATTTCCATCAAAGAGAGGGACTCCCCTCACATTGACTGCATTCTCCATGGCGACAAAGGACAGATTCAAGACCAGCAACCTCCCTCTGATACCACTTGAAGGACCCCGGGACACCCTGAGAGGGGAGGGGTGAATCAGGGTGGCAACTTTTTCTTCTTAAAGTTGTGGATCTTGTTCCCACGTTGGCAAGAACTTCTTAAACCTGTATGAAGGATATGATCAGCAATTAAACATTCACATGCAGAGAGATGACACAACAATTTTTACTTGGTTCACCACTAAGGGCTACGTCCAAGGAGCATACGCCGACAGATTGTCGGTCGTACCTAAATCCACTATGCTTCACTAGCTGTGGATACAAATGTTCGGGTACAGACACTCTGTCCCAGGCTCACTGCCTTTACATAAGGTTTAGGGATAGCTCACTGCTTCCCTCGCGTCACTCCCGTTGACTCCCCCTGGCTCACTGCCGTTGGTGAAGTCTCACTCAGTTTATAGACGTGAAGGTCTCTTCAAGAAATTTGCATTGAAGTCTTTGCCTCTGCTCAGCACGAGACTCTGCTTGCATCGAAGTCCGGAAGAGATGCACTAGAACGCACAGAACCACTGAACTGGATAACCAAAATGTGCTGACAAACCTTAGTGAGAAATATGCGAAACATCAACCATTTGCGCGCAAAATCATCCTATTGCGCGCAACATTTTCTTTTGGCGTGGAAAAATATTTCGCGCAAAAATCCCCTTTTTCGCGCAACTCCAAATATTTCGCGCAAGCTCCTTTACGCGATCCTTTTTCGCGCATCAGACCTCAGATCTTCTCTAAGTCTTCCAACCAACCGAATGAAGGGGGTCACCTCATATTTATAGGCGACTGAGACCACTGCGCGCAAAATCCCCTTCGGCGCGGAAAACCTCTCATCTGGCGCGTAATCTTTCACCCAGCTTAAGTATTTCGCGCACAACCCTTATTTTCCGCGCAGCCCATGCCTTTTCCATTTTTCACCGAACTGATTTCGAAACACTATTTGCGCGAAAAACCTTGATCCCCTATTTCGCGCATCCCGCTGTTTTTTCGCGCCTAACATAAGTATTTCGCGCAAGCCTCTAAAATTTCGCGCACCACTTCCTTTTTCTGCGAACCTCCTTTTGCAGACAATCCATGTATTCATTTTCCGATTTTGAGGCCCAAAAATTTGGCAAACACTGGGAAACAGCGCCACCTTCAAAACTGTTGTCTGCTTGAACTGTATGATCACTTTGCTGGAACACATTCGGAACTTCCACTGAGGATTGACAACAAACACAAACCATACACCAAATCATGCTTTGAAGAACCTGGTTCCAACAGCGTAATGGCCGATTGATCTAAAATTAACTAAAAACTGAAATAAAAATACGAACTACCAACCTTAGGTAAGTAGTGGACAGATGCTCTAGTATTAAGTCCTTAATCCAATTTGTTTATGATAAATCTATTGAATGATAGAAAAATTAGAAATTATAGCATATGATCCTAAATCCAAATAGAAAAATTGATATTCATAAGAATCATTAATAACTAAAATGAATATTAGATTTTACCGATAATTATCCAATTATACAAACAACACTGAAATCAGAAATCTTAAAGTGAATATACCTAAAATACTACTTTATACAATGAAGAGATGTTCAAAATGCAGCCTCTACTATGTGTTCAGTGAAATAGGGCTATTAGGTTTTAATATAAATTTAATTTAATTAAAAGTTAATAAAACCCCCAAAATTCCATGGATGAACAGTTTAGGTTCACAGTTTTGTTAACCATGAACAAACCTTGCAAGGATTCAAATAGACTTTGGGGAAACTACATGGTTTAACCACATGGTTTAAAAACCATGCGTAAACTGTGTGAAAATTCATTATTATGTTTTTTCAAAAACTACATACGTGGTCGCATGGCCATGCTACTCCCCTCACATGGTTTTCTCAAACTGTAGAGCCTGTATTCACCATTTATCCATCCTCACATGGTTCACTCACCCATGCATCCTCCCCTACATAGTTTTCACTAACTGTTTTCCATGCCAAAAACACCAGAAACATGGGTTCTAGGCTCCAAAAACCCCCAAACACCATTATTACACAATTGATCAAGTTGGGAACTAATGAAAGTCCATATTTAATAATTGAAATTATAAAATAATATATTTTTAAATCATAAAAACATATGTTCTTACAACATGGTACTTCAATTCATGTAGTGGAACCCTCGTGATGTTTTTGTCAATGGTTCCTCTATCCATAGAGTGGAACCATCCTACTGTGATAGGGAATGGGGACTATATCAACTAAGAAGAAACCTTTCTAATATAACAGGTCATGGGTCGATGATCTATATAGAAGAACCTTCTTGTTGTTTTAGGGTTAGGTTCTTCTAACAATAGATTGTATCCCTCTTGTCATATCATGGCATGGGTCCTCTATCCACTGAGTGTAACCATCCTGACATGTCAATGAATGGGTCCTATATCTATAGAGTTGATCCATCCTACCATTTCAGTGCATGGGTACACTATCCAGATAGTATAACCCACTTTCAATATCAGGTCAGGTGACCTCTATTCACATAGAAGAACACTCCAATTAATATAGGCAATGGGCCATTTATCCATGGAGTCGAAAACTCCTATTATACTAGAGTATGATTCCTCTGTATACTAAGTAGAACCCCTATTGTATCTGGGAATGAGTCCTCAATAGACTATGTGGAACCCTCATATTTTAATTTATAATGAGTACTATTCCAAGATATTATGTCCCCTCAACATTTTGGCATAGTGATGAAGTGAGGTTGGGCATGGTTACTTCTTCGAACAGATATGTGAGTTGTTGGTCATCGATGAAGGACTCTATGAGCTCCATGAAGTCTAATTATTATTGACATGGATGTAAGGGTCGATATCCACTTTCTCTCTTATTTAGGAACATTTTTTTCATGTATGTGTTCTCCATTATGGGTTTTATATCATATAATGATTGAAATAACTTCATTGTGAAGAGATAACTGCATCTATCTTGCAACTATCATTACCTCCTATGTCTTCGGGTTGTCCTACTAGGTATGCATATTGTCACCCATTAATATTGCTTTCCTACACATTTCATGTATTATAGAGATGATGTACATGTTTATGGACATATTAGCAAAGCATGGGGTACTTGGGTTCAATTGAACATGTATAGTGGTTCGGGATTGGAAATCAGGAGTAGGTATCTCTTAGTTTTTTTTAATGATGGGATATCTTTTCCTGTTTGCCCTTTATTTTGACCTTTTACTTTTTATATTACACAATTTTACTATTTTGTATTCCCTAGTGGTTATTAAATGTGGGTTTTTTACTCCAGATGTTACTATATATTATTATTACTTATCCACACATCTACGTATTTATGGTTGGGTGTGTGCATATTGGTACATTAAAAAAATGAATCATATTTTAGCTATACCTTTCAGCACTTGTCATTAGACCCTGACATACAGAGGTGGGATTAGGGTAGTTTAGACTTATCTTTACACTTGCCTAGAGGACCTAGTGGGTTGGGTCAAGACATTGGTTATTCTATTTTGACTTATTAATGAACACATTGTGTTTATAGCCTTTAGTAATTGAATCATAAATTAGTTCATGGATTCCTATTATTTTTATTTGTGTAGTTTATTATTTTTTTCATTATATTGGTGTAGGGCCATGTAAATCATCCTAATTTAATCCTTGGAATACTGAGGGAGAATAATCTATATGGAAAACTATCTAAATTAAATTTCTAGATTCATGAATTAAAATATCTTGATCTTGTTATTTTTTAAAAGGGTATCTGAATGGATACTGAGAAGAATCAGAAAGTGGTTTCTCATGAGAGGCCAAAATATTGTTTTAGTTTTTTATTTCTTGGTGTTATCTATTACTTATATTTGTTTTGTTTGGTACTTATCTACAATTTCAACCTCGATGATATAATTTACCCATTTTGATGTAACATGTTTTTGTGTGAATAGTGATAAATTTATTATGAGGTGTTGAAATTGATATTGACTTTAGATCCAAAACTGATTCGTACTAATCTAAGTATTGGTTATGATGTCTATTATAATTCCCTATGCACAGGATTTGGTTTTTTCTAGTATAGTGGAGACATGTGGTATCTTCTATCTCTTCTTAGTTAATTCCTCGTGATAAAATCTATCCCACTCAAGATCATGAATCAGTGGTTGTTATTTATTCACATAAGTCATTGATCTACTATCTATTCATGAATAAGTTTACATTGAATTCAAAACAAAACAGCCTGAATTATATTTTTACCCATAGGGAAATAAACATGAGATATAGGAATTGGGATACATTTCATCTTAACATTTATTTTGAAATTGTATACACCACTGGTAAATGGAATTTCATCATGGATACTTTGAGCTGGTAGTTACTAAATTGGGTAGTGTAGGAGTAAGTGGATGTGTGGTGATTGATGATATAGTTCACTGAGAAGAACTTAGATGAGATTATAGATGAAGGATATGTATTATTAGCTTGTAATCAGGTTGTATCACTCATGGATGATAAAATTGGATGTGGAAATGATAAATATGCAGATTTTAATCATTTATACATGACCTTTTAATGTGGTGATACCACATTGAGTGGTCCCGGTCTATTGATGTAGTTCTACACATTCTATGTGGAATGTTTTTCAGATAGGATTGATATGGGAGATGATGGATAGCGGGAATTGATTTTCTTTGTCCATGTAAAATGTAATTTTAATGATGTTCCACGATTGGAAACATCATTTCAGGTTGTTGAGAATGAGATTATCGATTTTGGTATTAGTATCTTAGTGCCTTATGTATCATTTAATCCTAGGGTAACATCCAAGACATAATTAGTTATAGAAAATCATACCCTTTTTTCTGTGGAAATGGAATAATATCTCGATGGAATTTTTTAGGCTACAACAAACTTCTATTCAAAACGATGTGATATGAGTGATTACTGATCAACTTATAAAATTAGCACATTTTCTACATATAAAAGAGTTTTCCAATTTAGTGGAACATATGACTGTGTACATGAGTGAGGTTTTAATAATTCATAGTGTTATATAGTAAAATTTTTCTAATAGATACCCTTTCATTATATATTGATTCTATAGGAATTTTTAGATAATGATGGGTACTCAAGTGAAGTTGAGAATGGTTTTTTTCAATGGATGGATGACCAGACAGAGTGAGACATTTAAATTATTAAATAAAAGCTCTGGGATTCTATTTTTTCTTTATGGGGATCATGGTATAATAATCCTATATTATAAGAGTTTTCCCATAACTATATTTGTTATTCTTTGATTTAGATGGATTAAATTGAGGAATTTTATGGGCTAAATTATATGTCACTTATTTGTTTGAAATAGGGTAGGAAATAGTCCTTATTTAGATTGAGAATTATTCATGAGATGATATATATCACGTAATTAATTAGTACAAATTTAGTGATATATTATAGTAACTATAAATCTTATTTAAATTAGTGTTGTCATTATTAGAATTTGTTGCATGTGATCAGGTTTCACAATAAAAATCAACTTTTATGGGACATAAGTTCTTGGTAAACCTTGGTATGTAGTCACATTGTTATGTCATCTTGTTTGAAGGTTGTGGAGAAAATTAGAATGGTTTCTTATCATTTAGAATTACCTATTCAAATGATGTGTATCCAGGATGTGTTTTGTAATTATCATTTTAATATTTATCATTTAGACAAATCCCATAAGCTTGAGTGGGAGGATGTTCATATAAAACCTAACACCTCAGTGGTTAAAATACTGATTTAGATCATGGACTGATAGGATAAGGTGTTGTGTGGTATGTTTATCCCATTGGTTTGAGTTGTATGAAATTTTATTAGGTAATTCCATTACACATGGTATAATGATAGCTTGATGATTTATTAATGTTTTTATCTATTCAAAATTTCATGATCTAGTGATTTTTTGGGAATATAAAGAAATAATAGTTGGGGGAATTGTCAGAGATGGTTTTGCAGAACCAGTTTTGGGTCTCTCTTTATTTTTTTACCATATGAATTGCATGTCTCTAGTAGGATCGTAGTAGGTTTTTGGGATACTAGTTGTAGGAGAGTGGCAAAAACATTCTAGTGATAGATAATAGAAATCATATAAGTCATTAGGTTACACTAACTCTATAGTGTTCTTCCACCAGCTAGCCAGAAGAGTGACACAGGTAATAGGACACTACATATAGCCACTAGATAATCAGTCAAATCACTTGGTACACTAAATAGTAATCTCAAAATGGTATATTATCATTTTTTTCTTAATACCTTTTAGTCATGTTTTTGAACCCTAATACATTTTATCTCCTTTTTAGTGGCTCTTTGGTGACATTTTCCCTATATTCTCCTCTCTTTTAGTGAATCTTCATGAATATTAAAGGCCTGATTCTCCATTATTCAGAATCTAGATAGAGTAATCCATTAAATATGGTTTCTCCTATCTTTCTTCATGATTTTTATGTCATGTGAGTTGTAAAACCCCAAGCTTCTATGGTACTTTTCCCATTGAATAATGCAGTTGCTTGCATTTTACTCAACATGGAGTTTTAATAGAACGAGACCAATCAAATTAGCCTTTATGAATAATAATACCCACTTTTTGAAATTTTTGAAATTTTATTTTTCAAAATAGACTTCCTTATTGAATTAAAAATATCAAAATTATCTTAGGGTAAAATTTTGGTATTTCACTAAAAACATTCATTATTTTGATGAATAGTTAAAACATTGTGAATTTGTTTAAAACGAAATTTTTAAACAAATAATTAGTTTTTTTATTGAACATTATTTCTGGTAAAAATAGATACATAATATATATATATGTTCAATTAAATTCATTAGTGTCATTTTATAAAAATATTAGACATATAAAATTTTGTTGAACTTTTATCTGTCATTTACCCACCTTCTATGAGCATTTACAAATTTTCAAAAAAAAATAATTTTACCAATTCTGTGAATTGAATTTTCTAATATCTGAGTGACACGGTTGATATCAATAAGTAAAATGTGGCTTAATAAGATGAAAATAATTTTTTTGAATAGTACCTTTTACTTTTTATTTACTAAGGTTAAAAGTTAATTGGATAATTAAATGTAAAAATACTATTATTATTACCCTAAAATTGTTATTATTAATAAAAAAATTGTTTTTCAACCGAAATCAGCCTTATAAATAAAATATGATCCTTTTTGTCAACTTGGATTAGATTAGGACATTCATTATTATATTATTTTAAGAATAGTTAAAAGTGTTAAATTCAAAGTTTAATAACTAAATCATTTTTAATATAAGGCTAAACATTAGATAAATTTTCCTATAAATATTAATTAGAAATCTAAGAAGTTTTTTTAAATAATTTTAATTTATTTATAACTTTTAAACATTATATAATTTAATTTATATATGACACAATGATGATGTGGTAATTAACTTATTAATGAAAGATTAAAAAATTGATATTATAAATATCCAAATGAATGTAATTTGAGAATTTTGATGGATTTCACTAATTTTATATTTTAATATGACATTTTAGGGTTGACATAATTTTTTCGATGTACTCCCGTTGTTATGACTTAAACAAAAACAAAATACTAAAAAGTGTTAAAATTGAAATAAATGGGTTTTTAAAACAAATACTATATTATTAAATGATATAATTTTCATAAAAATATAATGATCAGCCAAAAGAATTATATAATAAAATATAAATCATTAAAGAACCACATTGGGTTCACTTGAAATTTTATAGTAATATTCATAACCATATAATATAATAAAACAAAAATACATGGTAAAATTTAAACTATGAAACTAAGAGTTAGATATAAAAGATAAGGTTTATATTGTGACCTTAACCAATCTAAAAACCTTCAGTTGAGAGTTTTTTGAACCATACCTACCTTATCCTCCAAAATAATAATTTTCAATCCATTAGAAACCAAAAATGAGTTTATTATAAAATAATATTTCAAGGTCTTCCTAAAGTAACCCTCACCTCTCTTATAAATGGGTACTTCCCCTTCTCACAATATCACACCTCAAACGACATTTGGATCTATAAAACCCTACCCAAATATCCTCCCAACTATCCTAACATAGACCTAGGTGCCTTAATATGATCAGAAATAAAACCTAAGGGGCCTTTTTGACCAACTCATAATGGAACACCTGAAGAAGAGGTAATAATTTCACCACCCTCTTTAAAGATCTTTCCCAGTACCACATCCACCTTCTTTTTTATTTCCATAACAAAATAATATCTACAATACCTTATACATGTTTTTATGTTATTATAAATATGATACAACCATATTTGTTATTCTTTCCATCTTATAAATGACAATGTCACTATAAGTGCGTACGTACAACTTACCGTCTTCACATCGTGGTGTTGTTTGTTATTCAAACACTTATTTATTTGGATGCATATGATAATGAGTATAACTGATGTATATAATAAATATAACATTCTAATGATTCATTATATATGATATACCATCCAATTACATATGATTTCACTATCAATATAATGATATTGTTTCTCGTGTATACGTATGGATTATTGTCTCCATAAACGCGATGAGATTCATTGACCATCATAATCATCCAAGAAAAATTTTCATTTTCTGATTATAAATAATTTCTAAGAACTTAATATCATTCTAGGTATGAATAAAATACATCCTATACATAACAAACATGTCTTATGTAATTAAACATATAATAGAAAATGAATCAGCTAACAACCAAAACAATAATACTACTGAAATATCATTAACAAAGCAATATTAAATGATCATATATGATATCATATTTACGTATTTCATGCTTTTATAATTTAATAACAATGATTTAACCATTATACAAGAGTTTACCCTACCCTATTCTATGAAAAAGTACAAGGTGAGTTGTTTCGTATATCACTTTCATTTCCTTGAGATTTCTATTGTTCCCCGCTTATTTATTGAATGTGGTGTATTGTGTACTACCATTTGATATATATTATCATGATTCTCTTTATATTCATGTAATTATTTTATTAATTTGGTGGTTATTTTATTTTGGTCATACAAATCAATTGGGTACAACATGTTAATGGGTTTTCATCTCACTTCTTATTCCAGTGAGATTCATGCTATATTGCCACTATTTCATTTTGTGTAGTGTACGTATTTCCCATGATTTTATTATTTATGTAATATAATTTAATTCATTATTACTTACATATTCATTGTATAATAATTATTTCATGGGGTTTATGTTTCATAAGTTTCCAAATCGGTAAGATTAATTCAAATTTTAATTTCTACCCATTGGGTACTACGTGTACTTCATTGATTATTTTACTCCAAGATTATGTGTGGAATCACTATTTATTATTTATGTATTTATTTCTACTCCACTTTTTGGGGATCTACCATTTATACACATAATCACTCCATTGATAAATTCACATTCCATTGATAAGAACTTTTTAAGGGTAATATTAACTCAATTTCCACTCATTAAGTTTAACATCCAAGTAATTGGTTTTATTTTTACAAGAATATGTGTGATTGTAATCTGATTGATTTACACTGAATATCCAATTATATTGAGTGTATTTATATTTTTCACATATAATTATGTAATTTAATCATCTTTAATCTAAGGATACAATTTTTATTTGGTATTTCATCTCAATTTACATTCCGTTGAGATCTCTTTGTCGTTATACACATATTCACTTTTATATGGTGTATATATTGTCCATTAACATAATATATCAAGATTCCATTTATTATCAGGACATATAATGTTTTTATTAATTTTAATATTCAATTACTTGTATTCAAGTGTCTCTTATTTGGTTAGTAACTCATTAACTAAAATATTTTTTTGAATGTTTTAAATATTTATTTTTCTAAATCATTCTCCTTAATGTCAATGTTTTAAAAATGGTTTTAAATAAATATTTATATGGAAATAAATGTTTTGAAATTAAAATTCCTTTTAAAAGATTCAAAGTGGTATGATACACTTTGATTCAAAAGTCGATTTTAAATGCCTTCTTCGATAAATAGTTAGACATTTAAATGTTTTCAAGAAAATGGGGATATTTCTCTCAAATAGTATTAATGACTATTTTCCTCCCTTCCAATATACTTCAGACTATTTAATTATTAATTGAGGTTGATTTATCCTAATAAAATCATCCATATTGTATTGAATGAGTTATGTTTGACTATGGAAGTCCCATGTTTATTCCATTCATGGTTAGCGGTTCAAATATTGACATTTTGTATGCTAGTTTTAATACTAATGTTTAGATTATGTTTCACAAATTCTATAAAGAATTCATTGGAATTAGTAAGTGATGAGTGGAGCCCATTATAGCTCCTTGATGAATCAGTAGGTCTCATGAGACAAGATAGTGTCTTGGCATAAGGCCTTGAAAAAATATTATTTGTAGTCTTGGTACAAGGCCTTGATTATGTGGTTATGATGTCTGACATTATGCATTACATCATTATAAAATTGGCTGTTGAAATTACATATGATTATTTGACTAGTATAATATCTATGGGAATAAGTAAATAGAATTATTTGATTTATCATTGGAATATTATGTAGATGTTTAAGTTTAAAAGTCTTCTTCTCTTGTCAGATACATTTCCTTAAATGTTTAGTCCTATGTTTGACAATTTCTTTTATATTGTTATCCTTATTAATAATCTCAGCTCGCCCCTTTGTTATGTTTTATTTTTCATAGGATTCATAGAATAATATTATGAATATCTTGCAGGAATAGGCTATGGGATATAAGATTGTTCAAAGGGGACACAATGTAGTTTTTTTTATTTCATGATGTAATGTAAAACTTATATTTATATCTAGTACTTCCAAGGCTACTAAACAAATCGGTCTTTTCGAACATGATTCCTTTTATCATGCTAATGTTATGTAAAAATTCACTGATTCTGGGTAACTGCGGTTAGGTTGTTACTGTTGGTATCAGAGGAAATTTTACTTCAAACCATGGAAGCTAGATATTGAAAAACTCTGATTAGAAAATAGTAACCTAAGATATAAATTGATGACTAATATAGAAGGGCATCCAAAAATTTCAGTATTGTTAAAATTTTTTGGGTTTTTTATGAAATACATACCTATCTAGATAAGATCAGGTAGATGTGTCTTAGGTACAGATGTACCTAGGTGTGAAAACTATGACATAGAGTTTTTTTTCTTGACCCTAGGTATCCTGGTACACGACAATGGGCCTTTCCACACTCTTGATTACGACACTCAAAGGGGATATTCATATGATAATTCACATTTTCATTACAAATTTTTTTTAAGGATTTTAATATAAGATGAGAATAAATTAACTTTGTAAATCCTAAGGTGTTTTAGATTGAAATAAGGTGTTATGATATTATCTAAATGATTTTATGACTCACACTATGATTTCTTGTGTAAGTCAATGGATGGATTCCAAAGAAGTCATAATAACATTGAACATGATGTACAAGGTGGGAACGGTGGTGGAAATGAGCAATGAAATGGAATATTGATTGGTGTAAAACATATTGAGTACAATACAAATAATTTTTTCAAAAATATGATCAACAACATATATATTAACCAACTCTCAGACTCAATAAGGAATATAAAGGAGGTGAATGATAAGAGCTCTAGCAGTGGAGACCATGGAGAAATGAAATCCCAATTTCCATCTTGTAGTAAATGCGGAAGGAGACACCTAGGACAGTTTTTCAATGGAATAAATAAATAATTTATGTGTGGGAAAGAAAGACATAAAGTAAATAATTTATGAGGAAAAATGAAAACTAATATGTAAGAAAATAGAAATGATCCCAAGACTCCATTTACAATCATTTTATATAAATGTTGGGGGGCTAAGAATTACCTATGTGAATGCCCTATTCTATAGGATAACCTCTTGGTCATGGAATAACCTATGTGAAAACAAATTGATGATGAAATGTTTAAAAGTATTAGTGTCCTTTATTGATGGGATTACATTGGAATAATTTTTTCTTGTATGTGTAACCCTGTAGTTAGTTATTTGAAAATTCTATTTTAGGAAGAATTATATTTTCTATTGTGGATATAGTTATAAATATCAATTTGGGTTAATATGACCATTGAATATGATGCAATTACATGTTATTAATTTTTGGGTTGAAAATTAGAGGTATAAGATAACATTTGTGGTGAAATTATATTATGGTTATTTTGAGGCATTTATCTCAATTTGGGAATTTTATAAAATATAATTTTTGAAAAAGGACAAAATGAAAACCATGTGAAAAATTGTAGAATCATACAAAGTTGTGGGAATCAAACCCACAACCAGAGTACGATTGAGATTTGTCACCTACCACTGCACTGTGTGAAGTCCATGGTAAGTGTGACTAATCTATTTTAGTTAAATTAATTTATTGATCAGTAATAAGTTGGTTTGAAATATATTGTCTTATCAAATGGATATCATTGTTATAGGAAAATTATTTGGTGATTATGTGATAAATTTTATTTTGCAAGACGTTCGCTCTATTAGGAACACTATATGCTTAAAGAAAATAGAATACTACTGGATTTCATTTGTAGAGTAATGGTGGATTTTTATCTATATTTTAATTTTGGACATATAGAACTTATGTTTTTTATGGAAATTACGAACCTATCATAGAGAATATGTGGTTATGTTAATTATATTTAAGTATGTGTCTTTAGAGGTAATTGATGTTATTTGGAGATACAATTTAACGTAGAATATTATGTAATCAAATTCTTTAGAATTTTGGGTTACAATATTTTTTGGGATTATATTTGAAGATTTTATGGACAATTGTTTATAGAATTGTATTAATTAAACTTTGGGTATTGTTGGTTTAATTTTTGAAATTATGATTAGTATTTATTTATCTAAAGGATTATCCTTTTTTGGGATCATCTGATCTAGTACTAACCATTTTGACTTTGGTTAATCACTAAAGACAGGGGAAATATATAGTTAATCATTTGTAAATTATTTCATTTTTTTGTAAGTTTATTCTAGCACATCTGGTGTGATCAAGTCATCTTGAACACTCATAATTTGGAGTGAAAGACAAGTTTGTGATAGAAATTAGTTAAATGGTAGAACTAGACATATCATGTATTTTTTATTATTCAATGAAAAAATTAATTCTTAAACATTAGGGAAAGGATCTTAAACATAAAAATGTGTTATCCTAATACCTTATGATACTCATCATATATTTATGTCTTTGATACCCTCAGTTTTAAATTGGCGTGTTAATGATTGATGACCTCAATCACTCATTATAAATATTTATGTTTTTTCACCAATTATATTTGCCACGAATTTTCTCTTATTAGAAATCCAAATTTTGTTGTGACTTTTTCATTTCTCTTTCCCTCTTAATCAGACTAAAACTTATTAAACCTATTTCTAATGTGGGTCTTCCATGATGGTATTTTTTTTTACCTTTTCTTTCTGAATAACAATTTCAAATTGTGAGGGCACAATTTATTGACGAGGGTAATAATGTAACACCCCAATCTTCTATAGTACATTTCCCTTTGAATAATGTAGTAGTTTTCTTTATATGAAACATGGAGTTTGAACATACCACAACCAATCAAACTAGTCCTTATGAATAGTAATACCTAATATTTGAGATTTTATAAATTATATTTTTCAAAATAGAATTCATTTTTTAATTCAGAATATTGAAATTAGTTTAGGGTGATTTTGTTTTATTTTCTAAAAACTTTCAATTTTTTATGAATTGTGAAAAGAACTAAGTTATTTTTTAAAACCGAATTTTTATTATAAAAATTTATTATTTTATAAAAATATATTTTATTTAAAAATAGTCACATGATACCTATATATGCTCAATGTAATTCATGGGAGTCATTTTATAATAATATTAGATATATAATATTTTATTGATCTTTTTCCATCTATTACCCACATTCTAGGGGAATTTGTAAATTTGCATAAAACATAATTTTCCAACTTATTTTAATTGAATTTATAATATCTAAGAGATGAAGTTGATATTAGTATGTGAAATTTTGTTCGGTAAGATGAAAATAATTTTTTGCGAATAGTAACTTTACCTTTTACATACCACGGTTAAAAGTAAATAGGGTAATTAATGGTAAAAATGATATTATTATTACCCTAAAACATGTCGTAATTATATTGGATAAGTGTATTTCAACCAAAATCAACCTTATGAGTGAAATATGATCCTTTTGGCCCTCTAGTATACGATTAGAACATTTATCGTTATTTTATTTGAAGTATAGTTAAAAGTCTTAAATTCAACATTTAATAACTATATAATTTATAATATTGGGTTACACATAAGATAAATTCGACTATAAATATTCATTAGAAAGATTAAAATGTTTTTCTATAAAATGTTATTTTATTTACAATTTTTAGAAATTATATAATTTAATTTATATATGACACAATGATGATTCAATAATTGTCATATTAATGAATGATTAAAATGATTTATATTATAAATATCCGAATAAATGTAATATGAGGATTTTGATGAATTTCCCTAATTTTAAATGTTAAGATTACATGATATACTATATTAAATTAATTTTTTTCAAAGTAATCATGCAGTTATGACTAACAAAAACAAAATAATTAATATTGTCAAAATTGACATAAATGAGTTTTTAAAAAAATACTACATTAGTAAATGATATAATAGTCTTAAAATTATAATGTTAGAACAAATGAATTATATAAAAATAGATATGTCATTAAGGAACCACTTTATGTTCTTTTAGAATTTAATTGTAAGATTATTAAACATATAATATAGTAATACAAGAAAACATGGTAAAATTTAAACTATTAAACAAAGAGTTAAATCTATAAGATAAGGTTAATATGGTGACCTAGAGCTATCTAAAACCTATTGGTTGAGAGGTTTTCGACCCATTCCTACCGTATCCTCGAAATAAATTATTTTGGAGCCATTAAAAACCAAAAATGATTTTATTATAAAAAAAATATTTCAAGGTTTTCTTAAAGAGACCCTCACCTCCGTCATAAAAGGGTACATCTCTTTATCTCAAAATCACACCTCCAAATCCATTTGGCTCAGCCAACCCCTACCCAAGAATCCTCCCAACTATCTTATATTTTACCTAGAGACATTTATTTTATAATAAATCCATCCTATGGAGCCCATTTGATCAACTCAGAAAAAAATACCCGAAGAAGAGGTCATAATTTCACCATGCTCTTTCAAGTTCTTTTCCTCTTCCACTTCCTCTTTATTTGTCGTTTCTATACCAAAATAATAACTCCTATACATTAGACATAATATTATGCTATTATAAATATCTTAGAACCATATTCATTATTATATTCATCCTATAAATGACAAACTCACCATATGTGCGTATGTACGGCTTACCCTCTCCACGTCGTGGTGTAGTTTGTTATTCAAACACTTCATTATTTGGATGGGTATAATAATGAGAATAAGTGATTTAATTTATAAATATAGCATGATAATTATTCTATATATATGATATACCCTCCAATTACATATTATTTCACCATCAATGTGATGATATTGTCGCTCGTGCGTACTTACGGATTACCATCTCCTTGAATGTGATGAGATTCATTCCCCATCATAATCATTCAAGAATAATTTTTATTTTATGATTAAAAATAATCTTTAGGAACTTAATATCATTTATTATATGAATAAAATATATCCTATGCATAAAAACATGTCTTATATAATAAAACATATAATGGAAAATGAATCTGTTAACAACTAATATAATGATACTACTAAAATATCATTAAAAAAGTAATATTAGAATTTCATATATGATATCATATTTATGTAAATGGTTCTTTTATAATTTAAGAAAAATTATTTCACCATTATATAGGAGATTAAACAACCCTATACTATGGGAATGTACAAGGTAAGGAGTTTTTTATCTCACTTTTAATTCCGTGAGATTTCCATTGTTCGCCACTTATTTATTGCATGTGTTGTATTATGTAATACCATTCTATATATATTATTATTATTATCTTTATATAAATGGTATTTTGTGATTAATTTGGTGGTTAGTAACTTTTTTTCATACGAATCAATTGATTACAATGTGGTAATAGGTTTTATTCTCACTTCTTATTCCCATGAGATTCATTCTATATTGCCACTATTTCCATTTCTGTGGGGTATATAATACCCATGATTGTATTATTTGGGTAATATAATTTAATTTATGGTTATTTACATCTTAATTGAATTATACTTCTTTAATGGTGAGTATGTTTCATAAGTTACCAAATCGGTAAGGGAATTTCTAATTTCAATTTCCACTCATTGGGCTTTACGCTTACATCCTTGATTATTTTACTCCAAGATTAAGTGTAAAACCACTATTTATTATTTATTTATTATTTTACACTTCCCTTTCTATGGATTTATCTTTGATAAACATAATCACTCCTTGATAAATTCACATTCCATTCATATGAACTATTTAAGGGTAATCTTAACTCGATTTCCATTCATTGAGTTAAACATCCATGTCATTGGTTTTGTTTTTACAAGATTATGTGTGAATGTAATCTGATTGAATTAAACTGAATATCAAATTATATTGAGTTTATTTAAATTTTTTTCACCTAATTATGTAATTTATTCATCCTTAATCTAAGGATACTATCTTTATAAGGTATTTCATCTCAATTCACATCCCTTCGAGATCCCTTTATCATTATGCACCAATTCACATTTATATGGTGTATATAATATCGTTTAACATATTATATCAAGAATCCATCTATTCTTGTTAATTTATAATGTTTGGATTAATTTTATTCCTAAACTAATTGAATTAAAGAGTCTATTATTTGGTTAGTAACTCTTTAACTAAAATGTTTTTTTAAATGTTATAAAAATTTATTTTTATAAATCATTTTCATCAATGTCCATGTTTTAAAAATGGTTTTAAGTATTTATTTACATTTATATAAATGTATTTAAATTAAAATTCTATTTAAAATTTCCAAATTGGAATGATACACATTGAATTAAAAAATCTTTTTTAAAAGACTTCTTAGATAAATAGTGGGACAGATAAATATTTTCAAGGAAAATGGGATATTAATCTCAAATAGTTTTAATGTATATGTTCATCTATATCAATATACTTTAGTGTATTTTATTTTTATTGATGTTTCTTTATCATAATACAATCATCCATATTATATTAAATGAGTTATTTTTTACTGTGGATTTTCTATTTTATGCCATTTATGGTTTATGGTTAAAATATTGACATTTCGTATAATAGTTTTAATATGAATGTTCAGATTATGTTTAACCCTTTTCTATAAGTAATTAATTGGACTTAATATGTTATGGGTGGATCCCACTATAGATAATTGATGCATTAGTAGGGTTCATGAGACAATCTAGTGTCTTGGAACAAGGCCCTGAAAAAATATTATTTGTAGTCTTGGCACGAGGCCTTGACTATGTGGTTATGATGTCAGGAATTATGCATGACACCATTATGAAATTGGATACTAATATTACATGTGATTATTTGACTAGTAGAATATCCATGTGGATAAGTAAATTTCCTTATTTGTTTTATCTTTACAATATTATGATAAAGTTTCAGTTGAAAAGGCTTGTGTTCTAGTCTTATACATTGACTTAAATGATTATTCTTATTTATAAGAGTTCCAACTATATTTTTATACTTACTGAACATCTTAGCTCACCCATTTCTTATGTTTTATTTTTTCCAGGATGAAAAAAAGTATACTATGATTAACCTATATGAATATTTTAAGGGATATAAAAGTTTTCCAAGGAGACACAATATTTTTTATTTTTTTCATGATATAATGTAAAACTTATATATGTATTTAGTACTTCCAAGGCTACTAAACTGATCGGTATTTTGGGTCATGATTCCTTATATCATGATAGTGTTATGTAATAACGCACTAATTCTGGGTAATTGGGGTTCTGGTGTTACATTAGTCTATATTTTTAGATCTAGTATAAAAATGGGGAGTGGTATTTTTTCATCAAATCTAGGTTCATAGAGGTCTTATTTCCTTTTTTTCTATTCACAAATCTTAAAGTGGGAATGTTTTATATCATTCATGTGGTATAACCCTTAGAATGAATTACTTTATTTGTTATCTTCCCATGTATTTTTGTAATTACTTTATTTCTATCCACAGACATATTTTTTGAGCATTGTTTTAATGTTTTCGAGAAGGAACTTTTGATGTATATTGTTTGATAAATTCAATATGATTGATAAAATACATAAAAGAGGCTTTAAAAAGGAAATCAATTATTCATGGAATTCACAATGGATATCTGTATAAAATATTTTATAAATATTGTTCATGGATTTGAAACATATTATTCCTTATAAATTTTTAAAAAAAACATGTTTTTGGAGTTTTCCTTTGAAAATATTTTTGGAATATATTTTTGTTTTCCATTAACATAAAAATGATTTAATTTAACACTTGGGAGACCAATTAGTATGGTAAATCTAAAAAAAATACTATCCCTAGTATAATTATCTATCCCTAGGGGAGAAAACCATGATTACAAGGTTACTATGGGGTATATTTTCAATTTAACTGACATTCATAGACTATAGGTGACACAAATTTTAGCTATTTTTCCTTTGAAAATCATATCGGTATGGTTGTTTACAACCTTATATAATGTATATCCCAAATATTTTCTTTTAGATTTAAAAATGTTCTTAATCATTTTATTTTCTTATATTTATATTTATTTATGTTATAAATGTAAATTCATGAAAAAATTTCATTTATCTGTTTATGACACTAAAATTTTAATCTTTCATATTTTTTATTTTTTATTATTGCATGAATTTAATAGATATTATATGGATTTAAATATAAAACCAATGATTTATTTTTTAATGGAAAAATATTTATTTATATAGTGTTATAGAAATAAATATTATTAATGAAATAATAGATTCATGTTGATAAAAAAAATTAGATTATTTTTTGTACACATCAAGGCTCTTAAGCTCACACCATAATTTTTTCTTTTGGTGTTTGTAAACATATTTTTATCGGATTCAGGTATATGGAATTGATTCATGTAGTGGAGAAATCATCATTCTCATGTAGCCAATTGGTGGGATGAGATGAATGTGAATCATTGTTCTATGGAGATGTACCTATGAGGTTTTTCCGTTTAAATTTTTTATGGACTTATTGTTGTCTTTTGAGACCTTATTCACCAAATTTTGGATATGGCCATGTTTGTTTCATTGAAATATTACACATTTCTCAGTATACGTTATTTTACACTATTTTTATTGTTATTTTATATGTTTATTGATGGTGAAATTTTCCAATCATATGGTGTTTGATACATGGATGCTTGTCTCTAGCCCATGGAAATTGAGAATGCACGTCGTGCCTTATAGCAGGTCAATTTATGTGAATTTATGGGTTTACCTAGATTTTTCTATTACATAATTGAAATTAAGCATATGATAAAATATCTAACATTATTATTAAGAATAAATGAGTCATTTATATATCAATAAATGTTTTTGGAATGATTCTCATGGACTTTTTAATTTTTTAAACTATAAACTAACCCTCAAATACTAATTTGATTAAAAATAAATATATATTTCTATTATTCCTAGTTATTTTTTCCCATTAAAGGTTGTGGGTTGATAATATCTGAGTCAAGGATTCCTTTATGAATTTTCAATTCCATTGAAAATAATTCTCTATGAGATGTTAGTGTCAAAAAATGTTATATAGAGATAAAAATATGATGATAAATTTTTCCCTATAAAATAAAACATAATATCTCTATCAATTGAAAAAGAAATATTTAATATTTAAAACCTATTTGTTAAATAATTAATACATTATTTTGTATTATAATATAAATTTTAGGCATCCAATACTATTTTATTTCATACAATAGTATAACATGTATGTTTGATAAAATATAGAACATGGAAACCTGAACAATGAATATCAATTTAATATAAACTATAAAAAGTAAATTTATAAATAAGTGAATGCAAATATAATAAAAAAATTCTATTCGATGTACTTTTATTTTCAGTCATCAAAAATATAGGATCCCAAGTTTCAATGGCTAGATCCTCTTCATGTATGAAAAAAGGTTGAAGGATGATATTTTTCCTTGATATCATATATCATCAATAAGTAAATGAACTAACCGTTGTTATGAAAAATCATCCACAAAAGCATATTTTATAGAGAATTATAGAGAGAATTTATTCTATATAAATAGAGAAGGAATTTTTTGACTTTTAATATAAGAAAATTTAATAAAAATAGGGTGTGAAGGGTGAAGATCAAAAGAAAATATGACTATAAAATGTTATTTTAATAATTAAAGTATGAGATCCCTTGAATGTATAAAATATTCTATAAAATAGTTGAACATATCATTAATTTTATCACATAGAGAACATGGAATTGTAGAACTAAAAAAATTACCCATTAAATTTTATTTTGTAATAATTTATATTGCCTTTAAAATATAAAAATCATAGAGGGTATATTTTTTTAGCCTTGGTGATTCTGATTCCATAAATAATTCGGTAGGTTCAAGAAATTCCCTACAATAGAATAGATACTTGTTATTAAAAATAAATACTATAAAAATATTTTTTAAATATTGTCTAATTTTAATGTATAAAAGTTTCATTCCATCAGAAAAAATTATAATTCATATTCCATTATTTAGGTTATTTTATTAGCTATAATGAAATATATTCTCTTGTATGTACATCATAAATCTACCTAATGTATTAAGTGCCACCATCTCATTTATTTCTTTTTACAATATACATTGATTGGATTTCTAAAATATATTTTAATAAATATATATATTCTATTATTATAATTAATGAGATGTTTAATTTAGGATAATAATATTTCAAATAAAACTAAAGTATACTAAAATTTTATACAATGTTAATTAATTTAAACAGACAATGAAATAATATGTTTATGATCCGATTTTTATAACATAGGATTCTATTGAGGGTATTCATAAAATGACCCAAAACGAAACTCAAACCCCTAACAGATCAAATAATATGAAAATTTGGAGTGTTTAGTATACTAATAAACATTGGACTATTTATACCCATAATTAATTATATTTTTCTACTATCCCACAAGTCATATGATTTATTTTTCTTGGGAGGTATAAGAACCCTGGTTTTTAGAATTTGTTAAAATATCGACACTGTTTGAATTTTTGACTTGTTTCTGAGGTAACTGAGAAAAAAATGGGATGTTTTGGAAATTTCTAGACTACATGTCGTGTACTCTAAAGTATATGTTGTGTATGGGTTAGGTGTGTGCTGGATGCGTTCTCGTTGAGTGCATTCCGTGTGATGACCATGTTGGAATTTTCTACTACATAGCATGTAGTGTTGCTCAACATACTGTGTATCCATTTTTCTGTGTACTAGTTGTGTTCAAGCTGTGTGTCAACCCGTGTGGAACGTCCAAGCCATGTGGCCACCCTGCTTAAGTCATAGTAAGTACAAGGAAAAAACAAGGCTTGTAGTCCTTTTTTACATGTTCTGTATTTTTATTTTTATTTGCTTAAATGAAATAGTGTCGTCTCATATTTCAGAAAACAACTTATTCTTCTCCATGTTTGGAACAAATCTGTTTGGAAAACCCGAAGAACATACCTAGCACTATGATCATCATCTGATGTTCGTTCTTTAATCTGTTGGTGGCAGCGGGATTGCAACAGCGAGGATAAACTCACAAACCCTATTCTGTTCAGGATCCTCTACTGCACACGTTGTAGTTTCTATCTAAGTGGAATTTCTAGGATTTTAAGGAAATGTAGATCTACAAATATTGGATATGAATTGGTGCCTGATATTATACGTGCCTATGTCTATGAGTCTCGGGTAGGTAGTACATATGTTCTTTCGTGTTTTCGCAGACCTTTGGGAGGCGTGTATTAAAGCGCATATTTGAGTTTTTTGATAGAGACACTAATTTATTTAATACTTTTTATTAAATTGATTATTAGACCTATGAAATTCCTTTGGGTATTCCATTTTTCCTTTTTTGTTTGAGAGACGTCGGGTGAGTGGTCGTTGGTCATTTAGGGATTTTTGGATGGGGGTGCAAAAATTGTTATAATTGGCATATTTCTCTAGAACTAGAATGTTTTATCTGGTAATGCATGATTTCATTATTTAGAGGCATTCAAGACCTCAGTGATTCTATGTGGTAACTATTGGGTTTGTAAAAATTCAACTATTTAGATTGTTTTACCTATTTATGTGACTTGTTTAGAAGTGTTATTTATGTAATTGATGAATTTCATATACTGGAACTCTTTAGGTTGTGTTGGGAATGGCCCAGATATTCTTGAGTGGTGTTGATCACAGGTTGGGCATGGGATGGGTTGCACTGGGTGGTTCTGTCCATGGTATTGAGAATCATGAACATAGTTTTGAGGTAGGGTGTTTGTGAGGTTGGGCATGGCCCAGGTTACATGGATGGAAATGCCATCAGACGTGAGCAGCATGGTCGCATGGGAACAAGGAGTCAGAGAGCTTATGAATTTTGAACATGTTTTGGTGATTACCGCACACCCCGAAGATTGAGTAGTGTTCACATATAGAGACTCTGTGAGGAGGTGGGTTTGACCACTCATGTGGGTAGAGGCCCCCATTAGTTTTGGTATAGGTACAATTTTTTTGGGGTTGATTGATATAGGAATCCACATGGATGGTGAGGATCCATAATGGGATGGCATTGACGCTATCAGGTTGGGGGAAAAAGCCCGCCGTTATTTGAGGTCAGACATCAATGTTCTTCAAGTTACATTATTTGAGGGCAGAAATTTCTATCCCTCAGGTTACTTATTTGAGGACAGGGATTGTTGTTCCTCTGGGTTACTATTTTTGGGTGTTCCTTCAGGACGTCGGTGCTAGAGAAATTCGGAGTCAGGGGGAACATGGTGCCAGGTTACATAACAGAGAATATAGCATTGGCCAAAGCAGGTGACGCACCATGGTGGCTTCTAAGCACTAGTAGGTTTGTGTTTATTTTTTCATCGTATAGTTTACTGTTTTCCATATAACTGCATGTCTGCTTAAATACTAATATTAGGTATGCACCATTGGTTGGTATCCTTTAGAGATTTCTCCCACAACCTGAATGGGCCCTTCAAGATGCCTAAATTTTTTTGAATTTATGTGGAGGAAATAGAACAGCTTTAGAAGTGGGAATATTTTATTTTTCACATGGATATGGTATGGATCATAAGGCCTTTCCAAGATGGAGATAATTTTGTTCTGCATTCTTTCATGTATCAGCATGCTTACTAGTTATGTAGCTATAGTTTGTTAGTCATTGGCGCTTCTACTTATGGATATGTATGACCTTCTTTGGGATGTATGTTTGTTGTGCAGTAGTATTTATATGTGATCATCATGTTGTTATGTTTACTTTCTGGTGATGTTGTTTATAATTATTGCTTCATCTATTTATCGATATAGAATGTGTTTCTGCTCTATAGGTCTGATTTGAGTCTACTGAGTCATTTATTCCGTTGCATCATTATTATTATACTCAGACCAGAACAATTATTAACCTCCAAGAGGGTATATCTTTTCCACTATACCTATAAAGACCCTCGCTGCTAGTTTGAAGCCTTTGGCATCCGGGAGGTGCTCCTAATGTAGTAAACTCTATCCCATTTAGCACTTTTCTGGTGGTTTTTTGGGTCCGAGTTGTTAAAAGTGGTATTAGAGGAGTTCTTGATAGGGTTATAAAAACAATGTTTCTCTAGATACTAATGAAAATGAGACTTCTCTTTTATACTTCTACTGGTTTTACTATTTGGGATATGGTAGACTGGAGATAGATTGTTACTAGAAACTGGGTTTCTAGCATGTTCTTGGGTACCTCCATCCCCAGGTACGAGGGATGAACCATGTTTCCATTCGTGGGAATTTTTTTTTTCTTTTTCATAGATTACAAATTATATGATTTCAACCTCGATGGCTCACATAGTGTGTGATTTTATTGATTGTGAAATGTGACACATGACCTGGTTTGTTAAGGGAAAATTGAACCTGGTCCTGGTATATCAAGGTTGTTTGTTGGGCTTTTGATAGGAACATATTTAGGGTATTTAAATTTCATAACTCCGTGTATGATTTTTGAAGTGATAATTCCATGTGAATAATATCATGTTTCCATGCTTTGTATGTTTTGAAATGGGAATCAGTGAAATTACTGATAGAATTAATTTTTTATTGCAATTTGTTTTTCCATGCTTTATATATTTTAAGAATTGCATGTGACAGGGTATTTGGGTCTGGTTCTTGTACGAGAAGGAATGTATTGTGGTTGAGGTGATTTTTATCATATGTATTGGGTGACTTGGTTATTGGTTTGAGGTGACTTTGGTTGTATGTGCTGGCATGGACCGAGGTACTTTTGATACTGGTCTCTATTGAGGGCGTGCAAGGAGGCCATGAGGTCGGGATGTCGTGGGAATGGGTTACGATAAGGGAGAGTGAGGTTAGTTATTTTATGTCATATTTTTATATCTTTTGATATCTACTTTGAATTTGTACTGTTATATATATATATATGGGTTGTCTAATGATTTATTGTATTCATTGGGTTCTCTTTAGTCAACTCAGATGGAGCGTCAGGCAGGATATGGTACAGTGCCACAGGAGCAGGGTGCTGTTCAAGACCTGGTGTAGGCAGAGCATGAGTTGTAGGTATAGGCTTAGGGACAGTAATAGGTCTAGGATCCAGTGTAGGCAAGACAACATTAGGGTTTGGCAGTGTTCGGACCATGGCTCGACAATCAGCTCTGAGCTTTCCTAGTACGTTTTTCAGGGGATCAACAGAGGTGCATAGAGTACAAAGCCTTCTATGGAATATCTGACAAAGGAATTACATTCTCAACAAAAACTTCTTTTTTAGGGTAAGGGGGGTCTACAAGAAGCTAAGAACTGAATAAAGAGAATTTAGTTGATCTTTGAGAGGCTCAAGACACCTCCAGGGAGGAGGGTCAAGCTGGCGACGTACATGCTGCGAGGACCGGTAAGGTGCTGGTGGATTTGTGCAGGTTCATGCACGTAGGCATGAGGGACTAGCATGGAAAGACTTCGATGAAATGTTTTTCTAGAAATTTTACCCAGAGACACTGAGGGAAGATATAGCTAGGGATTTCTTGAGCCTTCATCCTGGAGACATGTCCGTCATGGACAATGCATCTACTTTCACTGAGTTGTCTCGCTCTTCGCCTGGTATGGTAAGCAATGACGCAACAAGGGTCAGGCACTTCGAGAATGGATTTCGACATGCTATTTGGATACATGTTATTATCTTCAGGCTGGGTTCATTCTTAGTGGTAGTAAATCAGGTTCTCATAGCAGAGGGAAACTAGAGGGATATGCCCCAAATTGTTCGGGTGACAACTTGAGTTGATGGTGTGGGTAGCAGGAAGAAAGGATGGTTGAGTTTCAACAAGGAAATCGGGCGAAGGACTCAGCTAGACCACCTCATAGTAGTTATTTAGTGGTTTTCATTCAGTGTATATATATAATAGAAGTTCTAACATAGTGTGATAGGCCACAAAAAGAGTACCATGCTTGTGGAAAAGTTGGTCATCTTGAGAGGTTCTGAAGGTAGCCTTATCAGACAGCTGGCAGGTAGGGACTAAAACAGACTATGGCATCTGGATTTGGTTCAGGTTCAGAACCAGGAGAGGGAATTCGAGCTTTAGCTGCACTTGGAGGATGTGAAAGAGATAGTGAGACACATATGAGGGGTTAGTATCCGGTTACAAGAGATGAACCATAGAGAGGTTAGGCATTAGGCAGAAGTACATCCGGCCAGGTGCATGTTGTGGAGTTGATAGGGGCTGAGAAGGATGATAAGATGACGATCGTTATAGGTACACCATGAGTGTGGTCATGAATTTCTTGTTTTTTTGGCATTACCTATTGAGGCATGTCAGTTTTGAGTGCATGAGGGGCACATGATTTGTGTGGACTGACTAGATGTTGGTTAGTGGGATTGTCACCATATTAGGTGAGTAATATATTTATATATATGTATGATATGTGTGGCATCGGGGAATTGAGGATGCGGGTTATTTGAGGTGCCTTGCGCATCGGGGCATCAAAGAAGAGGGTTACATGAGTTTTATTTGGAATCATGGAATCGAGAATTCAGGTTACTTGAGGTGCTAGGCACTAGGTTCATATTGAGCATTCATGGGATGTAGGACCTCATATAGGTGGACACCGATGTAGTGTTGGATATTTTTGGGGTTTCAGGAATGAAACAAGCGAACCAATAAGGTGCATGTGTGATGATGCATCACGAGAGGACCATGAGCCTAAAAATAGGTTAGTGAACCCTTTCATTATTTAGTTTTGTAGGTTTGAGACCGAGTTATGCAATTCATAAAGTGGGGATCCCCTTGAGGAATTTAGCCAAAATGGTTGAGACTGGGGGAGTCTAGGTTATTTTAATTAGGTTGGTATGTTCGGTTCCATATTATTGTTTAATTTGATAAGATGGGGACCAGCTATGTTAAGGTGGGGAGATTTTAAGCACCCATGTTTTTAGAACAGGTCAAAATCCTGACTCTTTTTGAATTTTTGACTTATGTATGAGGAAATTGAGAAAAACATGGATGTTCTGGAAATATCTAGACTACACACCATGTACTGTAAAGTATACTCCATGTATGGGTTAGGCCTGTACTGGCTATGTGCTCGATGAGTATATATTGTGTGATGACCGTGTAGAAATTTCTGGCTACATAGTGTGAAGTGTTGCTCGACATGCCATGTATCCTCCTTTCTATGTACCAGTTTTGTTCAAGCCATGTGTCAAACATTGTGGTGAATCTAAGCCATGTGGAAACCCCTTTTAATTCAGAGTACAGAAAAGGAAACAACGTGTTGTGTATTTCTTTTTACATGCCATGTATTTTTATTTTTAACCACTTAAATGTAATAGTGTCACGTCTTATTTCGGAAAATGGATTCTTCTTCCCAATGTTTGGAGAAACCCCTTTCTGAAAACCCGAAGTACATACCTAGACCTAGAATCATCATCTATCTTATTTTCTTCAATCTGTCGGTGGCTGTGGGATCAAAATAGGGAGGCTAAATTCGTGCACCATGTTCCATTCTTGATCCATTGACTCAAACATCACAGTTTTGATCTAAGTATAATTGTTGGGATTTGATGGAAACATAGATATATGAATATTGGATTCGAATTAGAGCTTGATATTGGATGTGCCTATGTATATGAGTCTCAGGTAGGTGTTGTATACCTTCTTTTTTGTTTTCCCAGGCCTTTTGGTGGCATAGTTTAAAGCTCTTATTTGGGTATTTTTAGAGCGTCCCTGATTTATCTGCTGTTGTGTATTAAATTTTTTACCAGACATGTGGATTGCCTTTGGGTATGCCCTTTTTCTTATTTTGTTTGAGTGGGATCAGGTGAGGGGTCAATTCTCATATAGGAAATTTTGGTTGAAGATTCCAAAATGGTTATAATTAGTCTATTTTGTTTAAAACTGGTATGTTTAATCTAGTAAATAATTATTATGTGGTTTAGAGGCACTCAAGACCTTAGTGTTGTTATGTGCAAAGTTAATGAAAATTAAACAGTTTAGATTGTTTTTCCTATTTATGGGACTTGTTTAGAAGTGTTATATATGTAATTTCTTAATTTCATATGTTGTAACTCTTTTGGTTTTGATGGGCATGGACTGAATATTCTTGAATGATGTTGATCACAGGTTCGGCTGGGGTCTTGTTACATTAGGTAGTTCCGACAACAGGATTGGGTGTCATGAACATTGGGTTAAGGCAGGGTGACTGTCATGATGGTCATGGCCCAAGTTACATTGATGGCAAGGCCATCAGACTTGAGCGGCATGGTTATAGGGGTACAAGGTGTCAGATAGTTTGGGACTTGTGAACTTATTTTGGTGATTACCTCTCACCCGGAACTTTTAGTTTTGTGCAAATAGAGAGACTCTATGATGAGGTGGTTTTGATCACTCAATGGGGTAAAGGACCCAATTAGTTGTGTTTTAGGTAATATTGCTTGGGGGTGCTTACTATAGGAAGCCACGTGGTAGGTGAGGAGAATTCAGGGGAAAGCATTGAGGCTATCCGGTTGGGGGTAGAATCTCGCCGATATTTGAGGGCCGAAATCGTTGTTCCTCCGAATACCTTTTTTGAGGTAGGCATCGATGACCCTCTGGTTACATATTTGAGGACAGACATCACTGTTCATCTAGGTTACTATTTCTTGGGCATACCTTCGGGACGTCATACTTGAGACATGTGGTGTAAGGGTGAACATGGTGTCAGGTAACATGATAGAGATTCTATAGTTGGCCAAAGCAGGTGACACTCCATGTTGGCTACTAAACACTACTGGGTTTGTGTTTATTTGTGCATCGTACTATTTACTATTGTTCTTATAACTGCATTTCTTCTTTAACACTTATATTATGTATGCACCATTGGTTGGTATCCTACTTAGATTAGTCTCACACCCTGCACGAGCTCTTTGGGATGTGTGCAGACATTATGAATTTACGTGCAGGAAAGAGATCAGCTTCAGGAGCTAGAGTATTTTAGATGTCACGTGGAGAGGGTATGGATCTTAAGGTCTTGCCTAGATGGAATTTATTTTTTTCTTCATTTCATGTAACAGTATGCTCACCTGTTATGTAGATATATTTGGTTAGACATTGGCACCTCTACATATGGATATGTATGACCTTCTTTGGGATGCAAGTTTATTGTGCAGTAGTTTTTATAAGTGATCAGTATGCTGTTCTGTTTACTTTCTGCTACTATTGTTAATCTTTATTGCTTCTGCAGTTTATCTATATTGAATGTGTTTCTAATCTGTAGTTCTGGTTTGAGTCTGCTGAGTCATTTATTCCATTTCATATTTATTATTATACTCAGACAAGTACCATTATTATCATATGAGAGGTTATAGCCTCCCCACAATTCATATAAATACCATCGCTTCTAGTCGGCCACCATTGGTGGTCAGAAAGGCCCACCTATGGTTGTAACATCTGAACCATTTAGCACTCTTCGGGTGGTTTTTTGGTTCTGAGTCATTGTAAGAGGTTATATAAAACATTCTATGAGTGGGATAGTACATACATTTGGTACCAAATATTGATTCTAGGAGTGGTCTAATTAGATTTAACATGCCCATTATACAAAGTGTGTTGGCCTTAGACCTTTTAATCATAAAAATATAATTAGGGACCATTACAACCTCCACCCTCTTTCACTTCCACTATGTATCCACTTCAATAAAATCATATTTACTTTTGATGTCACGACCCCCTCCACACAAATTGTACCCCTCCTGGGACAGAAATGTGAGAAAGGAGATAATGACCCCTGAGTCCCACCTCTAGTAGGCCCCGAGATGGAGACTAGCACCGAGGGTATAGTAACACACAAAATGGGAGGCATTACCCTATAAGAGAACACATGCAGAAGAGAGAGATAAGATAGACACTTATCAACTCCAACTACGACTTCAATATATATGAAAACCCAAGTACATATATAAAATGTCATGCAGAAGTAGTACAATTGTAAGGGAAAAACTGCGAGTACCCAAAAGAAAGTAAAAATAGTAGGAACCACATTCCCAAACAACTCCTGCACCATAGGCTTGTAGAAACCATCTTGATCTCTAACTTGCTCCAAGGGACTTGAAAAATAGTTATATATACATAAGGTTAGTATAACAGTATACTCAGTAGGATCCTCCCTGATGCCACTCGTGCAAAAGTAAAGAAAGCATGCTGAAGCACAGTTAAAAACAAGTGTAAGTAACTCGCCAACAAAACAGGTATAATAAGTTCCCAACCTCACCTTCACTACTCTCACAAAGTAACGCATACAAGAATATAGAATATAGTAAAGAATATCATGGTTACCCTGATACTACTTCCCCACTAGTTTTCCACTTTTCTCTAATGTCGTATGTCCTGAGCATCTCTCTTAAAAAAGGCTATCCCATAGACACATGGGCGATGCACCACAATATGAACCTTTTGCAACACAAAGGCTTTCCCGCAGACACCTGGGAGAAGCACCAAACAATCCTCACAACCATAATTAACCAGGTAGTTTCTGAGATCCACCACAGATCGCATAAATTTTATCATACATTGGGTATTATACCTCAAGCCATTACAGCTCATACATAGAGTAAGGATCCAGAAGCCATCACAACCTACACATGTTACACATATAGTAGTACAAAGAAAACTATATCCATAATATATGTGTGTGAATAACCACAATCCATTACAGACCTCTACACACATATATGGGGGAACACTAACCAATGGGCCTATCAGCACAAGTAATTACCAAGAAAAGAGAGTGGGGCCAAAGTGGGTAGTCAGTCATTCATCCTCCCACTTGAATGTTGTGGAAAACACCCCCCAGGTCTCATAATTTCCGGGGTTTCAGTTTCCCTTACTGAGAGGGTGGAGTAGCATATAGAAAGACAAAAACTACAGGATATATCATATCTCAAAACCACACTATGGTCATTACCTATTCTTAGACACAACTGCAGCTAACATCTCTTAGACTCCGGGGCACTACATATAAGACTAGGTATCCTATAAGCACACAACCATTTAAAGATCTTTATTATATTACATAATTCCATTTTTATCAGTTCCATTGTACATTAATTAATTCTATAAACAAAAATTAACCATGAAAAATTCCACATTATGATTTATTTAGCATAAAACCTAAATGCAACTGTTCCTTAAAAAAAAATACAACCTCATCATTACTTTCCAGCATCTCCATCCCCATGGGTTAACACCATTTATTCAGATATTCATTACAGAATTACTTTCCCATATTCCTAGTGATTCTAGGAAATAATTATATGCTACTAAACACAAGGGGGGTCAATACGGTGAGTAGATGTACTACCCGTCGATTCATTGCAGCCTATATCAAGAGCATAGACCCATTCCCCCTTAAAAAAGCTAAACATGGAAAGCATGTTGCATACCCAACGTGTATTTGCCTCATTCAAAAGAAGAGTAAGCAAGACCAGATACATTGAGCAGTTGGAAAAATTAATGTATATTAACAACCATTCAAAATTACCATGAATCAAACAATCACATCTACTCCATTCTATCATCCCTGGTGTCCTCTCGGACACCCACAAGCATAAATCGAGGCATCTCGCCACTCTAGGTTTCTTCTGCTACCACAAAAAAAATCCTACATGCCCCCACATATCACAACAATGATCCAAGATAACTTCATAGCACAAACAGCTTGAAAACAAACACCACATTTAATTGGTCTCTTGGTCGTTTAACAATCAAGAGGGTAAATCAAAACCCTCTAAGGAATTATCAAACTGTTAGTTCTTTAATCCATATCGGGTTAACCAATTTATTATTTGTAGGTTCCAAATTCGGGAAATATAACTAGTATGTTATCATAATTAAATAAACATTCTTACTTCACTAATTTGATTAACATCAAATTACAACAAGAACTAGATTCGTTAACATGCCTCTTTATCTTTAGCCAAACAATTATCAATTAATCCCAATTTACGTTCTTTACCAATTTCAATCAAGAATGAACATCTAATAAAAGAAATCATAGATATCACACTATCTAGCAACACATGATTCAATAACATTCAATCGATATAAATTTATTTATCCGGTTAAAATATTTATTATGTCAATTCCATTGTAATCTAGTGGGATTAAACATACTAAAAATATAGTTCCACATAAAAGAAAAGAGAAGCAAAGATTCCCCTACCTCGAAGAGTTCATGACATTATTTATCCACACAATGGATCACGATCCTCCTCCCATGCCAACTTTTAATAAGGATTGATCGACATAGCTTGGTTGCATCAAAATAGAGTGGAACCGATCTGAGGAGTAAAGTTTGATTGTGCAACTCCTACGTAAAGGATTGAAAGCTTCAAGAATCTCATAGCCATGAAAAAAGATGAAGATCAAGGGGGGATGATATCTCGTCACTTTTTGAAGATTTAATGGGGCGACAGTTTAAGATACGCTTAATTCCCCATTAAAAGAAGATCGCATTAACCCATGCGGTTTGACCACGTAAAAACATCCTGAGGCATAGGAATAATTAATTTAGGAGTTATGGATTTTGAATAGTCCATATAGTCTTTAAAACTAGGCATTAAATTCATTATACGTAAAAGGAAAATGATAATGGTGCGAAAATTGTGGGAAGAAAGAAACACTATTCACGAACACAAAATATAGAAAATGAAAGAAGAGGTGACAGTTAAAAGGTCACTGTTCTGGAAACATTGTCCACAACTCGAAATTTGGAAAATGAAAGAAAAGGTGAAACTTAATAGGTCACCGTTCTGGAAACACATTTCAAGGAACTAATGAATTTGGCAATAGAAAGAAATGGTGACACTTAGAGATCACCATTCTAGAAACACATTTCACAGAACTCAAAATTTGGCAAAGGAAAGAAAAGTCCATTGTTAGAGGTTACCGATAGAGAGTACCGTTAGAGGTTACCAATAGAGGATACCGTAAGAGGTTACCGATAGAGGTTACCGTTAGAGGTTACCGTTGCACTATTCACAACTGTCAACAGTTGAAACTATTCATTGAACTGGAAATTGGGCATAGTGTTGGGGATAAGTCACCTTGACCTCCCTAAACACCTCAAAACCCATAATTCAAAAATGGAATGGACCAGAGAGGTTTGGGAAAGTACATTTGAAACCACTAAAAACATTCCCATCCTCGAGAATTCAAAGCCAACATAAAGAGAAAAAAAGGGGTCCGAACAACGACCGATCGAGATACATCTCAAAAGAGAGCAAGCCACAAAATCAATAAATGAAATTCATAAATAATACATGAAAGGTCTATCCACAAAGGAAACATCATTACATGAAATGAGTTACACATCAAAAAACTCTAGGTACTGATCATGTATCTGTGACTCACGTTCCTAGGTACTCTCCTTCATGCCACCGTGTCACCACAAGACACGAAAAAGAAGATAGAACGCCCACGCATCACCTTATCCATGCGGTCTTGGATCACCAGAGGTCGCTCCTCAAAGGTTGCATCAACATCAACATAAATCTCTCCTTAATCAATAATATGGGAGTCATCATGAAGATAACGAGGGAGCTGTGATACATGGAAAACATCATGTATCTGGCTCATCTATGGGGGAAGTGCTAATTGATACGACACCACTCCAACATGAGCTAACACCTCGAAAGGCCCAACAAACTGCTGGGAAAGCTTACTTCCACGACCAAACCTTCACTTCCCATGATGGGCAGTCACCTTTAGAAACACATGATCCCCAAAGTTAAACTTCAAGGGTCTCCTCCTTTGACCAGCATATGATTTCTAACGATCTTTTACTGTCTTCATCTTCTCACGAATCACCTGAACCATATATGTTGTATTCTCCACTAGCTCCAATCCGAGAATTAATGACTCTCCGACCCCAGTCCAGCACAAAAGAGAATGGAAAGACCAGTCATAAAAGGATTCAAACTGCACCATACCAATGGATGAGTGAAAATTGTTATTGTAAGAAAACTCTACCAAGGTTAAGTG
The DNA here is from genome assembly GCA_963277665.1 of Viscum album. Lineage (NCBI taxonomy): Eukaryota > Viridiplantae > Streptophyta > Magnoliopsida > Santalales > Viscaceae > Viscum > Viscum album. Next base: position 238,047,249 of record OY728133.1, on the reverse strand, counting down.
CCTCATCCATGATCCTCCAAATTGAAGAATACAAGATCTCAACATGTCTTCAAGAGTCTGGATGGTTCGCTCTATCTGACCATCTGTTTGAGGGTGAAAAGTAGTGCTAAGGCATTGTTGAAAACCAAAAGCATGTTGGAGACCCCTCCACACCATGGAGGTAAAACAAGGATCTCGGTCATAAATGATCATCCTAGGGACACCATGAAGTCTCGCCACTGCCTCTAGATACTGCCTGGACAAAACATCCATTGAGATTGACTCCTTGATCGCTATGAAGTGAGCCTATTTTGTTAAATGATCCACTACCACCCAAATAGTATCATGTCCTCCCAGAGAATGAGTTAAACCTATAATGAAAGTCCATTGATATTTCCTCTCACTTCCACTGAGGAATCTCTAATGGCTGAAAAATACCACCAAGAACACGGTGTTTGACCTTCACCTTTTGGCAGACTAAATATTGAGACACAAACTCAGCAACCGAATGCTTTCGCCCAGGCACCCAAAACTGACTCCTCATGGATCGATACATCTTTGTCACGCCAGGATGTACTGCTAAGGGAGAACTACATAACTCTCTTAGAACCATCTCGTGCATAGTCAATGGGGAAAAGAGCCTTACATGATACAATACTTGATGTTGTTCATCCTCCAACCAACCATCATGTGCCTCACTACAAACAACTCAGTCTCTCCAAACCTCTTCCTCTAAATCTCCCATCTGGGACTCTTACACCTCCTGCACCAGGGATGACTATACTGTCATCTGAAAAAGAAAATCTCTACCCCCATCCTCTCCCATATCAAGATACAATGCTGACAGTTCTTCCATTAATCCCCTTGACTGTCTAGATTCACGTACAACATCACTATGTGACTTTCGGCTGAGCACATCAGCTACAACATTCTCTTTTCCATGTGTATTCGATATTTTGATGTCGTATTTCTGTATGAACTCCATCCACTGACGCTGTCATAAGTTCAAGTCCCACTGGGAGAAAACATACCTCAAAATCTTATGATCAGTGAAAACCACAAAGCACTCACCAATGAGGTAATGTCTCCACAACTTCAGAGCAAACACTACGTTTTCCAACTATAGATCATGGGAGGCATAGTTGTGTTCATGGGGACACACCTATAGAGACCCATAATAAACATCTAACCTCTACTGCATGAGAACACAACCTAACCCTAGATGTGAAGCATTGCATAAAAAATAAAACTGGACTCCCTCTGCTGGAATACAGAGGACTACAGCACTTTCTAACCTCTCCTTTAGATACTTGAATGCTTGTTAATACTGATCAGCCCATATGAATGCCTGATCCTTCCTTATAAAAGTTGTTAGAGGAGTCCCAACTCATGATAAATTGGCTATGAACCTCTTGTAGTATCCTGCAAGACCAAGTAAACTTCGTTCCTCTGAAACTGTCTTCGGGTATTCTCAAACACAACTGCTTTTACCTTCGATGGATCCACATATACTCCCTTTTGGGAATCAAAATTCCCCAGGAACCGAACTACTCGAGCCCAAAACTCACACTTCGACAACTTCCCATACAACTGATGTTGGCGAAGAACTCCCAAAATGACTTGTAGATACTCTGCATGATCCTATTCTAATGTGGAGTACACAAGGATGTCATCAATGAAGACTACCACAAATCTGTCCAGGAACTCACAGAACACAGCATTCATCAATCCCATGAATAGAGCAAGAAAATTTGTCATGCCAAATGGCATTACAACGAACTCATAATGCCCATAATGACAACGGAAAGAAGTCTTTGAAATATCTTCATCCTTTACACGTAAATGATGATATCCCGACCGCTATTTAATCTTTGAAAAACAACTTTCACCATTTAGTTGATCAAATAAATCATCAATTCACGGAAGAGGATAGCGATTATTTATTGTCAATTTGTTTAAAAGATGATAATCGACACAGAACCTCAAACTGCCATCGGCCTTCTTCATGAACTAAATTGGTACACCCCATGGTGACACCCATGGAAGAAAAAATCCACACTACAAGATACCATCAAGATGAATACGTAGCTCTTGTAACTCGTAAGGGGCCATCCTATATGGAGAAATAGAGTTGGAGACTCTACTGTGTGTTTCTCGATCCCAAACATGATCTATCGTTGCGGGTATAATGCTAAAACCTCTTCTGGAAGGACATAAAGGTACTCCTCTATGACCCTAGGAAATTACAACTACTGAACCTCTATAGAACTCAGCTTCAACTCAGCCATCATGGATGATAATGATTGAACGTGCCTGTGACCCATCTGAGGATCTCACTCACCAAAAAACACCACTTTCTCTCTATCCGCACCAATGAATACAACCTTTATCCAGAAGAAATCCATGATATCCTGCACTGAATACAACCAATCCATGTCGAGGATGGCATCATATGGTTGTATTCGTAAACATTGTAAATCTCCCAAAGAGCCGTGTTTTCCCAACACTATCTCATAGTCTTTACATACTTTAAACAAGTCATCTCGACCTCCAACTAGAATAGTCAACGCCAAGGGCACTGGAAGCCTCTCTACCTCATGTCCCAAAGAATGGGAAAGGGTAGGTGATATGAAAGAGTGTGTCACTCCTGAATAAAACAAGGCATACACCAAGTTAGAAAACAAGAAAAGGGTACCTCGAACGATGTCTGGATCGCCTAGATCTGGCAACGCTAGAGCATGTAACTGACCACGACCTCCTCCACTGCCTCTCTAAACCTGGTGATAACCACCAAAATGGCCACTCTCTGCTCTCTAGAGATGAGGAGCATCATGGGGTTTTCCTCTGCCTTCCCCATCTACCCTCTGCTATTCTAAAGCAGGTGGAACTGGCTGCTGCTACCTCAGCTAGAACTGCCTCAATGGAGGGACCTGAAGCATAGAGCCTGGTGCACGATGATTGCTCTGAAAGGTCAGGAACTCCAGCTTCTGATGACCATGACCACCAAAATAAAAACAAGCACCTGATCCCTTTTCATAGGCCTAAGATTTGCTTCCTTTAGAGAAATGAGATGTGAAGGGACGAGACCTACCCCCGGCTAAACGGAAACTCTTATGAACTGAATACCGGAAACCCCGAACCACAGCTCTACTTTGTGAGGAATCATTCCAATTCCCTTCTCATGATGATACTCTCCTGGAAAAATTCCTCTCGACAACCTCTGCCCTCGACAGTACCTCAAGATATGTTTTTAGCATAAATGGGGTGATCTAGCACTGGATCTCTTGACACAAAGCCTCCTCGAAATGCCTCGCCCTGGCATCCTCATCTGGCAGCAGGTCTAACGAATATTGTAAAAGGTTCGTGAAATAGATTCCAAAATATTGAACACTAGAGCTCCCCATTTGAATGGTATGACGCTCCAGGTGACTCGACGCCTTCGCAGTCGATGGAAGAAACTCGACTCTAAACCTATCTCAGAACTCCTCTCATGAGATCGCTGACTCCTCATGATCCCTGAGGAACAAAAACCACCAATGCCTTGCTGCTCCATGCATCATCATCACAACCAAGGACACCCAGTTCTCTTTAAGAGCACAAATCGAACTAGAGCCGATATTGACCTCCACTAACCAGTCTTCCGTGACTGCATCTGAAACAAAGCCCTCAAACTTCTGTAGACTCTGGCACTAAAACTCTCTGATTGTCTTCTTCCAAGTCTCGTCATCATCAAACTCTACCCTACGGTGATCTGCTGGCACTACCTGCTGGACATCTTCTATATGATCCTGACAAGGACGTCGACCTAGAGCCATACCTGCAAAAAAACACTTAGATCTCTTAAACCTGGAATATGGAAGACTCAACATTAATTAATTAATTACATTTATTATTATTTTAATTCATTTTAAGTTATTCTATCCCAAGGTCTACCCATTCAAACACAGGAACAACGAACAATGATGCATGATCATTTCACAGGTCTCTACCCTGCTACTAGTATCACCTTGTTTAGTTTCCATTGTAAACATAAAGGTCCATACATCAGATCATAGGGGGACCTAAACGCCTATGTCTCAGCTGGTCCCCAGTTATTACCTCACTTTCTAAACATGAATGGAAATGTTTCCCTACCAACCCTTGCAACCTCACATGTGCCTAACTCCGAACTCCATCCTATCCCTCAACCAGACCTCTGATACCACCCTTTTATGACCAGCTCCCCAAAATGTGTACCCTTCTGGGGCCAGCAATGTGAGATGAGAGATAATGACCCCCGATTCCCGCCTCCAATAGGCTCTGGGTTGGCGACTAGCACCTAGGGTATAGTAACACATAAAAATTGAAGGAATTACCCTCTAAGATAACACATGCAGAAGAGGGAGATAAGATAGACACTGATCAACTCCAACTTAGATAGAAATATAAATGAAAACACAAGTACACATATGAAATGTCATGCAGAAGTACTAAAACTGGAAGGGAAAACTGCAAGTACCCAAAAGAAATTTAAAACAACAGCAACCATAATCCCAAACAGCTCATGCACCCCAAGCTAGTAGAACCCATATTGATCTCCAACATGCTCCAAGTGTCCTGAAATACAGTTATATATACATAGGGTGAGTATAATAGTATACTCAGTAGGATCTTCCCTAAATCCTCTTGTGAAAAATTAAAGAAAGCATGTCAAAGCACAGTAAACAATAAGTGAAACTAACTCGTCACCTAAACAGATATACTGAGTTTCCAACCTAACATTCACTACTCTCAACAAGTAACACATACTAGAATATATCATATATTAATGAATATCTTGGGTACCCCGATACTATATCCCCACTGGTTTGCGGTTTTTCCCCATCACCCCACGTCCCGAGCATCCCTCTCCAAAAAGGATTACCCGTAGATACCTGGGCGATGCACCACACCATCCTCACAACCAAAAGTAACCAGGTAGTTTTCAGGAGCCACCACAGCATGCATAATGATTATCAAACATCAGTTATTATACCTCATGCTATTACAGCCCATACACCAAGTAAGGATCCTCAAGCCATCACAGCCTACACACGTTACACCTATAGTAGTACATAGAAAACTATATCCAAAATATATGTGTGTGAATACACACAAGAAATTGCATCCCTCTACACACATATATGGGGAAAACTAACCAATGGGCCTATAATCACAAGTAACTACCAAGAGAAGAGAGTGAGGCCAAAGGGTGTAGTCAGCCATTCATCCTCCCACTATAATGTTGGAGAAAACACCCCCAGGGCTTAGAATCCCTGGTGTGTTAGTTTCTCGTACTAATAGGGTGGAGTAGCATATAGAAACACAACAAGTACAGGATGTATTATACCTCACAACCACACTATGGGCATTACCTAGTCTTAGACACAACTCCAGCTAATGTCTCTCAGAATCTGGGATGCTACTTCTAAGACTAGGTATCTTATAAGTACACAACCATTTAAAGATCATTATTAGATTATATCAGTCCCTTTTTATTAGTTCTACTGTACTTTAATTAATTATTTAAACATTAATTAACCATCTAAAATTCCACATTAATATTTTGTTAGCATCACACCCAAAGTCAACTGTTCCTTCAAAAAAATTACAACATCATTATTACATTCCAGCTTCTCCATCCCCATGGGTTAACACCATTTATTCAAATATTCATTACAGAATTACGTTCCCATATTCTCAGGCATTCTAGAAAAACATTCTATGATACTAAACACAAGGGGGCTTAACACGGTGATTAGATGTACTACCCATCAAGTCTTTGTCGCCTATAACAAGAGTGTAGACCCAATCCCCCTTGAAAAGTTAAACACGGAAAGCACGTGGCATACCCCATGTGTCTTTGCCTCTTTCGAGAGAAGGGTAAGAAAGACCAGCTTCATTCATCAGTGGGGAAAAGTGAAGCAGATAAACAACCAATCAAAATTACCAAGCATCCAACAATCACATCCACTCCATTCCATCATCCCGGGTGTCCTCCCTGACACCCACACACATAACCCAATGTATCTCGCCACTCTAGGCGTCATCTACTACCACAACCCAAAGACTCCATGCCCCCACATATCAAAACTACCTTCCGGGATCACATCACAACACAAACAGCAGGAAAAAAACACTACATTTAGTTGGGCTCTAGGCCCATTAACATTCAACAGGGTAACTAAAAACCCTTTAAGGAATTATCAAAAAATCTGTTATTTAATCCATCTCGGGTTAAACGATTTATTATTCATAGGATCCAAATTCATGATTCCTAACCAGTAATTTATCATAATTAAATAAACATGCTTACTGCACTAATTTGATTAACGTCAAATTACAACAAGAACCAGATTCGTTCACATGCCTCTTTATCTTTAGCCTAACAATTATCAATTAATCCCAATTTACATTCTTTACTAATTTACATAAAAAATGAACAGCTAATCAAAGAACCATAGATATCACACTATCTAGGAAAACATAAGGTAATAACATGCGATCGATATCAATTTATTTATCCAGTTAAAATATTTATTATGTCAATTCACTGTCATCCAGTGGTATTAAAAATGCTAAAAATACAGATGCACGTAAAAGAAAATAGAAGCAACAAATCCCTTACCTCGAAGAGTTCTTGAAGTTCTATATCCACACAACGGGTCACGATCCTCCTCTCGCTCCAACTTATATCAAGGATTGATCGACACAGCTAGGTTGCATCAAAATAAATCATAACTAATCTGATGAGTAATGTTTGACTGTGCAACTCCTATGGAAAGGATTGAAAGATAATAGCATCTCATATCTGAGAAAAAATTAAAAGATCAAGGGAGGATGATATCTCGTCCGTTTTTTATGATTTAATGGGGTGACGGTTTAAGATAGGATTAATTCCTCAATAAAAGAGGATCGCATTAACCCACGCAGTTTGACCCAATAAAAACATCCCAAGCCATCATAATAATTAATTTAGGAGTTATGGCCTTTAAATTGTCCTTAGAGTCCTTAAAATAAAGCTTTAAATTCATTTTACATCAAAGGAAAACGCTAAAGGGGTGAAACTTATGGGAAGCTGGAAACAATATTCACGAAACTAAAATATAGAAAAGAAAAGAAGAGGTGATAGATAGAAGGTCATCATTTTGAAAACATTGTTCATAGAACTCAAAAATTTGGCAAAGAAAGAAAAGGTTACACATAGAACTCACCGTTCTGGAAACACTGTTCACAGAACTCAAAATTTGGAAAAGGAAAGAAAAGGTGACACTTAGAGATCACCATTCTGGAAACACTGTTAACTGAACTCAAAATTTGTCAATGGAATGAAAATGTGACACTTAGATCTCACCGTTCTGGAAACACTGTTCACAAATCTCAAAATTTTTCAAAGGAAAGAAAAGGTCACCCTTAGAGGTCACCGATAGAGGTTACCGTTAGAGGTTACCGATAGAGATTACCGTCAAAGGATACGCATAGAGGTTACCATTAGAGTTTACTGATATAGGTTATCATTAGAGGTTACCGATAGAGGTTACAGATAGAGGTTACTGTTAGAGGTTACCATTGTACTGTTCACAACTGTCTACTATTGGAACTGTTCACTGAACTAGAAATTGGGCAAAGTGTTGGGGATAAGTCACCTTGACCTCCCAGAACCCCTCAAAACGCATAATTCTACAAATGAAAGGACTAGAGAGGTCTGGACCATTACATTGGATATGTTATATCCCATGATAAATAATTCGTTCTCTATCCCATCATTCATATGCTAAAAAATATGTATTACTAAAAACCATTATATTATACATATTGGGCCACCAATTTCGAAACAACTTATTTATCATTATTACATTGCTCAAAATTATTTTATATACTTCAATTATTATGTTAATAGTTTTTTATATGAGGTAAAGTTCATTAATATGTATAAATTAATTTTTATTTTATAAAAATTATATATTTTACATTTTTTTTAAACAAATATGTTTTCAGAAATAAATTAGGTTTACTCTTTTTATAGTTAGTTCCAACATATGAAATATTTTAATTAATAAATATAATAATTATCATATATGTGTGATAATTTGGTTTTTAGATTATTGTATGAATATAAAAAACTCTATAATAATTTATCATTACATTAAAGTGTGCATTAATTATTTAATGTTCAACTTTTCTATATGATATTAAAAAAATTATTGTAAATATATATTTTTTAAAACTAAATTTTTTTTATTTGTCATACATATTAAAATATTCACCATATGTGTTTGTGACATTAAATTCTCTATGAATGTTAGGTCCAGTCAAGAATATATCATGATATGGGGAGTGATTCAAAAGATTACAATGTAATTCAAATCTTAACATCATTTCCCATTATGATTATATTCTTAGGTTATATTAGAACATGGGGTTATTTAAAATTATCAAAAAAAATAAAATAATTGTTAAGGTAATAAAACATTGTGAATTTACATGGATCTCTTAAAATGTTGAGACTAATCGATATAACAAGAATAAAAACATTTCTTACCTAAATAACCAATTAACAATTACAATTTTACGTAAAAACACATTTTCCATTTTTGTTCACAATGGTCATCATATTTATGAGTTCACCAATCCTTATAATAAAGATAATACATTTTTATTTAAACCTGTAATATAGAAATTAACATGACATATTCTTCATGTATGTGAAATGACAATTTTCTTGTTTTAGCATTTGTGTTGGGATAACTCCACTAATAATAGTGAAAATTTAAAAAACATTAAATTTTTTAGAACACATTGTACTCTCTCTACTATGTTATATTGAAAATAGAAACCTCATATTCCTCACACAAAATAGTATTTAAAAAAATTAATTATAAAAGTATATTAAAATTAATATCAATATATTATTTTCACATTTTCATAAATTCATTTCATGCAATACATTATTTAAGGATGATCAAAACCCCATTAAAATAAAGTTTAAATTTCAACTGGTATAGCCCAATCATAATATTAAAGTTTTTGTATCAATGAGATACATAGATAATTATATTTATAAAAAGATATTAGAAATAATGGAATTTCAAACAAAACCGTGATATTATATATTTTGGTTAATGCTTAATATTAAAAATCAATCCAAAAGTCCACACATTCATTTAAAAAAAATGATTTGTTAACAATAATTTAAAAAAAATTGTAATATTCCTATATAAAATGGTATGGTTCCTATTTTCATTGAAATGTATGAATCATTCAAAAATAATTTCACAAACCCAAGATACACACTCCTTCTTTAGGTAATTTCTCATACTATAAAATTAAATTATAAAAAAACAACATTTTATATTCCTTGTGATATTTTTATAATGTGTTAACTAAATCAACATCAATAGCCATGATTTATACAAAGAAATTGACCCATATTTTATATCATTTCATAAGAAAAAATAAATATGTTCTTTGTAAACCATGGACAATAAAATAATACATGTTATATAATATAAAAATAGATAAAAAGGATAGTTTATAAAAAACTAAAAAACATACTTCATATTAAATTAGATAAAATAGGCAAAAAATATGTAACACGTGTTTAATTAATTTTTTGGAAAAATTATTCATTAAATTTGTTTAAAGAAAATTTTATTATACTTTAATAAATTTATGGGGATATGTAAGAAAATACATATGTGTGTTATAATAATTAATAATAATGATGATGATAATAATTATTATTATATATAAATGGTTCTATTATAAGAAAATAATAATTTCTACAATTTAAGAGAGTGAAACACATAGATAAGTAATTAAATTATTTACACATGAACATGAATATGATCAAATATGGTAAACAAATAATGTAATAATATGTTGGGACCAACTAATAGAAAGACTCATAATAAATAATAAATAATAATAATATTTATTGTTGTTATTAAATTTTTGTTTTCTATTTAAAAATGAAGTAAATCATATGGTATGTCTCTTTTTATTATAATTTTAATAATAATATTTAATGTGGAATAAATTTTTTTATGAAAAACCAATTTGAAATTGTATAAAAGTAGTTTATTTCTAAAATTATAATAAAACATCATTAAAAATATGTTTTTTAACTGCTTAAAAATACAATAAAAAAACCAAGAAGGATCATCCAGAGACAAAGTCTCCAAACATTTATTAAAATGAAAGAAAAGTACACAAAAAAAAAGGAAACACAAACCATACAATCCAGATACATATCATAGAAATCAAGCCCATATCCATACACAAAGTCCATTGCTTCATCTACAATAGCTGACTCCCACTCTGAGCTGTCATATTGAGCCCGAACTTTGGCATACTTCCTTCTGAGATTTTATTTTTCTAAATATAAGAGCTCTTTATAGGATTTCACACCTTTTCCCTTGCTGGAAGAGGACCTAGTAGTCATCAGTTTCGGCATAGAGAAGTATTCCATCATTTTTTCCTCCTTGGTGGAGCAGTCCCTGCTTTCTCATTCCCCAACACATTCTTCTTCTCCCCTAAAACAATCTCACTATAAGAGTGTCGGGTCCTGCCACTATTGTTCTCCTTTTCACTATCTGAGAGGTCCCCCCATTTTCCAAAGGCTTTCACCTCTTGGCAACCATTCTTTGCTCCACGCTCTGTCTCCAAATGACTATAAGTATCAATCACGGCAAGACATTTCATATTTTCCTCACGGTGAGAGATACTCAGATCAACAGAAGGTTCCCTCTCTACTGCCATTTCCATTTCTCCTCCTCTATTAGTGATATCATCCTGCAAGTCTCCATTTGGAGACATCTTTTGATCTTCTACCATCATCGGTAGCTCCTCAGAATCCAGAATATCAAACCGGTTGCAGGTCATTGGAACTCCCATAATCTTAGAGTCCATAGCTGAATTGGCCACATGTTCCTGAGTAATAGGAACCAACTGCATATGGCCTGCCCCATCTGTTGCAGCTCAGGACTCAACACCAAGATCACCTCTCAACCGATATAAAACCTGTAGCACATTTGGGTTCAAGGAAACCTCCACTTCCTCCATACTTCAACCAAACCTCGGCACAACAATAGCAGGATCATTTCTCATCTCCCTCTCCAAATTCCCAGCATAAGTATCTTGAACAAGTGCCAACTCAGTGCAGGGGGCCTACAAACAAATTCCCTTCGCAGCTGAAGCTCCAGCGTCCGAACACAGCACAGGTTCCATAAAAGCGCCCAGATTCATATTCACACACTCTGACCCAGCTAGAACCACCCCAGAGCTGACCTTCACATTCGACTAAAACATCCTCACACTAACATCAAGGTCACAGCCACTCCCAGACTGTGACTCCATCGCTCGAGAGGAAACACCCACCCTGGTGTTGTGGCAAACAGCCTCCAGGTGCCCAAACCTTCTAAGACCAACACAATACTTCATCCACGATTCAAACACGACCTACTGCATCTATCGGAATTCCTTCCCATCAGTAATCTAGACACAACGCAATGGCTGGTGGGCGACGACAACCTTAACACAAAGAAAAACCATTTAAAAAATTATAATGTTTCATAAAAAATATATTAATAATCATTAACTATTATATGTTTTAATATTTTTTATTGGAATCCTTTATTAAAAATTTAAATTTTTTTTTAATATAATAAAAAATTATAATTGAAAAAAAATCATTAAAATAAATTTTTGATTAAAATTAAATAAATGAGAAAAAATATATAAAGGATCTTAATTTTCACTGCATTTTTTTATTTGGGGTCTTGCATATTTGAAGGGGATTGATAATAAAAGGGAGTTCAAGAGTTTAGTTTGATATTAGATTTTAACTAAACTAGAAATTAGATAATAATGGGTATTATTATGCTATGAATATTCACTATGAATTTTTTTTAGGTTTTGGAACATTAGAGGAGTTTTTTATAAGAATTATTTTATACATGGGATTTCATCATGATATATATGTTTATACTGTAATAAATTAAATTACACAATAATTATTTAGTGTGTAATGATTTTTTTCATGGATAATTTATACTGGTGAGTGGCTAAGTCTTACCACTAACAAGTAAATGTTTTAGACTTCTATATTGTGATAGAATATAAATATATTCCATCTCTGAGTATTTTGTAGTTTTTAAGGTGTTTTGAAATATTATTTATCTAAGAATATGAATTTGAGTTCAAATTTTAACTGACTCCCTAATCATATCAAAATAAGAACCATTAAATAATAATTTATTAATGAATTACTTATTTAATTGGTTGATATTGTGAAAATTTTCTACGCACATATACTATATCTTTCTTTTTTAATTGAATAAATAATTGTCGAGATAAGTTCGATCAGGCTGTAAGTTCTTTATATTAAAAGATAATTTTTTTACAACTGGAAGTATAAGGTGAAAAATTATGATTTAGTATTAGGTCACTGATTAATAGACGATGTAACAACCCAACCATGGTTTTTATTTATTTCATTTATTTTTATTATTTATGCATTTTTTAAAATTTTGGTCGACGTTCGGTTAGAGTTAAAATTGATAATTTTTTATTTTGGGAGGTTTTGAGTTGTTTTTGTCCATATGCTCAATTGTTATGCATGGTTTGGGGAGTAATTGTGCAGCTATTAAAGGCCAATGGGGTTTCCAATTTATTTTGTTCTTGAATAGTTTGTTTTTCATGTAATGTACACATTTTAGCAGAATTTGTGAAATCCAAAAGAGTAACATTGCAGCTTGTAGGTGGTTTTGGGACATGACACATGACTAGTTCAATGATATAGGAAACAAATATAAATATTTGGGAGAGGATAAATTATTTTTAATAATAAAATTTACATGGTTGGAATATGGTTTCTTAAACCATATATCAAACAAATGCAACTAACCCCTCTTTCCAGAAGGGTGTTGATATTTTTCACACAATTTGAAAATCTGTGCATCCAAACTGTGTGGATTTCGTAGAAACTCGATATAATATAATTCTAATTCTACCCATATTATATTTTATCAATATTTCAGTTTTCTCATCCCTTTTTCAATTTCATCATAATATAGATCACATAATCCCTCCTTCTTTTGGATCCCCATGGATCATTGATTCTCCTCCTTCAATCATGGCGAGTATATCTTTGTTTTTGGTCAATTTTATCCTATTCTTCTCCTCCTCACATTATTTTGTGGTTCTCCTTGGATTTGATAACTCTTATCCAAACCCTATGGGTATAGTAATGATGTTTTAATTTGTTTTTTATGTTATTGTGTGTGATTTGTCTCTTGGGATTGGTTCTTACTTCTCCAAAGGTTTCATTGCATTTGTACATCCTTCATGTAGGAATTTTCGTCCATTTTCATTCCATAAAATTCCATTTGATGAATGAGTGTTTATAATTAGATTTTGAATGTTTTTTTCAGGCTCTTAATGTTATTTTGATTGATTGAAGTGTTTAAAAATTGGAAAATTTATGAAAATTAATTTATCAAGGGATTTCTATAACTATGCCTATATATAATAATGCAATGTATTTAACAAAATGTTATTTGGTCATTTCAAATAAATTGGGGTTTTTTATAGTATTTTCCCTTGTTTGATCTTTGGTATTTTGGTGGCATCTGAAACATTTATGTATGTGTGGTTTTCATTACTTTTATGGTTTAGTAGTTGTGGGTGGATCCTAATGATTAGTTATAATGTAAATTGTGATTATTTAATAGGAAACCTATATATTTTATGTTTTTTCATAATTTTCTCTATGTATATGGTTCCATCTGTATATTTATGTGGAGCACATATTCATGGAAAAACCCAGGTATAATTATCATTCCATAAAAATGTTCATATTGAGCACTCGGTTTTCCAAAACACATTTCTTCTATATATTTTCCTCCTCATCCCTATCTCCTAAATTCAATTCCAATAACCTCCAATGTTCTCTATAAAATTTTCTTGGTTTATAAGTGCCATAAAATGTTGTTTAAGATGTATTTTCAATGTCTTGTAATGTTTGTCTCCTTCAATAAAAAACTTGTAACTAAATGGAATGAATTTTATATTTGGAATCATATAAGATCAAAAAATTTCTTCTCCTTGGTTTTGGTATTAGTTATAATATAAATTTTATCTTCACAAAATTGGTTTTGAATTTTTTAATATTACGTAATTATTGGTACTTTGGGATGTTTTGGAAACTGTTTTTAAATTCTTGTGATATGTAGGCCTGGATGGATCTTGTGAAATGATATATGTATGATAGGAACCCATATAGTCATCCATTAGATGAGGGGGTATTATCATAGTTTGTTTCGGGTATTCTGTAGGCATCTAATAATATGTAAAATGTGATTAATCTTCATCATGTGATGAACTCTTAATTCTCTTATATACAACAATCAAGAGATTCTTAGAGGCCATCAAGAGGGTCGATTGAAGGAAACATTCATGTTCCTAATAGATGTATTGGAATGCCATTGGATAGAGGATAAGAAAGGGGGTAAATTCCACTGGTGAGACTAGTTTTGAGAGTCCATGTTTGTTATTGACTATAGAGTTTCACCATATGCCAGAAGGTGGGTCCAAACTGAGTGCATCTAGGCATTACATCTAGGGGTGTCTACAAAATACCCATAATTGCATGTGTGTATGTTCTTGTTTTATTTTTTATGAATATTGGTTATTTTATTTTATATTATTTAACCCCTCCCACTTGTTGTATTTTCCTTTATCTCTAGTTTCATTTAATATACCATTCTGCACATTCCTAGTTTTGATTTTTGTTACCATTACACATTATTTGGTTTATGTTTTTTACTTGGTATTTGGAATTCAAAATGGGTTTTAAAAAGGATAAATCATCTTGTTTCTTTAAATGATAAAAAATTTATTTTCTATAAATATATTTGAAACAATAAATTATGAAATATTATGGTAATGTACCTGTATGGGTTTAGTGGTGCTTACTTATTTAGTTGTTTTATGATCATATCCTGATTGTGACACTCAGTGTCGGTAAACCCGAGATGTTTTCCAGTTTTAGTTTTTTTTTGATTTCTAATGAGTAGAAGGCCATTGTTAAGGTTGGTGTTTAACAAAAGGTCACATAGAGATAGTGTCAATTCTGGTTTTTGTTTAGTTTTTATTTTTCTAAATTTTTTATTTCGTTCTAAATTAGTTGTTTCTGTATTTGTTTATATACTTCTTGCACTTAGTTATTTATGGATTCTAAAATTATATTTCATTTTTTGGTTTGTTTTATTTATCTGTTTTAAGGGATAAATCATTTTTAATGCTTCTTATCATTACTTATGGGCACAATTTTCTTGTTCGAGAGGATCAATAATTTCTATTAGGTCATGTCACAAGCAGCATCAGGTGAAAATTTTGGGGTTAACCCATGTTGGTTCATTATATTGGAATTTATTCTACTAACTATTCATTTTATTTATTTTATGAAAACACATAAACTATTTTGAGTTTAATGTATAGGGAAGTTTTAAAATTTAATAGATTTTAGGGTTGTGTTGCAAAAGATAGAGGCCTTGGTAACGGTAAAATAATGAGGGGTTTTTGGTAAAAATTTAAATATTCACAAGGGGATACATGAGATGACAATATCATTGTTATTTCTATAGTTTATTCACCAAAATTGTAGCATATTTAATTCCATTATGACGTGAGTTATTAAAACCTCTCTAAAATGGTATAATCCAATGGTCTCACATATTCTACCTTATTTATTAACCATTTCTAAAATTTTTAATATCCCTTGAATAATTACTAATTAACTAAAATACTCTTCAATTGATCATTTTTTTTGTTTTTATAAGATTCTAAAACCACATGAATTAGGGATTTTTATTCATGGTTTAAATTGTTATACCGTTTTGACATATTTCTTCTTGAGAGTGTATGATATGGGATGATAACAGAATAATCTATGGTTGGATAACTATATAAATCTATTTGAAACGATTATATTTTTAATTTATTTCAATTTCATAGTGGATGAAGTATTTGTTAATCAATGGGATTATTGGTTCTCTCCCACTTTTATAAAAAGTAACTGTAATGGTATAGTTTGGTTGATATGGTGTTATGTACTTTTTATGATTTCATTTATAACTAAATGATAGGTAAACAAAATTAATGGTATGTGTGTTCAGGTGTGGGTTTTATTAGTAAGAAATAAATAATTGATGAAATATTATGATTGATATTATGGTAATTTGAGTGGGGAACAAGATAACAAATGATTTAACGATTCTAAGAATGGAAATTAAGAAGGGGTGTAAATAAATTTCACCTCTATTGGGGTGATCATGATTGGAATAAATTATTTAATGAAATCTCTTTCAAATGACTCATTGAATAAAATACATTATGTGAAAACCAAAAACAACCTATAATTATGGTATAGACAATATAGAAACATTAGATAGTCTGTATTAGTAAAAAATAGTTTAGATCAATAAAGGAAACATTAAACATTTACTTGATATAAAATTAATTTATAAAAATAGAACATAAATATTCATAACCAATGGTTAAATAAATTTTAGAGAGATAATATTTATCATAAATTGTACAATTTAATATTAAAATCATGGAAATAAATTGATAATATACTAATTCATCTATATGTATATGTTTTAAATGGATTTAATAATATAACAGGAAGCATTTATTTTAGTTTAATGGACAATATTCACATACCCCTCACCTATTTTTTTCATATTTCATTATATTGAAAAATTAATAATGATTTATGTAATATTCAATGATTTTTATAGAAATATTATCATGAATTCAATATTAAACAATAATTTACATAGTCATTTTTTTAGTTCTCGTGAAGAACCATTAATAGTGGTAAATTCTACAAAAACAAATCGAGTCACAAAAATGGAATATAAAATATTTATTTCCCTACATGAATATATTAAAAACATTTATGGAATTTTATATGTATAATTCTATTTGTTTTTGATGGATTATGTTATTTAAATTAATCATGCACACCTATAATGTTTTTTTATTTAACCTCAATAGATTCTTGTATTATAGATTCATTTTTAATTGATTTTTATCTAATAAAAAATATTTTTTCATGATAAACATAGAGTAATTATGGGTTTTATATGATTTTAAAATGGTTTCCATTAAGAGATTTTTGTTTATCAATTGTATTTAGTATGAAAAATTTAAATAGGATATATAGACGATATTATAGAGGTTGGATGATATAGACATGACTAAAATATGTTTTTTAGATGTTTTTCTGCTTATATTGTGTCGGGGTTTATTATTACGTGTTACCATATTTTGGAATTTGATATGATACTGATTCATGTTTACGATTATATATTTCAGTACTATTCTAACATTTCTCACCAGGTTCTGTATGAGGTTATAATCTAGGGATGTGGTATCCCCTAATTTTCATGTGATATAATGTATGTGTAACACCCCATATTCAGTTATTTTATTTTCCCATTCTACACTAGGAATATAGGTTGGTAGTGTATCATATCGTAGTGGAATGACATCACATGATGGGTATTTCATGGACAGTGCCTACAAAATGGTTAAGAAGTGTGCATTATTCCAATAATTCATCTTTGGACATGATTTATTATCACTAATTAATTCATTTATATTATTTTAGTATTTTTATATTAAATTGTTTTATATTTCAACCTTGTAAATTTTGGATTTTGTGCACATTAATGTTGTTTGAAACAACCATAAATTTTGTGAATTTTTTTCAAATATATATTTTTTATATTTCATTCATTACAAATAAAATATATTTCCAAATTAGTTACATGAAACACTTATTTTCTTATGTTACATGTATCACAGTGTTTAGAATAATCTACTCAAAAAATAGAGTTTAATTGAAGTGTGACATATTATTAGATTGTTATTATTTAATATGATAGTTATGAAAAAACCATTTGAAAAGAGGGTATGAATATTATTAAATAAATTATGAAAATTCAAGGCTTAAAAATTTATCTAAAATGAGTTTTATGGTTAAAAGATAATTAAAAACAAAATTAAAAACTATTTGAAAATAAAAGAATATATTATTATGAATTCTATTTTTATGAAAATGAAAACATTTTTCAAAAATAAATTAAATGAAATACCTTTGGTGAATTATTTTAATGAAATTTATATATCCTATTCACAGTAAATGTTTCACAATTCATGTAATGTCTCTTCCAAACAAAGTATTAGAATAAATACAATTTATCACTTAAAACTATTTTTCTTAAAAATTTGTTTTATTGCCTTTAATGTATATATTTTAAAACTAATTTTATAAAATTTTAGAAAATTTATTTGAAAAAATAATCTTCATATTTAAAATCATAATATAAAAATAATAATATGGTGAATTTTTGTGAATTTATTGAATTGGATAATTTTTTATTGAATAAAGAAAATATAAAATCTTAATTGAAAACTGCCTTTTCATTTCCATTATGTACATATTTAAATTACATTTTAAATTTATTATAAAGTAATATTAGTTAAATTATACACCTATAAATCACATTTAGTTCATTTAATTAAATCCAATTTTAAATTGTATATAAAAAAATTTAAAAAAATTTAAAATTTTCTATTTTAAAACATGATTTCTCATCTCATCTATAGGATTAATTTTTAATTAAACATTTCCACTTCTATGAATTTAATTATAAAAAATTGATTCCATACATGGAATCAACATTATTTATATTATCTAACAATCTAAACATAATTTTTGACCAAAATGAATATTTAGAATATTAAAAATTATTTGTTCTAGTAAATGTAAAAATGGACATACCAGGGAAATAAATTAAAAATAAGGGTTCGAGTTTAACAAAAACTTGTTCAATACCAATTTTATAGACTTATTTAAACCTCATACCTTCTATGATCAAAAATATTCCATTTTAATTACTTATTACAAGAAAAAAATGTGGCTATTTATTTTTTTATAAAAATTACATGTGTTCCACTCACCTAACATATGAAAGGCTACCCCTCGTAACTATTATTCAAACATTAAAACCATTTTCATTCATACAATACCATACAAAATAAATAATAAAATTTACTCCTAAAAAACTACAATCCTTATTTTTTTTTAAATTAAAATTGTGAAAGGATGTTGGTGTAAATCTAAGTATACTACCTAAAGAAGAGGTATCATTCTTCATCAAGCATTTTTATTTTCTTTCCTTCCTCCAAATCTTCAAATTAGTATTAAACCATGATGATTTAATAAAATAAGTACATTAAATATAAAAATATGCTGTAATGTTAATGTAATGACCTAAAATAGCCTCTTATTCCATCAAATGTGTATCAAATCATCTTGTGTTTGTACGGTGGACTACCCCCTCATGAAGCGATGTGATTCATTTTTCACTATTCTTTAAATGGATGATAATAAAGAAAACATTAAATGATATAAATGAAGTAATATTTGTATTTAAAAGATATTTTTTATTATGAAAATATAATATATCATTTTAGGCCTTACCTTTTTACTGACTGAAAGATGATAACATCGTTTTTGAATATATGGACTACCACACTCACGAAGCGATGTGACTCTCACTTTTTATATCCAAACTAAAATTATTATATGAATAATTATTTGAAAATAAATTATATTCTTTTATGGTACTATTATCATCCTGTAATGATAAAAAAATACATAACTCCTTTCACTAATAATCATTGAAAAATGAAAATGTTGCTATTGGGTATGTACGACCTTCCATCTCCATCAACATAACGAAATTCATTTCTAAAAAACCATATTTAATTTTTAATAATTAAAGTATGATTAATTTATAAATATGATAATTATTTCATTTTAATTATTGTTGAGATCTAGGAGACATGACCAAATTAAGAGGACAAATACTAAAAATGAAAAAACTATTAGAAATACAAATTTTCATTACACGAAACATACTATAAAATTGAATTTTTAATAAATAGTTAATAAAGAGAAATTGTCCATTAATATATGTCGGGTTTTCTAAAATTTTATAATAAATATATATATATATATATATATTATTCAAGAGTTTTTAATGTGTAAAAATAAATTCAGAACTTACAGTAAGGGTTTTCTCATCTCACTTTTCATTCTGTGAGATTTATTCCATACTCACTGGTTATTTTTGTTTTGTGGTTTATATACTAAACATTAATGTGTTTTATTATTCATATACAGAATATTATTGGGATTTAGATATACATTTTTGCATCCCTCATTCCTTTGGATTACTGATCAAATGTTACCAAGATGATATGGGACTTTTTGTCCTAATTTTCCCGCTTTGTGACATATGTTACACTATACAACTATTTTATTCAATAAGGTGTATATACTACCCCTTTAACATATTATATCATGATTATAATATTTTCCTTTATGTTATAAATTAAATTTAATGTAATTATTTTAAGGTTAAAATAATTCAAAATTTTACAATGTGGATTGAGTTTTATGTTACAATCTCATTATTTATCAAGTTTTTTTGTGATTATGTTTCCAATGATGATATCATAAGAAACATATCATAAGATAAAAATAAATTTTATTATAATATGTATATTAATTATAATTCTATGAAATATTACAATTTTTAACTCTTTAGTTCCGAAAATATGAGATCAAATATTTTTATGAATATACATTTTAATTTCTCACTCTTTATAGAAATCCTTTCTCTTCCAAAATGAGGTTTTCTAAAAATGGTATCACATTTTTTTTATAAATTATGTTACTGATTTATTAAATTATTTTTTCCCATGTTTGTCTTTTTATAATACTTTTTAAAGGAATATTCAAGTCTTTTTCAAAACAACTGTAATTTGGAATTTACTAAAAATGTAATAGGAATCTTTGTTTTAATTTTGATGAAATTTATGTAATTTTCTACCATTATAAGAATAAAAAGTTTTAAATATAACATTATATGTGTTTTCCATGTGTAATGGATATTTTAATAAATAAATTTTCCATGTAATCTTTCTAAGTCATTTTCTATCTAGGCTGACATCTCTTAAAGGTACTTATGAAATACTGTGGACACTATCAAATGATACCATTATTGGTATTTATTTGAATGGTTGAAGATTAAATTGTTAATATATATATATATATCCTATTTATCATACACTAGTTATAGCAAGATAAAATTTTCATAAAACTCTTTTTTTTCAATGTGTCGGAATTTGATGAAATAAATTGATTTTTATGAAACCCATTTCCTTCCTACATGTTTTTTTATGGTTGAACATTCAAAAAACTAATTTCATTTCATGGGTTCTGATATGATGATTTTTTTATGATCTTACACAATTCATATGTATGATTTTAATTGTGTGATGGAGGTTATTTTATAACCATGGAAGGAGGTATGATTAGAACCAATGAATAGTGTGACCTATATCTTCTCCAAAATAATTTGGTAACGATTTATTTCTAAAGAGAAAGATCAGACATGAATATTGAGTTAACCAAGTTCTATTAGGTAATTTTTTTACAATTATGGTCTTATGAATGAACCTTGACTACTAAGATGGTTTACGGAGTGAATGTATTCCATTATAAAAAATGATACCACTAACAACGAATGTGTGTCCCATCCTGTGGGTGTAGACATCCAATGAGTGCCTTTATATTTTTGGAAATGATCCTTAGTTACTAAAGAAATGATTTAATATGATTACATGTATACAATATCTATGTCTTGTGAAAATTTTATTTTCTCATGACACATGTTATTTGATTTCCATTTAATTCATGTCATATGAATTTCCAATGTTTATACAATGACACAATCTTATGAAAATATATATTGTGGGTATAGTTTTAAAATCTTATGATAGTGTTTTCATACCTTTATTTTCATTTAATGCTTACATATATCCCTTTTTACCCTTACTGAGCATCATAGTTCTCCCTTTATTATGTTTACGTTCCCCCAGTTATAAAGAAAAGATTTAAAACGGGTATTTGTTTGAAAAGGTCTATATTAGAAGATATTTTTGGGAAATAAATAAGATCATTCACCAAAATAGATTATTTTTACCTAGTCTCCAATGACACTAAACTATTTTGGTCCTCAAGAATGTGTTTATGTAATGTATTGAATATTCATCTAAAATATGTAATATATATATATATATATTAATCTTCTTTATTATAGTTGGTGTAAAGGTAATTGTATAGCTAAAAATTTTAAACAAGGATGATAAGACATTAGTGACATCCCTTGTGATATTTATAAGGATATGTCTAGGTATGTCTCTAAGGATAAGTCTATGGATGAGTCTAAGGATGAGTTGAAGTATAGGAAGTTGTCAAATAATTTTTGGAAAAGGATAGATATAGTGGTTTCCACGTATTTTCATCAATTTATAGATACTACAAGTGGATGTGGCTCATATATATAGTTTTCCTGGGGTAGTAACTATGGAATTTATGTATTCAAATAACTTCAATCTTCCCCTTATACAAAGAAAAATCTATTTCTACAAACCTATTTTTGAACCTCTAGGGATATGATTTAGAAATTCACCGACTCATTAGAAGTTATCAGGAAGGATTTAAATGGATGTTGAATATGAATGGCCTAGGATAAATAAAACATGTCATAGATTAAGAATAATGTGTCCTGATTTAGACATTTAATAATTTATTTTTTTTGGATTATGTGGATTTCTATTATGATTAGTATTTCTAAAAAAATTATTTTTTCTTTTAATAAATGGTGGGAACTAGAATGAACTAGTTTAATGTTGAATGTATGATAATATCTATTTATGATCATCCAAATGGGTAGATCAATGGATTGATGGATTATGTGATTACGCATATTGGGAATACTAGTTAATGTATTGATAAGGAATTAGTATAAGTGAAGTATTTATAAAAAAGAAAGAAAGGACTATGAATTAAGAAATGTATACGTATTTTCCAATATACTTTTTTCATTAATTATTTTCAAGAATATAATGAATGGTAATAATGAACTGGAAAGGTTCTTTAATTAAAAGGATAAGTATTATATAAAACACATGATTATGGGAAGGTAACCCATAGTATATTCCTAATATTGAGAAAATGTTGTTTGGTTTTGATAAATAGATAGTTGATTTGGATAAATTAAATTTGAGAGTAGTGAATCCCTTTTAACTGATTAATAGTTTTTGAAAATGTAGTTTATGGTACATTTTATAAAGTTTAAAAAATATTTTATTTAAGGAATGTTTCTAATGATTTATGTTTTACGTAAAAATTGGGAAAGCATTTATGTTTTCAGTAAGTTTTTTTTTCTAATTCTCTTTATAAAAATGTTTCAATAGAATTTCTGATAAAGGTATTCACATGTTTGGTATGTGACAATTAAGATATACTTCATGTTGTTTTTAAAATTAATGTTATATTGATTTCGATTAATTTAGTGAAATTATATAAAAAAAAATTTATGGAAAGGTTATAAGTTTATCCATTTATGAAATGGTTTATATTGAGCATTGGATGGGGTTTAGAATACAAACTTTTATAAAGGATAATGCATATCCGATAACCATTTCTAACCATTTTGTGGTGATGAAAATTAAATATAGGCAAAATAACGTATCATTCTATTATTGACCTCGTGATATATTAGTGACTCAAACATAAAAAATTCATATTAATTTATTTTAGTAAAATATGGAGTGTAAATTGATCAAGTAACAACCACAGGATGATATTGTTCTTATGAAATGGAATTAAATCATGTAAGTATATATTCTCGTGAGAATTCCCCAACAACATGAAAATGACCTTTAAATACAATGTTTCCCTATTGTCAAAATTTATTATGATATCAATGAACATTATCATGCCTCTTTTGTTTATGATTTTGTTTAATTTTACATTATCTTGATCACCCACTTCCTTAAGATTAATTTTCTCTATCACTATCTAATATTATTTCTGATTTTCTTCCTTGTCAAAATCTCTACTTCCCAGTTATGTTCTCCTTAGTAGAAATATAGTTATCAGTTTCATTTGGTAACAATTATGTTTCAACATATCCATTTGTAAAGGGAATTTTATTATTAATTTGTATTATTTGAGTTTTTAAAAAGAAATTTTAGAATGATATACCTTTGATGATTGATTTGAATTTTGAGGTGGAAATTCATTTTAAGGTGAGTAGAATGTAACAGCATGAGATTTTGTGAAATATTTTATTCAAATATCTCTAAATGTTTCTATATTTTTATTATACTCAATTTCAAGTTTATGTTGTGTTATAAATAACACCGAGTTTAATTTTTTTATGGTCCATCAACCAAAAGTTTGAGGCATTTATTCATAAAATTTAGAAAGATTAGAAGAGATGAAAATGGGAGATCATTTTAAAATAATCCTTATAAAAATGGTGCAGAGTATTTGGAAGGCTACCAGACTAGGTAATAGTTTCACTAACCCAAATGCTTGCAATACCATCCACAACCATATTCGCCTCTCGATAAACATGTGTGATGATGAAGTTGAGAGTTGAAAGAATATCCACGCACTACATCCAATTTGTTGCAATCCACTAAGAGATATCGACTTCACCATTTCTGATGGCCTGCACAATAGTAGAAGAGTCACTTTCTAGCTAAATATTAGTCCAACCTTTTATTTTCACAAATTAGACACCATGCATGATACCAAGAATCTCAGCCTCAAGATAACTTTTCACACCAAAAGAACTATAGAAATATCCTTTAACAGAATCATCATGATCTCTAAAGACCACAACATAACCCAAAGGTCCCGGATTCCCTATGGAAGCAACATCCATATTAAGCATAATCCAAAGAGGAAAAGGAGGGTCCCAGAACACCTCAATTGAACCTAAAGTAGGTCTGAGATTCCCTTGTCCATCCATATTTTTTAGAATCATAAACTCTTTAATACTGTTGTAACATTCAACCAAACAAACATCATACATGTTCCTTTTAGATGCAAAAACCATCATCGTGAAATGCTTCAAACAGGATCCCTTTCCATGGTAAAAAAGTAGAATTTCGATGCCTCCAAACAGTATGCATCACTTCCGCAACAACCATGGAGAGGAGAGCCCGAACCTTAGTTGAGAGTTGGATAACATAACAACAACATAGTAGGGCATGTATTCAAGAAAATCTAAACTCCTCCAGATCAAAAGTACCCAAAAACTACTTCCATATAGATGAGGTCATTTCAAAAGACAAGAAGTGATTCTTTGCATCCTTCCAATGCTAAAGGCACATAACACACCTAGAAAACTACTTCAAATAAAACTTCTAGAAAAAATCATCAGTGGGTAGTCTATTGTATACCAGCCTCTATATAAGCGTTAGGTGTGAAGTCATAATACATGGTTTATTAAAAATAGAAAACCATTAATAATAATCATCAAAACCATTGGTGACATGAGTAAAATATAATTTTCTAGACCTAAACCCATTTCTATATGGCTCCCATGGTAGAAAATCAGGGAAGGATACAAATTTGTAATTGTCATTCAAATCAAATATTCGGTCTAGAAAATTCATCAGAGGATCACCCAAAAAACATTGATAGAGACCTGCCCACCTAAACCAAGTGCATTGGGCGGAAACCCATCAGAGAGAATATCACCAGTCCAATTATCAAGCTGGAAATTATGATTGGAGTTCCTGTTCACAATCCATCTAGAGAAAGTGATAACAATCTGAAATGATGATCTAACTGCTGGTCAGAGGGAGGAGACAATGAAAGCATTGTTACCCAGACTCAAATTATTTTTGAATTAATATTTATGAAAACCAATCGATTATGAATTATTTTGAATGATATTCTATGCTATGCAGGCTTTAAGCGAATCATTATAGATTGAAATATTCTTTATACCCATGCAACCAGCATGTAGTGGTCTGCAATAGACCATCCAGGGAGTAGTGACCAACTTCTTCTAATGGATGTTACCAATCTAGCTAAAATGTGACATATTATTAACATGTTATTAACATATTAATGGAAATATGACATATTATTAATATATTATTATTCTACATGATGGTTATCGACTAAACATTGTAATGATGGAAATGAATAGTATTTAAAAAATAATGAAAATATATGGTCAACCCATCTATATAAAATGAATTATTTTGTGACCAATTAATTAAAAATTAGAATAAAAAATTTAAATTAAAAGCTAATTTTTTCTTGAAATATATTTTTATTCGAATAAAAATGTTCAATCTCACTAATTAAAAAAAATTGGGAATTCATTTCATGGAATTTATATATTGTACAATTAATAAAAAATATAAAATTATTCTCATGAGTTCTCAAGACATGATATATGAATAAATCCAATTTTACTGTTAAAATGTATTTTTCAAATAGTTTTGTTTTCACCTTTTACTCACTTATTTTCTATAAATATTAAAATAATTAATTTAAGGAATTAAATTAATTTTTTAAATATCAATATCAAAATTAACTTAGTCTAATATTTTTTTAAATTTTAAAAAAAATTTAACTTTCTGATGAATAGTGAAGACATAGTATTTTAATTGATAAATGTCTTTTCCTTTAAATTATTTATAATTTTAAATTATATTTACAATTTATTTTAATCAAAAATTATTTCAAATATATATTTATTAATAAAATTTAGCTATTTTTAAATATTCCCATTTTGAAATTGTATTTAAAAACATTTTTATAACACCCCGCCATTACCTCATTGGCTTGAGGTGGTGGTGAGGGCTACTTGGCCATAAGTGATGTTCCCATGACGTGAAAGGCTGGAAATAAAAGCTGAGGGATTCAAGATCAAGTTGGGGAACGATTTTCCCTTAAGAATAAACCAACAAAACCAACAGCTAATTTTGCATGCACTTTCAAACCCATACATGTATTCCCAAATTACAACCAAGTTGTTCCACAACACAACTCAAAACCAATACAACTAGACATGTCTCCACAACATCATAGTACACTATGTAAATGAAACAACCAAACACAACAAGCCATGACACCACCATAGATCCATGCCATGCTCCAAGCTCCAAGCTCCACTGAGGGATCACAATGCTCCACTAAAGGAGGGAGATGTCATACCATTGCCCACGTCACGATACAAAACATCTGCAAAGACACCAACATGCCAAAGCAGGGAGTGAGTACTAAAACTCAGTAGGATTTCACCAAATTACTTCCCTACACATGCCACTTGGATAAAACAGTTAGCACATTTATATAACACACTTTATTTAAATTAAATCACATGTGTAACAATTTTCATAAGCCAAACATGCCCTTACCATGCCATCACACCCAAACCAAGCAACCATGGGAAAGCCAACCAAACAAGCCACAACCATTTCATCATTTCAAATTAACACAATAATTCACTCTTGCAAATAAATGCACATCAAGAAACCAAAACAACCAAAGTGGAGCTTTTTTCTAACCCATTCACACATTCACAACTAGTGGCTCTTCTCGTCCACTTATCATTTGATGGTGGCCCTTCTGTACACTATCCATCCCATATTTATATTGGTAATTTTCACCACTTCCACACAATATTCCAACCAATCACAACCAAACAAATAACCCATCATGGTCACAACAACAAGCAATCAACCAATTCATTGCATACCAATCCACTTCAATAAATCACTCATTTATTGAAAAATCATTTTTCCATGCCAAAAACATTTCAATAAAACAACCCTTTTATTGAAAACCATTCCATCAATCATTTTCACAAATCAACCATAGCATCCCATTTTAAAATCTCTATTTTAAAATACACGATAATTGCATTTCACAAAAAAAACCCTATTTTTGCCAAATATCCCCAAAACATCAACCAAAGGATTTTCAACCAATATCTCACATCAAAACACAATTTATTTCAAGAACAACAAATTAATTGTAAAAAAACATTATCACTAACCATGTGGAGTTAATAACGAAGCCAGCTACCTTTACTGTTCCCGAGAAATCGACCCACGAACAACCACACCTCAAAACTGGCGAATGTACCACCGAAACCTCTATAAATCCCCTTCCCTAACATTCACAAGACATAATAACATCATCCAAGGCACCCACCACCCATGATATACACACAATAATTGTAGATGTAGAAAACCAAGAAATATAGGGATATAGATCTTGAGGAAAACTCAAGGAAACCATGAGAAGAGACTTACCCGAGAGATACCACCTTCAATCCGTCAAGAAACCTCTTCAAAACACTTCCAAACAGAGTGGGAGAGCCCCTCAAACCATTGAGAACCAATAAACCTAAGTGATACATGAGTGGGAGGATGTTTAGAGTTAATTAGGTTAACCCCGAGGGAGCATAGAACGTATAATCCTATTTTTAAGTGACTGTAGGGTTAGCTCGCACAGTTTGGAAAACCGTGCACTAACCATGCGCACTCTACTACCATAGGAGAAAGGGTCTGAATGGTTCTCTCGCATGGTTTGGAAAATTGTGTGCAGGCTATGAAAAGCCTACTCCCTCCCTTGTATGGTTTCCTAGAGAACCCGAGCGGTTTCCACTAACCGTACTCAACGCATGTACCCCTTTAAAAGCCTCTAAACTCGTCCAAAACCATTCCAAACTCTCCCAACCTCTTACAAAATCATCCCATGCACTTTAATCACATAAAAATCTTTAAAAAGGTCAGATACCTCAAACCGGGGGTGATAAATTCTCCCCACCATCGGACTTTCCATCCCCAAAAAGTAGTGAACCCTCCCTTTGTGGTAAGAGCTTGGGCCACTGCTCGACCATATCTTTCTCCCGCTCCCAAGTCTCCTCTTGAATCTGACCAGGTTTCCACAAAACCTGAACTAAACCAATGATTTTACCATGCAAGACTTCTCTTCCCTATCCACAACCCACACTATCACGTGCACCAACGAAGCATCCAGTTCATGTTCAACATGATCCCATCGAATCACATGGTCACGATCTGGTTGATACTTTTTCAACTGTGACACATGAAACACATTGTGCACCGCACTGATCCAAGGTGGAAAATCCAAATAATAATCCACCACACCAACCCGCACAAGAATCTCAAAAGGTCCAATATAACATGGAGATAAATTTTTGTCCTTTCCAAACCAACGATATCCCAACCTAAGTGACATCCTCAAGAAAACATGATCACTCACCTCGAACAACAACGGTTGTGGATGATGATTCGCATACGATTTCTTACAACTCTAAGCTGTATTCATTCTCTTCCTATACAAAATGATCTTCTTTGTTGTCTCCTGGACAAGGCTCAGTCCATCCATTTAAGACTCACCTATTTCCACCCAACATAGTGGAGAATGCCATGGTCACCCATACAATGCTTCAAACAGAGCCATTTGTATGGATTTATGATAACTGTTATTGTATGAGAACTCAACCAACGACAAGTGCTTCTCTCACGGGCCACTAAAATCCATGACACGAGCCCGCAAAATATCTTTCATAGTTTGTATCACCCTATCGGATTGACCATCCGTTTGGGGGTGATACACCATACTAATTGTCAACTTAGTTCAAAGGGATTTCTTTAAGGATGTCCAAAAACAAGATGTAAACCTCAGATATCTATTTGATACAATCGAAACTGGAACACCATGCCTCTTTACCACCTCCTGGATATATATTTTAGACAGATCCTCCATCGTATGAGATTCACAAATCAGGATGAAATGGTCCGACTTTGTTAGCCAATCCACTATCATCTAAATGGAATCGTGCTTCCTGACCATTCTTGGGAGACGTGTGAAAAAATCCATCACTATATACTCCCACTTCTAAAAAGGTATTGGTAAAGGCTGCAATATTCTTGCTGGAATCTGATGACCTGCCTTGACCTGCTGACAAGTCAAGCATCTCAAAACAATCTCAGTCACACTTCTTTTCATACCAGCCCACCATAACTGCGCATTCAATGCTTCATACATTTTATGAATTCTAGGATGAACAACCCACATAGAATGATGATACTCCCTGAGAAGATCCTCCTAAAAAGAAATAGGTACAACCATCTGATTCAAAAAACACAAAACTAAATCTCCATTCAGTTACCAACCCTCAATGGTCTCCCCACCATTATGTCTCCACCCCATGGTCACACACTTTGGATCAGATATCGGTTCCTCTTTAACTAGGACAACCAAGTCAAGAATCAATAAAACCAGAAAAAAGACAACTCTATCAACCTGGTTCTCACATTCCAATTGTATATTGGCTATAATCGACATCAACTGCCACTGGTCTGATACCTATTTTACCACCTGAGAATATGATTTTATACTTAATGCATCCGCCACCGAATTTCCCTTTCTCGGTGGGTATATCCAGCCAAAATAAAACATCTGGAGATATTTCATCAATCTCCTTTTCCTTAAATTCAATTCCCTTTGTGAGAAAATATGTTTCAAGCTCTTATGATCTGTATATATCATGAATTTCTCACTGAAGAGATAATGACGTCACACTTTCAAATCATATACAACTACTGCCATCTCCAAATCTTGAGTTAGGTAGTTCATCTCATGCACTCTCAATTGTCATGATCTATATGCAACCACATGATTCCCTTTCATGAGAACGCACCCCAACCCTAATCCCAATGCATCGCAATACACCACGTACGCTTTTCCGAATTCTGGGAAAACCAAGATTGGTGTTGATGTAAGGAAACCCTATAGCTATTTGAAACACTACTGATACACTTCATTCCACTGGAATGGAATATTATATCTTGTCAAAGTTGTCATCGGCGAAGCCTAACGTGAAAAAACATGAACAAAATGTCGATAATACCCAGCTAGACCAAGAAAACTCTGTATCTCAGATACATT
Organism: Viscum album; assembly: GCA_963277665.1. NCBI lineage: Eukaryota > Viridiplantae > Streptophyta > Magnoliopsida > Santalales > Viscaceae > Viscum > Viscum album. The sequence goes on along the minus strand of OY728133.1, from coordinate 238,016,300 downwards.
TGTTGGTGGTTTCCACCAAATAACGTCCTCTATCCTTCTTGGATCCACTAAAACACCCCTTTATGATATCACATGGCCAATAAAATGAACCTCATGTATCCAAAAGTCACACTTTGACAATTTGGCATATAACTGATGATCCCTAGAGATCACTATCACTATTTCCAAGTGCTGCTCATGATCCACCCTTGTCTTTGAATACACCATAATATCATCTACAAACACCATCATAAATGAATCCAGATATCTCTGAAATATCTGATTCATCAAATCCATAAACACCACTGCCTCATTAATTAGACCAAAGGGAATAAAAAAATATTTATAATGGTCATATCTACTTCTGAAAGCTGTTTTAGAAATATCGTCCATCCTCACCTGCAATTGATGATATCTTGACCTCAAATTGATCTTGGAGAACCACTAGGCTCACCTCAAATGATCAAAAAAATCATCAATTCGAGGGATTTGATATATGTTCTATATCATAACTTGGTTAAGTCTACGATAATAAAAACAGAATCCCAAAGTTCCATCCATCTTTTTCACAAAAAACATTGGTGCTTCCCATGCAGATGTGCTAGGCCGGATAAACCCTTTTCTTTCTAACTCTTCCAAGTGGACTTTCAATTCCTGCAATTCAGCTAGTGCCATATGATAAATGGAAGTGAGATAGGACTAGTCCCTGGAAGGAGATCACTCATAAACTCCACTTATCTTACTTGAATTAACCCAGATAATTATATAGGAAAAACATCCATGAACTAATCCACCACTACTGGAATAACACTATGCTCAACACCCTTTAGCGATTACAATGACAAAACTGCCAACTGATACGATAACATACCCACTGATGGTGCCAAAAAACACAATGCACCCTTCCCTTCATGCCTCTCTCCTCTAAAGAGATGTTTAACAACATCATGTGTCATAAAAGACACTGTTCGCACATCACAATAAATGTGGTCATTACATGCCACCATCCAATCCATTCCCAGGATTACATCTTACCCATACATCTCATGCATTGAGAAATTGCACACTAGATCTACCTCTCCCAAAATGATACAACATGCACACCACAATAATGCTCGACACTCTCTTCAACCTAGAAGAGTTTGATGTTTTAAAACCGAGGGCATCATTTCTACCCTTAATCCCAGAAAATCAACCACGTGTGCAGCAGTAAAAGAGTGTGAAGCACCCATATCAAACAGTACTTGCCTCAAGGTAGAATTTAAAAGAATGATACCTCACACTGTGGATGGTCTTGACTGATCATTCATCACAACCTTCTGACCTCCAAACACATGATTGGTTTCCACACTCTGCTCTTTATTGCCCTGCTGAGGCATTTCGGTGTTCCGAGAATCACCATGACCAACTTTACTTTGTTGTTGTCCCCGTCCCACCGAAGCATACGGTGTCTGTGATCCCTTAGGACTGTCACGTGCACCTATCCTTTGAGCGTTCTGATAATAACGCTACATATGTCCCATCTGCTTACAATTATGACATGCTCAAGGATGTTCCATACAATCCTGCTTGATGTGGCTCGTCGAACCACATTGAAAACATCCAGGCTTGCTCTTGGGCTTCAGAGGAATATTTACTGAACCTTCCATTAGATTATATGCCATATTCCTGCTCTGGGAATAAGTGTACATCCTTCGCTTGAACCCAACATTTGAGTTCCCACCATTCCCCAAGGGTACCACCATGCTTCCTCCACTCAGAGCACCCAAAAGATCCCACTCAGCCACTGAGGCTCTATTTATCGTCTTTGTGTAATCATCTATACACAACACCACTTTGTTTGAATGTATTTATTTCTTTAACCCCACTTCAAAGATCCTTGCTTTCAATGATGTGATATCTTCTACCACATGTGCAAACCGTACTAAGTTCACAAACTTAGCTATATACTCTATCACAAACATAAGCTCTTTCTTCAAACAGAATATATCAGTCGTACGCTGAATTCTAAACCTTTTTGGGTATAATTTTTTTTTTAAAATTCCTCAGAGTTGTCCCACGTCATACCCTAGTCCATCCCCGCTTGGACTACCAACTCCCACCACTGTAGGGAAAGATATTTCAACATATATGTGGCGATCATTACTTTTAACTCTACCAGACTTCTCAAGAACTCGAAGAACTTGTTCATTCTATTCAACCAAGTTACTTCCCTCTCCGGCTCTGAATCACCCATGAAGATGGGTGGATTCTGCTTTTGAAACTAAACCGCATGATCAACATGCCTTGTTTCATCTACTTTGTTCCCACTTTCCAAAGTTTGTAAAGCTTTCACTATGCTTTGAACGAGCTACTAGTTCACCTAAGGCTCAGGTGCTACCACATTCTCAGCAGCCTCCTCTGGTGGGTCTCTACGACACCTACCCGGTGCCATTTCAATAAATAGAAAACAAAAAAAACATGAGTCTCACTTCCGTAGACATTACTAAATCCCATCTCAAATCCCATTACACAACACTTTGACAACAAGGATTTCAAGAAGTTCACATTTCCCATGTTTCACCATTTTGAAAATCATACCATTTTCAAAAAATCAAATTTATTCACATTACTGTTTCACACAACAACCATTTCTCAGTTCAACCCACAGATCATTATACCCCAATGAAATATGCATCATAGGGGGAAGTCATTTCTACCATGCATTCCATGCTCATATCTTTGGCTACAGCCACGATAATGAGATATCCAATGCTTATAAGTGTCTCCAAAACACTTATGTACCCAACTCCCTGGTAACATGAATTTCATCATAAAAGGGTTAGCTACATCCTTTAATGCAATACATTCCACGTTGCGACAAGCCTACGCCTTACTACCATCCCGACTAAATAAATATACTACAACAAATATCAACATCAAATCCAAGAATCAACTCCAAAGGACTTAAAAAACGGATGCCACTTGTAACTCCCCTCCCCTGCCTCATTGGCTTGAGGAGGTGGTGAGGGCTACATGACCTTATGAAACATTCCCAAGACACCAAAAGCTCACAATAAATGACGAGGTCTTAAAGAACAAGTTGGGGAATGATTTTCCCTTAAGAAAAAACAAACCAAACCAATAGCTAACTATGCATGCACTTTCAAACCCATATATGTATTCCAAAACGACAACCAAGTTGTTCAACAGCACATCTCAAAACCAATACAACTAGACATGTCCACCCAACACCAGAGTACACTGTGGAAACTAAAAATCCAAACACCACAAGCCATGACACCACCACATCTCCATGCTAATCTCTCAGCTCCAAGATCCACCAAGGGATCACAATGCTCCACTAAAGGAGGGATATGCCTTACCTTTGCCCACATCACGATACACAACATCTGCAAAGTCACCAACATGCCAAAGAAAGGGGTGAGTACTAAAACTCAGTATGATTTCCCCAAATGACTTCCCTACACATACCACTAGGATAAAACCGTTATCACATTTAAATAAAACAATTTATATAATTTAAATCACAAGTGCAACCATTTTCATAAGCCAAACATGCTCATACCAAGACATCGCACCCAAACCAAGCAACCAATGGAAAGACATCAAAACAAGACACAACCATTTCATTATTTCACATTCACACAAAAATTACATCTTGAAAATCAATGCACATAAAACAACCAAAACAACCAAACAGTTGATTTTCTGTCCAACCTGTTCACCCATTCACAACTAGTGGAGCTTCCCGTACACTTATCCTTTGATAGTGGCCCTTATGTCCACTATACATACCCTTTTTATAGTGGTAAATCATGCCACTTCCACACAACATTCCAACCAATCACAAACAATAAAATAACATGTCATGGTCACAACAACATGCAATCAACCAATTTCATTGCATACCAATACACTTCAATAAATCACTCATTTATTGATAAATCATTTTTCTATGCCAAAAAACATTTCAATAAAACAACCCTTTTATTGAAAACCATTCCATAAATCATTTTCAAAAATCAACCATAGCATCCATTTTTATAATCTCCATTTTAAAATCCACAACAATTGCATTTCACCGCAAAACCCTCTTTTTCCCAAAAATCCTCAAAACATCAACCAAGGGATTTTAAACCAATATTGCACATCAAAACATATTTTATTTAAATAAAAACAAATTAATTATAACCAAAACCATTAGTTCTAACCAATTGGAGTCAAGAGAGAAGCCACCTACCTTTAGGGTTCCTGAGAAATCGACCCAGGAACAACCGCACCTCAAAACCGGCGAACACACCACCGAAACCTCTCTAGATCCCCTTACCTAACATTCAAAAGACTTAAAAACATCATCAATGGTACCCACCACACTAGATCTACACGAAAAAAGTGTACATTTAGAATACCAAGAAATATAGGGATGTAGATTTAGAGGAAAAGTCAACGAAACCAGGAGAAGAGACTTACCAGGGAGAAACCACCTTCGATCTGCCATGAAATCTCTTCAAAATGCTTCCAAACTGACTGGGAGAGCCCCTTAAACCCTTGAGAACTGAAAATAAGGAGTGATACATGAGTTGGAGGATTTTTGGAGTGGATTAGGTTAAGACCGAGGGAGCCCAGAACTTATAACCCAATTTTTAAATGGCCGCACGGTTAGCCCGCATGGTTTGGAAAACCGCGCGCTAACCGTGCGCACTCTACTGACTCAGGAGCAAGGGTCCACATGGTTCCCTCACATGGTTTGTGAAACCACATATAGGCCATGCGAAGCCTACTGCCTCCCTTGCACGGTTTCCTAGAGAACCTGTAATGTTTCCACTTTCCGTGCTCAAATCGTTCACCCCTTTAAATGCATCCAAACTCATCCAAAACCATTCCAAACTCTCCCATACTATTCACAACTAATACCATTCACATTAAAAAAAGAAAGATGCATAAAAAATTCCACATTCCTCAAACTGGGGGTGCTACAATTTTCAATGTTTGACCACTTTCTTTTTCAAAACACCCTTTCTCGTCACACCTACGAGAGTTATTTCAAGTTAGTTTCATAAATATTTATGAATTGAATTTTTAAGAATGTATTAAATATTTGGATTAATAATTATTCATATTTAATAATAATTTTATCTCAATTTTTGACCAAAAAAATTCTTAAAATAGTAAAAAAAAATCTGGGACTGTGATAAAAATTGATTTTTCGGATGTTAAACTAAACATATAGGGGTAAAAAATGACCCACAACTTTCCATAAACACTTTTATGTCCTTAATTTTGACCTTATAACTTATAATTTTTTAAATAATCCATTTTTTATCCTTTTGGGATGAAAAAATGTGGGCACACCTTTTTCCTCTCAGATAGTTATAATTGTGCCAGTCACCTCACATATAAAAGGTCACCCCCTTTAATCTCTTTCTAAACTCATAAAACCATTTTTTTAGTACATTAAATTTCTAAAATACATCCTAAATTAAAATAATTTATTCATTATGGACTTATTTTTGGTATAAATCCACCCTTGGAATGCTTTGGGTGCAAAACAATAGAGGTTACCCAAGGAAAATTTACACTCTTTATCACCCAATTTTATTTTATTTATTCATCCACCTACTTGAACTTGTATTAAATTTTTATGATATAATAAGCAATTTATTTTATATATAATTATATATTTTTATGTTAATTCCATTAATACTATCAACCTCTTATTTCATCTAAGGGGTTTTGAAATTATCATTCATGTGTATGGCAGACTACCACATTACGAACTAATGTAATTTTTTTCATTAATTCTCTACATGAAATATAATTAGGATAAATATATTTGATATAAATGAAATAATTATGATTTTAATGATTTATTTTTCATTTTTAATTGATAATATACCAATTTAGGTCTTACATTATCACTCATGGAAATATGATAACATCATTCATTTACACGTGGACTACCAAATTAACGTAGAGATGTGACTCTCTCCTTTCATAACCACACCAAAAATATGATATTTAAAAATAAATTAAAATAAATAATATTTTTATTATGATATTATTATAATTTTATAAATATTATATATTAGATACCATGTTTCAATAATTATCCTTTAAAAACTGGCATGTTGCTCAAGTGTACGTATGATATACATTCTCTTTGATCATAACATACTTAATTTCAAAACAAAAGTATTTCATTATTTATATTAAAAGTTATAATATGTTTATAAATATTATAATTATTTCATGATTATTATTATGGGGATTATTAAATAATGATTAAATTAATATTAGAAAAAATAAAAAATTAAAACATATATAAAAAACCAAGTGATTATTACATGAAATGTGAGTTTAACAAAGAATTGTCAATAAATAGGTAATAAAATGAAATAATTAAATAATATATGTATGGTCATTTAACATAGGTATAATAAAAATAAATATACTATATAGGATGTTTTATTTTGTTTGAAACATGTTGAGACTTGTAGTAAGGTATTTCTCATCTCACTTTTATTTTTGTAAGATTTATGCCTTATTCGACACTAATTTGTATGTAGTGTATATAATTAACAACCATATATTTTATTATTCCTATAATAAAAATTATTTGGATTAAAATATCTATTTTATTATATCCATTTCATGGGGTTTGTAGTTCAAAAGTTTCTAATGCAGTGATGGATTTCAGTGTCAATTTACCTTTTTTAGGACTTAGGTCACATTAGGAACCTATCTTATTCAATGAGTTGTATATAAATACCCATTTAAAAGTTATATCATAAATATTGTTGTCTTTTCTATATTATAAAATTAATATATGCTTATTATTAAATTTTTATTATGATTGAAAATTTACCAATGTCGTATGAGTTTTGTTCTACAATCTCATCGTTTATCATGATTGTTTGTGATAATGTACCCAATAATGAAATATTATTATAAATATCTAAATATTCCCATAATATTTATTCTTTTATAGTTATTTATGAAATTTTAAATTAATAGAACCATTTTCCACTACTTTTTAATTAAAATAAGTTTAAAAAATAAAAAAAATCTGAAATTATTTTTCTCTTCGATAAGAAATTATGTGTCTTCCAAAACCATTTTCGACAAATGTTTTCAAAAAAAATTTAATAATATCTAATTAATTTAATAAAGGTATATTTTCCCAATTTTATCTTTTCATAATTTTTTTTAATGAAATCTTCGTGTCAGTTTCCAAATAATTCCTATATCGATTTTCTCATAAATGTGAAAGGAATAATTGTTTTCATGTGTACGAAATGTATAGAATTTTCCAATTAAAAATTTTAAAAATATTTTAAAGATTCATCAATATATTTTAAAGGATATTTTAAATGAAACTTACCTCTAATATTTTTTATATTTTAAAATTTTCCCCTAAATTTGAGGGGGTATTTTCCTCAATAAATGTTTTAAATAAATCATAATGATTCATGTATTAATTTAAAAATATATTTTAAAAAAAAGTATTTTGAAAATATTTTAACATTGAAAAGAATATTTTTCCATGTTTAAAGGTTATCTTCATTAATAGATGTCCCCGATAAAATATGAAATTGATTTTTAATCTATAGTGAATTATTTTGATGTTATATATTCTTTAATGAGGATATAATCCAAGGTTTCCATTATTATTAATTTTATAAATTATTATTGATTATAATGACATGATATTTAAGAAACATAATTCCCTTAAAAAACTTATACCATGATAAAATGATTATGAAACCTACTAATGTTTCCATAAGTTATGATTTTGTGAAATAAATAAATGATTATGATACTTGTTTCCTTACCATAGGTTTAGTTATGATGAAATATTTTTGAAACCTATTTCAATTAATCTAATATAATATTATGAATGTTTTATGATATTATAGCACACATATGTAATATTTTTATTATTTGATGATGGTTACATTATAACTAATGATGGTACTTACAATATAATAATGGGTGGTGGTTATATTATAACCAAGGATTGTGGTAACGTATAAAAAAATGGGGGTTGTATATTACCCTCTTTCATTGAGTAATGATTTATATCTCATGATACATAAAGGTATGGAATGGGGAGTGAACCTGATTCAGTAATGGACTTTATCCACAATGATAGACTTGAGAGTGAACCTTAACTTCTATGATGGTTTGGGAGTGAACTGATACCTATTTGAGGAAAGTGAGGCCACTAGAGATTGTGGTGTGTCTTACCCAATAGTTGTATCCTCCCATGGAGTTCTTTGAAATATGATTTTTGGAAATGATCCTTGACTATAAAGGAAATGATTTTCTATGCTTATGTGTACACCACAATTCCCTGTCTTATGAAATTTAATACGGCCATGACTTATGTTCTTGGATTTCCTTGTGATCCATGTCTTGTGAACTACCAATCATTATTCTGTGATGCTAGATTATGATCTTTGATATAATTTTTGTAGGTTTTAAATTATTTTTTATCTTTTTATAGTCTTATTTTAATGTTTTTTTGGTGTCTCCCATTTTTACCATTAATAAGAATTTAATATTTCCCTTTCTTATGTTTCCATTCCCCAGCTGATGATAAAAACATTCAAGTTGTTAATGTCTATGAATTTCACTAAATGGGGAGATCTTTATGGGAAAACATTTACTATATGTTAAAAAATTATAATGTTTTGTACCTAGTCTCCAAAAACATTACAATTATTATGGACCCTTAGCCAAGTGTTTATGTAATTTTTTGATTATTTGGCTAAAAATATGTAATATATATATATATATATATGATAATAATGGGTCACTATATTAGGTGTGCATAGGTAGTAGACAAAAAATATTATCATGTGGTTTTATTTTCATTACAACTCCTAGATAGTTTTGAGCCTAATAAACCAAAGTGATATTTTGTTCGGAAATGGAAAAATAGTTTATTAAATGGTGATTAAGGAATATATTGGGGTTTTTTTTTATAAAAATGTGGTTGATATGATATTATGATTAAATAAATTGAAATTAATTCATGGTCTTTTTCTTTTATACAAAAAATTGTTTACTCATCTACCTCGGGGTGACGTTCTTTCTAGTGATGTTATAATTCTATTAAAATATTATAATAATAATCATTACACTGTGAAATTTTATTCCACTATGAGTGGGGTAGAATATAATAAAACTAATTTAAGAAATCACTATATATCTTACTCAATATTTTATTCATGGTGTCTTGGATGAATAATATTCATTGGAGAAACATATGCATTTTTTTTTGTTGTGTGAGTTATCTTTTAAAAGAAAAATAATTATATACTTTAAAAAAATTCAAATTTTTATTTTTCTATTGTAAAATTATTAAAGGGTTAAATTTTAATAACAATTTCAAAATAAATGTTTTTATTTTAAGTAATGGTTTGGAATTTTATTCCATGAAATATAAAGGTTTTATAAAGAGGTTTTGTATGGGATTTTAGATAAGGTGTTTATTTGGATTAAATATGTCCTGGATTTTTAATAATTTTTCTTGTAAAAAGATGGTATTCTGAAAATTATTTTGATGGAATGTAATGTATATAATTATTTGAGTAATGTTTTGGTTTTCTTGTATATGTGTGAGGGATTTCTTATGTTTTTAAAGTCAATTAATTGTGTCTTCATAAAATAATATCATGCATACCATTTGTATCTTAATACATTAGGATCTATAATTGTATAAAAACATTATGTGGAAAATTACCTTTGGTGATTGGTTTTTTAGTCTAGTATTGGAGGTTTGTTTTTATCCTCCATGGTGAGATTCTAAGGGGACCATTGGAGGTACACTTTATGTAAGTAAAGAGTGTCGATGTATCTTCCGTAACACTGAATACTCAGAGTGATCTACAGGGTTCAATGAATATTTTTTAGTGTAAAAACATTATTTTTATTACAGTACATGGTGACCCTTGGGATTTATTTTAGGTATTGTTATTCATAAATATATGGGTGAAACCATTCACCATCATCATTATGGTAATGTTAAAAGTATATATGGGTAGTTTGGTCTTCATAATTTTTTTTAGGAATGTATTAGTGATAAAAAATATATATTAAGGTGGCATGTCTTCCTAGTGATGAATGTTTTGTAACCATGGACCAATTTATTTTAATTATCTCTCTTTTTGTGTTAAACATTTTTGAGGTAGGGTTCATGGTATACGAGTTTAACGGGTTTTCCTCATTCTAGGATTTAGTTTTTTTTCAAAGAAGAATGGATTAACTAGGAATATATCCTATGATTCTATAATTTAATTAGTGATCGAACTCAGTTATGGTGTTTAAATATATTATCACCACATGGATTCCAATATGTAACATATTTGTAGGATACATCAATGAAAACCAAAGAGAATGTGGTTGAGTAATTATTTTTAGTTATTCATCTGTTGGGTTTACATGTAATATTGGATTTTCCAAGTTAGTATATATAATTTATCCACTTTTCCTTATCCATAAAGGATTTCTTACATTGATTGTAAATATAATATACTCCAGGTGAGTCAATTAATGTTTCTTGAAAAATATTTATAGCATCATGTCATGTTAAATAAACTACCAACTCCTATAATCTACTAGTGTTATGAAAATTTATTTTTGAATGTGCATATTAATGATTATTTTTTTATATTAAATTAGATATCAGTGTGAAGACCTAGTGTTTTATAGTTATTTAGTGGGAGAAAACCATTTTGAAAATATTTGATATGTGGTTAAAGTTAGTGTTGATCTATAGGTTGTCTGTAAAATATCTCTAAAAAGGACTGGTGAGAAGATATGTATAAGTCAATGATAGTTGAAAGTCATATTTTATAATAATGAAACAATTTATGTGTTTACAGAATTAATTTTTCATGAAATTTTTTTCTATTCATATTTTTTTCATTTGGATATATTTATTAAATATTCTTAATTTAATTATCATTTGAACTAAATTATAGATGTTTGGGATAAATTTTATTATATGATGTTTTGTTTTACATTGTAGTTTTTATTTCCCATAATATTATTCATTTTGGTCAATTAATGTGTTTAGATATGATTGATGGGTCTGTTAAAACTTCAATAAGAGAGTCTTATAGACATGTTGTAAGGACAAAAAGATTTAATCAATTTTTTTGATCCTCATTAGGACATATGGGTAAATAAGACTTCTATTCAAGAGAGATGGGAGCTAACACATGTTATGTAGTTCTAGTTGAAATGTCAGGTTTTCTATTCATTCTGGACACGTTGGGACATGTGTGTGTATTATATAGGGAGGGATTGTCAATGTTTCATGACATATTGATTGGAACTAGTCATAGAGTTTAAACAATAAGAATATGTACATTTATCCACTTGAACAATTATTCTTGGTGATTGGAGGTGAGTGGGAAATACTACTAGATCATTCATCTCACCATTTACATTTACATGACATGGGTTTCAATGTTAATTGGTGGACTTTCATGAATTCATTTTATGAACTGGTATAAACTCTATGATTTGAATATCAGGGTATCAAAAGATAATTGGTCAATGTGATTTTTCCTAATGATTTATACGGGAGAAAATTGTCTTTTATTTCTATATATTACTAATTATATATAATCCAATTTCCTATATTATTATTTATTAAATTATTATAATTCACGTTGTGTATATTTTTTATTAATATTCTATTATGTATACTTTGGTAATATATAGACAACTTTATTTCATATACTAGGCTACATGACCCTCACACGATATTTTTTTATTTATTTATATTTTTAGGTACCTCCATTTCACGAATAGGTCCAAATAAAATTTTCATATATTTAGTTATAAACATTATCATTTTATTTGAGTTCATAAAACCCCCGTGATTTTTAGAGTCTCTCACCACTATCTCAGACCCTATGTTATATGGGTAGGTGCGTATTGGGTTAATTAAGGTCCCAATATTGGTTTCTATTTGGGTACTCTATTATGGGTATTAAAATTTTTATCCGTGCATGTTTTTTTAGGATATTGTCAGTTATTGGTGGAGACAATATATTAGGATATGGTAGGTATACTATGACAAATCCAAGAAAATATTTATATTTCGGAATCATAAGTCAACAGGGGATTTTCTATATTGAGAGGAGACACTCTGGGAAGGTGTGAGGTTTTCGATTAAGAATTCTATAATGTAAAACACATGTAATCTCTAATAGAATCATATATGATATAAACTCATTATTTTTTCATTTTGATAATTTCTTTCTTTGGAAATGATATATAGGCTTAAGAATGATGTTTTTTGGAATATTTCCACTAAACGATTCATTATAAATAGAAATGAAAGTATAATATAATTTATAATTTCTAAAATAGTTTATGACTACATTAATATGAATAAAATCATATTAAATGTACTTTAATTGATTGATTGTGCTTTTCTATCTACTATAGAAAAAAAGGGTGTTTATGTTTTTAAAATAAAGTAGTTCTGAAAATAATTTTTTGGGTAGAATTATGAATAGATGAGGTTATTTTTAAATCACTTATGATAATTTAATCTTTTGGATATTTATATTTCTTATGAATTAGGATAATGATTGTGAATCAAATTTTAAAATAAATTTTAAATACAACACTCTTTTTCTATATAATGTATAGTAAGGTTTTATATTTTTATTTTTATGGTTTTGTTAGAAAATTATTGGGTGTTAAAAGATGTTTTAAAGCATCTATGAGTTTTTCATACACGAAATGACCTAAGAGAACCTCTTATATTTTGATCATAGAGATATTCGATTGAGAGATTCCATATTAGGAGGGTATTATAGGTAATGGTTTCTGGGATTATACCACTTGAATTTTGGTTTTGTAAAAGAAACATACCATAGGTTTGTCCATTTTATGAAATTGGTTTTTAAGAATACGTTTCTATATTAGGGAGTTTTATATAGTCATAAATTTAATGATCATTAGTGTATGGGGTTTGGTGTGTGTTTACACTGTCTCATCATTTTCATTTATGGATATATGTAATTTTTCTATTGAAAAAAATTATTCTATGTAACCATTAAAATTTAACATAGAGTAATATATTCTAATGATTCCATAATGATCAAAGAAGTTTTAGGGAAATCTTATAATATAGGACAATATGATTTTTTATGAATAGTGAACTTGATTAGTTGATCCACTTGGTGGAGCTCTAATGAGTGTTTTTGGGTGAGACATATGATAAAAATAAGAACTAATAACTATTGAAGATGTATATTTATGATTTATATATTAGTGAGGAATATTGAGAAAGAATAATTTTTGGTGGGGAGTTTTTAAAATGTTCATTTTTTTCATGTCATGGGAATGTGATCCGCGTTAGATTTGAATTAATATAATAGAAAATGGAATTTTAATTTGAAACAATGGATCAAGATAGAGATATCCTTTAGTTCTTTTGAGAGATTAAACTAATTTCTTGACATGGAATAACTCATACATATGGCCAATAAAGTTATTTCTCCAGAATAAATGGGGTAGATCATAGGTGTTTCTAGTAGTAAAACATTATAATATCAGTGAAATCTCACCGTGTATTTTGTGTGAGAAATAGTTTTGTAAGGACACTTCCAATGACACTTGTATAACTATGGTACAATATTCAAATTTCAGTTTCCTTACTATAAGGTCATTCCAATGTGAATACATTAATCTGGTACAACCCATGCATCCCAATAAAATATTGAACCACTTTTTTCTCCCTCATACATGATTCATCCCAAATCCGCCCTCTGACATAGGGCATTTTCCATTACAATGTCATGAAACCATTAAATTTATTTAGGTACAACTCATGCATCTCAAGTATGGTGTCAGTAAAACTCTCTAGGCCACCTCCAATGACTTCTAATACAATATAAAATCCATAAAATTGTATTCAATTGTATAAATAATGAAAAAAGCATTTGTAAAAAATTATTGCATTGTCAATTATACTATATTAAACAACATAATCCCCTAGGATTCTGTGGACACCCAAACTCTTAATACGTATTTCAACCCATGTCGGAGACCTAAAAATATCACATAAGAAATTAACAATAATTATATAAGATGGGATTTTATTATCCATTTACATTAAATTCAAATAATGAACAGTTGGAATCATATTCTAATGATAACTAATGAGAATTGAATGTAGTTTCTAGGACCTTATGGGTATTTGTAGTGGTAGTCCATATCCAACACCCCATGGGTATTCAGAGAATCATTCAATGTCCCATACAATCATATTTTCAATCATTTACAAGGTACAATATGGGATCTTAGAGGATCAGTATGTGTGCCACACTCTTATATCAAACAATCACACATGAATTTTAGAGCATCAGTCTGCATCCCATACTCATATATCTATCTATCGCATGTATCAAAATATCATGTATATCATAGTATCACATAAATTTTGATTAATCAACATTAACCCTTTTTCAAAAATCACCATCACTATAATTTAGTAATAAATTCCCATATTAATAAATTTAATTCAATCAATTTCTATATTCAAATAATTGACCGAAAAATTAATAAAAAATTTATTTAAATCAATTAAATCAATTTATTAATAATGAAAAATCATTTATTAATTCAACAATTAATTAATACAATTCAACAATGTCAATATCCCATAATTAATTTGATAAATAATTATTTTAATTCTTGATTTTTTAATCACAAAATATTCCTTTAATTAATTCAACAAATGATTCAAACAATTCCAAAATCTCAATATAATATAATTAATTCAATAATTAATTATTCCAATTGATAATCTAATATTCTAATTAATAAATCAATAATTAAATATTTCAAAAATCCCAAAATTCAATATTCTGATAAGGAATTCAACAAATAATTGTCCCCAATTACTCAATTATTTTAATTAATTAATCTACCAAATGAATTAATTAAATAAGAAAATTAATTGCAGAATAAACCGTATCAATTTGATAATTTCATACATAGAATTAGAATTCTGATTGTGAGACATGAATAATAGACCACGAACCTCAAAATTGATGTAGAATTCTCGATAATGAAAATCCCCAATTTGGGTGGAAGAACAATGAAGAATGAGATTATGATTCAATTCCAATATCCATTATTTAAACAAATATAAATCTAAAAACCTATATCAAGATTTAGATTTAATAGTGTATAAACATCTCACATTTATCCAGGAATAGGAGTGGGAGAGAGAGAGATCTAATTGGGAAGCAATAACATATCCTAGTGGGGTAGATCTCTAATTTGGGATTTGAATTGTGAAGAACGAAGGTTGAAAGGGCTTCGAATATGTATGGGAGCCTCAAAAATCATGAAAGAATGTTTATGGTTGATATAGGGATGATTAGGAGTCACAGTTGTGGTTTGGATATTTTTAAAACTAATTTTTCAACTAATTAAATCCATTTGAATAGTTTTCTTGGTAAGGGTGCCCGGTTTTCCCAATTGTGTGCCTTAATTATGCAACACATATGGTTTTGGAAAACTATTTCCAACTATGCACGTGGCATAATCATTCCAGAAATTTCAATTTTCTCCCAAATGAACCCCCTGGTAAACCCCAAATGAAAATTAATCGAAAAAATGGAAAAAGAATACCAATAAATGAGCATGAAACATCTCCGATAGTGGTAGAGATCTTACAATCTCTTCACCTTATAAAATCTCATCCTCATGTTATACTCACAATCATCTTTAAGATCATGAGTATAAAATATCAGGCCACTAAGCCCTTTGATATACTTTTCTCTCCCATGTTTCCTCATACACATGACCATGTTGGCACAATACATGAACTAATGGAAGTGTCTTTCCCCAAAAAACACTATCACTATGAACAATCATATATATCCAATGCTTCTAAAGGATGGATTTATCACAACATCCACATCCTCCAAATAGATCACATAATAAGGGTCATGGTGATACCGCTGAAGTTGTGACACATGGAAAATTGTATGCACACCACTATATCACTTTGGTTAGGCCAATCAGCTTGCCACCAGCCTAGATCTCTCCCTGAATTTAAACGGACAAATGAACATATGTACCAACACACCCTATCTCTATATCTTATGGTGACCCAACCTATGAGACACCCAAGAAATACACTATCACCATCTATAAACTCTACTGGTCTTCAATGTCTATCAAAATATGACTTCATTCAACTCTAAGTTGTATCCATATACTTCCATATCAACTGAACATATTCCAACATCTCCACCATGATACTTGGTCCCAACAACTCTAGCTCATCTTCTTCCATACAACATAGAAATAATTTCTATGGACACCCATAAAAATCTTTTTAAGGAGCCAAAAAATTAGTTCCCTAATTACTATTCTTATAAGAAAATTACACAAGTAATAGGTGTATATTCAAAGACCCACTGAAGTCAATAACACATTCATGCCGCAGATTCGCAACAACCAGTATAGGATGCTCTAATTTCTCATCTATCCGTTGGAGTAAATCCATACATAATAAAACATATATACCAAGAGCCTTATAAAATTCCTACTATAATAAAGAAGTAAGGAATCGTTCATGGTCTAAAAAAATAGTCCATGTAACCCCATGCAATTGAACAATATTTTGAACATACAAATCCATCGATTGCTCTACTTAGACAGTCTCCCATATGTGAAAGAAATGATCCACCTTTTTCAATTGATCAACAAACCCGATTGTGTCATTATTTCAGGTATTTATTAGGATACCCATCACAATTTCCAAGTTCATGACATCGCACATTAATTTCAAAATGGGTAATGACTACTTCAATCTCCATGGTCATTGATGATTGGTCTTCACCAACTAACATGTGTAGTATCATGTGAAGAACCATGATATCTCATTTTTCTTGCTCGATTATCAAAACTATCAATGTATATCTTGGTAAATTTTAGTCACACCTAATGCACTGTCCAATTCGATCCATGCAATTCTTGCATCAACTCCTCTCACATACTTATAGTCACAACAAGACGATTCCTCACATAGATGACTTCAGCCTCATCTATTCTCCACTATTAATGTTTCTCCCCACCTACATGGCTTTCCTTCAAGTTCAATAATTTGGGATCCTCATACATTTTATCCCATATATCCCTCAAAACTATAGATTCCACTAAAAGTAGTATGAGACACATCTACTCTTAAATCTCATGTAACACAACATATATCTTTTCTAGTAATGTTATCAAATTTCACTCATCCTAGAACTCATGAAAATATGAAACTGATGTTTCCATCATAGAGAATCAAAATCATTATATCCATTTTCTAGGCATATATGATATATCAAAATAAAATGAGTTCCTATACTCAAACCAACTCCACTTTTGGATATTCAAATATCATTTGGAGAATATATACATTAAGATACCATGATTAGAATTGAAAGTAAAATTCTCATCCAAAAAATAATTTCACTATCATATTAAATCATAAAACATTGTAACTAAAATGGGGTCATACATTGGGTAATTATACTCATGTGTCCTTAAGTTCCAAGACACATATGCCACAACACGATCTACATAAATAAAAATTGTTCTAAGTACAATTATATAAGTGTTAGAAAACACAGCATATTCTTCACTTGGCTCAGTTAAGATAAAGATCGGTGTTGCTGTCAAGTCCTCCTTAAACTACATGAATGAATTCTCACATTATTCTAAACATTAAATTATTAATACCTTCTTGGTCAAGACTAAAAGTTGTGATGCCAACCAAGAAAAGTACTGGATGAACCTCCGATAATAAAAATCCAATCCAATAAAGCATCTGATATAGAAACCATTCTTGGGATTATCCCAAAAAACAACTTCATGAACCTTATATAGGTCCAAATATAGAAATTATCTCAAGATGATATCACCCTAGAAGTGTACCCCATCAATCTAAAACTAACACTTTTAAATCATGGAGTATACATGCTTCTCTATTAGTATACTCAGAATGATTTCATGATGTTGGGAATGATCATCAGGAGTCTTGAAGTGCACAAAGATATCATCCACCAACACAAAAAAAAATTGATCCACGTACAGATTAATGATTTTTTTAATCAAGCCCATACGCATTATTGGGGAATTCGTCAACACAAATGGCATTATGATGAAATCATATCGGCCATAACTTCATAGGAATGCAGTTAAGTTTATAACTAATGTTCTAACTCTCAACCATTGATCCCCTAGTCTCAATTTGATATTTGGGAAAACACAATATCAGATAAGCTAATTAAAGAAGTTATCAATACATGGAAGAGGATTCTAGTTCCTCACAGTCACCCAACTAAAATTTTTTATAGACACAAAAGTATAGAGTCCCATCATCCTTCTTAGAAAAAACAATAATAATGTTATCCTTTTCCACAAATTAATACATGATTTAAAACATTACAATCCTTCAAATAAAAACCATGGATCATAATTTCTAGTGTATTTAGATGATTAGGTATATAAAAATGAAAATATGTAATGGATCTAAAAACATATTTTATTTAATTTTCAAAATGAGTCCCTAAATTCCATTAAACCCTTACATCAGAATATGATAACCTAGGAAAAACATGAACAAATAGATGAGCTTAAAATCTATTTATGGTAATAATTATTTGAATAAATCACAATACATGGGTTAGAAGGAATTACATTAAGTTATAAAAATGCATTGAACATGGATAAGAATATGGTATCATAACAAATAGAACATGGGACCATGTAATCAGGGAATCATATAAATGTGGATACAATATAAAACATGAAATAAGCATGATTCAAGGATAACCACCAAGACCATTGCACATGAAGGATCCTGAGTTAATGTTAATCACTAACACCATTGAACTTAAAGTAGCGTGAGTCAGACATAACCACCAAGACCATTTCACATTAAGGAAGGATATTCAAGGAGAACAACCAATACCATTGTTCATGGAGTATCAGGAGTCATGGTTAACTACCAAGACCATTTTAAATGAAGGAGAATCGGTCAAGGCTAACCACCAAGACCATTGCGCATGATGTCTCTTGATACTAAACATTATCCAACGCATTAGAGTAATATCTAAAAACACCCATCATAACATGTTCATGAATTTTTTTTCACATGAAAAATCATACATGTGGAATAAAACATATAAATAAGTCTTACTTTGAAATGAATTGGGTATCCTAATCATATCAAGATGCATAACAAAAGAGAATTCAATAATCATGTCCATAAAAGTGTGGATTTAAAACATACACCAACATTCATAAGAAAAATATGCATATATACTAATAAATAAGGTTAAAATTATGTGAAAACATTTATAAAATTGTGTTTATGAATCATTATAAATAAACTATTTTAGTGTAGTTTAATAAAAATATTAAAGAGTATTTAAAGGATCAAATGAATAATCTTTTATATAAAACCAAAATTAACAAAGAGATATTTTCATGTTAAAATTATTATTTTTTAGAATAATATTGGGCGATAATAATATATTAATTTTTGTACTTGGAAATTGGTAATAAATTGGTATGTTCTCATTAATCATGCTTGTTTATCAGGATATATTGAGAGACGAACATTTTTAAAACATGTATTCCCTCACCGAAGAAAGAAAAATTGATCTATTTACCTAATTTTGGGAAATAAAAATATAATTTATGATAAGTACACAAAAATAATAAATAACTAAATTGGGGTAAGGAGAGAGAAAATGTACCCAAAGTAGAAATGACGGTTTTGAGAGAATCACTTACCTTATGTCTAAAATTGTTTGGCACTTGATCTTAGTATATTGGAATGTCAAATTAAATCAACTAATTAATTAATTAAGAATATTTCATAAATTTATTTATTTTATTAAAATTTTAATAAGATTATTAATGGCCTTTTTTATGAGTTACAATATATAATTTTATCATTAGAGAGTGTTCGTTTCCTTTTTTATGATCGGTTCACTTATATTCATGTATAGAAGATCCTGTAAAATGAGAATAGTTGTCCATAATTTAAATTATATATTATTAATGTAATATTATATCATATTATATATAATTTCCTTTCCAAAAGTTATGATTAATCATTATAAAAAAACATTAATGATAATCATTTAGATTATTTTGGTGTTTTTTCAATTATTATAGATAAGTTTTGATTTATTAATTAATATTAAATATAGATATATACATTGGTTATATTGAATTAAATACAGTTTCATTCATATATTATAACCATTTTGAAACATAAAATGTTTTTATGACCATCTAAGAAGGTGGTAATGGAAATTGAAAATTATTTGTCCTTGAATGTGATAAATTAACACATCAAGGACGATGTTTTCATTTTTAGAAAAAAAGGGGAAAGTTAAATTATGGTGGGTTGGTCCATTACCACAATTAAATTCAAGTATACAAAATATACTTGATTTATCATGTCACATAAATAAATGTATGTCATGTGAAAAAAATAATGGAAATTAAATTGAAAGTAAATTAAAAGGAAAAAAAGAAAGAGGTGTTTAACTCTTTCATTTCTCCTCATTGAGATCCTCCTTAGGGAAGTTTAGTTTTTTATTTTGTTGAGACCATAGCCTCATGGATGTGGGGAAGATACTTTTCAACTGTATTGTATATAATTTAGGCAAGAATCATGGATCTTGAGGTGTTATGAGAATAAATGGTGAGGGTTGTATCTATAGTGGAGTATATGGGTGTTTTTAATTATTTTATTCATTTTTTAATTATATTGGATCAATAATATTAATAGTTTTAACCACATCAATAAATAAATTTAATAATTAAGAATAATTCTATATTTTTGTTTTACATCATTCATACATCATCTATGACTCCATGGTTCATCTATTTAGCATATACCGTAAATGAGAGAATTTCATTATTCACAAAATAATCAGCTATTTTAGAAAAATCCAAAAAAATTAACCCTAACCATTTTTGAACATGTAAAGCTAAAATATGGACACCATTTTATTAATTTAATTTTCTCAATATAAGAAATTTAATTTTTAATTAAAATTTTCATTAATTATTAAAATACCAATTTTAAAATTATTACTTATTTTATAACACTACGAAAAATTAATTGAGGTCGCATAGAATTTTTATATAACCATAAGTCATAAAAATATTCACTTTTCAATAAATTTTATAGAAATAAATTTTCATTTAAATCCTTTTATTAATTATAACACAAATTAAACATTTTTTTTATAAACATATCAATACTTAATTTTTATTTTTAAAATAATAATTACATATACTATTATATATTTATTCTAGTTTTCATTTATAAGATGGATAAATTTTAATTATACATTCACAAGTGAGGTAACTATTCTATTGGTCGGTTTACAATTCACAAGGGGCATATTTTTATTCCAATGGTCATGTAACTGTTATATTGGTTAGGTTCCTTAATTTTTATAAATTCTAATTATTTTATTCATTATTCATTTACAAAACTTGTATTATGTTCTCTATGTAATTTTATGTGATTTATAATAAATTAAATAATTATAAAAAGATAAATTTTCCTTTATATTAATCTTGGTCACTACATTCTTCCCCCATTATGAATTTCCCCCTCGAAATTTCGTTTCACAATCTAAGCGGGAAATAGGTGAGGGTACTTCTATTTTATTTCTTCATCCAGTTCCTATGTTGAGAGTTCATACTTATGGTTCCACTATAGTACATTGACCATGTGAGTAGTCTTTTTGTGTAGAACATTATCTCTACGATCCAAGATCCTCACTGCAAACTCTTCATTAGTGAGATCATTTTCCAAATGCACCACCTATAAATCCAGTGCATGTGAGGTATATGGTTTGTTCTTCCATAAGAGAGATACATGGAATATAATGTATACATTAGACATGGCTGGCATATGTTCTAGCTGATAGGCCACATCCTCAACACGATCAAGAATCTTGAAGGGGTCAATGTACCTGGGGCTTAGCTTTCCTTTCTTCCCAAATCTCATGATTCTCTTCTATGTAGATAATCATAAGAATACCCTGACTCCAGTCATAATCTAGTGGTCTTAGATATGACTGTATTCATAGATCTTTTATCAACATTGGGCTTCCTGGATATGTAATTGAATGGTTTTCTGCTTTTCTAACATTTAATCTACCATTTTAGGGCCTAGAATTTTATGTTTACTGAATTCATCCTACATTGCTGATATTCTACATATTTTACCATAAAGGTATTCAAATGAATCTATTTGGATTCTCGAGTTGAAAATATTATTGTATGAGAACTCAACCAGAGATAGGTGTTGGTCCCATCCTCTCTGGAAGTCCACAGAACATGATCTCAACATGTCTTCTAGTGTTTTAACAGTCCACTCATCTTGGCCATCAGTTTGAGGATGATATGTCATAATAAAGTTATACTCGGTGTTTAGAACATGTTGGATATGTTTCCAAAAAATGGATTTAATTCTGGGGTCTCATTCATATACAGTCAACAATGGTATTAAATAAAGCCTCACTAATTTATTAATGTATATTTGTTCAATTTTTTCATGTGATATGTCTTATTGAATTATATTAAATTTATTTTTCTTTGCATGAATATCCACCACAACCAATATTGAATTGTTTCCTCTAGATGTCTTCGGATGTCCAGTGTGAATGTTCATGGTGATTTTTTCAAATTCCCTTAATGGTATGGTTAATATTTTCATTATCCCTTTAGATACTTCGATTTTATATTTCATTTGATGACATACCATGAACTTTTATGTATACTCATCAATCTCTTTCTTCATATTTTCCTACAAATATTTCTCTTGAAGATCTCAATACATATTTATACTACCTAAGTGAATAGAAAAGGTTTACCTTTGTGTGCCATTGAATTTTTTTTTATTTATCTATATATTGAATGGTACGCATTGTTGTCACCCAAATACTGAATCTCATTCCTCATCCATTTTGAACACTACAGATTCCCCATTTATAATACCATCAAGATTTATCTGAATTTACACATAATTTATTTAATAATCCATTATTTTCTCTATGAGGGATGGCTGATAAATAATTTGAGAGAAGATTGATGATGTTCATTCCTTGGCCATTATCGTGTCCACCATTTTTGGATTAAAAATATTATATCCTTCTAAACTCGCATCATTGATAAATATGAAGTATCCTTTCTACATAGGGATTCTATAACTTTATATACATCATGAGGATGGTAGTGGATTGATAATTCAAAATATTTGATGAGTTTTAACAATATTTTATGGTGAATATTATGATTCTTCTGTGTGAAGATATATTTTATGCTCTTATAATCAGTATATATCTTGCACTTATCCCCATAGAGATAATTTCGCAATATTATCAACAAAAAAGATCACATCTTCAACTCTAGATCTTGTGTGGGATAGTTTTTCTCATCAATTATCAAATACCTTTTGGTGTAAGATATCACTTTATAATTCTTCATCAGTATAAAACCTAATCCCTTCATAGAAGCATCATTATACACCAAAAATAGTTCTCCACTTATTTGAAGTGTGACTACTAGTGCAGTGAGAAGCCTCTTTTTCAAATCATTGATGAAGTCTTAAGTTTAATGGACCATAAAAACTTTACTCCCATTCAAGTAATCTTGGTTATTGGGTCTAAAAATAGTGATAAGATCCTTAAAAAACCATCGGTAATACCCAACTCGACCAAGGAACCTATAGATATCTGGTACACATATTATAATCGGCCACTTTTGAATAGAATTTGTTTTTCAAGGGTCCACATATATTTCACTGATGGTTAAAACCATCCTATAGAATGATACAACATCTATCTATTACTCACATTTATTGTAATTTTCATATATTTTATCTCTTCAAAAAATATTTATCATAGTATTCAAATACTCCTCATGTTACTCCTTTCTCTTGGAGTATATAAAAATATCAACAATAAATTTTTTCATAAATTTGTGGAGGTAATCTATAAATAATCTATTCATTGAGTCTATTAACATTGTTAGAGCATTATTGAGACCAAAAGGAACCAGTATAAACACATAGTGTATATATATCATTTGAAATATATTGTTTGAAATAGGATTCTTCCTCACTTGTAATTAGTGATATCATTTTCGAAGGTCCAATGTAGAGAAATATATCACCCATTGTATCTGATTAGACAATTCCTTTTTTCAATTCAAGGGGATAATTGTTCATTATTTGGATTTTATAAGCTCATGATAATCGATGAATATGCAC
The DNA here is from genome assembly GCA_963277665.1 of Viscum album. Classification (NCBI taxonomy): domain Eukaryota; kingdom Viridiplantae; phylum Streptophyta; class Magnoliopsida; order Santalales; family Viscaceae; genus Viscum; species Viscum album. The sequence goes on along the minus strand of OY728133.1, from coordinate 237,991,969 downwards.
CTTGATATATACTTCTAATTCATGTAGAGGACTAGTGTAGCCCATAGTGAAGCACTCAGGCATATAAAAATTTTATCCAGATTCTCTTCTAAATGCTAATTTAGTAGTTCATGCTCAAAAATAAAAATTATATAAGGTAAAAATGATATAAGAAATGATTCTGATATACATTCAGTTGAGAACATAACTTAGCAATTAGGATGAATACCATGAAACATTTTGGGGAACACATAGGTGTAGTCCGTCACAATGGGCATGTTTTCATGTTTGATTTTATCCTTTGTGTCAATCATTGTTCTAAATTGTTTTTCTCATATATAAATAATATCCACACTTGATAGAATGATTCTAATGAAGATTCATCCACCTCCTTACAATTTTACATAATTTGAGGACACCTCAAAATTTTTAGGGTTTTCTATAATTCCCAAAAGTCGATGTGGTCTTTGTATAAAGACAACCAATCCATTCCCAATAAAGAATCATACTCAAAAAAGTATGTAAGATAAGATTTTTTTCAAGGTTTGGTCCAAATTCATTAATCGAGGAGACATTATATACTTTAGATGAAATAATTTCCCAATTTTGTGTTCTCAAAGATAACTAAACCTCAATATTTTTATTTGGTGTTTGAGTATTTATACTAAACATACATGATTTGAAGGATTGTGTAGAAAAAAATCAAATATTATGTTCCCAATATTTCAATGAATAACTAGCATACCTATCATCACCTCATTTTCAGGATCCATCTTAGCATTCGTCGTAGCTTATTCCATTCCTTGCTTCCTTTGAGTTTATTTTTGGTGATTTATTTAAATAACCCTTGTATTTGGGAATTTTCTCACACAATTCACATGTTCCTTGTAGTTGAAACACTTCACTTCATACTAAGTATTGATCCAAAAATTCTTTTATGATTCCACATTGGTTGTATTCTTCATATCTCATTGGTATTTATTATCCAGATGACTTATTATTAAATATTTGAATCATTTTCATTGTTCCTTTTAGATAGTTCTCAAGATGCTTCTTCCCACAATTTGAACACGTGGGATGCTGGATTTTATTTCCATTGTGGGATTTATCCATTGATCCTCCCATATTAATCATAATTTTCTATTTTTATCATAAGTCCCACAAGACAACTTAGAGTCTCTAGTCATTATTTCACAATTAAGGGCACAACATAGAATCTCCTTTGGAATATTAATGCCTAAAACCCCTAATTATTTTCATTGAATGGGATTTGGTCCACTAAATAAGGGATTCACCATACTTTTCGGTCTTCATTAAAAATCTCGAGACATATCATGTATGTTTTGTGATGTTTTATTTATATGCCCCTAATAGACTCGTATCCTTTCTACCTTAGTCTGAGGAATTCTCTTTCTATATTGAGATGGATGGTTCAGGGAAAATATTTATTGATGATTATTTTTTGAAATTAATCCCAATTCAGGGAATCAATTTCCTCATTTTACGTTGTGTTTGTGATTAGTGTGCACTACTGATCAGCTTCGATATCAAAAAGATATACGAAAATAAAAAAATTTCTTCATCTGAGAAATACATGATAGATAATATCTTCTAAATATAGTTAATCAATTTGTCTACGGGGAGGGGATCGGAATTTCAACCAAAATTGGGAGGCATTTACTACATAATGGATTTGACTAAAACATTGTCTTTATTAAGATAAATAGGGTGTTTCCTGATATTCATGTTATTATTTATAACATGAACCAGTTGAGCAAGTATTATCATGGGTTTTTCATCTCTCTTTCCCATCATATTTTCCATTTCATTATGGAAATCATCATAATGCATGTCACATTTTTTGTATTCATCGGTCATCCTATTTCTAGAAATTAACTAAAAAAATAAATTTAAATTACGAGGTATTGAATACTTATTTAATAAGAATGTAAACAACATTGAAAAGAAATTCATAACCTTGTAAATAAAATGTATATGATAACTTTTGATTCTCTATGTTTCAATATTCGTTATCCATACTGGAAAAAAATATCCCTAGGGTTACTACTAATGTTATCATGTCGTAATATTCAAAAATAACTAGTCCATACATTGATAAAAACTATAATAGCCCATGAATTTTACACTTATTATTACATGATTTTAAACATAACTAGCCTTCAAATAAAAACAAAGGATGATAATGTCTAGTGTTAATTGATGATTATGTACATAAAACTAAAAAAATGGAACCAATAATTATATAAATATTTTATTTATTTTTGGTAATGACCCCTTAACATCCTATGACCCCTTACATTTATATCGGATAACCTCAGGAGTACATGAACAAAGTGATGAGCTAAAAAATATCAGTAAGGGAATAATAATATGAATAAATCCCAGCACATGATATTAAAGTCATGGAATTAAGTCATAAAAAGAAATTTAACATGAATAAACATATAGAAAAATAATATATTGAACTTGGGATCATGTAATCCTGGAACCATTGAATTGTGTCAATGACAAACAACATGAAATAAGCATGATTCAAAGATAACGTCCAAGACCATTTCAAATGGAGGATCATCAGTCAAAGAATACCACCAAGGACATTGCACATGGAGTAGAATAATTCAAGGATAATGTCTTAGATCATTTCACATGAAAACTCATGAGTTAATTCTAACCATAAAGACCATTTCACATGGATTGGAACAAGTTAATGCTAACCACCAAGACCTTTTCACATGAAAGAGCATGAGTCATTGGTAACCCTCGAGACCATTTCACATGAAATATCATGAGACTAAACATTAACCAGTGAATCAGATTGCTATCTGAAAACACCCATCATAACATGTCCATGAATATGTGTTCTAAAAACATAATATCATATAAGTAATCAAACATAAATATAAGGGTTACCCATGGAAATAATTATGTATCATAATAATGTAACGTGGAATAAAAAAAGAGAATTATAAAATGGTGTACATGAAAGAACATATTTAAAAAACATTGAAATTAATAATGTAAAATATGAATATATCATGATAATTGAAGTAAAAATGGTGTGATGACGTGTAAAAATACTTTTTAAGGAACATTATAAATAAGAAAATAGGGTGGTTTATAGAAAATATTAAAGAGTTTTTATAATGGAAAAGGAATAATATTTTATATCAATATATAAATGAACCATGATATATTTTTATGATTAACATATTGATTTTATAAGAATAATGGGGGGTTTAAAAAGAGAATTTATGGTACTTGAAAATAGGTAAGGAATTGGAATGTTCCCTTTAATCGGGTTGGCCTATCGAGAGGAATTAAGAAGGGAACCTTTTAAAATATTTATTTCATGATTAAATAAAGAGTAATTCTGATAGTTAAATATGTTTCGAACATAAAAAATAATAATTTAAGAGAAGTAAATAAAAATAATTAAGAATTATATTTGGGTACATAGAGAGAAAATTTAACACAAAGGGGAAATGAGGGTTTGGAAGGAATCTATTACCTTATGTCCAAAACTATTCTATAAATGATCATAATGTCCTGGATAATAAAACTAAATCCATTAATTATTAATTTCATAAAAATTTATAAATATTTTTGATTTGTTTTATTTTTATTATGTTCATTCATGGACTTGTTGATGAGTTATATGATACAATTTCTTCATTGTGGATGGTCTCTTCCCTTGGTTTTCATGATTTGTTCACTTTTATATGTGTATGGATTATCATGTAAAATAATTATAGTTGTATATAATTTAAATATAATGTTATAAATGAACTTATATGATATTAAATGGTCTTATATATTATTTTTTCCATATGTTAGGATGATTCATTAGGTAAAATGTTTATGATAATTGTTTAGATTATTTTGGAATTTTTTGATAATCACAAACTAGTTTTTTTATAAATTAATATTATTTATATATAATGGTTCCATATAATTATGTAATATAAAAAATTTATATATATATATATTAATCTTTCTTAACAATAAAAATGTTCTTGCTATCCTTGAATGTGATTAATTAACACATCACTAATGATACTTTCATTTTTAGAACAAAAGGGGTGGGAGAACAAAATAAAGATGGTTTGTTCCACTAAAAGAATTAAAATATAGTTTATAAAATATATGGGATATATCATATCACTTAATAATGTTTATGTGAAGACATTAAAAGTAAAAAATTAATGAAATTAAAAAAGAAAAAGAATGGGTTTTTTTCATCTTCAGTTTCTCCTCCTTGAGAACCTCCTTAGGAAAGCGGAGTATTATATTTTGTTGATACAAATTGCTCCTGAATGTGGGGAGAAAATTTTTAAGAGTATTGGGTACAATTTTGACTGCCATTATGTTTTTTGAGGTTTGAGTAGAATAGGTGGTGAGGTATAGTATTATGGTGGAGGATGCGGTTGTTTTTTAATATTTTAACCATTTTATTATTATTTTGGATCAAAACTCTGTTCATTAGATCCATGAAGACATAGTTTTCATTAGTCATTACCAAAGTCATTAATGTAAACTCGTAATTCCGAAACCTGGTACAAAATGTTTTCTTTGGAAAGTCATCCTTATTCCTGCACAATAGAAGGTATCCAGATCAATGGTCAATCTTTGAAAAATATAGAGGTCCATTAAGTTGATCAAATAAATTAATCATGCAAGGTAGTGTATACTTGTTCATTATTGTTATAGAATTGATCTCCTTATTTTCAATGCACAACATGATGGATCCATATTTATTATTAACAAAAAAAAATATGGGCTCCCCATGGAGAAGCACTGTGGCGAATAAATCATTTATTACTCAATTTCTCTGGTTGTTTCTTTAGTTCCACTAATTCCACAGTGCCCATTCTAGAAGGGGTCTTCAATATGGGATTTTAATGTGGAATTAAATCAATAGAAAACTGAATTTCTCATTCAAAAGGATGTCCAGGTAAATCCTCTAGAAACAAATCAACATATTCTTTTAGAATAGTTAAATTCTCTATTTGAACATTCTTTTCCTCACCCATAGTTATTTTCTCCCTTACTCCCAAATAATTGAATTTAGTAGAGAAACTGGTGGTGGATATAGATAAAAATCAGATGGTGATGTTTCTTCTCTAAAGATAAGGTACGCCATATTATCATTGAAAATTGTAACCACTTTCTTCTTACAAAAAATTTTTGAATCATGGTCTGAAATGCAATCCATACCGAGGATTATGTCAAATTCAATCATGCGTATGACGATGAGATCAACATAAAAATAATGTTTATATTCCCTAATAGGAACTGATTGACAAAACATTATTATGATGACACTTCTCTTAGGTGTTTTGACTGAACACACCATAGTTAAATAAAATTAGAAATATCTACTTTTCTTAGAAAAATGGGAAGATATGAAACATGGTGATTATCCAAAATCAAATAAAGCATTGGGTAAATTTTGAGCTAGCCATTAAATTATATGCCACCACATCAGTTTGAGCTTCAGATTCTGCAGTACTTATCACATAAGCTTTCCCTTCCTCCCTTGGCCTTTTCTGAGGTAATATTCCTCAGTGCTTAGAAAATTAATTTGTATAATGCCCCATTTCCCTACAATTGTAGCATTAAGCATTGACATCCACTTTATTTCCATTGCAATCATTTTATTGTTTTCCTTTTTCACCACACTTGTAATATGCTCTCCTTCCATTTAGGAAAATACCACGGTGTTTCTTCACATATTTATTTCATGATGGAAACTCAATTTTTTCCTTTCATTCCCTTATTTCCATTTCTAGAGTGTTCAGCAGATCTCTTCTTCTCCTTCATTTCTTTAAAGAAGTAATACGTAGAGAATTCTTTTTTGTCTTAAAAAAATAGGAGAGTATATCTTAGTACGAAGCGAAGGACTGTGAGACTAATGATCGATAGAGAAATGGTTTTAGCCCATCCAAAAATTGATCAATATCACTCCTTTGGTTATGTATATAATCTACAGTAATCCTTGCTAAAACTATAACGTTATCCTCATACATAAAGACATTCTCATCCTTTTTTTCCTCAGGCTCAGAAATTGCCTTTATTGTCCACTCGATGGTCACAAAGAAAATTATTTTTCTAAGAAAATATCTTTAAACTCACTATAGTCTATAATTTATACATTATCTTCTTCATTTGTGTTTTGAATCAATGAGAACCAATGATCTGCATGTCCTGTGAGGAGATAAACTTCCTTGAAAGGTTTTTCCCTCTCTCTGCTCCCCAAAGAATGAAATATTTACTCTAGGGAACTTATAAATTACTCATCAAAAAATGTATTTGTAGTCCCATTGATGTTTGGTGGTTTTTTCCTCATGGAGCAGTCTATCATTGAATCTACACGTTGGAGATCAGGGTACACCATATGGGTAAGGTTATTATTAATAACCAGAGTGAGGTTTCCCAGTCGGGTGATAATCTTATCAGCACCAGTTTCATCACCAACACCACTATAATTATCTTGAGTTAGAGCTAAATCCCTACATAGATTATGTGCATTGATACCATTTGCATTCCTTCCACTATGTGTCATTTATAAATAATGGCATATACTAGAATATTTTAAAAATTGTAATACGTAATTCCAAAATAGTAAAATACCTAATATAAATTGTACAATTTAAGAATATAATCCCAAATCTTAAAAAAATATTTTCGTTGAGGAAGTATTTACACATAAATACTTCATAATGGTTTGTAATGAATATTTGAATTATACTAAGAATGTTCCATAGGTGTGTCATCACCAGGATTGTAGAAATGCCCGTTATTGTGAACCAGGATACGCTGGGTCAAGCTCAGAACTCCTTGTCAGAGTTTTCACTCCTAGGTACATCTATGCCAGAGCTGCCTCAACCTGCTCGTATCCATACAGGGAAGTGTCTCTTGGAAAACTCACAAAATCTCTACATTAACAAAATTCTAGGAAGTTCATCTATACAAATCATCAAATTCTATCATAGTGTAATGTTCTCTTATCATATTTTTTCTAAATCTAGTGTCCAAGGTTTGTACTAATCTTCCTCTTATACCAACTATAACACTCCAACACTAGTTACCCAGAGTCAATGTATTATTACATAACAATAGAATGATACAAGAAATCATGTCCTGAAAGACTGATCAGTTTATTATCCATGGAAGTACTAGATACATAAATATATTTTACATAACATTAGGATTTAAAAAAATCAACATTGTGTCTCCAAAGAACACACTAATATCACTTAGAAAATCCCTTCATGGCAGTCAAATTTTACTTCTTCACATCCTGGGAAAAAATAAATCACAAGAATGGAGTGATCTCAAATGCACAGTAAGGATATATATATAGCGGAAACTTTTATAAATAAGAATAAACATTTATAAAAATTTATAAGACTAAATAACAAGCCTTTTAAACATGAAATTCAGAATAATAGAGCAAATATAAATCAAATAATGTCATTTACTTATTCACATGTATATTCTACTAGTGGAATAATCACATGTAATATCGATATCTAATTACATAATGATGGAATGCCTGATATCGAACATCATAACCACATAGTCAAGGCCTCACGCCAATAATAAAAATAATATTTTTCCATTTCCATGTGACAAGGCACTAGTTTGTTTCATGAGTCCTACTGATGCATCGAGGAGCTATAGCGGTCTCCACCCGTCACTTACTAATTCCAATACATTCCTCATAGGAAAAGGATGAAACATAATATAAACATTCATATTAAAAATAGCATATTAAATGTCAATACATTAACCATAACCTATGATTTTTATAATAATAGCACATCCACAATGAAAGTTATCACAAAACCTTATATATAATATGGAATATTTGTCATAATAAATCAACTTCAAACAAACATAAAATCAAACAAAGGATTTTGACATAGATGAAATAAATCCAAAAACTATTTGAGTGAAATATCTTTTTCTACGTTGAAAAAATTCAAAAGTAAAGAAAAAAATTATTTTGAAAATAATAATACAAGCTTGTATGGTATGATTAGATGGTGTTATAATGGCAGAAAATAGATTCACCAATTGTATAGGTTAAAAAAAATTCTTTCCTTAATTTTTCAAAATGGTCATAAAGTACATGGTTTGGAAAGGGGCGAAATGATTCCTTTCAAACCATTTTATATAAAGTAAAAAATGTTATAAATGAATTTAAATCATAGATTATGAAATAGTAAAAATGTTTTGATAAACATTTTTAAGAAACAAGGATGTGGATGATAAAGAGGTCCTAATTGATACTTACCTAAAAATAACCTATGATAAATAAAGAGATTATTGAATTATCCCTTACATAGTACTTTTACTTAGTCTAGGGTATCTTTAAATCCTACATAATGGTTAAATAATTGTTATTAAATTATACCAAAACCACTTACATAAAAATTATATCATATATGATCTTCTAATATTTCTTTGTTAATGATATTTCTGTAGTATCATTGTTTTGGGTGTCAATAGATTTGTTTTCCTTTATATGATTTGTTATGTAACTCATGTTTTTTATTGATAGGTAATATATTTATCATATCATTAATTATATAAATATATTAAACATTATTTTTAACCATAATGTAAAAAATATTCTTGAATTTTTACGATTTGCAATGAATATAATCGTGTTTGTGGAGACAGTTATCCGTACGTACGCACGAATGAAAATATCATTCTATTGAAGGTGAAATAACATGTAATTGGATGGTATATCATATACACATAATAACTAACATGTTATTTTTCTTATTTACATCAATTCTACTCACTATTATACTGATCCAAATAATGAATTTTTGAATAACAAACTACACCACGACATTGAGACGGTAATCTGTACGTACACATGTATGGTGACATTGTTATTCATAATATGGATAGAATAAATAATATGGTTGTACCATATTTATAACATCAAATTATTTATAATTCACTAGATTTAATACTTTGGTTTGTAAATAACAGAGAAATAATATGTGGAAGAAGAAAGTAACTTTGAAAGAGGTGATGGAATTATTACCTTTTTCGGGTTCTTCCTTTTTATTTGAACAAAATGGCTCCATAAGCTAGATATGTAATCTATGTAAGGACACTAGATTGAATTTAGGGAAGTTGGGAGGATATTTGAGTAGGGTTTGGCTGATCCAAATGAATTTGGATGTGTGATTTTGAGAGAAGGGGAAGTACCCTTTTATAAGAGGGGTGAGGGTCACATTAGGAAAAGCCTAAAATATTATTTTATTATTAAATATTTTTCTTTTTCGAATAGCTTAAAATTGATTTATTTCAAGGAAATGGTGGGGTTGGGTTGAAAACATATCAACGAATATATTTTATATATGTTTAGGTCACCATATTAGTCTTATCTTTTAAATTTAACTCTCAGTTAAGTTGTCTAACTTTTAAAATGTATTCTTGATTTATTATAATAAATTTTTAATAAACATAATATAACAAGCCAACAGAAAAACCAAGTAGTTAATTGTTGAATTATGTAACCGTATCTATGTTTTCTATCCAATCCATATATTTTTAAGGATATTATATCATTTAATAATATAGTATTTTCTTTATAAAACTCATTTATGTCAATTTTGACACTATTTAGTATTTGGTTTTTGTTAAAGTCATAAAAACATTATCACATCAAAAAACATAATTCGATAAACCCTAAAATGACATAAGAAAATATAAAATTAGTGTAATGCATCAAATGTCTCCATTTACATTTATTTGGATATTTATAATATCAATTATTTTAATCTTTCATTAATATGGTAATTAGTGCATGATCGTTGTGTCATAAATAAATTTAATTATTAAATTTATAAAAATTATAAATAAAATACCCTCATGTAGGAAATTTTATTTATCTTTATAATGAGTAATTATAGTCAAATTTATCATATGTATAACCCTATATTAAAACTGTTTTAGTTATTAAAATTTTAATTTAACACTTTTATCTATTCTTTAAATAAAATAATAATAAATATCCAAATAATACCCAAGTGGATCCAAGAAGGTCATATTTTATACCTAATGTTAATTTTCCTCGAAATAAACTTATCCAATATAATTAAGACATGTGTGTATGGTAATTATGATATACATTTTACCTTTAATTACAATATTTTCTTTTAACCTTGGTAAATAAAAGTCAAAAGTTGTTATTCACCAAAAATTATTTTTGCGTTATTGAAAAATATTTTACTTACTAAAGCCTACTATATCTCTAAAATTTTAGAAATTCAATTCCTAGAAGCGGTAAAATTAACTTTTATGAAAATTTGAAAATGTGCATTAAAGGTGGGTAAAAGAAGGAAAAATATTGAATAAAATATTATATATCAAATATTATTATAAAATAACATCAATGAATTACATTGAACATATATAGGTATTATGTACCTATTTTAACATAAAATAAATTTAAACAGAATAGATAGATATTTAAATAAAAAGTTAGTTTTAAAAAATAACATAGTGTTTTTTAGTATTCATCAAAACTAGAAATTTTTCAGAAAAATAAAAAAACATTAGCCTAAGAAAATTTTGAAATTCCAAATCCAAATATGAAGTCCATTTTGAAATATATAATTCTCAAAATTTCAAAAAGTTCATATTACTGTTCAGAATAGCTGGTTTGATTGGTCGTGGTGTGGTAGAACTCGAAGTTGCGTACAGCGCAAGATATTGTATTAATCAAGGAGAAGTGTACTATGGAAGATTGGGGTGTTATAGCCTTTTCAAACTCTCTAATCCATGGATCCCCCCTCCACATGAAGGCACCATAATGCCCCAATTAGGAAGGATCTATTTTCAGGCATGATGATAGAGCGCCCCATGGGGTAACACCTTGATTTACGATGGTTTGACACCGCTTGCCATCATCCAGGTGAAGAGTGCCCATTCTGCCCACCCATTGAGACATTGGGTGACCTGAAAATGTGAGTGGTACATGAGAGGTGTAAATTCTCCCAAGGGTGTACGCCTTGGATTTGAATCCCAGACCTCACCAGTCACCATTGTTATGTCCCTTGACCACCCACCATTATGCCACTACTGTAGCGGTATAGAGGTAATTATTCAACTATTTAAATTAATTATAAACAATATATGTTGGTCTCATCTCTCTCAGTTCTATAGAAATTATTATTTTTCTATTTATTTGACTCAATTTTGGGGATCATGGAATTAATCATCGTATAGTTCATGGATTGGTCATTGATTATAGAAAAATTAATGTTGACTACCACCCATCTCACCCTTCTATTGCACCTAGAACCTATAATTGGTGTTAGAGAAAGAACATTATTTTTTATAATTATTTCAAATCATTGATGATTTGCATATTTGGATTCAGTTTTTGAATTCATGTTTTATCATTATTCTAATCTAAATTTAAAGATATAATTCTTCCTCTATTGTTTCTTCCAAATCTAATGTAAATGATTAATTTTATGATTAGAATAAAATCAAGGTATTCATTTGGTGGTGCTAAGGATTCTGACCGGATAACACAGGGGTATACACTTTGTAATTTCCATTACTCGTTAAGTACTCATAGTCAATACACTAGGATTTAATTTGAAAATTACTGAAACAATGTACATTTATGGAATACAGTTTAGGAAATTCTTTCACCGTGTGTTAACAAGTACAGACTGGTGCACATTTCATTGGAGTATATCATGTATATCCCACATACATGGTGTATTGTCCCTTTGAGTTAAAGATAAGCTGTTTATTCAGTACACATCCAACCTGACCAGTGACTGTGTAACACGGAGTCAACATGGCATGTGACCCATTGGAAACGTTGTGTACTCAAAATTTTCAGAGGTACATTTTACACACCAACTCTTTAGGTGTGTAACTCAGATAGTTGGCGAAGGGTTTATAGTCCATGTAGATTCTATGTACGCGCAGTCTTATATTACCAGATATATTGATTTAAAATTCATTTATTATAAAATTTAATCATTGAGACATGTTCTTGTGTGTGGTCGGAAACATGGGACAGTCTATGAAATAATTTTTTATGTATATATATAAAAATGTCAAGTTAATATCTATGTAATGATCTAATTCTCATATCATGTATGAGTTGTACTACAAGTTGTTACTCTACATGCAATTAAGCATAACACATGACAAAAAAATACTGTAATTCGGGTACTTATCCACAAAGTACTTGTCATAAAAGAACATGATACGTCTTGTATTCCATATGTCACAAGAGTATAATAGAATATGAATGTAATACATGTTGGGTAGATATGTAAGGGTATTCACCATATTTCCTCCATGATATATTTATGTACAAGGTTAATTTTAAATGAATTTATTTAATCAGTTGAAAATTATAATAGATGATAATCTCATTAAAATTAAGATATAGAATAAGATTAAAGTATTGATTAATTAAATATAATAATTAATCGATTAGAGTGAAATTTATCTAAAATATAAACGATAAAGAATTGAATGCTAGATTTATTAAATGTGAAATTTATTACATTCATTTGGGTGATCCTTTGAAAGGTAATACCTTTTGTATGTGATTGGTTTCTATTAATTTATTATTAAATTGAAATTGTTGGAAAGAATGCATTCTCTTATCATAATTATTTTGGGCCAACAAGCCCATGATTTTTATCATATAATCCCCTTTTTTCCACAACTAACCATGACTAATGGTGATATTTAATGGATAGAGATGCCAACATAATAGAGGCAGTTTTAGTTCAAAGCTGAGGTGAATGGAATCCAAGGAGATACAAAGGTGGATAGATAGAAATCTGTAAAACAACCCTCAATTAGTTCAAGGTGTTTCTCCCATATGGTAACAGTTAGTTTATCAACCACTAGATAAAATAACCATAATTATAAGATCATGTTCATTCCCTTTATTTTATTTTGATCTGTGTCATGGTTATTTAATTACATATGTTTATTTGTGGTCACCTAATTAATGAATTAATAAGCATGCAATGTAGAACTAAAATAAACTAGATTATGTGTAAATATTGTCTAATACATGGTTAATCACATAAATAATCCCACATAACATTAACAAGACTGTAATAAAGATAATAATTTGAAATTTTTCTATAGAAGTACAAAGTCATCATCAAAAGAAATTAAGTCAGTATATCCTTCCATTACTTCGGTTAGAATAACACCATAGTTTAAAGTGATTTACCAGGCAAAGTTCTAGTGATTTTAGTTATTGAGGAATTATGATATGAGTTTTTGGGTTGGTTTCAGTTGGTTCACATCAGGGGTTGACATTCAATTTAAGGCTTGCTGTAAATGAGGGGATAAATCTGAGGAAATCTAAATTATTGATTTCAATATTGGGGAGTCCACTTAGAAGATCAATGAACAATGAGTTAATGTAGTTGGAATTTGAAATGCCTACCTAAAACCTTTTGTGTTTCTCGAACAATCAAAGTTGGGGTAATGAGAAGTGTAATATAGAACATTGACACTAGAATATCAAGAAACATGATATTATTAAGCCAATTGTGAGGGATATTGGGATTAGATACAATAGTGGGAGACTAAATCATAATATTTATTTATTTACCTAAATTTTGTCAAATAAAGTAATAAAATTAATCTTATTTTATTTTGTAGAAACAACACTAAAATGAAATCAAACATGTCATTTTGATCCATACTTGAGAAGGAAAACCTTCTCACCGGCAAAAAATTAAAATAGTGGAAAAGAATCATATATGTCATTGTTATTAATGAAACGAAATTGTATGTTCCATAAGAACCATTACCATTTTTTCCTAGAAATGAGGAAAGTTATGAAGAACCATCTCCCTAGGAGAAACATCTAAATAATGATACAACTATTTAGTGATTCATGATATCATCCATGTCCAACGAGTTGTTAAATCACCATGAGGATATGGATATCAAGAGTATGATTTCACAACAAGGGGATCTCTATAAAGATAAATTGAGACAAGATAATAATGAGATCTCCAATTCTTTGTTCACAACTAATCATGGAGAGTCTATGATAACTATCCCTCATGTAGTCTATCAAATCAGCTACATTAAACACTTGGACATCTTAGGGATTAAATTCGTATATGAGTTGTGTATGGATCTCATACTTTCATCACAACCTAAGACCTTCTCCAGTGTTATTATTAATTATAATACGAACAATAATGAGAAGAGCCTTTTGGAATATCTGAACTTGATTCTCAAAGTAGATAAGGACATGGGGTGTGACAAACCCACATATCATATGGTGAATAATAAAAAGAAGAGATATGAAAAGGGTCCCAAGTCCTATAAATAGTCTAAATCTTTTATGAACCATCCGTCCAATAAATGGAAGATTCAATGAAAGGGATAGGGAAATGAGGTAGTTTTTTATACAGTTTGAAAGTCAAGACACTGGATGAATAACTATCCCTAAAATTCATTTTAAAATAAAGGTATTTTCTTATCAAATGAAATCCTTCTATATCTAATCAATTATTATTAGATACAGATTTTTGTTCTCACATCTGTATCCAAATAAATGAACCTATTAGAATCCATAATATTTCCAGATGAGTGGTGGATCTATTCTTTGTCAACGGTTAGAGGATAACTGCTCTAGCATTAGTGACTTCCACCTTTCATTTCCCACAAGAATTATTTTGGGTTTATTTGTTTGTTATTATATACCTATAGTTACCAAAAACATAATTTCAATGTCATGTTTAGATACAAATGGGTTTATATTAATGTTTTAAAATTAATGTTGTTTCTTTTATAAAGACAATATATGTTATAGTTTTTCACATTTAAATATCCGCCTATATGTAATAAAATAATAAAATAATGTGTTAGAAATTGATAAAAAAGCATGTTCAAATTACTCATATAACACCCAATTGTGAAATCATCGTCTTGATCAGGTTGATGAGAAGAGTTTGAAAAAGCGCTTCCAAGATATTTATTTGGACACTCCTGAGCTAAAACCACATAATAGATTTCATTGTTTTTTACAGAAAAAATGACCAATAAACCATTTGGTGGACATGGTGAAAGGACCACAAAGATTCTAGTATTTGTACACACTAATGTGTGTTGACAATTTCTAGTGTAAGATATAGGTGTATATTTTTAGTTCTTAACTTTTACTGATGACTTGAGTAGATATGGATATATCTACTTGATGAGTAATATGTACGAGTCCTTTGATAAAATCAAGGTATTAAATAATGATGTTGAAATCATCTTGGTAAGAAGATAATGAAATATCAATCAAATCAAGGTGTAAAATATCTTAACCAAGAGTTCATTGAAATTATATTAAAAAAATTGGATTCTATCCCAACTAACTCACCCTTATAAAAGATAGAGAAATTGTTTTTGTGAGAGGATAAAACATACCCTATTTAGCATGGTAAGGATGATGATGACTCATGAAGATCTTATATTATTCTTTTGGGTGTATTCATTAGAAACTATGGAATACACATTAAACTATGTACCATATAAAGTGGAAAATGGAATTACCTTCGAGTTATGAAGTGTTGGGAAACCCATTTTTTGCATACACAAGAATGGGGATGTGAGGCATTTGTTAAGGCTTTTTCAGGGAACAAACGTGCACCCATGGACATGAGTTGTATCTTTATAGGGTATCCCAGGAAAAAAGGGATACTACCTATAGAACCCTTCAGACAATAAAGTGATTTCAATTAGAAAATCCTTCTATCTTGAGAGGGAGCACATCCTCAAAAGGGATTGTGGGAGAATGATTGACCTTGATGAAGTTGATGCTAAAGATTCAAATGATTTTCTGCAGGAAAGTATTCCACGTGTCCCTAGCGAAGATGTAGTTCCTGAAACACAAGTACTATGTAGTATTGTAATAGATATAATAGAACCATAATGATATGGTTTTCTGGAAACTTAAGATTGTGGCTCATTATTGGTTAATAATGATGAACCTATATACTATGAAGAGGATGTAGAGATCTAAGAAGATATAAAAAGTATATAATATATGAATTCTCAAATGGATTCCATGTATTAGAACCATGTTTGGCTTCTTCTCAATATACCATTTTATGTAAATCATATTTGATGAAAATTTTAATTCAAGAGGAAACTAGACATGGAAGTTAAAGTAAGTACCTATAAAGAAAAGCTATTGGTGAAAGGGTTTAAACCGCATCATGTAATTGAATAAAATGAAACTTTTTTCCAATTTCCATTTTTTAATTCATTAGAATCACAATTAAAATAGTAGCTTACCATTAGTATGATATTTGGAAGTTTGATGTAAACACATCATTACATGATGGGAACCTTAATGAAGATGTAGATATGACACAACCAGAATGGTTTGTAACTATATGTGATTCCAAAATGATTTTCAAGTTGGAAATATCCATTTATGTATTGAAGAAATCATTCAGGTCATGAAACATTTGTTTTGATGAATCTTTAAAAGAATTTTGTTTCATTAACAATAAATGTGAGACGGGTGTTCACAAGAGGTTTAATGGTAGTGTGGTCAATATCCAAGCTGTATATATAGATGAAATATTACTTATTTGAAATGACATAACATAAATGAAATCAGTTAAGGACTAGTTAAACCGGTGTTTCTCCATGAAGGAATTTGTTGAAGTGGCCTATATTCTAGGGATCAAGATCATTTGTTTTACATCTAAGAGGATTTTTGGACTATTTCAAAGTACATTTATTGACCAGATATGAAAGAAAGTTGGTATGGAACCAACCAAGATGGTGATTGGTTCTTTTGTCACATGGTTTACATCTTTCTAGGAAAATTTGTCCCCATACACAATAAGAGAATGAGAGAACGAGTAAGATCACATATGATTTGGTGATATGATCAATCATTTATTCCACATTATACACTAGACATTATGTTGCCTATGAATTTATCATGCTTGGAAGATATCAAGAAGATCCAAGAAAAAAACATTTGACTGTTATTAAGACTATCCTTAATTATCTGAGAAAAATGAAGGATATATTAATGGTGTCTGGAGGAGATAAGGGTCTGGTCATTAGGGGTTATACTGATGTTGGTTTTCAGATAGATTAGAATGATTGAAATCACAATCAGTATATGTTTTATTTCTCAACAAAGGAACTATGGCCTTGATGAGTTCACAGAGGCCAATTGTCATTGATTCTATAGCAGAGTCTGAGTATATAGTGGCTTCTAGTGCTACCAAGGATGCCATTTGGATGCAAAACATTGTCTAGAACCATGATTTGTTACCTAATAATAGTGAAAAAATCATGTTTTACAGTGATAACATTGTAGTGGTGTCTCTTTGAAAAGAGCCAAGGTCACACCAACGGACAAATCATATAGTGTGAAAGTATCACCTCTAGAAGGATATCTATTATAGGGGTAAAGTTGTAGTGAGCATAGTACCCTTGGATGATAACATCGTGGATCCCTAGATTAAGGAACTATCTCCATAAAATCATGAGTGTAATGTGAGAACTAGCGGACTGAAGATTCTTAAGAGTTGGATCTTGTGCTAATGGGTGTTTGTGGGAGTTGTTGTCATATAACAAACTTATTTGTACTTTATGATAAACTCAAATTCATGGTTTTGAATATTAATAGACTACTTTTCACACCATGATTGTTCTTCTATATAACATCATTAGTGATAATGTCTTAAGAGTGGTTGTCTCACTAAAAGTTCATACCAATTCCCCACTATAATAAGAACCTAGAAGTGTAATGACAATATTATTTAATATTTGTTCTTTATCCAGATGATATCATTTGTGGGACACAAATTTTATAGTCTATCAGGGGTGGAGAAAAAATGGACCTTTAGGAACCTTTCTATGGTGTACCCCCTTGGTAATATCCATTAAGATATTATGAGAATGAGAACATCCATTATGAAATACACATTTCTATGTGTCCTTGGAGGTTCCAATCTAAGGACGTGTTTATTGGTCCTTAGACATTAAAATTATTATTAACAAGTAATATTTATTTAATGAGTAATGTGAGAAAGGATTTGTCCCATTTGTACTTTAATATAAGTTAATATCTCAATCCATTTGATGGATATAATATACCCTAAATAATTTATTTTCATAGTAATCAATTGGAAATATTTGTTTTTGGAAATTCAATGAAAGACATATCGAGCATATAGGTTTATAGAACTAGCATGCAACCTGCCCAATTTGATATTTTATAGTCAATGTAATATATTACACAGTATGCATTATTATGAGGTTACATGTCATTACATCATTAACATATTTATCTATGGGTTTATTTTTGTGTTTCTAGATGTTAATCATGTTCTTTAGGCTGCTTCACCAAATGCTAATGAGAAAGAGGCCTAGATGGCCACACACTATGTGTATCCAGAATCTTAGTTAAATAATTTATTATTATTCATTATTTAATATATTGAATAAATATTATTCCCATACATGGTTTAACAATTATTCATGTATTCTTCATCACAAATAATTATTTATTTTCTATTTAGTAATTATAAAATTTATTTTTTTACTGCTGAAGAATGTATTGATATTTATTTAATAAATAAACAAACATTATTCAAGGCCCGATAACTATTGTGGAGGAATGGAAGACATAGTTTAATGGTCTAGTGAGAAATGATAAAATTTAGTATTATTTAATTAAACAGTATTTCATTTTAATTTGTAAGTTCAGCGCATGTCAAGAAATAAAAATATTATTATTATTATTTCACTAGGGGGTTTTCTTGGATTAAATAAATAATAAGGGTTCTTTTTCAATTATTTTATTCTAAACCTAGAATTATAAATACCCAATTATGTCATTTTTTCACATAATCTTGTTTGGTTTCCCACCAAAATCTTGTAGAATTGTCACAATCCTAAAGAGATCCCCCTCTCCAATAATACTCCCCAGAATGGTGAGCTATCCTCTTCCATAAAAACAATGATAAACTTTTGTAAGATATTTTCAATGTGATCAAGGTGGATGATGCAAGAACAAGGATCCTATGTGTTATCACCCGAAGACACCATTAGAAACAAATGGAGATTACTAGAACATGTGTGTTTCCCCACTAGAATAAAAATATATTTGGTTTCTACAACATAATGATGGTGCACATAGATCTGTTTCTAGATGAATCAATGATGAAAAATTTCCTTAGTATAAATTCTTCTTCTAATTTAAATCATTATAAAAAATATGTGTTGATGTTCACTCTCTCAGTTTATATACATTTATTCTCTTTTTATTTATTTTTCTCAATTATGTGGATCATGGAATTCATCGTCTTATAGATCTCAGATTAACCGATGGATATGAAAAAATTAAAGCTCGGCACCACCCATCACAAACTTCTGTTGCACCCAGAAACCACACTTTTTTCATTCGATCTATGTACCAAATGTGGCATTTATGTTTTTATTTTCTAGAAAAAAAATATTGTGTATTGATGTAGTGACACTTATTTTTCACTCTTCTGTGGAAAATAAATCTTATAAAATCCTTATAAAAAATAAATAAATCTTTTTGACCCCTGGGATAACACTTATGGTTTTCCATTTCGTATGAAATGACTAAACAAATGTCAAAAGAATTTATTATAATTCAATATGTTAATTTTTCATTTTTTGATGAAATATATTCCTAATGACTCTTACACACATTGGTAGATCTTCTTTATTTTTCAAACACAATGTGACCCTTAACGAGATGACTCATATAAACCACTTCAATTTATCATTACAAACATAAGAGTATCACTTAAAGACTTTTCCAATTCCTAATAAGTATAACCAAGTTACTATAATGTATAGAGTAAGACTTTAGGACTTTCCCATAATCTAGACTATAGCTTGGATTACTCTTTGGCATAATGTTAGATACCCTAACAAAAATTACATAGAGAAATTAATATTTACCTAAAAAGCATATTGTTTTTGAATTACTACAAATATTATATAATATATACAAAAATAACTTTGGAACATTTTTTATAGTTTTAATAAAATTCATATTGACTTCCAAACATCTATTTTACTTTTAGATTCTCTTCTCATGTTCTAGATAACATCCACAAATATTCACTTGCACATTTGAAACAACAACCATGAAAATCAGAACATCCAAAACCTCAACCAAGACAATTTCATGTATCTTCTATACTACTAAAAAACATACCTTAAAGAACAACAAATTCTCTTCTAGAATAATTTTTATAATTATTAGATCAAAAAACATACCTATTTAAAATTAAATCCATTACAAACAATGTCAAATGGTTGACAAAAATTCAAAATCCTATGAAAATAAAACCAAATATAAACAATCAAAAATATTTAATTATATTAGAAAATATCCCCCCACCCTTGGAATTTTTTGGAAACACTATCTTGAGAAAAATATTAATCAAATAATTTAATACAACTCAGTCACTTCAAA
The DNA here is from genome assembly GCA_963277665.1 of Viscum album. Classification (NCBI taxonomy): domain Eukaryota; kingdom Viridiplantae; phylum Streptophyta; class Magnoliopsida; order Santalales; family Viscaceae; genus Viscum; species Viscum album. The sequence goes on along the minus strand of OY728133.1, from coordinate 237,971,445 downwards.
ATGATCTCACATGTTGTATTTTACACCATCCTACAAACTTTTTATATTCATGATTTTTTCCATAATTTATTTCGATTAATCATCCCCACAAGGACATAAAATCCAAATCAAACCACCATTTATGAGGAAATAAAACTTATTACAATACACCCACATATTTCTTCTTGAATTCAAATAGCACAAACTCCAACTCATTGATAACTATTATTATGGGATAAAACAATAATCATCTTATTTGGATGTTGAATCCAAAATATATTCCATATAAGTCTTCTCCTATAAGTAACATATTTATATAACCAATTAATCTATTATCCCTTTTGGAAAAAAAACTTTTTTCACTAAATATTGTTATAATAGAATCTGAATATTGAATGATACTTCAATACTATCATAATTTCATCTCAATATAATGTTTTTCACCACCTATAACCCATAATTTGATATTTTTATAATATTTCATAAAACTTCACCAATAGTGGATTCATTGTCAAAATGTTTTTAATAAGTGATCTCTCGAACATAGGAGTGAACCTTGAACAAAACTTATAAACCAATTGAGTAAGAAATTTGTATAAAAAATAAGAGATTAATCAAACAATATCACTAATTTTAGTTAAACCCACTAACATCTATACGATAAATATAATAAAACATTTTACATTCTATTAAGTAACTCTTCCTATACTCTCAAGCACACTTTTACAAAAAAAATAGTGAATAATTTTGAATTTCATGATGTCTGAGTCATATAAAATTTCAATTCTACTAATCAATTTATTACAATAATTCTTCTGAAAATTTTCAAAATTTAACCAACTTTATAAAAATTGATTCTACTTATTAGACTATATTCATTCATTTATCAGTCATTTTTCATCCTTGTTTGATGTGAATCCATTTTTATATGCTTAAATACAAACTCCCGAGACCTTATGATCCAAATCACTAACTATGGAATAAATATTCAATATGAAATTCATCAACCGAGAAACATTTTATATCCTAAAAAAATTCATATGATATAATCTGTTAGATCCCTTATCATATTAAAAAAATTTAATAAAATTATTCTTGTTCCCACTTTCTATTAGGAGAATCTTTACCCATTTTTATGGTCTAATGAAAATTTATTAATGTGTTATGTTATTATGATCACTTCAACTTGACCTTGGTTACACTTGTTGAACACTTTTTGATAATACTTATAATTATATAGGGTGTTCCCTAATACTTCTTTTTTTATTTAATATTACAAAATTTCTCACATATACTACATAGTATATTCAATTGTAAATTTGAATCATTTAAAAACATTAATTTAATCCTTCAATGTATCTTCCCCATGGATCGAATGCCCCCAAAAACCTAAACCACTTCAATAATAATTATTGTGTTTTAAATACATGGGGATATGTGAAACATCCATACTCTATAGTTTGAGGAAGATAGTGATTCAATATAGAAAACCAATTTTCTTTTTCCTTTCAATATTAATTCCTTACTTTGGTTAAAAATGGTTTGTATAGAATTAAACATCACTTAATTTTCCATGGGTTTCATCTTCTATTCATTGTAAAAAAAATATAGGTCACTCCTCCTTGTGTAATATTAGTAACAATGATATCTTTCTAATACATAGTTTTGAATTTTATTTTCCAAATCCTATTTCTAACATCTCTATACAATCAAGAATTAATTGGCTTCATAACACATAGTTTTTATTCCAATGCTTATTTTGAAAGATATTTATCAGATTTAGAACCACCATAACTCTTTTATTATTTCCAAATATTCTTCATGAATATGTGTGGAATTTTTAGCTTTGAAAAAATTTTAAATGTATTCTCAGCATACATCCACCATGGTTATCTTCTTAATAAAACCGTTTAAATATATTTCCATGCAGAATATATTTTTCATTGAATGTATGCAACACCCCAAGATTTTATGAGATATATTATTTTTAATTTCTTTGATGTCTTCTATTATACACTACACCATGATTATCTTGTACTATACGCAACACTGTATTATCTTGAAGTATATGAAACACTATTCTTGGCTCGTTTTACACACAATTTTAAGTTCGTTTTGTGGAAAAATTTTGAAACAACATTAACTATAAATTTTGTATAATGTATAAATGAAATAAAATTTGATTTTTTTATACACAACACCAGACGGAGCATTCAATACATTTAGCCCTGACTTGTCTTTCATAACACGCAATCAAGACCTTCTTCGATAGCATGTGTAGTACGCAATACCGAGTTTCACTAAACTTGATATTATTATAATATTATTATGAACTAGCCATTATGAATAGTAAAACCCACTTTTTGAAATTTTATAAATTTTATCTTTAGAAAAGGCCTTCATTTTTGGATTCAAAATATCGAAATTAACCAAGGGTAAATTTTTGGTATTTCTCTGAAAAAATTCAATTTTTGAAGAATAGTGAAAACACTGGGTTACTATTTAAAAACCAAATTTTTATTTAAATAATTATTTATTTTATTTAAATTTATTATAGGTCAAATTTGATACATAATAACTATATATGTTCAATGTAATTCATTGGAGTCATTTTATAAGAATTTTAGATATATAAAAATTTTATTGATCTTTTCACCGTCTTTTACCCACCTCCTAGGAGCATTTACAATTGTACATAAAACATAATTTTCCCGCTTCTATAAGTTTAATTTAAACAATCCTTGAGGCACGGTTAATATCAAGGAGTATAATGTGGTTTAATAAGATAAAAATAGATTTTGGTGAATAGTAACTTTTTACTTTTATTTACCAAGGTTAATAGTAATAGGGTAATTAAGGGTAAAAATTATATTATTATTACCCTAACATATGTCTTAATTCTATTTGATAAGTGTAAGTACACCAAAAAACAACCTTAGAAATAAAATATTACCCTTTAGGTCGACTTGGGTTATATTAGGACATGTATTATTATTTTTTTTAAAGAAGATTTAAAATAGTTACAATCAATGTTTAATAAATGAAAAATTTTTAATATAGGGTTATACATAAGATAAATTAGACTATAAATATTCATTAGAAATATAAAAATATTTACTACATAATGGGATTTTATTTATAACTCTTAGACATCAAATAATTCAATTTATTTATTTCAAAATGATGATGTAGTAATTAACTCATTAACGAAATATTAACATAATTGATGTTAGAAATACACAAAAAAATAATTTAAGACTTTTTATAAATAAAAAAAATATTTTAGGTTAATATTACATGTAAATATTGATTCAATTAACATTGTTCGAACTAATCATGCTGTTATGATTTTCACAAAAATCAATTACCAAATAGTGTCAAAATTGACATAAAATAGTTTTTAAAATAAATACTATATTATTAATTGTTATTATGTTCCTAAAAATATAAGGTTGTGTAAAATTACATATATAAGGTTATATATATTAATAATTAACAACTTATGGTTCTTTTGGCTTTTTATAGAATGTTTATTAACCATATATTATAACACAACAAGAAGACACGTTAAAAGTTAAATTATTTAATATAGAGTTAAATCTAAATGATATGGTTAAAATAGTAACCTAAACATGTCTAAAACCTATTTCTTGAGATTATTTTTACCCATACCCACCATATATTATAAATAAGTCACTTTGGATCCATTATAAACCGAATATCTCTTTATTATAAAATAATATTTTATGTTTTTCCCTAAAGTGCTCCTCTCCTACCTTTTAAAAGGGAACCTCCTCCCTCTTCTCGTTACACAATTTTGATCCTTCATGCTCGGCCAAACCCTACAAATTTCCCTTCCCAAATTCCCTATAAACATTATAGAGGTTATGGTCTCCCCAAAAGACCAACTCTAGTGGCTTAAGAGGAAGCTTAAAAGAGGTACGTTGAAGAAGAGGTAACCTCTTCTACCGATTCTTTCCAGTTTCATTCTTCTTCAACTTCTTCTTAATTAGTTGTCTCACTATAAAGTAATAAAATAAGTATCAATAATATAATTATATATTATTATATATATTAAACAACCAAACTTCACCATCTATCCATCCTATGGAAAATGAAATTGTCACGCGTGTGTACGTACGGAATACCGTCTCCACACTGTGGTGTAATCTTTTTTTCAACCACCACCTTACTTGGATGGGTATAATGGTGTAAAAAATTAATATATATGGTTATTATAACATCATATGGATTCTGAGATATTATATCATCCTCTCTAATTACATTTATTAATTTTGGGAATGATATCATCGCTTGTGTGTACGTACTGATTACCGTCTCCATGACGCGATAAGATTGATTCTCCATGTTAACCGTTCAAGAATAATTATAAAGTATATATAATGAATAATAATTAAATGTATTACATAATAGAGCTACCTGATTTATGTATATATATATATATGTGTGTGTCATCAACTTACTTCCATTCAAGTCAATAATGAAAGGAAAACAGCGTTCATGCGTACGTACGGCCTACCGTCTCCATAAACGGTGTATTTCATTTCCTCATTTATATATATATATATATATATATATATATGGAATATATATAATATATAAATCATGATTTACATTCTGGAAGCAAGTAAATAATGATATAGGTAATAATAATATCATGAAAAACATGTCCAAACATGCACAATAAATAAAACGATTTCACCCAAAACACTTCTTTAACATGGAATTTACAAAAGAACGGGTAATATAATGTCATATGTGAAACATATATGATATCATAAAAATGAATATGATTCAGTAATAAGTAAATGACATTATTTAAATCATTATACAGGATTTTTTGATATGTATGAAGCATATCGGACCTAAGGTAAGGGATAATTTTACGAATCACTTTTTTATCCGAGATTGCTTATACGTAAGTATTTACTGGGGTTATATTTTTCATCCATTTCCATATAAAATGTTTTTCATAAAGTTTCTAATATTCTTCCATATATTTTTAAAGTCATGTTTACCCCTCTTTGACATTTACATTGTGTTATGGAAATAATCTGTCTTTTTTTACCATATAAGGATCTTTTTGACTTTTCCAGTAAAAGTATGAGGAGAATGTTTTTTTAACTTATACAGAATGACCATATTTTTACAGTTTCATAATGCCTAATTTTAATGAAGATTATTCTACAAGTTTTCATGATTATTTTCAACCAAATCATTTTCTTTTAAAATTTCATGACATTTTGAGAAAAAAAAATTATTTTAAAGAAGAAAGGATATTTTCCTCAAGAATGCATTTCTAGTGTTTTATCAAAACTATTTTTCCATATAAGATGACATTATTAAGTATGTTTATGTTTCATGTAAAATTTATCTATTTTTTACATGGTTTGATTTTTTCTTTTGATGAAATGATATCTTTTTCTTTTATATGGATTATGTTATGATGGGATGACATTTATTAAATCCATTTTATTCATTGGGTTATTATGAATGGTGTATGTTTATTTTGTGGTACAAGTAAAAATGATTTAATTCTGAGATGGGTGGGACCTATATCTCCCTCCAATTCATTAGGTAATGATTTGTATCTCATGAGATTGATATGGATGGAATGGTAAGTTAATCTGGTTTAGTGATACAGGACTAGAATGAGGTGTGAACTCGATTCAGCAAGGGACTTTATCCCCTAAGATATTCATGGAAGCAATGACTTGGCTACTATGGAAATCATATCATGTGCATAAGGGTTTTCCACAAATTAGATGTATTATTACTATTCTATTTTTTCATGATTGATGTTACTTTATGATATATTCCTTATGTACAACTAATATTTATGTCATGTTAATGTTTTTACGTTCAAATGATTATGGATTGTTTTATGTTCTATATTTTTTCCCTTACTGAGCATTGGAGCTCACTCTTTTTATGTTTTATTTTCCCCAGGATATAAAGAAATGTTTCAGGTAAGATAAAAAAAGGGGAAGATCATTATGGGAAATGTTGAAGATCTTTCACCGTGATTAGAATATTATGTTCCTAGTTTCCAAAGACTCTAAACTATTACGGTCCTTGGATGTTTGTTTTTGTTATATATTAAGTATTCTGCAAAATTAATGTAATTTCCATGTACGTCATGCTTTGGGTCTCTAAAGTTGGTATCAGAGTAAATGTTTAGTTAACCTTTATAAACTATTATTCGAAAACATTAGTGAGATACCTAGAGATATATCTATGGTATAGGGATGTCCCTAAAGTTAAGTATAAGTATAGGTTATAGTCTTATAATTATGGTAATGATATTATAATTAAACCGAAGATGTTAGATATTAAAGGTACTCCCTATTTATTATATTGTTTTCCTATCATGATTTTGCCTCTCACACTATTCTTTTTGGGGTCTAGATGATAGTTGGAACCTACAGGAACTGTTTTGATCAATGTAATGGATGATTCAGTGATTTTCCTTTTGAACAAACCAACGTTATGGTAGATGGAGTGAAAAATATTATTTCTATACTTAAACAATCTATGAATCATTCTCGACATCCAAAAGAGTAGAGAAGGGAACAATATTCTATAGAGTCCTTCATGAGGAAGTGCCCAGCTTCTTTAAGTGGTTCTTCTGATACACTTGTTGTTGAACAATAGATCAATACCATTGAAAATATATTTTACATAATTCACTGTTCAGAACATGAAAAGGTCATTTTAGTTGTTTACCGTTTAGAAGGTGAAGAAGACTAGTGGTGGACTCTAGTTAAGAATACAAGGCCCCAAGATGAAATTGAATTCATGGAATTGAATGAGTTAAAGAACTTGTTTTTCAATAAGTAATTCACTCATATTCTTCGAACAAAGATGGAGAAGGAGTTCCTTGAGCTTAAGCAAAAGGATGATGAATCTATTGGTATATACTAAGCAAATTTTTCAAGGCTTGAAAGGTATGCATATGGATTTATCATTCAACCTGAAAGTAAAGTTGATTGATTCTTCAATGGCTTAAAACCAAGTCATCGAAGGGCATTAGCTATAAGAGACTTCAGTAGCTATGAATAAATTGTGTGTTGTGCTATCAAGGTAGAACTAGAAGTTGGGGTTTCATATCCATATCATGGTTTTGACAAGAAACGAAAGATGGATTTCAAGGAGAAATCTCAAAACAATGGTGAAAAGAAGATGAATGTTTCTTCATGTATAATGTGCGGAATGAAGCAGGGTGGAGACTGTCTAAAAGGTACTAGAAAATGTATTAAGTGTGGAAAAGAAGTTCATCGAGCAATTGAGTGTCGAAGTAATGGGAAAAAGGAATCTAATGATGTGAATAGGGAAAAGACTGCAAAGAACCCACCACCAACACTTCAATGCTACAATTTCCAGGAAATGGGGCATTATGCTAACCAATTCTCTAATACAAGGGTTAATGATGATCGACTTCAGCGGCCTCTTAAGGAAAAGGAAAAAAGGAATGTCACATACGATCACTTTTAGCAATATTGAGTATGAAAATGATGTGGTTGAATGATTATGTGTTCATATAAAGGGATTCCAAAATAATGTTGTGGAATTTCATTTATAGTATTGTGGAACATTGGAATATCGATGTAATGTTTTATTGTGGTTTTCGATAATTATATGGTACAGGTAACCATGAAAAGTGATTAAAATATTTTTGGAAAGTAAATGATTTGCGCATAATGAATGGATAATGAGGAAATAATATGATCATGAGCTCATGATTAATATTAGGACTAAGTGATATCATGGTTTGAGTATGTAGAGTTTTTGGGATTTTGGTTTTTGGAAAGAGTTAACTTTTATCTACATTCATGTTTTCACTAAGGTTCAATGGGTATTCATGTTTCAATAGAATACATGATTAAGGAATTCAGATGTTTGTAATTTGAACAACAAGATATACATATATCTTATGATATATGGGTGATAAATGATTGTATTTAATTATTGGTATATAACCTTTCTAGAAATTTTATTATTTATACTATGAGATTGGACAAAAGTATTTTGGATAAACCAAAATATTTGAATAGATTAAGTTAGACATCAGATATTATTGTTTAAGGCTAGAACTTTTTGTTATGATAAAATAGTATAGTTTTAGAAAAAGGAAATCCCATTGGACAAGTGACAACTTGTCACGTCGGACAAGGATGCGGGAATCGAACCCACAACCGAAGTGTGACAGGCCTTTATTGCATACCACTGGCCTACAGGAAGTCCCTAGTTAGTAGAAACTAGTTTTATTTTATTAAGCGCTATGAAAGATGAAGTATAAGTCCATTTCTGGAACCATATAGGATTACTCTCACCATAAGATGGACTTACAACGTTTCCTAACCTTATGTTTGAGATAGATGGAATGACCTATAATTCTATCACGCGACCTACTTGTAGAGACCCGAAGCTTGACGTACATGGACATTACATTACATTTGCGGAATACTTAGTACATAACAAAAACACACACACAAGGATCGTAATAGTTTAGTGTCTTTGGAAACTCGGAACGTAATCTTCTAATCGTGGTGAAAGATCTTCAACATCTCCTATAAAGATCTTCCCCTTTTTTTACCTAAAACCTTTCTTTATATCCTGGGGAAAAGAAAACATGAATGGGTGAGCTCAAATGCTCAGCAAGGGCAAATAAAGGAAATAAAAATCATATCATATATTTTTGAAAATAAAAACCAGCAAAAGAGATCATAATATCTTAACATTGAATAAATCATAGAAGTGAAAATGAGATCCCCATAATCATAACATAAAACTTGAAACTTTGTGGCATGCACACATAATCATGGAAAATCATTTCTTGTTAGTCATGACTCATTGCCAAGACTATCTTAGTGGACAAAGTCCCTTTCTGAACCGAGTTCACTCCTCGTTTCAGTCCTGTATCACTGAACCGAAATAACCTTCCGTTCCAGCCATGTCTATCTAATGAGATATAAAATCTTTACCCAATGCATTGGAGGGAGATATAGGTCCCACCCATCTTATAATGAATCCTTTCTTATGTGTGCCACATAATCATAAATCATACATCATCGCATAACACATGTAACAAAAATGGGATTCTTGAAACATCATGACATCATAAAACAAATATTATAAGATAAAAATATTTCCATCACAACATAATCAAACCAATATAATAATAGGGATAAAAACAGAACCCTTTTATTATCTTAGATGGAAAATAATTTTGATAAAATACTTGAACTCCATTCTTGAGGAAAATATCCTTTCTACTTCAAAAACACTTTTCCTTTCTTAACATGTCATACAATTTTAAACTAAAAGAAGTTGATTAAAAATAATCTTGAAAACTTTTAAAGGAATATTCTTGGAAATAATGTTTTAAAAATCCATTCATGTCGTATAAGTTAAAAAAACATTCTTCGTACTTTTGTCGGAAAAGTCAAAAAATACCTCGTACGAAAAACGACAAAAGATTCCTTTCATACATATTACTAAAAACTCACCGAAGGGTAAAAATGGATTTAAACAATTGTAGTTGGATGGAAATAATATTACATATTGATGAAACATGGATGTGGATGATAAAATACACCCCAGTAAATGCCAAACTAAAAACAATCTCGGATAAAAATGAGATTGTGATATTTTCCCTTACCTTAGGTCCGATTAGCTTTGTACGTGTCCGAAGCTCCTATATAATGGTTTAAATAATGTTATTGACTTATTCCAGAATCATACATATTGATATGATATCATATATGGTCATATTCTTAGCTTCTTGTTAGTAATATTTCATTGTTACTTGTTACTCGGGTATTTATTGCCTTTTGTTCTTATGCGTGTTTTGCCGAATACATTCTTATTCTTATTTTAAGGTTATAGATACCTTATATACAGAATTTTATTATTGTAACATATATCATATTTATTCATTCAATTCATTTATATAATTACTATGTAATGATGATCATGTAGAACGAGTCGCATCACATCGTGGAGACGGTATTCCGTACATACGCACGAGTGATGATATCGTTCCTATGATCGTGGAACTGTATTGGAGTATATATATATTATTTCAGTATCAATATTAATTTATAATAATCATAAATAGTTACTCATTACACCATTATACCCATCCTTGTAAAGTGATGGTGGAAAAATAGATTACACCACGGCGTGGAGACGGTATTCCGTACGTACGCACGCGCGGTGATTTCATTTTTCCGTGGGATGGATAGAAGGTGAATTAGGGTTGTTTCATATTTATAATAACATATCAGTATGTAAGTAATACTGATGTTATTACTTTATCCTGAAACAACTAAAGAAGAAGAAGTTCAAGAAGAAAGAAATTGAAAAGATCGGTAATGGATATTACCACTTCTTTGGAACGCCTCTTTGAATCCTCCACTTAGGGAACTATGATTGGTCTTTGAAGAGAACCAGGACCTCTAGGATTATTCTAGGGAAGTGGAGAGGAGAAAATGGTAGGGTTTGGCCGAGCTTGAGTGTTCAAATTGGTGTGAGGAGGAGGGGGAGGAGGTGCCCTTTTATAAGGGAGGAGAGGGGCACCTTAGGAATATCTCAAAATATTATTTTATATTAAAGTAAAAATCGGTTTATAATGGTTCCAAAGGGTCTTATTTCGAAGATAAAGTGGGTATGGGTAAAAATCCTATCAACCAATAGGATTTAGACAAGTTTAGGTTATTATTTTAACCTTATCAATTAGATTTAACTCTAAGTTAAATAATTTAACTTTTACCGTGTCTTTTAGTTTTCTTTCACTATATGGTTAATACACTTACTATAACATGCCAAACGAACCCCAAATTGTTTATTATTAAAATTTATATCCTTATCTAAGTCATTTGGCCGAACCTTAGATTTTTAAGAATAAAATAACAATTAATAAAATAATATTTGATTTAAAAACTATTTTGTGTCAATTTTGACACTATTTGATATATGATTTTTGTGAAAATCATAACAGATTTATCTGTTCGAACCAAGTTGATTAAATCAACACTAATATATCATAGTAACCTATAAAATTAGTGTAATTCATAAAAAGTCTCAAATTATATTTATTTTGGTGTTTATAACATTAATTATGTCAATATTTCATTAATAAGATAATTACTGCATCATCATTGTGTCATAAATAAATTAAATTATTTGATGTCTAAAAATTAAAAATAAAATACCATCATGTAGTAAATCTTTTGAGCTTTCTAATGAAGATTTAAAATCGAATTTATCTTATGTATATCCCCATATTAAAAATTATTTACTTATTAAACTTTCATTTTAACTATTTTAACCCTTCTTTAAATAAATTAATAATAAATGTCCTAATCTAATCCATGTGGGCCTAAATGGTCATATTTTATTCCTAAGTTTGTTTTGGGTCGAATTAAACTTGTCCAATAGAATTAGGACATGTGTTAGGGTAATATTAATATCATATTTACCCTTAGTTACCCTATTTACTATTAACCGCGGTTAAAAAAAGTAAAAAGTTACTATTCACCAAAAATTATTTTCATCTCATTGAACCACATTTTACTTACTGACATCAACCGTGTCTCTCGGATTTTTTGAAATTCCATTCACAGAAGCAGTAAAATTAAGTTTTATGAAAAATTCAGTTTTTTAACTACCACTTAGTAGTTTCACTATTCATCAAAAATTGATGTTTTTCAGAACAGTGCCAAAATTTCATCCCAAGCTAAATTTGATACTCCGAATCCAAAAATGAAGTCCATTTTAAAATTTCTAAAATTTAAAAAGTGGTTATTACTATTCATAACGGCTAGTTTTAATAATATTTTAATAGCATATTATTGTTTCGTGAAACTCAGTATTACGTACCACACACGCTATCGAGGAAGGTTGCGATTGCGTGTAATGCAAGGAAAGTCAAGGATGCGTGTTGTGCAAGCACCTTTTGGTGTAGTGTACAACACAAGACATTATTGAAATAAAAAAGAATATTTTTCATAAAATCTCGGGCTGTTACATTCTACCCCCCCTTAAAATGAATTTCGCCCTCGAAATTCATCGGGGTTATAAATAGTTTACTATTCAAAAGTTTCTTTAATAGAAACCCACATCGTAAAAAGGAATACCAAAACATGGCTTTAAAAACTAATGTATGAAATGTAACGATTACCCAAATAACCTAATCACTGGGTTTCCACATAGGTGAAAATATGGATATGGAAGAGAAATCTAACTATCATGTTCTGATGGAGAGTGGTAGAGAACATGGCTATGGAAAAGCTAGTAATCACAAATCCATAAATTTGTGACGATCTAAGGTACCATCTGATTCATCAGGTATAATATCACTAGGACAACATTTTTGGTTTTCAATATTGTTTCCCTAAAGTTGAAAATTTGAATTAGAATAAATACTTTCTTTATTTTGGTACAATCTCACTGTCGTTCATGCCTTGAACAGTTTCCACTTCATCTCTTAAATAAATGAAGTTGAATTTGTTATTCGTGAAGTGTTAGCAGATCATGTCATAGAATGACGGGTCATTCCATCTGTCTCAAAAGGTTAGAAAAATTTATATACATAAGTCGATCTATAGTGGGATTAATCATATATGGTTCCTAAAATGGGCTTATACATCATATATCATACTGCTTAATATAATAACACTAGTTTCTACTAAACAGGGACTTCCTGTAGGTCAGTGGTAGGCGATAAAGGCCAGTCGCACTTCGGTTGTGGGTTCGATTCCCACAGCCTTGTCCGAAGCGATGGGTTGTCGCCCGTCCTGCAGGTTGTCCTTTTTCTTAAACTATATTACTATAACATCCCATCAATAATATCGAAAAAACTTCTATCCTTAAACAATACTACCTTATGTCCAACATAATCCATTTCAATCTTTAGGCTTATCCATAATACTGCAGTCCACTCTCATAACATAGTGAAAACGATTACCAGAGATTTAATACCATCGTTGATCCCCATATATCATAAGATATGTCTTGTTGGTCACATTCCAGACATTCAAAGGCCTTAATCATGTACCCTCTTGAATACCCATTGAACCTTAGTGAAAACATGAATGTAGTTAAAAGTTAACACCTTCCACATACCAAAATCCTCAAAATTCTATATACTCAAACCATGATATCACTTAGTCCTTATATCAATCATGAGCTCATGAATACTATTAAACATTTCATTTTCTCGTGTTCCCTTCATTATGCGCATATCATCTTATTTCCAAAAAATATCTCAATCACTTTGAATACCACATCAATAAATATTGCAATACTCAATGATAAAACATTATTTTGGAATCCCATTACATAAACACTTAATCATTCCACCACATCGTTGTCATATTCAACATTGCCAATAGTGATCGCATGTGACTTCCCTTTGTCTTTTTCCTTCAGTGGTTGCTCATGTTGATCATCACTAACCCTTGGATTAGGGCATTTATTAGCATAATGCCCCATTTCCTTGCACTTGAAGCATTGAAGTGTTGGTGGTGCGTTCTCTGCAGTGTTTGCTTTATTCACATCATTAGAAACCCTTTTTCCATTACTTCGACACTCAGATGCTCGATGACCTTCTTTTCCACACTTAAAACATTTTCTAGTCCCTTTAAGACAATCTCCACCATGCTTATTTCCACACTTTGTTCATAAGGAAACATTCATCTTCTTTTCACCATTATTCTGAAATTTCTCCTTCAACTCCATCTTTCGTTTCTTGTCAAAACCATGAGATGGATATGTAACACCAACTTCCATTTCTACCTTGATTGCACAACACACAATTTCTTCATAGCTACTGAAGTCTCTTATATCTAATGCCCTTCGAAGACTTGGTTTTAAGCCACTTAAAAATATATCAACTTTACTTTCAGGTTGGATGATAATGCCAGATGCATACCTTGCAAGTCTTGTAAAATTCGCTTCGTATATACCAACAGATTCATCATCCTTTTGATTTAGTTCAAGAAACTCCTTCCCCATCTTTGTTCGAAGAATACGAGAGAAGTACTTATTGAAAAATAAGTTCTTGAACTCGTCCCATTCCATGGACTCAATTTCATCTCTTTGCCTTGTATTCTTGATAAGATTCCACCATTGATCAGCTTCACCTTCCAAACGATATACTGCTAAGATGACTTTATCATGTTCAGAACATTGAAGAACTGAAAATATCTTTTCAGTGGTACTGATCCATTGTTCAGCAACAAGTGGATCAGAAGACCCACTGAAAGAAGGTGGACGTTGCCTCATGAAGGACTCAATAGAATATTGTTCCCTTCTCTGCTCATTTGGAAGTCCAGAATGATTCATAGATTGTGTAAGTATAGCAATAAGATTTTTCACTCCATCTCCCATAACATTTGTTTATTCAGGAGGACAATCATTGCATTGTCCATTGCATTGATCAACACGGTTCCTTCGGGTTCCATCCATCATCTAAAACCCAAAAAGAATAGTGTGAGAGGCAAAAATCATGCTAGGGAAAACAACCAAATAAAGGGGAAGTACCTTCAATATCTAACATCTTAGGTTTAATTCTATGATCGTTAGCGTAGTTCTAGTACTATAACCTATACGTATACTTAACCTTAGGGACATCCCTAGACATACCGTAGAAATATCTCTAGGGATCTCACTAACGTTTTCGCATCCTAGTTTCCAAAGGTTGACTAAACCTTTCCTCTGATACCAACTGTAGAGACCCGAAGCTTGACGTACATGGACATTACATTACATTTGCGGAATACTTAGTACATAACAAAAACACACACACAAGGATCGTAATAGTTTAGTGTCTTTGGAAACTCGGAACGTAATCTTCTAATCGTGGTGAAAGATCTGCAACATCTCCTATAAAGATCTTCCCCTTTTTTTTACCTAAAACCATTCTTTATATCCTGCGGAAAAGAAAACATGAAAGGGTGAGCTCAAATACTCAGCAAGGGCAAATAAAGGAAATAAAAATCATATCATATATTTTTGAAAATCAAAACCTGCAAAAGAGATCATAATATCTTAACATGGAATAAATCATAGAAGTGAAAATGAGATCCCCATAATCATAACATAAAACTTGAAACTTTGTGGCATGCACACATAATCATGGAAAATCATTTCTTGTTAGTCATGACTCATTTCCAAGACTATCTTAGTGGACAAAGTCCCTTTCTGAACCGAGTTCACTCCTCGTTTCAGTCCTGTATCACTGAACCGAAATAACCTTCCGTTCCAGCCATGTCTATCTCATGAGATATAAAATCTTTACCCAATGCATTGGAGGGAGATATAGGTCCCACCCATCTTATAATTAATCCTTTCTTATGTGTGCCACATAATCATAAATCATACATCATCGCATAACACATGTAACAAAAATGGGATTCTTGAAACATCATGACATCATAAAACAAATCATATAAGATAAAAATATTTCCATCACAACATAATCAAACCAATATAATAATAGGGATAAAAACAGAACCCTTTTATTATCTTAGATGGAAAATAATTTTGATAAAATACTTGAACTCCATTCTTGAGGAAAATATCCTTTCTACTTCAAAAACACTTTTCCTTTCTTAACATGTCATACATTTTTAAACTAAAAGAAGTTGATTAAAAATAAACTTGAAAACTTTTAAAGGAATATTCTTGGAAATAATGTTTTAAAAATCCATTCATGTCATATAAGTTAAAAAAAACATTCTTCGTACTTTTGTCGGAAAAGTCAAAAAGTACCTCGTACGAAAAACGACAAAAGATTCCTTTCATACATATTACTAAAAACTCACTGAAGGGTAAAAATGGATTTAAACAATTGTAGTTGGATGGAAATAATATTACATATTGATGAAACATGGATGTGGATGATAAAATACACCCCAGTAAATGCCAAACTAAAAACAATCTCGGATACAAATGAGATTGTGATATTTTCCCTTACCTTAGGTCCGATTAGCTTTGTACGTGTCCGAAGCTCCTGTATAATGGTTTAAATAATGTTATTGACTTATTCCAGAATCATACATATTTATATGATATCATATATGGTCATATTCTTGGCTTCTTGTTAGTAATATTTCATTGTTACTTGTTACTCGGGTCTTTATTGCCTTTTGTTCTTATGCGTGTTTTGCCGAATACATTCTTATTCTTCTTTTAAGGTTATAGATACCTTATATCCAGAATTTTATTATTGTAACATATATCATATTTATTCATTCAATTCATTTATATAATTACTATGTAATGATGATCATGTAGAACGAGTCGCATCACATCGTGGAGACGGTATTCCGTACATACGCACGAGTGATGATATCGTTCCTATGATCGTGGAACTGTATTGGAGTATATATATATTATTTCAGTATCAATATTACTTTATAATAATCATAAATAGTTACTCATTACACCATTATACCCATCCTTGTAAAGTGATGGTGGAAAAATAGATTACACCACGGCGTGGAGATGGTATTCCGTACGTACGCACGCGCGGTGATTTCATTTTTCCGTGGGATGGATAGAAGGTGAATTAGGGTTGTTTCATATTTATAATAACATATCAGTATGTAAGTAATACTGATGTTATTACTTTATCATGAAACAACTAAAGAAGAAGAAGTTGAAGAAGAAAGAAATTGAAAAGATCGGTAATGGATATTACCTCTTCTTTGGAACGCCTCTTTGAATCCTCCACTTAGGGAACTATGATTGGTCTTTGAAGAAGACCAGGACCTCTAGGATTATTCTAGGGAAGTGGAGAGGAGAAAATGGTAGGGTTTGGCCGAGCTTGAGTGCTCAAATTGGTGTGAGGAGGAGGGGGAGGAGGTTCCCTTTTATAAGGGAGGAGAGGGGCACCTTAGGAATATCTCAAAATATTATTTTATATTAAAGTCAAAATCGGTTTATAATGGTTCCAAAGGGTCTTATTTCGAAGCTAAAGTGGGGATGGGTCGAAATACTATCAAACAATAGGATTTATACAAGTTTAGGTTATTATTTTAACCTTATCAATTAGATTTAACTCTAAGTTAAATAATTTAACTTTTACCGTGTCTTTTTGTTTTTTTTCACTATATGGTTAATACACTTACTATAACATGCCAAACGAACCCCAAATTGTTTATTATTAAAATATATATCCTTATCTAAGTCATTTGGCCGAACCTTAGATTTTTAGGAATAAAATAACAATTAATAATATAATATTTGATTTAAAAACTATTTTGTGTCAATTTTGACACTATTTGATATATGATTTTTGTGAAAGTCATAACAGAATTATATGTTCAAACCAAGTTGATTAAATCAACACTAATATATCAGAGTAACCTAGAAAACTGGTGTAATTCATAAAAAGTCTCAAATTATATTTATTTTGGTGTTTATAACATCAATTATGTCAATATTTCATTAATAATATAATTACTGCATCATCATTGTGTCATAAATAAATAAAATTATTTGATGTCTAAAAATTAAAAATAAAATACCATCATGTAGTAAATCTTTTTAGCTTTCTAATGAATATTTAAAATCGAATTTATCTTATGTATAAACCCATATTAAAAATTATTTACTTATTAAACTTTGATTTTACCTATTTTAACCCTTCTTTAAATAAATTAATAATAAATGTCCTAATCTAATCCAAGTGGGCCTAAATGGTTATATTTTATTCCTAAGTTTGTTTTTGGTCGAATTAAACTTGTCCAATAGAATTAGGACATGTGTTAGGGTAATATTAATATCATATTTACCCTTAGTTACCCTATTTACTATTAACCGCGGTAAAAAAAAAGTAAAAAGTTACTATTCACCAAAAATTATTTTCATCTCATTGAACCACATTTTACTTACTGACATCAACCGTGTCTCTCGGATTTTTGAAATTCCATTCACAGAAGCGGTAAAATTAAGTTTTATGAAAAATTCAGTTTTTTAACTACCACTTAGTAGTTTCACTATTCATCAAAAATTGATGTTTTTCAGAACAGTGCCAAAATTTCATCCCAAGCTAAATTTGATACTCCGAATCCCAAAATGAAGTCCATTTTAAAATTTCTAAAATTTAAAAAGTGGTTATTACTATTCATAACGGCTAGTTTTAATAATATTTTAATAGCATATCATTGTTTTGTGAAACTCAGTATTACGTACCACACACGCTATCGAGGAAGGTTGCGATTGCGTGTAATGCAAGGCAAGTCAAGGATGCGTGTTGTGCAAGCTCCTTTTGGTGTAGCGTACAACACAAGACATTATTGAAATAAAAAAGAATATTTTTCATAAAATCTCTGGCTGTTACACTATTAATACTTCGTGGAAGAAAAATTCATCTTAATTTCTTTAAGAGATGTAGTGAAAATTGATCAAGGCACAAACAACAGTAAGATTATACCCAAATAATGTATGTTTTTATTTTAATTCAAACATTCTTCAACATTAGGGAAACAGTTTTTAAAACCATTAATGTTTTCCTAGTTCCCTCATATCTGATGAATCAGATAGTACCATACATCATCACAAATTTATGGCTTTATCATTGTTGTCTTTTTCATAGCCATGTTCTCTATAACTCTTCATCTAAACTTGATGGTTAGATTTCTCTTCCATACCCATATTTTCACCTATATTCATCTATGTGGAAACCCAGTGATGAGTTACATTGGGTATCCATTATGTTTCTAATGATCCTTTTTAAAATACTAATTTACTATTCCTTTTTACAATGTGGGTTTCAATGAATGAAACTTTCAAGTAGTAAACTATTTATATCTCCAATGAATTTCGAGAGTGAAATTCATTTTTAGGGGGGTAGAATGTGACACCCCGAGATTTTATGAGATATATTATTTTTAATTTCATTGATGTATTCTATTATACACTACACCAAGATTATCTTGTACTATACCCAACACCATATTATCTGCAGTATATGCAACAATATTCATGGATCTTGTTACACACAATTTCAAGTTCATTTTGTGGAAATTATTCTATGCAACATTAAGTATAGATTTTGTTTAATGTATAAATGAAATAAGTTTTTATTTTGTTATATGCAACACCAAAAGGAGATAGCACTACACACAGCCCTGACTTGTCTTGCATTATATGTAATCAAGACCTTTTTTGATCGCGTGTGTAGTACGCAATACATGGTTTCACTAAATAAGATATTATTATAATATTATTATGAACTGGCCGTTATGAATATTAATACCCACTTTTTAAAATTATATAAATTTTATCCTTCAAAATGGACTTCATTTTTTGATTCGGAATATCGAAATTATCCTATGGTGATTTTTTGGTATTTTTCTGAAAACCTTCAATTTTTGACAAATTGTGAAAACACTGGGTTACTATTTAAAAACTGAATTTATATTTAAATATTTATTTATTTTATTTAAATTTATTTTAGGTAAAAATTGATACATAATACCTATATAGGTTAAATGTAATTCATTGGAGACATTTTATAATAATTTTAGATATATAAAAATTTTGTTGAACTTTTCACCGTCTTTTACCAACCTCCTAGGAGCATTTTTGATTGATCATATAACTTCATTTTACATCTTCTATGAGTAAAATTTTTAAAATATAAGATAAATGGTTAATAACAATGATTAAAATGTGGTTCAATAAGATAAAAATAATTTTTGGTGAATATAAACTTTTTACTTTTTTTTAGAACGGTTAAAAGTAAATAGGGTACTTAAGGGTAAATATAATATTATTATTACCATAAAATAAGTTCTAATTATATTGGATAAGTGTAAGTAGACCAAAAACAACCTTAGGAATAAAATATTACCCTTTAGGTCCACATGGATTAGATTAGGACATTTATTATTAATTTATTTAAAGAAGAGTTAAAATAGTTAAAATCAATGTTTAGTAACTAAATTTTTTTTAATATTGGGTTATAAAAAAGATAAATTAGACTATAAATATTAATTAGAAATATAAAAATATTTACTACATAATGTTATTTTATTTATAATTTTTAGACATTAAATAATTTAATTTTTTATGACACAATGATGATGTAGTAATTACCTTATTAATGAAATATTAACATAACTAATGTTATAAATACACAAATAAATGTAATTTGAGACTTTTTATAAATTAAAATGATTTTTCCAGTTAACATGACATGTTAATAGTTATTAAATTTACTTATTTCGAACTAATATGCTGTTATTAGTTTCACAAAAATCAGTTACCAAATAGTGTCAAAATTGACATAAAATTGCTTTTAAAACAAATATTATACTACTAATTGTTATAATATTCATAAAAATATAAGAATTTGTAAAATGACTTAGATAAGGTTATATATTTTAAAAATGAAGCACTTGGGGTTCTTTTTTCATGTTATGGAAAGTTTGTTAACCATATAGTGTAAGAAAATAAGAAGACACAGTAAAAGTTAAATTATTTAACTTAGAGTTAAATCTAAATGATAAGGTTAAAGTAGTAATCTAAACTTGTCTAAAACCCATTTTTTGAAAGTATTTCGACCCATATCCATTTTATCTTTGAAATAATTCACTTTGAAGCCATTATAAACCGAATATGACTTTATTATAAAATAATATTTCATGTTTTTTCGTAAAGTGCCTCTCTCCTCCCTTATAAAAGGGCACCTCCTCCCTCTTCTCCTTACACAATTTTGATCCTTAAATCTCGGCCAAACCATGTTAATTTCCCTTATAAAATTCTCAATAATCATTATATAGGTTATGTCTTCCTAAAACTACCAACTCTAGTGCCTTAAGAGGAAGCTTAAAAGAGGTGTGTCGAGGAAGAGGTAATCTCTTCTATCGATTCTTTCATGTTTCTTTCTTCTTCAACTTCTTCCTCTTTGGTTGTTTAATTATAAAGTAATAACATAACTATCAATAATATACTTATATTTTATTATAAATATTCAACAACCCCATTTCACCTTCTATCCATCCTATGGAAAACGAAATCACCGTGCGTGCGCACGTATAGAATATCGTCTCCATGTTGTGGTGTAATATGTTTTTCCACCACCACCTTACTTGGATGGGTATAATGGTGTAAAGAATAACTATATATTTTTATTATAACATAATAATGATTATGAGATATTATATCATCCACTCCATTTCAATTAAATAATTATGGGAATGATATCATCGCTCGTGCTTACGTACGGATTATCGTGTCCACGACGCGATGAGATTCATTCTCTATGTTAACAATTGAAGAATAATTATAAAGTATATATAGTGAATAATAATGAAATATATGACTTAATTAAGCTACTATATATATATATATTTCATCTACTTACTTCCATTCAATTCATTAAGGAATGGAAAAACGCGTTCATGCGTACATACGTCCTACCATCTCCATGAACGGTGTATTTCATTTCAACTATTATATATATATACTGAATATATATGATAAATAAATCATTATTAACATTCAGGAAGTAATTAAATAATGACACAGGTAATAATAATATCAAGAACCATAAGTCCAAACACGTATGATAAATAAAATGATTTTACCCAAAACGCTGCTTTAACATGAAATTTACAAAAGAACGGGTAATATAAAGTCATAAGTAAACCATATATGATATCATTACAATGAAAATTATTATTTAATAAGTAAATGAGATTATTTAAATCATTATACAGTAGTTTTGGATACGTACGAAGCATAACATACCTAATGTGAGTGATAATTTTGAAAATCTCATTTTTATCTGAGATTGCATATATGTAAGTATTTACTGGGGAAAAATTTTCATCCATTTCTGTAAAAAATGTTGTTCATAATGTTTTTAGTATTATTCAATGTATGTTTAAATTCATGTTTAAACCTTATTTACATTTACATTGTTTTATGGAAATAATCATTCTTTTGTTTACCATACAAGGAACTTTTTGACTTTTCCGGTAAATGTATTAGGAGAATGTTTTTTTAACCTATGCGGCATTAACGGATTTTTACGGTATCATAATGCCTAATTTTCATGAAGCTTCATCTAATTTTTTTCATGATTATTTTCATCAAAATCACTTTCTATTAAAATTTCATTGCATTTTGAGAAAAGAAAAAGATTTTGAAGAAGAATGGTTATTTTCCTTAAGAATTAATTTCAAGTGTTTTATCAAAACTATTTTTCCATATAAGATGAAATTATTAGTTATATTTATGTTTCAAGTATAATGTGTCTATTATTTACATGGTTTGATTTTTTATTATGATTAAATGATATCCATTTCTTTTATATGGATTATGTTATGATGGGATGACGTTTATGAAACCCATTTTATTCGTTTGGTTATTATGAATTATGTATGTTTATTTTGTAGCACAAGTAAAAATGATTTAATTATGAGATGGGTGAGAACTATATCTCCCTCAAATGCATTGGGTAAATATTTATATCTCATGAGATAGACATGGCTGGAATGGTATGTTAATCTAGTTTAGTGATATAGGACTGGAACGAGGAGTAAACTCGATTCAGTAAGGGACTTTTTCCACTAAGATGGTCTTGGCTGCAATGCCTAGGATACTATGGAAATCATGTCATGTGCTTAATTGTTTGCCACAAATTACATGTTTTATTCCCATTCTATTTTATCATGATTGATGTTCCTTTATGATTTATACCTTATGTATTGCTAAGATTTATTTCATGTTCATGTTTTTACATTCAAATGTTTATGGGTTGTTTTATGTTCTCCATTTTTACCCTTATTGAGCATTTGAGCTCACCCTTTTTTTGTTTTCATTTCCCCGGGATATAAAGAAACATTTTAGGTAAGAAAACAAAATGGGAGAATCTTTAAGGGAGATGTTAAAGATATTTCACCATGATTAGAATATTATGTTCATAGTTTCTAAATACACTAAACTATTATGGTCCTTGGGTGTTTGTTTTTGTTATGTATTAAGTATTTCAAAAAAGTAATGTAATTTACATGTACATAAAGCTTTGGGTATCTATAATGTAAATTGTTTTATCCCTTCATTCCTTCTAAATTTACCCTGATATTTCAAATGTGACAAGATCACTATGGTAGAAATTATAGGAATAAAAACCATACCTTATTTCCTATTACCGAAATCCTTTTTTAATAAATCATCCTTTAATTAAATAAATATTAATATATTATAATAATTTATTGATAAATATATAAATATGTTCACGTATTCCATAATAAATACATATTTATCAATATCATATTCTAGAGATAATTTGGATGTCCATATTTATAGTAGGGACATTATGGGATTTATAAGAAACTCGAATATTGTCAACATTCTTAAGAATTACCTAACCAATTTTATTCTAAATCATTAGAGGGGTTCCATGTTTTACAAGGATGTGTTATCCCATGGGAAAATGAACGCTTTACCAAAACAATATTTTCGTGTTTATATTCCAATATATCATAATAGATCTTCATATCCCTATAATCCATCATATTATAATGAAAAAAATATAAAAAGTAACTTTTATTATAGTATACTCTTATGATTTTGTTGTTTTACATACTTCTTGATCGAGATGATCTCCACTTACAATGTGAGGATTTTTTTTATTTTTTTAGTGAGTCTACCCCAATAATCCCTGAGTTGATGTCATGGTTCCAATAAATTGGCACAAGATACAAGTAAACCCTAACCCAATAGAATGAACCATTTAGTAGTATTTTTAAGGTATATACAAAAATGAGTCTTATTTTAAACATAATACACTAATTACAATAAAATTGTATTATTTTTGAGTATAATAACTTTATTCCATCTAGATAATCCTTTCATATATTTCTTAGTAAACATTAGTGGATCCTAGGGAAAGGAAACATAAGAAGGGGGAGCTCAAGTGCTCAGTAAGGGGAATCTGCAGTGTAAGAAATAATGAAATTAAGGATAATAATCATTATGGCCTGGTGATAAGATGAATTTTCATTCCATATAATCAATAAACTATAATCAATGTTCATAAGAAATATAGAAAGGTAAATAACTGAAACCACGTGTCATTTAATATAACTAGATAAGGAATAATCAATATGGAAAGGTTAAAAACTATGAAAAATTATATTTAATTAATAAAATGGAAATGAAGTGAATCCATATATTCTTTCATAGTAAAAATTTCATTGATAATATTTAAGACAAGGATTAATTATTAAATTTCATGTGTTCTGAACATGAACTACTACCATTAAGAATTTTCATAAGATGGTTTATGTCTACGGGTAGAAGCCCCTTTATTTTTTCTGGAAACAAAATTGAAGGGTTTTCCATAATCAAATTTCATCCCATGAGTCTACCAAGGAATCTAGGGGTTACTTTAAATAGTCCCTAACCCATATGTATTTCATTAGTCGATCCCAAAACAGTGGGGCTTTCATTAACTAGTCCCCAACCCATATATTAGATGTCCAAAGCATTCCTAATATAGGAAAATAATTAATGAACAATGTGCCTTATCAAATATGTGTATTGAATAATGGATATAAAGTTATTAATATTTACTCACGTAATCAAATAACTATCAAGTAAACATTGTATATAGAACTAATATATTTCATAAGAAATATACATATCTTCGATTAATTATATGGTTAATTAGGGGAAATTATATGTTCAATGATCATAGGAAATTGACTATTTCAAGGGGAATAAAACATGAATCAAGGAAGTAAATTTCAATATAATCCTTAGATAAATCAATCATAAACCTTAGAAATGAAGAATAATAAGGTATCAATACAACATATCCAATTTATTTTAAAAAATAGAGGGTTTTTTCCATGATGAATAGAAATAATATAAAAATATCTTTAAAAAATATTCTTTTGAAATATTTCCTTTATATATTAAAAAAATTGAATGTAAATTTTGAAAACATTTTCATTAAATATTAACCTTTTTAAATTGAATATTATTTATTGAAAAATGAAAATGGGTAAATATGTACATTTCATACAAAGTGAAAACAGACTACCTTTTTCAAGGATAAATATTTAGAAATGTGTCTCCTTCTGAAATCAATGAGAAGATTCCATTGAATAAGTTTCTAAAAGACAAAAAGGGTAAAAAATTAATTGATAAATAATTTTAGAAAGGTTAAAAATATTTATGAAAACATTTTTATAAAACAATTATTTTAGAAAAAAAACAAGATCTTAGACTAAAAATGGAAATGTTGTAGGGATTTCTAAAAAACATTCTCTAAAACATTTTCAGTAACAAATAGTGAAAAATTTGTATTATTACATGAAAAAATTCATTAATAACCATATTAGAATAAAATTATTGGATTTATTAAAAAATTATTCAATAATTTTCTCTGATGTAAATTCAAGTGTAAATAATTCTAAAAAATAAGATTGTGTAGTAAACAATTGAAAAGACCACAACATTGATGAGAAAATAAACTAATCAAAATATTAGTTTGTTTTAAATTTAAATCAAATTAAAAAAGTATAAATAAAAAAATATAGAGTAAAAAATTCATTACACACATAATCTTACAATATCAATGACTATATAGAGGTAATATAATCAAATGAAATGGAATCAGGTTAGGATATGTTTTTCGGCTTGGTTACTTTTAACTCAAATCCCATTAGAAGGAATAATTCGAATTGAAAATAAAAATTAAAATAAGGTAAAAAAATTAACTATATAATATTTCAAAATTTTTATCATATATAAAACATAAATGAATTAAGTGGTGAATATGACATTTATCTCATGGATGTAATAAGTGAGATGAAAATCCCTTACCATGATTTTCCTTTTAAGGTGAACTAACCTTAACCAAATTTATAGTTGTTTAAAGAACATTATTAAATTTTAAAAGAAATATAATAATATTTATAATATTTATAATATCATATATTATCTTATTATAATATCTTGTTACCCATTTGTTAAAAATCATTCATTATTTTCCGTATTTCAGGTGTTAATTGCCATGTTTTTAGTATGTTTTGACATGTTATTTTTGTTCTTCTTATATTGATCTTGATTTCATCATCTATTGAATTTAAATGATTATGTAATTGTAATTTATATTCTCTAAATATTTATTCATAATAATCCATAATATTTGGAGATATGAAATGAAATGCATCTTTTCTGCAGACTGCAGGTCGTACATATGCATAAACGGTGCATTCATTTCTTTGTTGTATTTAAAAGAATGAATAGAAAATTATATATATATATATAATATGATTAAATTATTATATATATTTTATATTTGTTTTATATACTTTTAAAAAACCAACAATTATATGTTCTTTTTATAGCATGAACCAATCACATCACTTTGAAGTGGCAGTAGTCTACACATCCTCAAATGATGTTATCATTTTTACCCAAAATTTAAATGTTAAGTTTATGTGTTATATAAAAAATAATAATTATAAAGTCGTTAAAAATATCATATGTATCATAAAAAAATCGTCTTTTGATCCTAAATCTCACCATGATAGGTGTTAATGTAAGAACTAACAATCATCCTTTCACGGGATGGTAGTTTATCGCACATGAACACTAAGTTTGTTACCCATTATATTGATGTGTGTCTTATTGAAGGCTAAAACCTTAATATAAAAAACATATTAGAATATTAAGGATACATATTTAATTATATAATAATTTAATAATAATATTTTAATATGCGGATAATGAAAGTAAAACAAAATATATTAAGGAAGGGTATTTCCTCTTCATTGAGTAACTCATTTTTGTTTGCAGAAAAGGGTTTCTATTGATGCAATTAATCAAAAATATATTCTTCTAATTTGGGTTTATGGATTTTTATTTTGTATTTCAGTTTATATTGGTTCATTAAATGTGTCTTTAGGGGTGTGAAAAAGTGGGAGAGGTGAGTTCCTTTTATACTGGATAATGAGTGGCATTCTTGTGAATTTATGAAATGGGAATTACACCAATGTTTCTCCTATAAATATTGGCTCTAATAATGTCCCAAATTTTATAATAGGGATTATATTGGAGAAATATTAATATTCAATGGATTTTTTACTCGTTTTAAGGCCATTTTGGCACTTAAGTATAAGGTTTAATCCCTTGTTAAGCTAGTTTTTCTCTTCATTGTAGTAATTAAATTTAACACCATTAACTAATAGTTTTTCAAAAAAACTAATTTGAACATAATATAAATTATAAATTATTATAATTTCAAATATAGAATACATTTTTTCAAATTAAATTCACATTAGAGGCAAAAATATATTTAAATTTAATCTCGTAGATGGGACAACAAAGGATGTTTTTAATATAAAATTGTTCAATATTTTGAGATGTTTTTACATATAGGTAAAAAGTTAAATTTGTTAAAATGAATTAAATTGGATTAAATAATATAAAATTTATTTAATGAAACATTAAAAATATTTTAAATTATTATTTAACCTCATTAAAAAATTAGATGAACACACATTTTTGAATTAAAATTTATTATTTTTCACTATTCATTAAAAAATACAACTTCAAAGAAAAATACCAAAATAATCTGCTTAAAATAATTTTTTTTTATATTTATATATTTTATTTTATTTTTTTATATAAAATTAATAAAACTTTAAAAAATTGTATTTTAAATAAATTCTCCCTTAAAATGCGGTAAAACATTTAGAAAAACATAGGTTCTTATTTATAAAATTTGATATGTTCTTATATCAGGTCTATAAAACCTAATGGATGAATATAAAAAAATTATTTAATATATAAGATATATATTTAATATATATCATTCAATAATACTAATTAATTTAATTAAATAACACAAATACCATTTATAGCATAAATAATAAAAAAATATCCTTTACATTTAATTGGTTTATATTTTAATTTCTAATTAATTAGTAACCAATGATTTTTTGTTATATTTTTTAAAATATATATTTACATAAGTTTTCTAATACTATTAATATACTCTAATTTAATTTCTTGCTGTTGTCCTAATATATTGAATAAATTTTTTAATTATATATTGTTATCCAGTAAAACTCTGTCAAATGTGTAACGTAAGCCATCAGAGAATATCTTCGTTTTTTGAAATGTATTATAACATAGTATCACATGAATTTAAATCCATATCATAGATTAATGTTATATAAAATATTAAATATATTGTAATTACTTCTGATATTGCAATCCATTGCATGTTTGGTGTTGCATTCCATACAACTATTGAATATAAAGATCTTAATTTAGAATTTCAAAGTGTTACATTCTCCCCACCATTAATAAATTGTTTCCAATAAATTCAAATTCGATATAAATAATCTAAGGTATGTAATTTGATATTTACATTGTTTAAAACACACATTGTGAGAAGTGTTAATAAAATATCCTCTTTATAAGAGAGAATGAGAGTTACAAAGGTCATGTAAAATACCCTATAACTTGGATTCTAGAGAGGATAAAATTTGTGAAAAGTGGATATACATACATGTATGAATGGATAAAAAATCATAGGGATTTATTGATTTATTCAATCACAAACAAGTAAATTATCAATGGAAATTTGGGAGCATCAAATCAATAAATCATTGATGGTTTATAGGATCATTAGTTCAAAATAAAATATCATATTATGAATGATTTTTTTTAATTTTTTTCTTAATGTTGAGTAATTATTTTAATGCATGGAAATATAGGGAAATATTCTTAATTGATGTATTTATATAAACTAAATTTCTTACATTAGTTCTTATTTGATCATTTTATAATTAATCCATTACTTCATGAAACGGTTATCCCAAAAATAACCTTGATTCTTGAATCACTATAATATACTTTTAGCGTTTATTAAGGATCATAAAAGAGTGACACGTATTACAGTTCTTTTCTAAATATTTGCTAACACAAATATGGTTAAGATATTAATCTCTAAAACTAAAAAGAAACACTACTAGTTGTTACTAAAATTTATCTGTCTAAAAACAATGACCATTTAACCTGGAAATTAGGTAGTCTAGTGGAAAGTGAAAAACCCATATCATACATTGGTTATGGGTTTAAGTCCAACATATTTCTAGAATTGATCAGTTGTCACCAAACATATAGCTTTAACTTTGATAAAAAATATTAAAATAATTTATAAAATAAAACTGATGGTGATCTTTGAAATAAGATTCATCACTAAATATACATTTTACTATGGTTTTGTACACAACCTCAATACAAAAATACTTCACCCATTTTAGTTCAACATATGTCCTTCCTTGGTCAAGTTTTTAAGCTATGTCATTCATTGTCATTATCAATTCAAGTCCTTTATAATGTTTTGTAAATAAAATGGAGATTATCTGAAGTGTAACCCTTGTAAGTGTCAAACCAGGTTCTCAGTGAGACCCATTTTCATGCACCCTGTTAAATTCAATTCAAGTTCAATTCACCTTCTCGTATTTGTTACCTCATGGTATATCTATTAATAAACCACAACAATTTATAGTATCTAAATAGAAATATATTTCTAGGAATACCTAAATAATCTCTATATTAACAAAATTATCTAATTTTCATAAATTCATATAACCAAATTATATCTTAGGTTTATATTCACTAATATAATTTTTTGTAATCATGTTTCCATGGTTTCTATTAAAATATATCTGATAACAACTATAGTGAACTAACCCTATTAAATACAATTCTGTTGTCATGCTACCATTACATTGGAATAAGATACAAGTAAATCATGTCCCAAAGGACTGAAAAGTTTAGTAATCTAGGTAAACCATATATACATGATTCTTATTTTAAAATTGAATACATTAATTTCTACATATTATTTGGTTATTGATGAAAATAACTTTATTCCATTAAGATTATCCTTGAATATCTTTCTTAGTAAATTTAAGGTAACCATGGGGAATGTAAAAAAAATAAGGATGCGCTTAAATGCTCAACAAGGGTAAATTACAGTGAAATAGATAATAAAATCAATTTTAATAATCATTATGGCATGATAAATAACTGAAAACACTTTCTATGTAATTAATTAACTAAGAAAGAAGTACATAACAAATAAATCAATGAAAATAATTGAAAACAATACCATTTAAAATAACTTGAAAATTCATAATAAATTTGGAAAGGTAATAAACAGAGACAAGTTTTATTTATAAATAATCCAATAATAAAAAATATCTCTAAATTGTTTTTATTATAAAAATATCACGGATAATAATGAATTAAATGCTTAATAATTAGATTTTACATATCAGGGACCTAAATAAATACTCTTAAATCATTTGACAATATATTTTATGTCAGTGGGTAGAAACAGATCTACTCTTCTAGGAAACAACCTCAAAGGATTTTTCGCTAACTAATTTTGTATCATGAGGCTAACTATGAAACAATGAGTTTACATAAAATGGTCCCCAACCTTAAAGGATTGAATTAATTGGTACACAAACCATAGTTCTTGTATTAACAAATCATGAACCCATATATTTAATGTCTAAATTATTCCCCATATATTGAAAATGTGCCTTATCAGATACAGGTATTGGATAATGGATACATATTTATCAATATTTTCCTTGGTAATCAAATAACTATCAATTTAAAAACCATATATAAAACTGATATATTGTTTAAGAAATAAAAATATCTATGATAGATGGTATTGATAATTTGGGAAAATTCAATGTTCAATGGTCATAATAAATTGAATATTTTATGGGGACTAAAAATGAATCAAGGAAGGGAATGTCAATATTATCCTTTTAAAAATCAATTAAAAACCATCCAAATGAAAAATAATGATGGTATCCATAAAAAATATCCCTGGTTAAGGAAAAATGAATTCACTTTTACTTTATGAATATAAATACTATTTAAAGTTCATTTATAAATATTCCTCGAGGAAAAATAATTTTTATTTTGAAAAAAAATTGAAAATCATTTTTGTGGAAAATCACTTTTGAAATCATTTTCCTTAAAAAATTAACCTTTCCATCATGTAAGATAAGATTGGATGAAATGGTTATGGGTAAATATATAAAAGAAATGCAAGCTAAAAACACTCTTTTTTCATAGTAAAAAGGTTATAAAAGTTCTTTATTCAGAAAAAAAAAATATGATTACATAGAAAATGATTTTAAATTAAAAAAGGTAAAAATGTATTTAATAAATCATTATCAAAAAGTTCAAAACTTTTTTGAAAACAATTGAAAAAACATGTTTTTTAGAAGAAAATAGGTTCTCTGACTAAAGAGATAAATGAAGACATGTCTTCATAAAAATATTTTTTAAAAATATTTTAACTACAAAAAATTAGGAAATTTGTCCTATTTCTTAAAAAGGGCCATGAATATCTAGAAAAGAAAAAAATAAAATGATTCATTAAAAATTATTCAATAATTTCCCGGATTGAAATTCAGGTGCAAACTATTAAAAGTAAATTGATATTTTGATGTAAACCCTTTAAAAGACCACAATGTTGACATGATATTCAATCAGTGAATAGATTATTTGTGTCACATATAAATCCAAATAAAAAAGTTAAAATAAAATAATATAGAGAAAATAGAGGCTTATATAATTATTATAGAGACTTTGGAGAGATATTAGGGTAGATATTGGTCAAGAAAAAGTGTATTGAGGGGTTTGAGGATGTATGAGTTGTGATAGCCTTCATATAGTAAAAGAGGAGTGAGATTCTTGTGAATTTTTTAATAGGGAATTCCACCCAAGTTTTTTCTATTAAAAATAGTCCCAATAATGGATACCATTATATAAATTTGATGATAGGGACGAAATATAAACATATAATGTATTTTGGACAAGTTTCTAGCTCATTTTGGTCCTTAATTTTATGGTTTAGTCCCATGTTAAGAAATCTCTTCATTTAATCAATGGAATTCAATTTAATTACTTTCACTAATAGTTTTTTCCAAATATATGTTGACCTTATTAGAAATTATAAATTATTATGATTATAAATATTTAATACATTTTTCTCAACTACCAATAATATAATCGGCATAAAATAATTTAAATTTCATCCTGGAGATGGGATAACAAAGGGGGTTTTAGTGTAAAAATGTACAAGAGTTTTAGATGTTTTTATATCAAATTTGAAAGTAAAATTGATTTAAATAAATTAAATTAAATTAAGTAATATAAAATATATTTAATTAACCTTTAGAACCAATTTAGAACATAATTTATCCTCATTAGTATATTAAATTGAAATGAATTTTTGATTTATATTTCCGTATTTTTCAGTATTTATCAAAAAATTAATCTTCACAAAAAAAACCACAAAAACAACATAACATAGTTTCATGTTTCTAATTAAAAAAAAGTTTTTCTTATTGAAAAATAAAATTTATAAAATTTCCAAGAAAAATATTTAAAATAGGTTCAGCATTAAAAGGCTATAAAATAATCTTCAAAAAAACATATGTACTTATGCACAAAAGTGGGCTTGATCTTATCTTTTTTCAATAAAATATATTTGATGAATATCAGTAATATTTTATTGAATATATACTATATTTATTTCATTTATATCATTAAATTATAGTAATTAATTTAATTTATTAATACAAAACACCATTGGGAGAATAAAAATAAGTATATATTATCTATCTTATTATATTAGATAATAATGTTTAAACAATATATTTTTGTTCGGTAAAACTAGATCTTCCATGTAACGCCAGACATTGGAGAAACTCATTATTGAGTGCAATGTACACAAAATTGATATCACATGAATTATAATCCATATCTTATATTGAATTTATTTAAAATAATAAATATATATTTTAATGTTTTAGGATATTACATTATCTTGTGTTCATTGTGTCCCATTTCATAAACATTATCGAATATAATGTTCTTACTTTATATTTTTAGGGCGTTATATTCTCCCCCTCTTTAAATAAATTTTTTTGTAGAAATTAAACTCAATATCGGTAATCTAGGGTTTCATATTTGAAAATTTCTTTTTTGAATCCCATATATTGGTTTGATTTAATGTCATGTCCCCTTTATAATAGAGAATGATAAGTAAAAAGGACAAATTGAGTAACATATAACTATGATTAAATGTATGAGAACATTTTTGGAAAGTGGAGATACATACATGGACAAAACGTGTAAATATTTATAGGGTATGATTGAGGTCATCAATCATTAAAAAGTTATTAAGAAATATAATGTTGAGGGTCTCCAATCCATAAATATATAATGATCTCAAAGGCCATTAGATAAACAACAATTAACATGTTATAATAACATTGGTTTTTTGAACATCTTTCTAATGTGGAGTAATTATTTTACCTCATAAGAATATTGGGAAATATAATTACTTCATATACTTATATAAACACAATTTCATCATTTGGTTATAATTTTATAAATTTCCATTTCATCTATTAATTAATGAAATTGATATTAAAAAAATTTAGTTTGATGCATGAAGCACTAAAATACACCTTTAATGAATCATACGTGCCTTAAAAGAGTGGTAAATTTTAAAATTTATATCCAAATATTTTCCAAACCAATAAGGTTAATACATTAATATCAAAACCTAAAATTTTACACTATTGATTCATCCTTAAATTTTATTTTAAAAATTTTTATCTAAAAGGATTGAAAATTTAACCTAGGTAATGTGGAGGCCAATGTTAGGCATGAAACCCTTATCATCCTTCTATCATTGAATCATGTCTCGCGGCCTTAAAATACATGATTGGATTTAACCTAGAATATATTTAATCCTTTCATAAAACCATATTAACATAATTTCTAATTTAAAAATGATGGATATCTTTGATAAAATTTTAATCACTAATTATCCTTTTAACTATGGTTTTATATACAAAATCATTACATAAATACATCATCTATTTTATTTCAATATAGTTCCATCCTATTTCAAAGTTTTAACCATGTAAATTGATTGTAACAATATATTCAAATATTTTTTAATATTTTTTAATGAAAATTTTATTTATTATAAGCATATAACCATAGATTGTCAAACTAGGTGTGTAGTAAATATCATTATAATATACAAAGTTACACTCAAGTCAGAAACGATGCACCATTTTTTATTGATACGACCAGGTACATATAGGCCATAACCACATCCTATTGAAGTACCTAAATATGGATGTACTTCTAGTAATACCCACATAATATCTACACTACCAAAATTCTAGGATGTTCTTATATTCTTATCCTAAAAGTCACCCTTAGGGTTATGTTACCTAATCTATGATTTATAAATATAGTTTCTAAGGATTCTATAAAAAATAATATGATACCAACTATAGAAACCTGAACCTAGTACACATGGAGTAGCTATCATGCTACTCTTATATTGATATAAGGTACAATTAAATTGTGTATCCTCATATATAATTCTTATTACCCTTCAGTTAATCTTAGGTAAAGGAAACATAATAAGAGTAATCTAAAATGATCAGGATGGGTAATGTAAAATAGTATAAATAATAAAATCAATGAGAATAATAATTATAGAATGGTAATTAACTGACCATGAATGTCATTTAATCAATAAACTAAAAAGGGAGAGCATAAATAATATGGAAGCTTTAATAACTAAAAACACATGTCATTCAAAATTACTCGATAATGCATAGTAAATAAGTGATGTTAATAAACTAAGAAATATTCCATTTATTAAATAAAATGACAATGAAATTAATCCATATATTTTTTCACATAGAAAATGAAAAATATAATAATGCTGGAGATGAAAAATAAATGATATGTATATTTTGATCAATTTATTTTTTAATGATCATAGGAATTTGATTATTTCAAGGGGACTACAAAATAAATCAATGAAATTAATTTTTATACTATCCTTGACCAAAAAAAACACAAATAATCCATATATAGAATATGGATGGTATTGATAAATCATATCCCTAGTGGCATAAAAATAAAATGTTTTTGTGGTTAATGAATATAAATACTACAAATTGAACACTGATAAATATTATTGGGGAAAATATACTTTCAATTTTGAAAAACATTATGAAAATTCTTCTGAAAATCATTTCATTGAAAATTATATCTGAAAATAATTTCATTAAAAATGAACCATTTAATCTTGAAAATTAATATTTGAAGAAATAGTCATCGATAGATCTATATATGCCATACAAGGTAAAAAAATTCGTTTTTCAAGGAAAAAAGGATAGAAAGCTACCATGTTTGGAAAATACCATGATGTTTTCTTTAAAAAAATAAAATTCTAAAAGGGTAAAAATTACTTTAATAAATAATTTTAGAATTTCTAAAAACAATTTAGAATTATTTTAAATATGGTTTTTTTGAAGAAAACATGTTCTCCAAATAAAGATAGATATGAAGTCATGTTTTCTTAAAAATATTTTTAGTAACAAATAGTGTAAAATGTTACTATTACATGAAAAGTATCATTAATAATAATAGGAGAATAAAAAGAATATATTTATTCTGTAATTATTAAATAATTTATTCTGATGGAAATTCAAATGTAAAAAATCATGAACTAACTGATATTGTGATGTAAACCTATGAAAATCCTATAACGTGCATGTGAGAATCAATAAATCAAAAGATTATGTGTTCCAAATGTTTTTCAACATAAAAAAAATAAATAAAACAATTTATTGTAAAAAATTGATTTTACACCTAATATTAGAATATTCATGAAAATAAAAAATTAATATAACACAATGAAAAAGAATTATGTTATTAAATTTTTTTACCACTTTGTAATATTTAACTCAAGTCCCCAAAGAATATGTAATTAAAATTGAAACTAAAAATTAAATGAATATAAAATAATACTTGATATAATATATCAAATTGCATAGTAGATACACAAAAAAAATTACTAAGTATTGAATATGACATTTATCTCATGGATGCAAAAAGTGAGATGAATATATCTTACCTTGTGTTTCCTTTTTAGGTAAACATATTTTTGTATTTTTTATAGTGGTTTAAATAATTATATTAATTTATAATAGATCCATAAACATAATTATAATTTTGAATATTATATTCCAATAATATCTTATTACATGTTTATTAATAATATTTCATAGTTTTCACTATTTTAGGTGTTAAGAGATATGTTTTTCAAGTATGTTTTGACTTTATGTTTTTTTCATCTTATTTGAATCATGATTTTATCATATTTATAATGTAAAATATGATTTAACTATAAAATATTTTTTATATATATGTGTTACATTCCCAACCTAGGATCTACTAAATCAGTGCCCCAAGCCGAGTCGTCATATGAACCTAAGTGTGCCTTCTCGTATTCCAGAGGATTTTGACTAGTGTTGAGGGTCTAATGAGTCACATGGAAATAATAAAATTCTGTAACACATTACCACATTTACCAATTACAATTTATATACATTTATCCAAATTCACATTTCCATGCCTTAACCCATTAAGTGTGTTCAACAAACCCGTAATCTTATCCAGTAATCATCATTTACTATATGTTAACCTATTTAGCCCATTTACCATTTCTCAATCATTTACCCATTATTTACTTCAAGTAGAATTATTTTCACACATTTCATAATAAATTTATATCATTAAACCCTATAGGTTTTCCCAATAATTTCCATATATTAACATATACAATGTATTCATCAATTGCATTCCATTACCCATTTACAAGTTTTTATCATTTCATATGCACTAATCTTCTTAGGCATTTCTAATAAAATTCCTTAAGAAATCGAAGAAATACCATTTTGCCCATTTATCTTCTTTAGTGTCCTGCTAAACATTCCATTATTCCCTATTCAGCATTAGTACAACTAACATTATTCCATTTTCAACTTAATCAACCGTTAAAAGAAGTTTTATATGGTCTCCACGTTATCACATAGAAACATTCACCTGACCCCATAGTTATATTAGTTTGGGAATCCTGTCATACCCCCTGGGTGGCCCTAAAATGGTCAAGTCGTCCTCTACACATCCCATGGGGATCATGAGGGTTTCACATTGGTCACTTAGATTCCCTTCTCTTCCAAACCACCTAAATAAATAAATAACCCAAATATTGGAAAAAAGAACACAAGATTCCATGAAAAAAATATAAAACCAAAATGTGGAATAATCATTATAGACAACCTACCTATAATATGTTGGTGAACGAAATCTCAAATATGGGATTAGATATAGATTTAAGCACCTCTAAAAGTGTTAAACTAGATTTTCTTGGAAGATAATGGTTTTAGAGATTCAGAAGGAGATGATAGAAAGATACTGAATGTAATTGAGAAGAGGAATCCAAAAGGATATTGGACTTATTAAAAGATTCAATCTGAAACCAAAAGTGATCTAAACATCATATTAGTGAAGGATAATCACCCTTAGAAGCTCTAGGGAGATTATGTTCATCACTAGGGTTTAGGGGAGTATAAAGGATGAAATTCATGAGAGTCCCTTTAAAATTCTATAGTGGTGATTTTGTAAATTTCCTAAATTTACTAGGCTATGTGGTTTACCCTCATGATCTTCCAAACCATGTGCAAATATTACAAGATACCCTATCACATAATCACCCCCCTTGTACATTTTCATTGGAATTACTCACTACTAGCTTAACTATATGGTAACCATGCAGAAGCCTCTATCCAAGGCTGCATGGTTACCTGGGTTGCTCTGCATTGTTTTGTCTAATTATGTGAAAACCGTGCAACATGCTCAGAATACTCCATTCTCCTCTTCTTTCATGCCCTATACCCCCAAAACACCCCTGAGCCTTCACATGAATATGAGGAAGTCTTATTTACCCAAAAAAAGACTTAATTAGAACCATAAATGAACACACACCTTAAAAAATCTAAGATCTTACAACCTCCCCATCTTATAATGGGTCATTTTTGAGCCACTCTTCCCAAGCATCACTGAGCTTCCGTAACAAGAGGTCTTTCCAGTAAGCCCACCTATCCATTCATTTTCCACATTTTTCTCATTGAACATTGTCATACAACCACGAAATGTGATCCAAGTCATGGACATGACCCGAAATACTTCCTCACCATAACCCACAACACAAATAGGATATTCCATAAGGATTTATCAACTTCAACCACACTAATCCAATAAAAAATTTACAAAGAAATCTGAGGCAACACTGCCTAACTAACTAAACATGTTGATGTTTCACAAAAAATTATATCAACGAAGGGGAACCAAATAGAACTCCATCAGCTGGATCCCCTACACAATACATGACCCGATTTACATAGCGTAATTTTCCTCTATTTTCCAATTTCTAATGGTGACCAAACCTGATATCTCTCAGGGGGAAATACATGATCCTCTCAACCACATTTACCAACTTAGGTCAATCAACCACTCATATCCTGAAGACCTCATTCCACAACTCTACATCCAAATTCACCACAAACACATTCATACTCAACAAATTTAACTTATGCCCAAAACCCATTACCAAGGCCAACACACCCAAACGTTGAGAACTTGGGTCCCTCAAAATTGAATCTATGATCACTTCATCAAATAACTATTTTTACGCTATGGATATATATTCCATATTTGGTTACCTAGTCCCACCACTCTCAATGAAATACCACCAGAATCATGACTCTTCATTCACATAATACCTACCACACCTACTGAGTTTATTCCCTAGCTTCTTGAAGAATCCATTCATCACTGCAGCACTTCCCTCCAAACCATTATCCAGATCCTATGTCCCAACCAACATTCCGAACACTATCACCCCTACCATTCATATACTATCTAAAGAAGCATATGTTCTCACTCAATCCCATTACAAAATTTAAAACACACTAATCATCCCAAAGAATCCACTAAAGGTAATTTAAAACTCTTCACATTTGTCCCTTGCTCAGAGTCAAATTGATTTTTCCCGGTTGACTCATCTTGGAATGATTATCTTCACCATTATCATGACACTGGGTCACATAGAAAAGTTTTTTTAAAATTCAAGGAATTCAAAAACAACTAATGGATACATACATGAGTCTACTTTTGATATACATTAGACTTATAGAACTCAACCTCTATTGACACAAACTGATGGTACACATCACCACACTCTTTGTTGGCTAAACACAAGAATCTTGAATTTCATTAAGAACCCCCTAAGCCCAAGGCCTATTCTTGGACTAATCAACCAACATAGTCAATGAAAACCTTTCCTTTCTGAGAAACCCTAAGTTCACCTCACAAGTTATTTATTAGAATCCTAGTGCATCTACATCAACTCTACATTCTCCTCCCCACATTTAAGACTGATTCATCACTCCCCGCCTTAGTAGTGTTACTACCATTGCTCTCTTCATGGGATTCCAATCACCATGGTTCACACAAAAATACAGGTCAAATCCCAAAACATAAACATAATTGTCTCTCCTTCCCTAGAATAAGAGATTGAAGATCAACCTGCACCCACTCCTAGCTTTCATGGGTAGTAACCACATTGTTTGTTGACAACGGGCCCATCCCAAGGACCTTACCATCAACTATCATTGGTGTGCATCCCACCATCCCACTTCATATATACCACCCCCAGGATTGTAAACATCATGATTTCCTTCATCCTACCAAAAAAACCTTCATGTTTCTAGGTATAAAGCCATAGCTTCTCATCCTACCTGTGATGATATCAAGATGTTGAGTAGGATTGTTACCAGATAAGTTATGATCTGAATTTTATAAGAAAACCACACCGAACTTATTAATTTCTAATAGCACACCCTATTATGGAATACCAGGATATGCTAAGGATTTTAGGCTTCCCAACTACACACCTTTCGGTAGCATTTATCTACCAACTTTCAAGCATGATTGGAACCTGAGACTCACCACCATCGTACGACAGTCTATAAAGAAGTCATGAACCAATGTTTTCTTTGGTTCTACTAACACCACGCCACTCGATTTATTCTGGTACACCCCTAAAAATTAATGACTGAACAATATATTATTCCATGTAGATAAAATTAATGGTTTCTCACATTACAATGTTTCATGATTTGGTTTCATAAGGACTAAAATATACCAATCCCATTTGAAATCACACCCTTCAAGTGTGTGCCCAGAATCAGACCACTTATATCCCTAATGGTTTCGTACTTTCCTTCAACCACTCTGATACTTACTTTGGTTTTTACAATACAACCACCACTTGGGAATAGCCCAATGCCCTATTACTCACCTAGCCATGCCTCTTGTTTAACCAACCTCATGTACCCTAAGGCATTCTAAACATCTCCATAAACAAACACACATTCATACACACAACCCCTCCATGTGATTTTGTTTACTGAAGCATATTGGTACTCATAGAAATTGATCCCCCTTTTGAAGAATTCCACATGCCTTTTATTCTAAATCATCGGCATCACTACCTAGCCTCCGATGACGTTGACCTTGATTTCTCTAATACTACTAATGCCTCACCATAACGCAAGTCACATCACCAAGTCATCAACCTCCCCACTTATCCTTCTAGGAAAATCCTCCCAAGATGACATCTTCCACTTCCCACTATCAATGTCTGGCATCCACAAATATTACACACACTCATGATCAATAAGAACTCCGTCTAGTCTCTCTAATAGGCCACCATGAAGGTTGAGATATACTAGATCATTACAATATGGTCATTATAGAAAAAATCCATTTATTCTTACACAAATTGATCTACGAATGAATAAAAGTTTTCTAATGACACTCTCACCCCTGTTCGGATACACACTGGACCTATCACACTAGGCAAACACTTTCTATTTGTCCCGCACCAAAGGTAATCATACACATACATAAAAACCACTAGCAAAAACCCCCACTCTATGGGCTAGGATACAACTCGCAAGGCTGGAACCCACACGGGTCACTACACCCACAATAACTCCCATATCTAAGGACACTACATCTAATACATTCATTCTTATGTCCATCATACAAACCACACAGTCACAATCCACAAGGTTTACTCATTCCACATTACCAAACATCACCTTAAGACCTCAAGGACACCGCCTAACTAAATACACAATGAGGAACACCCAAATGATTTCACATTATAATTTTCTACATTACCAAATTCTGAAAATCCCTACTTACTCAGATTCATATCCACCCAATCATTTTCATTAAAAAAATATCAAAGGATGTACAATTGGCATAGACTCCAACAGGACAATACACTAGCTCCCATACTTAACCCACTTTAAATACAGAATTTTAATAAATGTGCCCACATATATACCACTACCCTTAACCCCTATTACTATATATCATGGTCAACATGGGGAAAACCAAATTACTTAATCATAAACCCTTCATCATACATCCCTTTAATCCATGCACCCTTTTACACACAAATTATTTGAATAAAGCACAATTCCTATCTCAAAACATGTTATAACAATCATTTCAAATAATTTACACTTTTCATATGGTGAAATTCATTAACTATATCATCATCACCACACAAATCCTTCTATTTTAAACACCATTCATTCTTTAAAATTTACCAAAACTCAAAACCTTAACCCAGTCATAATGTTTCTTTATACATAATATACATTAACTATCCATTCAATTGTTTTCATTAACCCACATTCATTACTATTATTAGGGACCATTTTCTTTAAATTTTGAAAATAATTAAAAGGCATTCTACACCTATTACACCACACACCCATCTCGTGTGTTCCTATCATAATGCATGCCACTAATATCCTTAGGTGCCTAAAATGATGCGTGAATACACAACCTCATGCCATTCTAGCAATAGGAAATATATCATAACTCCGTGAAATCGCATGAAAATAACATTCAACTATAATAACACGTATCAAGAACAACAATTCCAACCATCAGTGACATGGGTTTTTCATCGTACATGGGTTAGCTACTCTCAAGAATGAGATCATTTCCAGGGAATCAAACTATCTTAATCTCATAACTACCATCCTCCAATAATATGATAGAGAAAATAAATCCCTTGATAACAATTTGTAACATCATCGACCTAAGATCCACTAAAAAGGTTCCCAAATCTTTGTCGTCACATGACCTCAACCACACCTCCCTATACATTAGTGGTTGCCGACTAGAGATGAGGTATAATTAGTAATGTGGGGAGACTTCACCCTCCTTACAAGAATAAAACCTAAAATAATACAATATAAATAGTGGAAACAATATGGAACAACCAATGAACATTCATAACCAAGCATCCCCAAAATAGGGTACAAACAACAAATCAAATATGACCTTGCCATGCCATAATAGTAGTGCCACAAGTAGAGGAAACAAAAAATAATGAAAATGGAAGAATCCATAAATGGTCCTAACCCCAATTCTAAGACCTCATCCATATACATATCATGCCTGACTTAACTCCACAACGCTAGACCTTTCCCATATCTGTACCTGCAACAATGAAATTGACTCGGATACCCAACGGTAGCCCATGAAGGTTGTGATTTCACCTTAGTAGGCCACCACCAATGGTGTAAACAAAATATCTGTAAAAAATATATAGTGCATTAATGTAATAAATAAATTGAAAAGAAATAAAAGAAATTTTGGCTCACTAGTTAACAATCTTTACTTAACTATTATTAACGATAGAGAAAAGTTTTGTTCACATCTTCTTCATTATTTTTTTCATCATTAACATATAATTCAGGGGTTTGTTCTGCACATCATTTACACAATGTTTCATCAAATTTATCATTATGCATAAGGGAAAAATTTAAATCCATATCTCACTAAGGATGAGGATATCAAGTAATCAACACACATAACATGAAGCTTGATTCCAGTTATTTCTCTTGAATACAACCATTGAGAGGATAGAGGATTAGTCAGATTCCCCAACCCCTGTATTCCTATATAGGTTAGAGAATTAGTCTAACCCTACCCATGGGAGGAGCATCAATACTTTTTCCCACCACCAATCCATGTTCACATTCTTATTTTTTCAATCACCACAACCATACAATAACACAACCATTCATAAACAATGTCATTCAAAATCACACTACATATCAAAATAATTGGAAAATAATCTATTCTGTAACCCATTAACACATTTACCAATTACAATTTACAGCAATTTATCAAACTTCTCACTCTCGTGCCTTAACCCATTGTGGGTGTTAAAAACACCCATACCATATCCAATAATCATCAATTAATATATGTTAACCCATATATCCCATTTATCCTTTCGCAAGCATTTATTCCATACACACTTCAAGTACCATTCATGTCTCACATAGTATAAACCCTTTATTTCGTTCATCCCTATAGGCATACCCATTAATTAC
Organism: Viscum album; assembly: GCA_963277665.1. Taxonomy (NCBI): domain Eukaryota; kingdom Viridiplantae; phylum Streptophyta; class Magnoliopsida; order Santalales; family Viscaceae; genus Viscum; species Viscum album. The sequence continues at coordinate 237,927,979 of OY728133.1, read as the reverse complement.
CATTTATTAAATCATACAAAATATTCATCAATTCCATTCCATTACCCATATTCATGTTTTTACCATCTCATATTCACTAATAATCTTAGTAATTTCTAACAAAATTCATTAATCATTTGACAAAATATCATTTAACCAATTTACCCACATTCGTGTCATGAAAAACATCCATGTATCCCCTGATCACACTTGTTACAATAATCATTATTCCATTTTCAACTGAATTGACCATTAAAACATGTTCTATTTGGGCTTCACATTATCACTCAATAACACTTTACATAACTGCATCATTATCTAGGTTTGAGAATGTCGGCACACCCCAAGGGTATCTCTAAAATGGTCATGTAACCCTCTACACATCCAATGTGGATTGTGGGGGTTTCACTTCAGTCACTTAAACATCCCTCTTTAAAAAACCATCTAACGAAACCAAGAATGAAAATATGGAAAAACGAGAACACAAGATTCCATGAAAAAATATTAAATAAAACAATGGGATAATATTTTTATACCACCTATAACAAATCTATTTGTGAACTCACACCCAAATGTGGCCTCAGGTCCAGATTTAACCATCTCTCAAATAATTAACCAAGTTTTCGCCACAGAAAAGAATGGTTTTATAGTTTAATAAGGATTTGGGGGAATAATTCCAACTATAATATAGAAGAGGAAGTAGGAAGGATATTAGAATTACCTGAAGCTTTTATTTGCAACTAACGGAACTCCGAATGACCTAGAGATGAAGAAAAATCACCCTTGAAATCTCTTAGGAGCATTTGTTTGTGACTATGGTTTAGGGTAGAAGAAAAGAAGAAAAATACTAGGACATGATTTAAAATAGTAGAGTGGAAATTTTTTAAATTCCCCAACATTACTGGGCTTCTCATTATACCCACATGGTTTTTCAAACCATTTGTATACTTTGTGTGAGACACTATCCCAAAATCCCCCCCTTCAAATGGTTTCTTGGGAATTATGCATTGTTAGCGTAATCATGTGATAACCATGCACAAGCCTCTATCCAAGGCTGCACGAATACCTGGGTTTCTCAACATGGTTTTCCCTAATGATTCACAAATTGTGATACATGCTCAGATATATATTTTCCCTCCTCTTTCATTCCTTGTACCCCCGAAACACCCCTGAGCCTTCTCAAAAACATGGGGAAACACTTATTTAACCAAAAAAAGGGACATAAACTGAAACATAAAAAAACTCACAACATAAAAAAATATAGGATCCTATAATTTTTATTTATAATAATCCATATTATTTTGAAATAGGAAATGAAATGCACTATTCATGAATATGGTAGGTTTTACAAGTGCATGAATGCTGCTTTCATTTCTTTTTCATTTTTAAAACATTGAAATGTAAATGACATATATATATACTATAATTATAGTATCATATCCATTTCATATATTTTACATATTTTTATTAAACCTGTCCTTTATATTTTCTATGTATATCTCGAACGAATCACATCACTTTGAGAAGGCAGTATTCCACGCGTCTATAAACGATGTTATTATATATACAAAAATTGGGAAAAATAATGGTATGTTTTATTTAAAAAATAATAATAATGAAATTATAATTATTATACATAAAAAATGTATCCATAATAATTCCCACCATGAGAGGTGGTAAAGGAATTAGGAAGAATCATCGTATCGTGAAGCGGTAGTTCATCGCACACGAACGGTAAGTTCATTTCCCATTATATGGAAGTATTTATTAGTTTAGATCTAACCCTTAAAATAAAAAAATATTAGTATGTTTATTATACATATATAATTTTATAATCTTTGAATACTAAAATTTTATTGGGTGTATAATGAGAATATAAAATACCATAAGGAAGGATGTTACCTCTTCTTTGAGAAACCCCATTTGGATTGCACCAAAGGGATTCATTGGTTTGATTTATTTCCAAAGGGAGAATTCAAGGATGATGTTAGGGATTTCAATAACCTATTTGAGGAACTATTTTTTGATCCGAAGTTTCTTGATGGGTATGTGGAAGTGGTTTTGGATATTACCTTTTTATAGTTTAGGAGGAGTGATACTCTTATAAATTTTTTAAAAGGGATTCAACCCAGTTTTTTTCAAAAAAAATGTTGTCAAATAATAGAATCAATTACAGAAAACGAATTATAGGGCCCAAATATTAACATACAATGTCTTTTTGACATTTTTCTACATCATTTTGGCCCTTCATTTTATGTTTTTTTCCTTTTTAAGATAATTTTTCTCTTAATCATTGAAATTAATTTTTTTTATTTTAAAAAAAATGATTAAAAACTAAGATAAATTTATTATAAATTATAAATTATTATAACTCAAAATATGAAAAAAAAATTCTAAATTCCAATCACATATGTCGTATAAATTTATTTAAATTTAATCTTCCAGATGAGAAGACAAAGAGGGTTTTAAAAATTAAAACATTCAAAAAATTATGAGATATTTTTATATGTAATTTCAAAGTTAAGTTAATTCCAATTAACTACATTGGATTAATTGATATAAAATTTTTCTCATTAAGTTTTTTTAAAAAAATAATATTTATCCTCATAAAAAATAGTTGAAAAAATAGCATGAAATTAAAAATCAATATTTTTCACTATTAATCAAAAAATGAAACTTCAATGAAAAAAATATGTTATACCAAACCTAATTGATATATTCCTCTATAAAAAATGAATTATATTTTGACAAAAAAATTGATAAAATTTCCAACCTTTGGATCTAAAATAGTTTCTCCATTAAAACAAATAGAACTACTATTAATAAAAATTGGTTCTTATTTGTAAAATTTGGTTCATTCTTATGTTATGCCTGTAAAATTTATTGGATGATTATCAAAATTATTTTTTTTAATATATAATATATATTTCATTTATATTATTCACTAATAGTAATTGGTTTAACTTATTAATACAAAACACCTTTAGGCTCATAAAAATTAATCTATATCCTTTATATTTAATTGGTTTATATTTTCATTTATAATTTTTTGTTAACCAATTAATTTAACTAATATGTTTATAAAATATATTTTTTCATATATTTCTTAATAATTTTTATAATTTATAATTTAATTTCTTGGTTATAACATATTATAATAAATAATAATGTTTTAATAATATGTTGATGTTCTATAAAACTTGAACTTAAGAGTAACGCAAGACATTAATGAAACATATTGTTGCATGGGATGTATGCTAACACAGAATCATGTGAACTTAAATCCATATCATATATTAAATTTATTTTAAATATTAAATATATTTAAAAGTCTTATGATATATCATTTATTTATATGATTGATGGTTCATTTTATACAATCAATCAAATATAATGTTCTTACTTTAGAATTTTAGGGACTCATATTAACCCCACCTTAAATAAATTACGCCCAAAAAATTTAAAATTTATCTCAGTAATATGGTTTTTGATATTTTAAATTTAATTTTTTGAAATCCCACAAAATGACTGTATTTAAAAAAATATAATCTTTATAAGATATAATGAGATGTACAAAGGTCACATGGATTAACATATATCCAGGTTTTTACATAGGATAAAATTAGTTGAAAGTAGAGATACGTACAAGAAATAGAAATGTTTATATTCATAAGGAGTGATTGAGGTCATCAATAAAAAAAGTGAATAATCAATGTAATGTTAAGTGTCATAAATCCATAAATCTGTTATGATTTTTAAGATCATCAAATCAAGAAAAATTACAGTACGATGAAAGTATTTTTTTGATCATTTTCTTAATATTGAGTAATTCATTTGATGCTTAAGAATATAATGAAATATACTTACATGATATGTTTTTATTAACATAATTTCATCTTTTCATTTTTATATTATTAATTTCTAAATCATCCAATACTTCAAGAAATGGATATTCAAAAATTAAATTTGATTCATAAAGCACTAAAATGAACTTTTAATGGATCTTAAGGCCCATAAAATAAATAAATGTCTAAATACTTGTCATTAAAATTTTTCCAAAACAATTAAGGTTATGACATTAATCTATAAAGATAAAAATGTAAACAAATTTTTCATCATTAATATTTTTTTGAAATTGATTGTCTAAAAAAATGCATAAGCTAGTGGTAGGTGTGGAAACCTTATTATCCTTTGGTCTTGGGTTCATGTCTCATGGACACTATAGAATTTATTAGTGTAAACCCATATTATTGGTTTTCATTTTCTCAAACCATATTTATATAATTTCCAAAAACAATATTATGAAAATCCTTAAAATAAGTTTAATAACTAAATATCCTTTTAACTAAGGTTTCCAATGAAACCTAAATATATAAATACTTCAACTATTTTATTTCAGGATAGTTCTTTCATTGGTATAAGGTTTTACCTTTTCCATTAATTATCATTATCTATTCAAATCATTCATAATGGATTGTAAGGAAAATTTTAACTATCCAATAAATATCCTGAAGGACTGCCAAACCCGGTGCATAGTAAGGCTCGCTGTCATGTATTAGTTTATACTTGAGTTGGGAATGAAGTACCTTTTCAGTGTTATCACCCCTAGGTACAATTTTTCTAGAATAATGTCCACATGTATTATATATAAATGGAAGTATTTCTAATAATACAGACATTAAATATACATTAAAAATTCTAGAATGTTATTTTATAAATATATCTTGATGTTTTGTTCCCTAATATAAGTACAAACTATTGAAACCCAAACCCATTATGCCTAAAGTGGGTTTCATGATACTATTACATTGGAATAAGATACATGTAAATCACATCCCAAATGACCAAATAGTTTAGTAGTATTAGTAAACTAGATACATTCATGAGGCTTTTTTCACAAATTAATACACTTGTTATAATATAATTCTTTTAAATTTGGAGGATAATAACTTTATTATCTATAGTTAATCCTTTAATATATTTATTATTAAACTTTATCGAATCCTTGAGAAATAATATGTAATATGTGTGATCTCTAATGCTCTGTAAGTTTAAATTATTGTGGAATCAATATTGAAATCATTGAGAATAATCATTATGAAATGAAAAAAAATGAACACACATTCCATATAATCCATAAACATAGAAGCAAGATCATAAATAACATGGAAAAGTAAATAATTTAAAACACATTCCATTAAAAATAAATGAATAGTTCATAATTAGTATGGAAACGTATGAAATTGAAACTATTCAAAAACAATCCATTAAGGAAACTTTGAAAAAAATTTGTGTTGATTGTGATTATGGAAAAAGAGGATTTCCAAGTTATATTGTGGATATATGTTATATTTTCATTATAGTATATTGAATAAGGTCCAGGAAGAAGGAATGGATTCCCAGAAAGTGGTGAATAAATGATCCTACACAAGTTGATGTCGTTTCTTAGGGACTTCCAAATTTTTAGTGTCCAAAATTTAAAGAATGGCTTGCATTATAAAAGGAATATTTTAAAGAAGGCTGTATAAAAATAGGGTAAATGCATCAATTTCATGAATATGTGCATCATGAATAGTGTTTTACGAAGGATAAAAAAATATAATGGTGATCTCTATGCATATGAAAAGCATCATGAACATAGATGGTTAGGATCATCACGAGTGGATCATCATGGTGGTGTGAAGAGTTTGGTGGGGATCTCCATGATCATAAAGAGCATAGAAAATTGAAAATTTCATTAAAGATTCATGGAAAAGGTATCATTGTGGAGAAGAAGAGGGAGCATCATGAAATGGTTATGATGTGTCCATAAGGTTCTAGAATCGGTGGAAACAACTATAAATAGGCCTATACCACTGTTCATAAAATGAGCAAGACTTAAAGAAGATCATATGGCTCTCGAATTGATAAGGTGGTTTTCGAAGGTGGTTCAAAAAGAAGTTTCATGTGATAAATTTTATAAAATCGTTGATACCCAAACAAATTTTCAAAGCTTCACTAAAAGAAGGAAATTCATGAAGATTAAGTAATCTTTTTGAAAGGAAGGATCTTCACAAAGGCTAGTAGAGCTTTGAAAAAGAGGTGTTCTTCAAGCAGGATAACTAAAATTTTTAAATTGTTGGATCTTCACAAAAGGAAATTTGAAATTTATGAAAGAGGGGTGTCATGAAGGTAGTGAGCATTGTAAATGTTTTTCCGAAGGCATTACCCAACAAGTCTTTTGTAAAGTGGTATTCATAAATTGGATGAAAGTGAAACATCAAAAGGGAATTTCTATACAGCTGTGGATGTATTCATTAGAGATAATGAAGGGACCTATAGTTCTATAAACAATGATTTTATCCTTTCAAAGAGGGGTGATCAGAGGTAGATGACAAAATTGATCCTTTCCACCACTAGTGAGCCGTAGAAAGTGGCATTGTGAGTGACCCTCCGGAATCGAGTGAGGAGGCCCTAAATCATGTAAAGGTAGTGATCCTAGGAGTTGAAGTGATATTTCCTAAACATTGTAATTGTAAATGATCTTTATGGATTTTGTATGTCGGCACATCATTATTTTATGCTCCTTAAATGTATCCTAGTGAGGGAAAACCAAGTAAAATAATTGTATCATGTCCATGATTTAATTTATGTTCATATAATTCTAAAGGAGAAATATAGTAGTTTGATTTGTTTAATGATGAAACCAGATACAGAGAGGTGGTAGTTTTAATCTTCTATACTCTTATTTTCCCCCACTCTTAGGGTATTTTACCTAGTGTACAGAAAATAAAAACATTCTATATAATCAGTAAAATTATAATGAAATGAATCCAATGGTTTTTTATAGTGTAATATATCATAGATAATAATGAATACAATACATAATTGTTAGATATCATGTATCTAGCACATGAACAACAATTTTAAATACCTTTCACTAGATTTTTTATGTGTGTCGGTAGAAAACCATCTATTATTTTTAGATATAAACTCGAAGGTGTTTTCACTAACTAATTTCATCTCAAGAGTCTATCAATGCAGTGAGGGGATTACATTAAATAGCCCCCAACTAATAAGGATCACATTAACTAGTCAATAACTCCTTATTACATTATTAACTGGTCCCAACCCATATTATTCATATCCAAATAATTCACCATATAGTGAAATAATTAGTTAATAATGTGCCTTATCAAATATCCATGTTAAATAATTGATAATGATTTATCAGTATTTACCTATATAATAAAATAAATATCAATATAAAATAATATGTAAAAATTATATACGTTTTAGGAAATAAAAATATCAATGATAACTGATATGGATTATTAGGGGAAATTAAATGTACAATGATCATAGAAAATTGAATTTTTCAAAGGGACTAAAAAATGAATCCAGGAAATTAATATCAATACTATCCTTATACAAATTAATCATAAAACATATAGAGGGATAATAAAGATGGTATCCAAAAAACATATCCTATTTTAACTGAAAATAAAAGTTTTTTGTCTTTGATGTGTATAAATACTATAAAAATATCTTTTCAAAATATTCGTGAGGAAAATATCATTTTTATATTTAAGCACATTTTCAAAATACATTTCATTGAAAATTAATATTCCTTAAAAACTAACTTTTTAAAATTCAAAAGGATTATTTGATGAAAATTTGGAGTCTTAATCTATACATTGCATAGAAGGTAAAAACATTCCTTTTATATGATAAAAATCATATAAGTGTCCTTTTTTGGAAAAAGGAAAGAAAATTAATTTGAAAACAATTTTAAAATAAAAATTATTAAAAATGGATTTAATAAATAATTTTGGAATGTTTAAAAATAATTTTATAAAAATAATAATAAAATATGGTTTCTAGAACAAAATAATTCCTCTGAATAAAGAGAAAAATGAAGTCAGGTTATCTTAAAAACATTTTATTAAACATTTTAAGTACCAAATAGTGAGAAAATGGGAATATTAATTAAAAAGGTTAATGAATAACCATATGAGAATAAAATTAACGGATTTGTTAAAAATTTATTTAACAGTTTAATCTGATATAAATTCAATTGTATACAATCCCAAACAAATTGAGATTGTAAAGTAAACCTTCCAAAAGACCATAATTTTGATGTGAGAATCAATTAAAGAAAATATTATGTGTGTAAAATGTAAATCCAAATAAAATAGGTCTAGATACAAAAATAGAGAGTAAAAATACATAACATATATAATATTAGAACACTAATAACTATGTAGAAGTAATATGACCCAATTAAAAGGAATCGAGTTCAAAAATCCATTACTGCTTGGTAACTTTAAACTCAAATACCGTTAGAATAATTAATTCATATTGATATTAAAAATAAAATGAAGATAATAAAATTAATGATATAATATATCAATATTTATGTTATATACACCACTCAAAATATTTAAGTGGTGAATATTGAATTTACCTCATGAATGAAAATTGTGAGATGAAATTATATTACCATTTTTTTCCTTTTTTGGTGAACATATTATAACCGCATGTATAGTGGTTTGAATAATGTTATTAAATAATAACTAAACCATACTAATGTTAATAATATCATATATTATCTTCTAATAATATATTATTACAATTTTTTTAATAATAATTCATTAATTTCATAATTTCCGGTGTTAATTACCTAGTTTTTCAAGTTGGTATTGACTTGTTATTTTTGTTATTGTTACGTTGATCATGATTTCAAAATCTCCAGAAAGTAAAAAATGAAGTAATTATCATATATTTTAAATATATATGTATTTATAATAATCCATAATATTATGATGTGGAAAATGAAACACACCATCCATGGAGATGGTTGGTCGTATGTACAAATGAATGTTTCTTTTATTTCATTATCATATTTAAAATTATAATGCGTAAATGATATAAAAATATATTGTAATTAAATTACTATATTTATTACATATATTTTACATAGTTTTATTAAAACTATTCTTTATATGTTCCATGTATAGTGTGAATAAATCACATCACATTGAGTAGGTTGTAGTCCACACGTCTGCAATCGATGTTATCATATTTACACATAATATAAACCATAAAGATATGTGTCATATAGAAATTAAAGAAGAAAAAATAAGTTATAAATATCATATATATCACATATCTACAGTTTTTCCATCATAATTACCACCAAGATAGTTGGTAAAGGAATAATTAACAATCGTCTTTTCTTGAGGCGATAGTTTTTATTACATGAACGGTATATTCGTTACACATTATATAGAAATGTAAATTATTTGAGGTAAAAAACATAACAGAAAAACATATTAGTGTAAATATGATAGTTATTTTATTATATAATCATATATTAAGAAGATTCTATGGGTGGAAATGAAATTGAAACCAAATAGCATGAGGAAGAATGTTACATCTTCTTTGGGTAACCCCTTCTGGTTTGCACAAAAGAGAATACTTTGAAGTATTTATGAAACAAATGTAGGATTCTATGATGAGTTCAATGACTTATTTGATCTATTTGGTCATATATTAGTTGAGAAAATTTATATTTAATGGGTTTTAGGAAGTGGGTGGGGTTAATGTTTATTTATAGAGGGGGGGAGGGGAATTTGAATAAATTTTTGGAAACAGAATTCCACCCACATTTATAAAATGAAAAGTGGATCCAATAATTCAAACAATTTAATAAAATGGAGGATAAAGACTAAATATGAAGATCCATTTGGTTTTTTGAGTTTTTCTAGGTTATTTTCAGATTTAAAATTTAATTTTATTTCCTTGTTAATAAAATGTGTCTATTAATCATTGTAAATAAATTTAATTACTTTCAATGGTATTTTTGATAAAATAATAAGGTGACCATATTGGAAGTTATAAATTATTCTTATTTAAAATAATTAATCCATTTTTCAAAATTAAAAACACATAATTTTTAGAAATTAATTTAAATTTAATCTCATGTACGGGATGACAATGCAAGTCTGTAAAGTCAAAGTGCTCAAAACATTAAGAAGTTTTTATATCCAAATTCAAATTAAAATTTATTCCAAAGACCTAAATTAAATTAATGGTCAAAATATTTGTATAATTATAATTTAAAAAAATTAAAATATAATTTATCTTTATAAATAAATTATACAAAAAAAGTACTTTTGAATTAAAATTAATTATTTTTCATTATTTATCAAAAAATGTAACATCAATTAAAAACACCTAAAATTAAAAATAGCACCATTTTTATGTTTATCATAAAATAATGAAGTTTATTTTCCCACATAAATATTATAAAAGATTTAAAAATTGGTTTTAAAATAGATTCTCTATTAAAATATCATAAAACTATCTTTTAAAAAACATGTGTTCTGATGTGTAAAATTTGGTTACTTCTTATCTTATTCTAATCAAATGTATTGTATGAATATATAAAAATTATTAAATATATAATATATATATTTAATTAATATAATTCATGAATATTAATTAGGTTATTTTATAAAGACAAAACACCTTCATGGTTATAAAAGAATATATCTGTCACATTCAATTGTTTGATATATTTATTTCTAATTAATTGGAAACCAATGAATTTATATTATTTGATTATAATAATTATATTTTCAAAAAAAATTAATACTCTCTCGTAACATTTAATTTAATTATTAGGTTATATCTTATTATATAAAATAATAATGTTTTAATAATATATTTTTGTTCAATAAAACTATGTCTTCCATGTAACACTAGCCATTAAAGAAACCTGAGGTTGTGTGTGATGTATAAAAACATGGTATCACTTACATTTAAAGATATATCATAGATTAAATTTACTTAAAATTGTAAATATATTGTAGGTAATATGGATACTACATTCCATTCCATTCTTGGTGTTACTTTTCATACATGCTATCAAATAAAATTCTCTTACTTTATTATTTCAGGGAATTACACTTTTTATCTCATTTTGGTCATTTATTTCATAATTGAGTGTCCTCTAATTGTAAGTATCACACTTTAATTAATGGTTAAATTTATCCAAAATGAAACATTAGTCTTTAAGATTTGTTATCATATAGGAAATGGGGTCCTTAAAGCTTATATTTTATATTTTATCCCTATGTTCCTCCTCAATAACTACTTATAGATGTGAAAAAAGTTTATCCTTTTTATCCTTCATAGTATTTACATATTTTGAAATAATGGAATTAATCATGAAACTATTCATATCATATTTTCCTCAAAATCCTCATCCGTGGTTTCATTGTATTACCTTGGATCAACAACCACCTCGACCAGTATCTACTTCATGTCATTATATTTTTTATCTTCATCTTTATATACATTAACCTAGATCTCCTGAGACATATTATCTTCCTCCATTATAATTTTTTATTCTTTGATCTTCTGATTCTTGTCACATAAAAAATATAAAATTTTCACCATTGTATTCCTTAGGATCTCCTCATCATCAGTAGGTACATTTTCACTTAGTATGATAGGCTACACAGATAACATTTCAAAATCGTTGTATAAATTAATAAATTCCTAATCAAAAACATGTATACCTTCTTTTTAAAATCTACTATGAAATTTTTTCAAAATTTAAATATTACCAAAAACTATTCCATGCTATGGTAATACTTTATAGTTCATATTAATCATCAAATTATTTCCATTTTTTATATCACCACCAAAATATATGGGAAAATAATGTTGAACTCAAGAACCAATCATATCACTCCAATGAAAAAATCCAAAAGAGAATATATGAATTTATACAAATTCTTAGAAATCATAATGGAAATAGTTGTTACATATCCGAAGAGGGGGGTTAATCAATGTAAGAACCACATTACAGTTAAATAACACTTCCCTTAAACCCTCATTGCTCTAACTAATCTTAAATGCCTTATTATAATAGTCACTGTGTTTATCTCTATTTTATGTAAATATGACTATTATATCACATGAATTTATCACTTAAGTATATTTACCTATATTAACTCATCCTATACTCACAAATTATATAGTAAAGAATATAAAATCATGTCCACATTAAATGATGATTTTTATTCAGTTCTCCCATGCTAGTATTATATAAGTTGAATACACTATCAATGTATTAGCATACATATATTCACTAACCATATGTAATGCGGTATGATTTTATTTTCGAGACTCAATTTGTTGGGTTTAATCCTAGTAAAAATTATTAGTATAGCACACTAACACCCAAATATCACACATTTACATCCTCATACTCTCTAAATACTTCAACAGAAGAAAAACCTAGTATACCATTCAAAATGAGAAAACCTCATTATTTCTGTTAATAAACAAGAATGTAGATAGTTTCCATTGAACCCCACATTTCTTCTTCATATATTGGCTATAATTATAACTATGAAAAATATTGTCATCTTTCTATGAGTTTTCATTGAGTCTATATAGTCTTATTTATTGGAAGATTCTTGAGGATGTTTTGACTATATCGTCAATTCTTTCCCAAAGTATCATATAATTTTTTCCTCATTCAAATATTTCTGTAAATTGGATATATCAACTCACAAAACATTTTATCATATATTCAAAAAAAATCTTCATGTTTTCCTCTCCCCTTATGTTATGTAAAGATATATTAATGATCATTATTTATTCTTCCTATTTATAGAGTATATTAACTTCCCTCTCTATTAATATATTATGAGATGTCTTGATTTCATCTCCTTGAATTTCATAATTATATATAAATATATTAATTAATTTAAAATAACATGTTATATTTATTCGGGAACCTCCTCCAAATTATTCATTTGATATATTTTTCATTTTTAAATATGGAAACTCCTTTAAGTTAATAAAGTTATTTTCACCACATTTAAAACTTTTATTCTCTGGGTTCTTCCCCCTAGCATGGAATAAGGATATTTCATATATTAAAATTCAAGTAAAATATTTTTTTATTTTATGAGAAATATATAACTATATTTTATAATCAACTATTGCCTTTTAAAGTCACATAAAGTTGTCATTGATTTCTTCATAGTTTTTTTTATCCTCCAAATAAATATGTTGGGTCAAATACCAATTCCACTAAATTAGCATCAAACATGATATAAAATCAGTGGATAATAATAAAAAACACTCTTTTAATTTTATAATTATTTCCACTATTGGATATACCCATAATTTATTCACATTTTATTTTTAATAAAATATTTCAAGTCTATTATTGCAAAAACCTTCATGCCAAAAAATATCAAATGGGATGACCCATGTACATCTTATCCATGAACAAAAGTTACATCATATTCTTTAAATTTGTATCAAAATATGTAAATTTGAAGTGATAAAATCATCCTTATGTTATCACACTTATTAATAAAATAACTCTTAAAAACTTATTCAAGTAAGAAAAATTGGACTTACGTATATCTCGGCTGACCCTTATTTTTCTCTCTTCTAGAAAAAATTACATTACACCACACTAAGAATGACTCTTATTCATGATGGCACTTTTAAATTTATCAATCTAGTAAGTTTATTAGGATTATTTTGTATAAAAGTACATTTGTTATCCTCTTAAAATGTTAATGGATCATTCTTGAATGATTTTATTCATAGCGGGGGGCTTGTGTGATATTAGTGAGGCTCTATGATACTTTGTTACAATAATTTAGATGGGTCAATATACTCGATTGGTTTTAAAGAGAGAGATATGTTTTTTCTAAAGATTTCACGAATCATCAATATTATCATTGTCCACTTAGAATTATATTCTAAATTGTTGGTTGAATGTGTGAATTATGTGACACCATGAACTTTTGAATCATGAATATCACATATAATAGTGTATGACATGAAACTGACAATTTACAATGGAATATTACATCCTGATACATTATAATACATCTACTATTTTTTATAAATTCAAACTATGATATATCTTTAAATCCACAAAACATTGAGTTAGATTTCCCTACACATAATGACATTACTCGATAGCTTGTGTGACATGAAATATCGAGTTATACCAATTACAATTTATATTATTCTTCAAAAAGTAAATTATCACCTATAATTTCAGTTGGTTGTTATGAGTAAGATTTAATAGATTATGAAAACATATGGTTGAATTTATTGGCTATGAATTAATAATAAATGAATATAAAAACGAATTGAATATAATTAGATATTTTTTAATAAGAAACTATATTTGTGCTACCAAGCGCATTTTACCATAATAAATTAAATTTTTACTATAATTGAATAATAATTATATTAATATAGGACATGTTAATTAAATTTTTTTCAAATTAAACAAATTTATTTTAAAAGAATAGTCTAAATACAAGTTTAATTTTACCCATAAAATTGTTTATTTTTAAGATACGGTTTTGCATCTTTATAGGGGATGACTTATTTTTTAAAATATAGGTTTTTTATTTTATGAGATGTAAATTAAAGACTAAACTTTATTTTTAAAAGTTAAATTTCAAGACTATCTTATGTTAAATTAATGGTATTTTTTATGATGTTTCATTTGTTGATAAAGTCTGTAAACAATTCTAAATTATAATTTAAGAATGATTTCCCATATACAAATTATAATGTTAAATTATATTAATAATTTGTTATAAAGTCATGATAGTTAATGTATACATATATTAAAACAACATAATTATTTTTGAATTATTTTTGTATTTAATTTAGATATAAAAACATAGTAAATTTATGAACATATTTACTTTAAAAATCTGATTTATCATACCCTCTATAAGATTAGTTTTATATTAATTTAATCCACTATATAAAATAAATTTTGAAAAATGGATTACATATTTTTAATATGAATAATATTTTTTTATGGTTTAACTTAATTTTTACCATAATTATTAGTTAAAATAATTACTATTAATTACTATAATTAAAAGAAAAATGAGTTGATCATGGGATTAAACTTTAATTTAATGGGTAAAATGACCTTTAAAATTTCATAAAAAACAATATATATCCATATTTAGACCATATACCTTTTATAATATATCATTCAGAATTATTGTAGCCACATCATCTGAAACAAAATGTATGATCTCTCAATACTTTTCAAAAATACCATGTATGTCCTCTCCCCCAACTTATAAAAGGCCACCACCCCTCCTAAACATTTCACACCTTCAAATCACCATGGTTTAGAGAAAATATGCCTCAATAACACCCCAAATTCCATGACATCATCCCATAAGCCTTATTTTGAGATTATAACAATTTATTGAAGCCTTTAGTGCTAACCTAATTACGATACTTGAAGAAGAGGTAATGTTTTTCTTACAGCACTATTATTTTATTTCCTTATTCACATGATTAAATTTTCATTCTACCATGATAATACAATAACCTCATTATAATCCATATAATTAAATTTTTTTGTTAATTTAATGACCTAAAATCACCCACACTCTTATAAAATGGTTTATGAAATAATCATTTGTGTGTCTGGTGGACTACCGTCTCACGAACATATGTTGTTCTTTATTCCATTACCACCTCAATATGTTTGTTTTTATAATGGATATAAAGTATATATTTGATATCTATTACATTTTTATACATATAGATTCATTATATCTTTTTCTAATTTTTACCTTCCATTCTATAGGATACCTGATAAGATCACACATAAGTACAACATACCACCGCCTCACACTGTGATGTGATTACTCATTCGCTAACACATCACATATAATGTCATAAAGATAAAGTTAATAATTATATATATTTAAAATTAATCAATAATAATATTCCTGAAATATTTTTCAATTTTCAATGATAATATATATCATTTTATTTTCTTATATTTTAACTCAATGAAATATAATAACATCATTCGTTTATGGGTGGACTACCACCTTCATGATGTCAGGTGACTTTCATGTAATCACTAAAACACATTAATTCTACATATAGAATAATATAATATCTAATTAATGATATTATTATAATTTTTTTAATGGTAAAATATTACTTAACTCTTTTTCATAATGATCATTGAAAAAATAAAACATTACTAATGTGTGTGTGTGTGGCCTACCATCTCCACAATCCTAACATACTTCATTTTTCATAACCATTAGTCATGATCGGTTTTAAATCTAATGTTTTTATAAGAATATGATAATTATTTTTGGTTATTTTTCTTTAGGTTATGTAAATATATAACATAAATAATTTTCGTAACATTCATAATGAAACATGTATGAGAAAACATGGAATTTAACACCCTAAATAATGAAAATAATAAAATCTTGTTAATATACAGGTGATTAGATGTTATAAAACGAACATATGTTATTTTATAAATATGATTATAAAAAAATAATAACATTTTTAAACCCAATATATAGGAGTTTAAATCACATTCCACCAAAATTAATCATAAGGTAAGGGATTTCACCCCAATTTCATTCATTAGGGAATATTATAATGTTATGAACCTAGTTTCTTATATGTAGTGTATATACATCCCATTAACATGTAATATCATGAATAATTGATTCTTAATGGTATTTTAGGTTTCCATATGAATCATTTTATCAATGTGGATTAGAATTTAAAGTTACCAACTGTAAATAAAATTTGATAACACTATTTCTTTTCCATGGGTTGTATTACTTTTTCATTCTTGTTACTATTATAAGATTAGGTGTATAATTATTTTTTATTATATTGTGTATTATTTTAAATTTTATATGTATATTTTAATTTGATACACCTAATTGATTCACAAGGTTATTATCACTTCAATGTTATCAACTCTGTAATGGTTTACTTCACCATATAATTTAAATTAGGACTATTTAAATGTGAATTTATATTGAAGGAAATAATTTTATCATTCATTAATGAAAAATATAATTATATTCTCATATAGTGATTCATGATATTTTTGAATTGATAGTACAATTTTTTAACTCTTTGGAACATAAAATGTTTTATAAATATTTTTTAAGGAAACATGACTTTATTTCTCTCTTTTGTTAGAAATCTATTTTCTCACAAAACCTTATTTTCTAATAAAAGTTTAAAATGATTAAAACCTTCTGAAATGATTTATTAAATACATTTTTTCTCATTTTTACTTTTAAAAATGTTTTCAAATGAATTTACTTGCCAATTCTTGATCAATAAACTTTTATAACTTTTTTACCTTGAAAAATGAATATTCTTTAGAGAATGTATCAAATTACCTACTAAAATGTTTTTCATTTGTTTAAATATTCATATCAAGGATTACAAGGATATATGTAAATAATATATTTTCAGAAAAATCAAATAAAATTGTATCCAAAATTTCTTTAAAAATTAAAAGGATAATTTCCTCAAAAAAATTAATCATTTTTTTATTTCACCAATGAAAACAACTATTGTTCTTACTCTATATGGTATATATTATATTCACATTCAGTTACATGATCCTTTTTTATTTTAAATAAATCCCCAATGAAATTATCACTTTCCTAGGATCATTGGATATTAAATTTCCCTTAAATACCCATATTATTTATCATAGAAAAGATTATTGCCAAAATATTATAAGATTTTTAAATAAGGTTTTCACATTGAAATGTTTTTTTATGGGGAAATATTTAAAAAAAGAATCCTTTATTCAACATGGATAAATTATTACATGGAACATTATTTTTGAATTAAATCGATTAATTGATATAAGAGTAATTATTTAGACTGGTATGGCATCGGTTGGGGACTAGTTAATGTAATCCCATCAATGCATCGGTAGTCTCATAAAATTAAATTAGTTGTGCACAACCCAATTGAGAGTGTAACCAATAATTTTCTACACAATCTTGTAAATGTTGTGGATAGTATTATGATAAATGGTATCATGAAAGGTCGAGATGTTAATTGTATCATGTTCAGGGGAAACATGGCATCCAATAATTATGCATTTCCTTCACATAGATTCATATATTATTATCCATCACATTTTCACACTCACTAAATGTATATATGACTTTACCTCATAGTTTATTAATTAATGGATTTTTTTTAGTTATTTACCTTGACAAATTGATTATTCCTTATAAACTTATTTCAATGTTATGTCTTTCTAGTTACTTACCTTCCAATATTGATTATGCCTTATCCAGTTATTTATGTGGCATGTTTGTTTTTTATTTACCCTATCATTTTTATTTTGATTATTGATTCATGAGAGCTCCTATTTTACTTAACCCATTCCAAGAATTTTATCTCCATATAATTTTGTTTACATACCCATTATTCTATAAATTTTACTAAAATTAATATATAGGGTTATGCTAGAGATAATAATGATATTATTTTGGGAAACATTATTTTGTACGTTTAATTATTCAAATGTAATGTATGAATCATGTATGTATTTAGTTTACCATGACTACTAAACTAATAGTTCTTTTGGTTTCTGTTTCGTTATTTCATATGAAAATGTATTGATATTAAGAAATATCTATAAGATTCTACAGTTAAGGTCAATATAGTTGGATTCAAATGATGTTCAGTAGAAACCTTGTAAACTAGGGTTTGGGAAACATTGGTTAGGGAATGTAACCCTATGATTGAATTAGGGGATAATGGTTTAAAACCATCATAATTATTTACTAAGGGAGATATTATGTGGTTATTCTTATAAATAAATCACATTTTGGACACTACAATTGGATGTGGTTCTATTATAGATGTACATATGGGTAATAACTCTGAAAAAGGTGTTTCGAGCATGACTTGAGCCTAACATGGAACATGAAACAACCCTTAATGCGCACTTGTATTAAAACTCTCAAAATATGTGATCAGGATAAATCTAAATTTTATTGAAAATAATTATAAAATAATTATATAGGTTTTGAAAATGAATAACCTAGATTAAACTCTATAGTAAGGAATGGCCTATGTGAATTAATCATCTGTGTACGAGCCAAGGATTGTCAAGTCTAGTGACTTCGAAGACTAGGTAAATAGAACATAAAAAATGGCATTAAAAAAATCGTTATTTAATCTCCATAAAGATCTTTTAACATCCTTTGAGCCCTTACATCTGCATAGGGTGCCTTAGGGAACACATGAACAAAGGGTTGAGCTAAAATCCTAATAAGGGAATGACCATAAGGATACATCTCTATCACAAGAGTTAAGAGGCATGACATAATGATATCCAAATCATGAAACTTATTAAATCATTTAATATAAGCATGGGAACATATAAACATGGAATCATATAAATGTGGAAGAATCATAAATCATATCTTTAGTATGGGACAAGGCTAACTACCAATCCTGTACTAATTTTAGTACGAGTCATGGCTAACCGCTAATCTCATTTCACAACGCATCTCATGAGACATATCATTACCCAATGCATTATAGAGCTATTTAGGTTCACTCATATCAACATTTTATTGAATATTCTTGAAACATCAATATTATTACCACATATACAATCATACATAATCATCCATACACAAACAGAAGGGTACCCATGGAAAGAATTTGGTAGCACAATCATGACAAAAATCATAAGCAATTGTTGTATCATTAAAGTGTCCATGTAAGGAAATAATTATAAATTACACGGATGTTCATGGGGTAATATAGGAATATAACATGGTAAGTGGTTTCAAACATAAGTGACAACATATGAGAAATGTATTTTAGAAACATTATCATTAAAACATTTTTGTGTGGTTCTAAGTAAAATACTATAGAGATTTTAAAATAATAAAGTTGACATTATTTTATATAAAACCTTAATTTAACCATGAATGATTTCATAATAAAAATACTGAATTTACAAATATAATGGTTTCTTAAAATAGATGATAGAATGTACTTTAAATTGGGTAAAATTTTGGGAAGTTCCTTTAAAACAAGTGTGCTTATTGGGAAGTACTGAAGAGAGATTCACATAAAAGCATGTATATCACTTAAAGAGAATTAGAGATGGATCTTGGAACATGATTTTGGAGTTTATAAACAAAATTTTGATGTTATACATAAAATAAAAGACAAAAAAATTTGGTAGAAATAAAGATAGAGAAACTCGAAAGAATAAAGGATGTTCGGGTAGAATCCATCATGGTTTATTGACATGGTATCAGGTGTAACTAAGATGGTTTTATGAGAGAGATAAGGGGTTTAGCATAACATATAAAACTTTATGAAGGTATGGGTAAGGTGTATATATATATCCCATCACTTGGTATTACACAAAAAGGCATAGCATAGAGAACAATCTTGATTAGGAGTAAAAAGGGGAGGATCTCTTACCTTAAATCCATTGGTGTTCTCCACTTGTTAATAACAACCAGAATAAAAAAATTAGGCTTATTAATTAATAATTCCAGAACCTCTTCTATATTAAATTTTTTTATTATAACCCTTTTTAGTTTATTCAATGAATTTTTATTAGTTACAAGGTTCAATTTCATAGTTCGGGCTCCTTTGTTTTCTTCACTTTAAAAGATCGGTTCACTTATAATCAAGTATGGATTATAATCAAGATGAAATTGGTTTTCCAGAATTGAAGTTATATTTTTTAGTTCATCTCCAGTATATTAAATTTATTTAATTTTAATTAGGTTACTTAGTGTGAAGTCGAATTATTAAATATATAACTATAGTGATAACTGTTTTTTTTAATCAGTGGATTTGATTACAAAGAATATGTTTTTCTTTATAACTAAATTCCATTTTTACCAAAGGATTACATAACCAAAAATAGGATATATTAATTATATAATAATCTGGATCAACCATAAAACAAAAGGTTTCATGACCATAATTAAAGATAATAATAGAAATTCATAAATGGTTGTCCTTGTATGTGCTAAATTAGCACATCTCAAACGGTGCTTTCATTTCATTCAAATAAAAAGGTTGGTAAAGGCGAGAAGATAATGAAATATACCACAATAATGAATAAATTCTAGTACATTTATGTTACTAGATTTATCATACTATTAGGGTGACGGGAGGTGAGGAAAGAAATAAAATAGAAAAGAACTCAAAAGAAAAGAAAAAATTGGGAAGAGGAATTTACCTCTTGAGACTTCCCCCTTTGAGAACCTCTTAAGGGGGGAGGTTTTGGTATTTTGAGGAGACTAAGAGATTTTGGACGTGCAGGAGGACCATGGGGAGATATTTGGGTAGAATAATTGGATGGAAGAAGGCTTGAGAGGAGTGAAGAGAAGAAGGGAAGAAGGGGGGTTTTATAGTGGAGGAGAGGAGGGATTTCATAATATTATAATCATTAATTTATTATTTCATCCCAAGAGAAGGAATAGTAAGTATTCCATGACCAAGAATAGTGATTTAATCATGTGATCTAGAACTAATTGGTCTTACATCAGCATAATATCATCGATGACTCAATTAATCCATTATGTAGCATTTATTGTGAATTATCAGATTCTACTATTCATCAAAAATTCAAGTATTTTAGAAAATTACAAAAATTCACCCTAACCATTTTTCGATGTGTGGAATCCAAAAATGAAGTCCATTTTTGAAAAATAATTTTCTATGTAATATTATTTTTATATTTAATTGAAAAAATAATTTAATATCAAAACCAGTTTTAAAACATTCATTAACTTATTCTAAAATATAGGTATATCGTACAACTAACTTAAATATTGTTTTTATACCACCATAGGTGATGTTAAAATTCATTAGGGCATATCACTATTCATAAGTGTATGTTACTATTCATTAGGGAAGGTTATTATTCACCAAAAACTATGTTTTCCTTATTGGACTCCAAATAACATACTGATTACAATCTGGTTTTTCGGATTTTAGAAAATCCAAACATAGAAGTGACAAACATATGTCTAAAGGACACTTAGCACTTAGTAGTTCATTATGTTGTGTTGTCATGTGATTTTATGACATATTTTTGAGAAGGGAATTTCCATTGAAAAACATTGGGTCATTACATTCTTCACCATTAAAGAATTTCACCCTCAAAATTTCATTTTACATTCTATGTAAAAAACAGTTGCGGGTACCATTCCTTCATTGATTCCTCCAATCCCATGTTTCCTCTTTTTACATATGGTTTCTCCATAGTACATTTACCAGATGAGTAGTCTTGTTGCGTAGAAATTTGTCTCTATGATCCAAGATCTTCACTGGCTGCTCCTCGTAAGAGAGATCATCCTCTAACTGTACCACCTCTGAAGAGAGTACATGTGAAGGGTCTGGTATGTACTTATTTAAGAATGATACATGAAAAAAAAACATGTACTTTCAACTTGGTAGGTGGAATTTACAGTCGATAGGCCACAACTATGACTCGATAAAGGATCTCGAAGTGGCCGACGTACCTGGGACATAACTTCCCTTTCTTCCCAAACCTCATGACCTTCTTCCATGGGGATATACATAGAAATACCATGTCTCTAACTGTTAACTCAAGGTCTCATTGGAAGTTATCTGCACAACTCTTCTGTCGACTTTGGGCTGCTTTGATATGCTGCTGAATGGTTTTCAACTTCTCCACTCTTTCGTCGACCATTTTAGGTCCTACCAGCTTATGCTCACTGACTTCATCCCAGCATGTTAATGTTCTGCACCTTTTCCCATAAAGGCCTTTATATGGTGCCATTCGGATGCTCAAGTGGAAAATATTATTGTAGGAGAATTAAACTAGAGGAATATGTTGCTCCCATCCACCTTTTAATTCCATTGAAATTGCTCTCAACATGTCTTCCAATGTATAAATAGTTCTCTTAGATTGGAAATCAGTTTGAGGATGATAGGTCTTACTGAAGTTCTGTTCAGTGCTCAGAGCATGTTGGAGACTTTTCCAGAACATCGAGGTGAATCTCAGATCACGATCGGATACAATAGATAGTGGTACTCCATGCATTCTTACCACTTCTTTGATGTAAATACATGCAACATGATCAAATGAGAATTCCTCTAGAACCATGATAAGGTTAACTATCTTCGTAAGACGATCCACAACAACCCATATAACATTTTTTGATCTAGATGTCTTTGGAAGTCTAGTGACAAGGTCCATAGTAATGTTATCCAACTTCCATTCTGGTATAGGTAGTGGTTGCATCATCACCTTATACTTTTTTCTCTCAGCCTTCACTTGCTGACATACGAGGCACATTGATGTATATTTGGAAATCTCCCTTTTCATATTGTCCCTCTAAAAGTTTTCTCGGATATCTCGATAAATATTTTTGCTCCCTGGGTGGATAGAGAAGGTTGAGATATGTGCATCATTCAATAGCTCCTTCTTTGACTCTAGATCATATGGTACACATAATCGTTTCCCAAAAATTACAACTCTTTCCTCATAAATTTTTAAATCGGTGGATTTTCAATTTTTAACAGCTTCCAATTTTTTCTGAATTTCCACATCCATTCTTTGAGCATCCTTTATTTTCTCCAAGAGGGATGGTTGAGCAATCTTTTGAGAAAGTATTTACGATTTTCCTCCCTTAATTATTCCCATGTCCATCCTTTGTAAATCTAAGAAGATCGGATCCTTTTTAATTCTCGTCATTGATAAAGATATAGGGTCATTTCTACTTAGAGCATCTGCCACCTTGTTTTCCTTCTCAGGATGGTAGTGGATTGAGAAATCATAATCCTTGATGAGCATTATCTAACTTCGCAGGAGAATATTATGATCTTTCAATGTGAATATATATTTGAGACTCTTTTAGTCAGTATATATCTCACATTTTTCCCATAGAGATAATGTCGTCAAATTTTCAATGTAAAGATCACAGTCACCCACTCCAGATCATGCGTGGGATAGTTTTGATCATGTATTTTCAGCTTCCTTGTGGAATAGGCTATCACTTTATCATTTTTCATTATCACACATCATAAGACTTTATATAAGCATCACTATACACCACAAAGAGTTCTCCACTTGAAGGGAGTGTGAGTACCAACGTAGTGACAATCCTCTTTTTCAACTCCTTGAAATAGTCTTCACATTCATGTGTCGAGATGAACATTACTCTATTCCATGTCCTCTTGGTCATTGGGATTGACAATCATGAAAAGTTCATCATGAATCATCGATAATACCCAGCTAAACCTAAAAAGCTACAGATCTTCATTACAGAAGTTGGCCTTGGAAACTCTTCAATTGCCTTCGTCTTGGAAGGTTCTACAGATATCCCGTCCCTGGTGATAATATGCCCCAAGAATGATACTTCCTCCATCTAGAACCCATATTTACTGTACTTTGTAGGCAACGTTTCCCTTTTCAAAGTCATTAACACAGTTTCCAAATGCTCCTGATGTTATTCTTTTCTCTTGGAGTATATCATAATATCATTAAAAAAATACCACCACAAATTTGTCGAGGTAATCTCTAAATATTCTATTCATTAAAACCATGAAAATTTCTATAGCATTAGTGATTTCCAAGGGAATCACTATGAACTCATAATGTCTATACCTCGTTCGAAATGAATTCATGGGAATATCTTCCTCCCTCAACTTTAGTTGGTGACATCCCGACCGAAGGTCCACCTTAGAGAAATAATTAGCCCCACAAAGCTGATCGAACAAGTCATCTATTCGTGGAATGGGATACTTGATCTTTATAGTGATTTTATTGAGCTCAAGATAATCAATGCAGAGGCACATTGATCCATCCTTCTTCTTGAAAAAGAGGACTGGAGAACTCCATGGTGAAGCACTCGGGCGTATAAAAGCCTTCTCCATATTCTCCTATAACTGCTTCTTCAGATCTTCTAGCTTTACAGTGGCCAATCTGTAAGGTGTCTTTGAGATTTGAAGAGATCCAGGGATAAGTTCAATTAATAACTCAACCTCTCATTCAAGAGGAATACCATGAAACTCTTTGGGGAATACATCATTGTAATCCCTCATGATGGGCATGTCTTCAAGAATTATTCTATCCTTTGTCCTAATCACATTAGCTAGATATGCTTTCTCACAAAGTAGATGAATCCAAACTTGAGACGAAGATTCTAAAGGAGACTCATCTTCCTCCTTACACTTGTAAAGAATCAGAGGATGTTTTGGGATGTGAAAATCGATCTCCCTTTCTCGAAAATTGATTTTTCCCTTGTACAAATATAGGCAATCTATGCCAAAGATATTGTCAAACTCTACTAAAGTAAGTATGAAAAGATTTGATGGAAGTTCAGTCCACAAACATTAACCAGGGAGAAGTTATAAACCATGGATGCAATAATTTATCCATTCTCTATTCTCACATATAACTTTTTTTCCAAATTTTGAGGTGTTGTTTGAATAGTTCTACTAAACTTGCAAGATATGAAAGAATGCGTACAACCAGAATCAAATAGTAGATTCACTATTCTTGAATGAATAACAAGAGTACCTGTCACCACATAATTTTCCGCCTCCACCTCAGTAGTTGTGATATCATAAGCCCTTTCTTGTTGCCTTGGAGGTTGTTACTGATTGCCTCCAACAACCCTCGGTTTTGGGCAATTGTCCACATAATTCCCATTCTCCTTGTAGTTATGAAACTACACTACAAGCTGAGTGTTGATCTAAACCTTCCTTTATTATCCAAAATTAGTGGAATTTTTCATATCTCTTCTGTAGTTCTCGGCTAGATGACTAAACATTCTGCATTTCAAGTAATTCTTGGATCTCGTGAGACAGTCACCAAGATGCTTCTTCCCAAAAAAAATCAAAGGGGAAGGTGAGGCTTCTTTCCATCATGGGATTTGTTTGATGAACCACCCACGATGTTCTCTATTTTCCGCTTCTTGTCACTAGGCCCATGAGACCACTGAGAGTATCCAATTTCCATTTCATTCTTGAGGGCACAACGGACAATCTCATCATAACTGTCAAAGTCCCGAATCTCCAATGCTTTTCGTATACTCATCTTTAGTCCGCTAAAGAAGTGATCTACCTTACTTTTGGTGTTAATGAAAAATCCATAGGCGTACCTTGCAAGCCTTTTAAAGTTCACTTCATATGCCCTGATGAACTCATCTTCGTTTTACTTGAGTCCGTGGAACTCTCTTTCCATATTGAGATGGAGGGTTCAAGGAAAATATTTTTTGAAAACAACTTCTTGAATTCCACCCAATCAATGGTATCAATTTCTTCTTGGGACATTGTATTCTTTATTAGTGTCCACCACTGATCAGCTTCCCCATCAAAATGATAGACCTCCAGTACAAATTTCTCTTCTTCCAAGCACTAGAGGATGGAGAAAATCATTTTAATGGAGTTAATCAGTTATTTAGCAAGGAGGGGATTAGAACACCCGATAAACATAGGAGGCCATTTCCACATGAACTATTCTACAGCAACATTCTCTTTCCTTGGAGGAGGAGGATGTTCCACTTGATTCCAGTTATTATTCATAACTCGAGCCAGTTGAGAAAGTACATCCATGATGTTTTGAGCACCCACTTCCGTCACATCAGGCATATCATTAGGTTAATCATCACAATTCCTATCACATTGGTTTTGTGAACGTGTTCTTTTATTTCCTGCCATTAACTAAGAATAATAACATATAATTAGTGTTCTTGAATACTTACCTATTGAACATAAAAAGGAAACTTTGAACATAAAAGTATAAACTTATAAAGAAGAATTATATCCTGACTCGTGATTCCCGAGGTTTATATCCAGGTTGTCCTTAATCTATTTCTTAACATATTTTCTTATAAGCTTCTTTTTTTCCCTCAATAATGGTTTATTCTAAGATCATGAATCTACCAAATCATATCCCCCAGGAGTTTTGTACCCAAGATTGCAGCAAGACCCATTGTCGTGCACCTGTTCCCATTCGAGTCTAGGTCAAAGAGGTGTTTTTGGGTTTTACCCCCAGATACATATGTGCCAGAGCCGCCTCTACCTGTTAGTATCTAGACAGGGATGTATTTTCTTAATAAACATCTTACTCAATACTCACCAAAATTTTGGAATGTTTTCTTTTACATAGTCTCAACCTTAAGGTTCTCACTAAGATGTACTATTCCAAATATCCAAAAATGACTGGACCATACTATGAGACCTACTATAGCGACCACAGCCTTTTACATAAAACATTTCAAGACTTTAGGCATAATTAATCATCAGAGTACATGACAAGGATCGTTAAGTCTAGTGTATTGGAAGACTAGGTATATATAACATAAAACATGGGACTGAAAAACATCTTTATTTAATCTCTATAATGATCTTAAAACTACCTTTGAGCCCTTACATATACATATGGTACCCTGGGGAACACATGAAAAAATGGAGGAGCTAAAAAGCCCAATAAGGGAATGAACATGAGGATACATCTAAAGCACCAGAGTAATGAGGAATGACAAAATGATATCCAAAGCATGATACTTATAAAAACATTTAATATTAGCATGGGAACATTTAAACATGGAACCATATAAATATGGTAGAATCATAAATCATATCTCTTGTACGGGTCAAGGCTAACCGCCAATCTCGTTTCCCATTTTAGTGCGGGTCAAGTCTAACCGTCGATCTCATTTCACATCGCATCTCATGAGACTTAACCTTACCCAATTAATTTTATGGCTATTAGGGTGCACCCATCTCAAAATTTTCATGAATATTATTTCCATATAAATATTATTACTACACATACAATAATACATAATCAACCATACACAAACATAAGGGTACCCATGGAAAGAATTGGGTACCACAGTCATGACATAAATCATAACCAATGGGTGTATCATGAAAGTGTCCATGTAAAAAAAGAATTATAAAATACATGGACGTAAATAGGGTAAAATAGGCATATAACATGGTATTTGGTGTCAAACATAAGTGACAACATATGAGAAATTTATTCTAGAAGCATTAGCATTAAAACATTTTTGTGCGGTTTTAAGGAAAATACTATAGAGCTTTTATAATAGTAAAGAATACATTATTTTATATAAAACCAGAATTGAACCAATAATGCATTCATAATTAAAAATACTGAATTTAAAAATATAATGGTGTCTTAAATCAGAAGATATAGTGAACTTGAAATTGGGTAAAAGTTTGGGAAGTTCCTTTAAAATGAGTGTGCTTATTGGGAAGTATCGAAGAGAGATTCACTTAAAACCATGTATATCTCCAAAATAGAATGAGAGATGGATCTTGGAACATGATTTTAGAGCATATAAAAAGAAATTTGAAGTTATACATAAAATAAAATACAACAACATTTTGGTAAAAAGAAAGATAGAGGAACACAAAGGAATAATGGAAGTTCAGGTAGAATCCATCATGGTTTATTGGCATGGTATTGGGTGTAACTAAGAGAGATTGATGAGAGAGATAAGGGGTTTATAATAACATATAAACAATAAGGGCCATGTGGGGAAGGTGTATAAATGTAACCCATCACTTTGTATTACACAAAAAGTCATATCATAGAGAACAATCCTGATTAAGAGTAAAATGGGGAGGATCCCTTACTTTAAATCTATTGGTATTTTCCACTTGTTATTAATGACCTGAATAAAAAAATAGGATTATTAATTAATAATTACAAAACCACTTAAATATTAAATTTATTTATTATTACTCTTTTTATTTCATTCAACGCCTTTTTGATTGGTTACTAGTTTTAATTTCATTGTCCAGGCTCATTTGTTTACATGGCTTTAAAAGATTGGTTCACTTATATTATTGTTTGGATTATAAGAAAGTCGAAAGTGGTTGTCCGGAATTGAAGTTATATTCTTTAGTTCATATCCAGGAGATGAAATGGTTTTAGTTTTAATTAGGTTACTTAGATTGAAGTTGAATTATTATATATATATAACCATAGTGATAACCATTTTTTGTTAATCGGTGGATTTGATTATAAATAATGTGTTTTGCTTTATAACTTAATCCCATTTGTACCAAAGGATTACAGAACCAAGAATAGGATATATTACATATATAATAACTTGGTTCAACTATAACACAAATGATTTCATTTCCAGAACTAAAGATAATAATAGAATTTGATAAATTGTTGTCCTTGAATGTGCTAAATTTGCACATCTCAAACAGTGCTTTCATTTCATTCAAATAAAAGGGTGGGGAAAGGAGAGAAGATAATGAAATATACAACTAGAATTAATAAATTATATTAGATCTATATTACTGGATTTATCATTCTATTATGTTGAAGGGAGGTGAGGAAAGAAATAAAAAAGAAAAGAACATAAAAGAAAAGAAGATATTGGGAAGAGGAATTTACCTCTTGAGACTTCCTCCTTTAAGAACCTCTTAAGGGGAGAGGTTTTGGTATTTTGAGGAGGATGAGAGCTTTAGGAAGTGGGGGAGGACATTTAGGAGAGATTTTGGTATAATAATGGAAGGGCACAAGGCTTGAGAGGAATGGAGAGAAGAGGGAGTGAAGGGGGGTTTTATAGTGGAGGAGAGGAGGGATTTCATAATATTATAATCATTAATTTATTTTTTCTTCCGAAGATAAGGAATAGTAAGTATTCCATGACAAAGAATAGTGATTTTATCATCTGATCCTGAACCAATTAGGATTACATCATCATAACATCATTGATGACTCAATTAATCCATTATTTATCATTTATTATGAATTATCGGATTCCACTATTCATAAAAAATTCAAGTATTTCAGAAAAATCCTAAAAATTCACCCAAACTATTTTTTAACATCTAGAATTAAAAAAGAAAGTCCATTTTGAAAAAATAATTTTATAAATATGATTATTTTAATATTTAATTAAAATAATAATTTATTATCTAAACCAATTTTAAAACATTCATTAACTTATTCTAAAATATAGGTATATCGTACTTCCAACATGAATATTATTTCTATACCACCATAGGTGAGGTTACTATTCATTAGGGTATATAATTATTCATAATGATATGTTACTATTACTTAGGGTAGGTTACTATGCCCAAAAAATTATGTTTCCCTTATCAGACTCCAAATAACTTACTTATTACAACGTTGTATGCCGGATATTATAAATTCCAAACAGAGAAGTGACAAATTTACATTTAATGGTCACTTAGCACATAGTAGTTCATTATGATGTGTTTTCATGTGATTTTATGTCATACTTATGAGAATTTAATTTCAATTTAAAGACATTGGGTCTTTATAATTATGGTGAAAAGAATTTTGAAACATATATTTATTGTGTTAAATTTTAGAATAGCATGTGTTTTAATTAACTAAGTCATAAGGAATTTCATTATGGTATTTTGAGATAATGGATATTTTGGAATGAATTTATGGAAATAAAACCCATTAGTTTAGTACATGTATTAGTGTAAATGTTATTTGAGGAATAATGCCTTTATATTTTATATAAATAAAATTAAAGGTATTGATATCTGTTGGGTTTAATATGATCATTAATGAAATTTAAATAACTGTCAAAGTAGATATTATTATAATTTATGGAAAAAATAAGTTGTATTGAATACGGTATAAAAATATTATTTAATTATTATGTTTTAGAATTTACATAATATTTCTTTTGGGAATAATATTAATATTGTTTTAGAAAAAGGAAAACCTATATATCGGGTGACAACACATTGTGTCCGAAAAGGTAATAGGGATTGAACAGGTAACCAATGGATGATATGGTTTTAGCACCAACCACTAACCTATGTGATGTCCTAGTTAATATCAAATTGTTTTTAGTTAAACAATTAGATGAGTAAAGATTAATTATAAACCCTTAGTGAAAATTTTTAAGTCTATAAATTAATTTATTAACCATATTAGTGTTGTAAAATAGTTTTAGAAAAACATAAATATGCTTTTTTATAGTTCTTATGATCCATTAAAATTAAATTTTAGTGCTTCAGGAATGAAAGTAAATTTTGGGAATTCATTTTCTAGATTAAAGGGAATAAATTTAAAATGTATTAAATAAAAACCAAAGGATACAATTCTAGTTGTGAAATAGAGATATATATAGTACGTAAATTTCTTTATATTCATAGACAGTAATAAAAATACTAAACATTATGAAAATAATCCCAAAAACTAATTTATTCTATTAAATTAAAATCTAATAAGTCAAATGGTACTTTATATAGTCAATTATTTATGTTTTTGAATGCTTCAATTTCTATTAATCACCCTTTTTTATCAATGAACTCAATAGTATTATAGAGACCCGTAGCCTGACTTACATGACATTACATTACATTTGCGGAATACTGAGTACATAAAAAAAACACACACACAAGGATCGTAATAGTTTAGTGTCTTTGGAAACTCGGAGTATAATCTTCTAATCGTGGTGAAAGATCTTCAATATATCCCATAAAGATCTTCCCCCTTTTTTTTACCTAAAACCTTTCTTTATATCCTGGGGAAAAGAAAACATAAAAGGGTGAGCTCAAATGCTCAGCAAGCCAAATAAAAGAAATAAAAAACATATCATATCTTTTTGAAAATCTTAACCTGCAAAAGAGATCATAATATCTTAACATGGAATAAATCATAGAAGTGAAAATGAGATCCCCATAATCATATCATGAAACTTGAAACTTTGTGGCATGCACACATAATCAAGGAAAATCATTTCTTGTTAGTCATGACTCATTGCCAAGAATATCTTAGTGGACAAAGTCCCTTTCTGAACCGAGTCACCCTCATTCCAGTCCTGTTTCACTGAACCGGTATAACCTACCATTCCAGCCCTGTCTATCTCATGAGATATAAAATATTTACCCAATGCATTGGAGGGAGATATAGGTCCCACCCATCTTATAATTAATCCTTTCTTATGTGTGCCACATAATCATAAAACATACATCATCGCATAACACATGTAACAAAAATGGGATTCTTGAAACATCATTACATCATAAATAAATTCATATACGATAAAGGAATTCATAAAAATAATTCCATCACAACATGATCAAATCAATGTAATAATAGGGATAAAAACAGAATCCTTTATTATCTTAGATGGAAAATAATTTTGATAAAACACTTGAACTCCATTCTTGGGGAAAATATCCTTTCTTCTTCAAAAACATTGTTTCCTTTCATAACATGTCATATAACTTTAAAATAAAAGAAGTTGATTAAAAATAAACTTGAGAACTTGTAAAGGAAGCTTCTTGGAAATAATGTTTTAAAAATCCATTCATGCCGTATAAGTTAAAAAAACATTCTTCGTAATTTTGTCGGAAAAGTCAAAAAGTACCTCGTATGAAAAAGCGACAAAAGATTCCTTTCATATTCTTTACTAAAAACTCACCGAAGGGTAAAATTGGATTTAAACTATTGTAAGTGGATGGAAACAATATTACATATTGAGGGAACATGGATGTGGATGATAAAATACACCCCAGTAAATACCAAAGTATAAACAATCTCGGATAAAAATGAGATTGTGATATTTCCCCTTACCTTAGGTCCGATTTGCTTTGTTCGTGTCTGAAGCTCCTATATAATGGTTTAAATAATGTTATTGACTTATTCAAGACTCATACATATTGATATGATATCATATATGGTCATATTATTAGCTTCTTGTTAGTAATATTTCATTGTTACTTGTTACTCGGGTCTTTATAACTTTTTGTTCTTATGTGTGTTTTGTCGAATAAATTATTATTCTTATCTTTAGGTTATAGATAATTCATTTCCAGAATGGTATTAGTGTAGTATATACCATATTCATTCATTCAATTCATTTATATAATCATTATGAAATGAAGATCATGTAGAATGAGTCGCATCACATCGTGGAGACGGTATTCCGTACCTACGCACGAGTGATGATATCGTTCCTATGATCGTGGAATTGTATTGGAGTATATATATATATTTTCAGTATCAATATTACTTTATAATAATCATATATAGTTACTAATTAAACCATTATACCCATCCTTGTAAGGTGATGGTGGAAAATAGATTACACCACGGCGTGGAGACGGTATTCCGTACGTACGCACGCGCGGTGATTTCATTTTTCCGTAGGATGGATAGAAGGTGAATTAGGGTTGTTTCATATTAATAATAACATATCAGTATGTAATTAATACTGATGTTATTACTTTATCATGAAACAACTATAGAAGAAG
This sequence comes from Viscum album, assembly GCA_963277665.1. Taxonomy (NCBI): domain Eukaryota; kingdom Viridiplantae; phylum Streptophyta; class Magnoliopsida; order Santalales; family Viscaceae; genus Viscum; species Viscum album. The sequence goes on along the minus strand of OY728133.1, from coordinate 237,894,859 downwards.
AAGTTGAAGAAGAAAGAAATTGAAAAGATCGGTAATGGATATTACCTCTTCTTTGGAACGCCTCTTTGAATCCTCTACGTAAGGAACTAAGATTTGTCTTTGGAGAATACCAGGACCTCTAGGATTATTCTAGGGAAGTGGAGAGGATAAAATGTCAGGGGTTGGCCGATCTTGAGTGCTCAATTTGGTGTGAGGAGGAGGTGAAGGAGGTGCCCTTTTATAAGGGAGGAGAGGGGCAGATTAGGAATTCTTAAAAAGATTAATTTATAATAAATCTAACCCCACTTAAAAACCTCCCAAAATGACTCATATTCTAATATTAGATGATATAGGGTTTTAATATCATCAACCAATCAAATTTAGAAATGTTTGGATCTTATTTTAAACCTTATCATTTTGATTTATCCTTATTTAATTTATTTAAGTTTATTTGTTGTAATAAAATTATAAATTTTAAATTATAACAAATAATTACTTATATGTTGTGAATTTTCCATAATTGTTTACTTTATAACATTATAGAACATATAAATATAAATTTATAATTTTTAAATATTTTTGTGATTTTTAAACAATTTTATAATATGTTATTTTTGTAAAATAACAATAGTGTCAATTTTGACACTATTCATTTATTTGAATTTAAATAAAATACATACAGAAGATATGTTCGAACTAAAAGCATTAATATATTAATAAAAGGTCATATGTATCTATAAAATTAGTGTATCACATTAAATAGTTCATATAATATTTATTTTAGTATTTTGAAAACCATTTATTTGGTTTATCTCTTAATAAAATAATTACTACATCATTTTAATATTATTATTTAATATACTTATTTGTTGTATAAAAATTTAAAATAAAATCCTATGATTAAGATTAATATATTACCTTTCACAATAATAATTGTACTCGAATTTATCATCTTAAAATCACAATATTTAAATTGTTATATTTACTAAATTATGAAGGTGACAACTTTGGCATCATTTAAAATAAAATAATATAAGTGTCATAATAGCTTGTATAAGACTCCAAATGGTCCAATATTCTACCATTGGATGATTATAGTTTCCATTTACATGACCAATAAGTTTTGGTCAGGGTTTTGTGCCTTTTATGGTCACTATTAGTTTAATAAATACTATATTCTTGATTGTTTACTAGATAAATAATTTCTGCATCACTATTGTGTCACAATTAATGATACTTATTTAATCCCAAAAAAAATCTAAATAAATTCTCATGATGTAGATAATTTTTTTAGCTTTCTGGATACTATTCATGTTTGAAATTTTATGATGTTTATCACTAATTCAAAATTATTATACTTATAAGATTTAAGAGAGTGACATGTTGTCACTTTCTTTGGTTTTAATAATAATTAAATTATTTTCATGGCCAAAAGTCCATAAAATGAATCTAATCCGACCCTTAGTTGTTATGGGTTTACTTTTAGCCATAAAATAGAATTTTTGCATGTGTTAGGGTAATTTTATAATATTATATTTACCCTTAATTACCCGATTTACCTTTAACTATGGTAAATAAAATTTACCGTAGTTACTATTCATAATTCCCAAAAATAAAAAGTAGCCTATTAACATAATTTGGACCCACTGATTCCAAATATGGAATCCGTTTTTTAAAATTCAATACACAGAAGTTGCAGAAATTAAATTAAATTTAATCCCGTTATCGAATAAAAACGGGTTTTTGTTTAAAACATTGCAAAAGATTGAATTGATTTAACCTACGAATTCAAGATAAAATCAATGCTAATGACATTCATTATATTAAATGGTAAAAATATATTCTATTTATACTTTTAAACCATTCAATATTATAATTTAACCACATAAGATATTACGATGAAAAAGTTGTTTTTAATTAAAATATAGGGTGTTTTTACTATTCATTAAAATATGAAAGTTATCGGAAAAATATCAAAACATTATCTAATGTAAATTTTTACATCCTGATTCAAAAGAAGAATTTTATTTTGTCAAATTGAACATATAAACATGTCAAAAACTAGATTTAAAGTTTGTGCGCCATCAAAAGGCGGCAAAACTGCATTTTTTTTGAAAAATACTTATTTTACCTGAAAATTTTATTTTGTTCTTATAACATGTTCTAGAAAATGTGTAAGATGAATAATAATGTTATAAAATTCAAAATTTAGTTAATACTATTCATAACGGCTTGTTCATGACAATATTATAATAATATATCATTGTTTATTAAAACCTGGTATTGCGTACAACACACGCTATCGAGGAAGGTCGTGATTGCGTGTAATGCAAGCCAAGTCAGGGTTGTGTGTTGTGAAAGAATCCTTCGTTGTTTCGTATAAAAAAATCCAACCATATTTCATTTATACATTTAATATATATATATATATATACTCAATGTTGCGTAGAATAACTATTATCAAAATTGTGTGTAACACGGTCCAAGAATAGTGTTGCGTATACTGCAAGCTAATACGGTGTTGCGTATAGCGCAAGGTAATCTTGGTGTAGAATACAACACAAGACATTAATGAAATTAAAAGAATATTTTTCATAAAATCTCGGGGTGTTACAAGTATTCTATAATTAATTACTCGTTTCTTCCATGCCCTTTCCTTCACTTACCATGGATGTTCTTCTACTTAGAAACATGGTTATGTATTATTCGATATGATTGTTTTACATCCATTTCTCTCTTGTAAAGAGGATATTTTATAAACCCAATTATGATGTATGTTCTTCCAAAAAAAAATTAAAATATCAAAACCAAGACTTCCAAGACCTAGTTAAAATTATAAAGTTTCTATTTATTTAAGGTGGGCAGAATGTTACACCCCAACTTTTTAAAATATGTAAATCACATATCATAGCATGTATGTAATGCAACACAAATCAAACTAGGAAATATAAAATATCATGACTTTACAATATATTTACTATTTTAAATATATTAAATATATTATATATTATATATATATTGAAATTCATGAAACACTAATTTATATTATGTTATATGCAACATCAAATTTCTCTAATAGCCTGTGTTACACACAAGTTGAGTTTAACCGAATACTATTTATATTGTTAATTAAAATGAAATTTATCTTGTAGCCATTAAATTGGGGGTTATGAATTGTATTAAATATCATATTAAAATATATTTATTAATTCACTTATTAACAATTAATTAGAAATAAATATAAAAAAATTGAATATAAATGAATGGTTTTTATAATAACCCATTTTTATGTGCCCGAAGGCATTTTATCTTAATAAAATAATTTAATTATTATTAGTGAATGATATTATTAATATATATATATATATATATATTACACATTAAGTAAAATTTTATAACATTCAATGAATCAATTTTATTAGTATATGATAAGAAATAGTCCAATTTTACACATATAAATCCTTATTTTTTAAAATTTAGTTTTTCCTCCTTTTAATGGCGCATATATTTTAAAAATAAATTTTTTCACTTTTTTAAACATTATTTGAAAAATTAATCACTATTTTTAAAAAATTAATGTAGAAATTATATTACGTTTAATTTTTTTATATTTTTCTGAGATGTTTTGGTTTTTGATGAATAGAAATAATATACTGAATTTTAATTGAAAACTAACATTTCAACTAAATAAATTATAATGTTAAATTATATTTTGAATTTCTTTCAATGTCAAAATTCTTCAGATACACATCTAATAAAAAAAATTAGTTCATTTAAAACTTTTTATTATTGAATTTAGATATAAAAACCTAGTGAACTTTTAATCATTTTCACTTTAAAAACCTACTTTCTCATCTCATATTCAAAATTAATTTTAAATTAATTATTTGTACATATATGAATTTAAGTTGTAAAAATGGGTTAAATATTTTTAACCATAATAATATATAATTTTTAATATGTTAAACATAATTTTTTCTATAATTATTGATAAAAATAAATAAAATTAATTATAGTTATTGAGAGTCCAACAATTTTAACAAGGGACTAAAATTTTATCTTAAAAGGTGATATAAACATGAAACATGTGAAACCACATTTTTATGAAAATATTTAAACCTTGTACTATATATTAAATATATGTTATCATTATTTTATCAACATGAAAGGTATAACACTTGGATTCACTCAATACACTTCAATAATATCATGTGTTTCCTCTCCCCTACTTATAAAAGGCCACTCCCTCCCCTCTCCCTTCACACCACCAAAAAATATTTGAATATACCTGCACAAATCACCTACAGAAATACCAATCCTAATATAATAAAACTTAATTTGGATATAAATTCATATTTTTAAGGATTTTATGTATAACAAAAGAAGATACATGAAGAAGACATAATTTTCTTTTAAAATAAATTTTATTTTATTTCCTTCACAACACACATAGAATTTTTTATAAAAAGGTTATATAAAACCAAAGTATAATGAATATAAGAATATGTTTTCATGTTATGTTCATTACCAGAAACCACACATGCTTCTAAAAATGGGTTACAAAATCACCATTTGTGTGTATGGAAGACTACCACTTCGTGAACCGATGTTGTTCATTCTTCCATTACCACCTCTACAGGTATGTTATAATGATAGAAATAAAATATAAATTTGATATTTATAACATTATATTACCTCTTTAGTAATTATTTCTTATTATTATTTTTGACATTCCTTTCATAGGATACATGATAACACCACTCGTGTGTACGGTGGACTACTGCCTCGCAATGCGATGCGATTTTTCATTCAATAACGCATCACAAAAATGTGATAAAGAATAATTTAATAATTATATATTATATAAAGGAAATAATTATGATATTAATTAAATATTTTTCATTCAATAAATATAATATATTTAATTTTATTTTCTTACTTCTCACTCAATGAAAGATGATATCGATGTTCATGTTTGTGTGGACTACAACTTTCACAAAAAGATGTGACTATCTTATCATCACCATACCACATGAAATATATATATATATAATTATATAATATGGTAATAATTATATTATGATCATTCTATAAAGGTATAATATTATTTACCTACTTTTTATATTGATTATTCAAAAATGAAAATGTTACCCATGTGTATGTATGGCCTAACATCTCTATGATCTTAATGTAATTAATTTTTCATCACTATCAGGCATGATAGGTTTTAAAAGTACACTTGAGGTACAAATATTATAACTATGTCAAAATTTTTATTCTAATGTTTATGAAAATGAAAATATATAGAATTTCTATAGCTTTTATAAGAAAACATACTTGAGAAAAAAAAGGTAATTAACAATCGAAACAATGAAAATAATAAATGATTTTTGAAAATAGATGATAATATATTATAAAAAGATCATATATGATATTATAAATATTGATATGAATCTTTAATAATTTAATAACATGTTTAAAACCAATATTTTTATTTATAGTTGATATATATAATTGACACATTAGTTGACTCTCACTTTAACATTATCAACATTGTTAGCGTATACTTCACAATATCATTTTAATCAAGATTGTTTGTACTTTAATTTACATTAAAGGAAATTATTTTATTATATATTAATAAACCCTTTCGTTTTCTTCACCTCTGGCTATTGAGGATATTTTTTAATATATTGTACCATTTTCCTACTCATTAATACATAAAACGTTTTAGAAAATGCTTATTAGAAAACCTGACATCATTTCTGTCATTGGTTTGAAATCTATTTTCTCTCAAAACCATGTTTTCTAAAAAAATCAAATAAATCTACTTTTCAGAATGATTTATTAAAATATATTTTTATGCATTTTTTCATTTACAAATGTTTTGAAGGGAATATTCTTATATATTTTTAAATGAGTAATTTTTTTAACATTTTTAGAATAAAAAAAAGAAAAAATCTTTATGAAATATGCATAATTACCGATCAACATGACTAAAATTTATTTAATTTTTAATTTTAATGTCAAAAATTATCATTTTACATAATATTTTTTATAATTGATTTTCAGTGAAATTATTTCGCAAAATTTTCCAAAATGAAAAAGATATATTCCTCAATAATTTTTTTAAAATAAATTATTTCATCAATGATAAAAACTGTTATTATTACCCATATTGTTATACATTATATTTATACCATTCTTAATCTTTCAATAGATTTATTTTGATCATTTTGACAAAGAATATTATTTACAGTCACTTCAATTTTCTATTTTATTATTTAATAAATTTACCATGAAATTTTCACATCCCTATGATCATCGAGCATTAAATTTATTATAAATATCCATATTATTTAACATGTATATGATTATTTTCAAAATAATATACCATTTATACAATTGTTTTTAACATTAAATGTTATTCGATAAGTTGGGGAAATATTGATAAATCTTCATCCTTTACTCTATACAGATATTTTGTGATAAGTCACGTTGTTTATGAATTAAATTGATTGTTTGATATATACTGAATGCTTTGGAATATCATGACATGGGATGGAGAACAGTTAATGTAATCCCCTCGATGCATTAGCAGTATCATGATGCAAAGTCAGTTGGTTAAAAGCCATTTGATTTTGTAATCTAGAATGTTCTAAACTATATTTTGAATGATCCTGACATTATTTTATAGAAATATCATGTGAAAGGTATTAATAGTAAAGGTATCATGTACTTGGAAAATATGACATACAATAATTAAGCATTAACATCATTCATATTCGGTTATTATTATCCATGATATCTTCCCTATAATGAAATCTATAGATTCATTTAATTCTTGGTTTATTTATTAAATGGAATGTTTCATCAGTTATTTTCCTTATCATATTTAACATTCCTTATCCAGGTATTTAAATGGAATTTTTTTCATTTATTTAACTATTTAAATTGATTATTCGTAATCCAGTTATTTAAGTGGCATGTCTGTTCATTTATTTACCTTTCCATGATGATTGTGCTTTTTGATTCAGGATATCTTCTATTATACATAACCTTTATTTGGAATTTAAGGTCAACCTTATTTTATTTATTTCCCCAATATTAAATGATGTTTACTATAACTGATATGAATGGTTACTCTAGAAGAATATTGATATTCTTGGAAAAAAAATTAGTGTAATTTGTATAATAAAATGTAATGTATGAATCATATATGTGTCTAGTTTACCAACTCTACTAAATGGGTCTGTATTTTGAGATGTTCTTCCTTTTATATTATTCCAATGTAACAGTAATAGGCATTGGTTCTGGTTTGTTGGTGTCAAGGTTATTACATACAAAACGTTCATCCCTCCTTTGTAGTTGGAAAACATGATAATAATTGAAATTGATCATTGATCATAGAATTGTGGTTTACCACACACGGAGGGAAGAAAATCATGCCTATGATTCTTTGGAAAGAAATAGGGACCTTATTCATATTATCATCTTTTACATTTGTAATGGGTCACTTACATATGATTGAAATTTCCTGGTAATGGTATTTTCCTTATGTATTCATCATTTCCACCCACCTTGACTTGTTTCTTATTCATAATAAAATTAATAAAAATATAACATTCATCAAAACCTAGTAACTCTATCCCATAAAGAGATACTTTAGGACATAGCCATTATTTATTGTGAATCCATCATTACTCTTATGAATACAATTAATAACTATTTCAATAAATGAATAGAAAAAATTTAGAGTAACCTATTAATATTATATTTATACAAAATTACCCTAAAATGTATTTAATCACATAAAAAATAACATTTAACAACTTAAATTTCTTTCAGAACACTTTATTGGAATATTATCATCTGGAATTCCTTTTTTACTTTAATATTCATATATCTGACATTAGATAACTACTGCAAATACATAGTTATACTTTTGAAACACTAACCAACCTACTTATAAAATAAAAAACTATAAAATAATCACATTTAGATAATTTTCAAACTAATAAACTTCATAATTTATAAATAACTATCTTCTCTTATAGAATAATTTTCAAAATTTTGGGACAAAAAACCACATGTGTTGAAATTAGAATATTTTACCTATAATCTCCATTTCTAATAAATAACTCCAATACGTGTTGTTAGAAAATATAACCTCGTTCAATCAACAATCCTCACTTGGATTACAATAGTCCCTTTTATTGGTGACAATCCTCTGGTCACATTATCCAATAAGTATGGATTAAATTTAGATGTATTGGTTTTAATTAAGATGGGATTGAATTATACAAATTTTAAACTTACACACAACATATAATTATACATTAAAGAACTTAATATATTATACGTAAACATTTTACATGAGTTTTGGAATCATAATAGAGGATTGGACACACCCATACCCATAAACATAGCATAGGTTTCAACGTGCATAAATAGAACATTGGCTTCCCATTTCAAGCGTAGGAACTAAATTGAAGCTGGACTCATGTTCTAAGATGAATAAAGTTTCAATAGTGATAAATTAACTATATTTTGTAAATTAATTTGAGTTAGAGGCCATTTTATTCTCTTTATGTGTTATACTAAATATGTATTATTCAAGGGATCATCCCATTATATATTTATATTCAAACAATTTATATATATTTCAACTACTAAAATTATGTTAGTATGTTATTTTATAATCATGACTTAATCATTTCATTTATTATAATGTTGAACATCCTCATAAGTATTTTTTTATTACTTAAACAATTTTGGGAATTTTAGTTTTTTAGAAGATTAATGCTTTATTTTCAAAAGATTCAATAATTACTCTATTGTGTCATATTTTATGGAATTTTTTCTAAATTACTATTATATCTCCCACCTCTTTTCAATGGCCTCTATAATAAAGGGATTCATTCTTGAGTCCAAATCATTCTCATGGTTGGGTTACTATTTATATATAACGGGTCAAGGTGTTTTCAAGTGTTCATTTGGGGTATTATATATTTATATCCTCTATTTGTTAATTCGTTGATTATTATCCTTATTTTGGACTCCTTATTTTCTCATACTATAGTTATATCATTAGGAAATTGTTAGAATATTCCCCCTAGACCCTTATTATTGTGTTCACCAGTTGTGGGTCAAAATATATTATAGAGGTTTATTAAGGATGTGAGATAATAAAGGTATGATACTGGTCAATTGGGTATCTTTTAGTACTATGGATATAAATATATGATATTATCCTTAACATTTATTTTTTCATTATATAGTTTTTCATTAATTATCATCAATGAATAATTTCTATCTATGATGTGCAGGGAGAGAACATAATGTTCATCACTGATAGATGATGAGTCATAAATTCTATTTCTCACTTTTCTATTCTTTTACTTTTTAAAATCATAAACAACTTATTAAATAATATTTACTAACTTTTTATTTCCAAATTATTAAATAATTTTTGTGTGGAAAAATTTATATTTTATTATACTTAGAATAAGTCATTACAAGTTATGATTAAAAAATTTATATTTTTCAATACGATTATTATTATGAGTATGTGTCTGATTAATCAGTCATTCCATTATTAGTACTTGAAGTTAGAATTTATTTCATGACTATCATAATACAAAATTTCAAACAACAGGGTTGATATCGTTACCGATAATATATTACTAAAAATCATAAAGAGTATTGTAATGGAAATTGTAAGTAGTTCCATCAGACTCATTTATGTTTATAATCATATTCTGAATAATTACTTATAATGTAAGGAAATATTTTAATATAATTTTATAAACCAATATAACTTAGAAAATTTTTTTATTCCTTATTATTTTGAGTTTTCATGTTCTTGGTGTCCAAGTCATTATGAAAATCATGGAGAAATATGATTGTTGGAAGAAAAATATGACCGTTTGAACAATGTATATAAATACTCTGTCATTCCAAGAGTTTGGAACTAATGATATGTTTAATTATTTTATTTTCAATTTCTAATTTTATGAGATATATGTATATTATTTACAATAAACATATTGTTCTTAGTATTTATAATTTTCTAGTTTTTTGTAGTTATAAAGTGACCTTGTTAGGTTGTCTACTTATGAAAATATTCTTTATAATATACTTTAGATAATCGTAATGGTCAAGGGCTAGGTTTATAGAGAATTTGATCATCATATCAATAGATTAAGGGGATATGATGATAGATCAATTATGATCATCATATTGATGGCTTATATGGTAAGAGAAGATAGACTTTCTTGTAACCATAAAATAAGGGATACCTTTTTCTTAGATATATACTACCGTTCTATGAAACGTAATAGTGTTATATTCTTAATAGAATTAAAGTAATTTTTCTTTTGTAAGCTATTATATTACATGCTTCTTAATAATTTTATTTTCTAGTACATATATTATAGAAATAAAAGAATTATATTAATGTCTTTATTCGGTTTGTTTTATCTATACTATTATTATTAATGTAAAAAAAGTATTTTTAATCAGATATATAATGATTCTGATATTTAACACTCATATTTAATCATATTAATTTTGACTATTATTCTTTTATTACACTCATCAAACTGAGAGCCATGTCTAATAACATACTGTAAGAGGCATAGTATATTAGTTATTTAATTCTTTTAAACTATTTTTTTAAACTACAATTCACCCCCCCCCCCCATCTTATGAGTATATCCAACTATGCATATTCTTATGATCCTAATAAGCCTTAATTCCTTAATACTGATCCCAAAATTTGTATCAGAGCTTGTTTACACTACTCATATACTTTCCAAATTCTCAATTTTCTATACTATTACAAGTTACTAATGTTATGTTATGAACTTATTCTTTAAAAAACATTTTTTTAAACAATCTTATTTTGTGGAAAATAAAATTTTTATTTTTTTAAAGATGGTAGTAATGAATGTCAAATATATAGATAATATCAATCCAAATATACCACCAATTTATCATGGTACAGACTATGAGTACTAGAGATATATGATGAAAGTCATTATTATTAATACAGTGTTGATAATTTTGTAATATTCACTAGAGATTATAATATTCTTAATAATGATGTAATTGTTTTCATTTATCAAGAGAAATAGGTATATCAATTAAAATACTGAGTAAGGAATACATTTTTATGTTCCATGACAAGAAGCATTTATAGTCACATTTCTTCATGGGAAACTGCTAATAGAATTGGTAAAAATCATGAGATTATACATTTTGGTACATCTAAAGTAGTTGAGACTCATATAACTATGTTAATATAAGACTACCAATCCATTTACTTCTTAATAGGTGAATCAATTACAAATATGTATCATAGATTCATGACTACCATTAACAGTTTACAATCTATTAGTGAGAAAGGTATTGATGATGATATAGTTTTTTAGAATATAATTTGAATCAATACCAATTAGTGGGAATCAAAGAGATATGAAGTATTTTAGGATATAAATACAAATATACTTACCTTGGATGATCTCACTGGTACCCATATATTTCACAATGGTAGACTCAATATAGATTATAAGAAATTAAACAGAAAAATGGTGGTGTTTCCTTTTCTTTAACATCGACATTACCATATAAGTTAAATATATATAAAAATTTATTATGTATTCATGAAATAATAAAGTGGTTATTCAACCTAATTCAACTATTCTTAACATTTTGAAAATGATTCTGAATGGTTTTTTCAATTAGATAAAAAATAATATCCGCAATAAATCTTTTCAATATTAGTATAATAAAGTTCAAAAGGATATAAGTGACAAGAAAGTTGAAGTTACTTGTTATGAATATAAGATAGATGGACACATAAAACCAGATTCTTAAATTATATTGAGGGAAGATAGAAAGGATAATAATTATAAATTAATTACCAAAAAATATTATAAAAATAAAGTTTAGAATGATTTAAAAGTTCTCGACACGTGGAGTGATAGTTGAGGTGACTCATTTGAGAGTACTACAGATAGAGAAAGTTCCAGACATAGGAAAATAGAAATGTATAGAAATCTAACTAAAGGAAATAATTGTTTCATTGATAATGTATGAACTATTTAAAAAATTACCAACGTGTTCCTTAATTATTATTATCATGATTAAAAGGATTATAAATCTTCTGATTAAGATTATTCCTCATCCAGTGATGATAATTCTCTTATTTCTAATGATGAAGCTTCAGGTTTTTATAAATAACATGAAAATGAATATTTTAAAGTTTAAAAAAACTTAATAATGCAATGGTAAAACATCCTAAGGATAATTAAAGGATAATTGTTCAATATCAAATCTTTCAAAAGATTTTGATTATACTATTTATGAGTAAACACAAATATTACTAAATATTTTGAAAAAGTAGTGTCTGAGAAATAATTTTGAGAAATTAATTTAAATTCTAAATCAAATACTTTTGAGGACAAATATTTAGTTTTGAAACTAAATTCTGATATCTAAAGTTTAATAAAAAATTTAACATAATATAAAACTCGAAGGGAATGTTTTCATAAAATTTATAAACAAATCTGTCTTCATTGTAATGATTTTTTAATGGGTTTTACTTATAAACCCCATCTTTTATTAATAGTTAATTTAATAATAAAAACGGTCCCATTTTTACAAAATCTCAAAGTGATGGTCATTAGAAAAAAAATTGTTCCTTAAATAATGTTCAACCTCTATTACTTAATAAATCCTATTATTCTAAAAAAAATTGATTTATAATGTTTTGTTCCTAACATTAGCAGAACCAAGAAGGCTTCGGGGCCGAAAAAATAATATATTTGTTTTTAGAAAAATAAAAAAAGTACCATAAAAAAATATGGTATAGGGATAGTTTATGTTCCAGACACATGATTCAAAACAAAGAATTCATTAAAAAAATTATCAAAAGGAAAGGTGTAGAGGTCACTTTCAATATAATAATAATATAATACTATCAGTATTGGTAATATTGATCTTCTAAAAAAATTCCTAATTTTAAATTTTTTTTAAAGGTTTTAAGAAAAACCTTACTATATTTATTCAATTATGTAATGAATGTTTTCTTTTTAACTTTAGAAATGATAAAAATTTATTACATAGTTCCAAGGATGAATTTATTATTTCTGTTAATCGATATGAGAATCTATACACACATAACAAAGAATTCCTTAAAAGGCAAAAAATATCATGACTCAGTGAAATGGTTTATCAATATTGGTCATGAAATAGAAGGTTAGTACATTGTAACCTTAAAAACATATCTAAGTTGATGAAAAAAATACTTGATAATGATTTTTGAGGACATAAGTTGGATTCATCAAAATTATCTGAGCCTTATAAATATAACAAGAAACATATGTCGTGATTTAAATATATTATTGAAGCCTCAACTTCTTATTCTTTATAGTTGGATCACATATATTTTTTGGGTCCTACAAAAACTATGATTATTTCTGTGAAATACTATTTATATGTCATATTTCATGACTATACCTGATATACATGGGTTTATTTTCTTACAAATAAATGTAAATCCTTTTTTTATTTTAAAAGTTTTTTATCCAAACATTGAATTGAGAAAAATAATCCCTTGAAAGCTATTCATATTGATCATGAGAAAGAATTTTTAAATTCTGATTTTAAAAATTTTCGTATAAAGAAATTTATTGAACACAACTTTTTACCAGCTAGAACCCATAAGAAAAATGGTGTATTGTAAATTTGAAATAGAATTATTTAAGAAATAACAAGAACCATGTTGACTGAATACTGAATTACTAAATAATTTGGGATGAAGAGATTAGTACTACCTACTATAGTATAAATTGAATTTTAATTGGACCTTTTCTTAATAAAAAAACTTATGAGTTTTGGAAAGGTAGAAAACCAAAATTTTATCTCTTCAAATTATTTTGTTGTAAATTATTTATCATGGATAAGAAACATAACATTCATGCATTTTCACCCAAATCTGATGAATTCATATTTTTAGTTAATTCTACAAATTGAAAGGCCTATAGAGTTTTAAATAAAAAATTTTGTTATATTAAGGAAGTGATGCATGTAAAATTTGATGAGACATATCCATTTTCTTAAACAACATCAACCAACATCTTTGGATGGGATTTTAAAAACTGATTTTCAACATTTTCTAGATAGCTCTTCTCAAAAGGACACAACTCAAGAAATTTTTGTTAAAGCTATTCCTAGAGAATTTTTTCTACCTATTATTGAATATTATACTTTTTTAAACCCAGTAAGTTAGTTTTTATTAAGAATCATCCTAGTGAGAGTATCATTAGAGATATGCATAAACATGTTAGGGCTAGATGTTCTTTCAAGAGTGAAATTGAAAATCTAGCATTCTTATTCAAACATGAACCTGAAAATAATTATGAGGCTTTATCTAATGAGGATTTTATTAATGGAATGAAACATGGTCTCAATTAATTCAAGAGGAACAAATTTTTACTTTAGTTGAATGACCTAAAAACAACTATAATAAGATTAAAATGGGATTTTGGAAACAAATGTGATGAAAATGGAATATTTGTTATAATTAAATCTAGATTTATTGGTAAGGGTTATAAACAACAACAAGAAGAAAAATATAAAGAGAACTATGAACCATTATCTAGAATTGAATTTGTTTTTATACTTCTACCCAATAAAATATTCTTTAATTTCAATAATCTTCAAATGAATGTAAAGAGTTATTTACATAATGGATATAATATTGAAGAATTTTATGTTAAACAACATCCTATTTATTATAATAAAAAATATCCTTAACACCATTATAAACTTACCAATGATTTAAATGGGCTAAAACAAGCCCCATGTTCCAAACATGATAGGATACAATGATTTTTTTACAAAAAAAATATTAAGGGAGTTGTGGATCTGATAATTTTTAAAAAATAAGTAAATAATAACATTATGGTTTTACAAATTCTTGTTGAGGATATTATATTTCTGTCAACACAAAAGTATTTTACTATATTCCTTTAGAATCATATGAAACCTATGTTTTCAATGAGTACAATGGGTGAGTTAACATATTTTATTGGAATTAAAGTTTAAAAAAATGTAAGGAACTTTTATATCACAATATATATATATATAATATATTCTTAATAAATTTTTATATGACACTTCTAAAATAATTAGTGCTCCCATCGGTACTACAAATACATTATATCCTGATGAGACTGGGAAACCAATTGATTGAAATACTTTTATGGGAATTATTAGATGTTTACATTACTTAAGTCATAGATGCCTAGAATAATTTTTTTTATGATTATGTTCATGATATCAATAAAATACCAAATAATCATAATTAAATGCTATAAAATGATTTTTATCTTTGGGGAATTATGAATTTAAGACATTTTATTATTCTAGAAAATACAATTGAACTAGTTTTTTATCAAAATACTGCCTTTTGTGGTTGTATAATGGATTGGAAAATAATATCTAGAACATGTCATTTCTGTGTAGATTCATTAGTTTCATTATCTTATAATGTGAAACATGAAATAGAACATTCCACTGATGAAGCCTAATATGTGGTAGTTGGATGTTATTGTGCACAAGTGTTGGGGATGCAACACACCCTCACTGACTGTTGCATGAGTTTTACAAAAACTCAAATACTTTGTTACTACATTGCTGTAATTTCCCTAACTAAAAACCCAAAAAAATCAGTCATTTGATAAGTACAAAGACATAACACAACATTTCCTCTAGGATTATTCACTAAATGGATATATAATTTTACAATTCATTAGATGGGAAGTCCAATTACCTTGTATTTTTACAAAACCTCTTAGTTCCGTTAGATTTTAATATATTAAATAGAATATATGAATGATTATAATTAATTATTCATTCATATATATCTATTACATGGGAAAATATCTAGTTACATTAAAATAATGTTTTCTTAAGGGGGAATTTATTTTTTGGGTTTTTCAAAATATTCAAACATTCTTAAAATATTTAGTTTTCTAAAAATTTATGTTTTATTAAAAAAAGTCAATAATGAGTGTCTAGAATCATATTTCATTATAAATTTTTTTTGGAAAAACAATCCTTCAATGGTTCTTCTGACTCAGAAAATTTTTAATATTTTTGGACTCAGATTTTTTTATAAAAGGTTTTTTATTTAAAAAAAATTGTCTTGTGTTTTAAAATTAAACTATTTCAATTAGTTTTCATACAATATAAAATAACAATTTTTTCCCCTAATGTTCTTTTATAATTATATTTTCTATAAAAAAACTTTTCTCTGTAATAATTCCTATAATAAAATATCGTAATGACATTATTTTATAAAAACTATGAAGAAAAAGTTATTTATACCAATGGATTTATTCACTCTGAAGGTTATTGTATATGATTTTTATTCTTTTCACTATTTGATTATAATTACTTATTTTATTATTATTTTTATACTTTTATAATTTATATAAACATTATTTTGTTTTCAAATTTTTTTAATATATCTTAATCAAATTCATTTCCAATTTGATAAATGTTTTCAAAAACAACCTCAAGAGTTTCATATATATTTAAATATTTCTGGGGATCATTATCAACCATCCTATCAGAAATATTTTATTTTCAACCTTTGGATTTATTTTTTAGGATGAACTGATATCCTGAGTAACTATATAAATAGGGACCCCTTTGTATCCCACATCGGTTGTTCCAATGTTTTTCTCCAGAACTGTTGTAGCTTTTATGTTACTCAGTAAGAAAATAATTACTTTCATCTGATTAACTGGATTTATACTCAATATGATGGAAACTTATAATTATTACAAGAAGTGTTATTTCCTTATGGAATGATTAATTAAAAAAATATTATGAAAATTATGACTCCGCCCTTAAGAAAAAAGATTTCATGTCAATGCTGGCAGTCTATTTTTGTTAAGAAATCATAAAAGGATTTTGAATTGTATTACCTTGATCTTTTCCATTATTTTTAGGCATACATTATGTTTTTTGAAGAATAAGGGACATAAAAATATATATTTTTCAGTTTACATAAATAAGAAAAACAAAACATATAATAAATCATCTAGTTTTTTGGGAATTCCTTTGGCTGGAGAAGCCTACAACCCTTCTCCTAATTTTTCAAATAGTCTTGGATTGTTCATCAAAATCGGTACCAAATATTATTTTTTTAGAGTATGCAAAGAAAAGGAAATAATCATGAATGACATCATACAATCTCATTGTTCAAATATGGGTTCTAGGGTTTCTTATACAGAGAAAATGAGTCTGTAATACTCTCAAAGTTTCTAATTATTTCATTTTGTATTTTCTCATCAACATGAGGAAGATAGGTTGTTTGAGATTTATATGTATTAGTTTTAAAAACATAATGATTGGTTTTCCCAAATCCATGATCATCATTATTTGGCCTTGGATGGAAATTTTTTTAGTCAAGTGTATTAATTTTGACAATATTTCAAATAAATCACATTTGATAAGGGAGGATCTTTCAATGATAAGTTTGTTTACAATGAACCATTTTATATTTGTTTTCATTAGAAAGAAAATTATGTTTTCAGACTAAACTTACTAGAGCCAAATCGAAGGTATATCCTTCAATAAATCCAAATAATGATGATAAGAATAATAAATGTAAATTTGAAACTTCCCCAATAAAGAAATAAAAGAAACAAAATAATGTTACTGATGAATTTAAAGATGAATGGATGAAAAAAAAGCTGAAAGAAAACCTGAGAGATCCTCTAATAATAATAGACATTATTGAGTAAGATAACATAATGATTCATGTTAACAACACATTATTGGAAGAAACAAAGAGATAAATTAAATGAAAATTTTGATAGAGGTAAAAAATATTGAAAATAAAATGATTGTTTTGGAAAGAGATTCTGAAAAAGATGATTTACCTATTTCTCACATTGATCATGTTAATTATAATGTTGGATTCTAATTCCAAGAAACTTTTTCACTACAATCTTCCATCAATTTTTGATGAAGGGAAAGGAGATATTGATGAATATAAATCACAATAATATGTTCAAGAGGATGAACTGTAATTAGAACCACTAGGAAAAAGAGATATCAAAACTAAATGAGAGTTATAAAAAGATATCTAGGAGGTAGTATGTGATAAATTTAAAGAATAATATTTTCTTGGGAATAAAATTAAATCAAGATAAGTTAAAAATGAACAAAGAAGAAGTAAGTGAATATGAAGAAAATGAAAAATAATTAGAATATTATGATGATGAGAATGAAGAAGATGACATTGAAGAGGAAGATAATAATGAGGTAACTCAATCTGATAAAAACAATCGGAATCATAATCTTCATATTTACCCTCTAAATCTGATAAAAAAGAGAGATCAAATTGTTTTAAAGGAGAATCACCAGAAGACAAGACATTATCATCATCTATGAAAGTTGAAGATGATTAGATTTTAAAGACTAAAATTGATGATAATGCCGAAACCAATGTAGATATCATGGAGTAATCTAATGATAAGTATGTGACTGAAAATATTTTATAATAATTTGATAAATAAATGTCAAATAAATGTAAATGAAAAGAGAAACATGTGGTTGTCGGAACAAGACGAATCAAATAACTTGAAGTACAACTAGAACAATTGGAATTGGTCCGAACAAATTTGTTTGAAGGATTAAATTACATTGTTTGTGCTTTGAAAATGATTGAAGGAACAATACCATATTTTATGTACCTTGAATCATATTTCCACATGATTCATGAAAGCTTGAATTTGAAATATAAATCAATAAATATGTGCATAGTAAAAGTTGTTTAAATTGAGGAATAGTTGAATGTTTATCGTGATACCACAAAGAATCACAATAAATCTTGCAATAAAATGGTGAATTTTAACAAAATAGTTAACACCAAACTCAAGTCTCATGATAATAATTTTGATTATGTGATGAACCTGTTGAATGAATCTCATAAATCATTCAACCCATAATATAATGACGTAGGACAAAGGGTGAACTTTGGGGAAGCTTTCAATGATGAAAATGTTGATCACTCTACGGAAGTAAATACACTAAAAGTAAATATTTGTTAAATTCATTTGGAATTGACTAGAATCAAATCTATTGAATGCGAAATTAACATACTCATAGATCAAAACAACAATTGTTTGAAAATGTTAAGATTTAAAAATAGAATATAGAGAAGCTATACAAAAAAATACATAAGTTCAGAAAAATAATATTGTTTGGAAAAACTTTAATGAAGAAATACTTATCATTTTATTTTTTTAACTCTTGTTGTATTTGGTTTTGGAAAACCATTTTAAATGCATGTAATATATTAATTAATAACTCATTTTCTCTAATTACAATTTTTTTGAAAATTTACTACTTACTATTGAAAAAAATTAAATTCATATTTTTGTGGATGATAAGTTAGTTCCTTATATTGTTTCATAATTTTGTTTTTTTGTATAAATTTTTAGGAAACTTTAAATTTATTCACCATTATTTTTTTAAGATAAAAATGGGGGATAATTAAAAAAAGTATTTTTTTGTAAATAAATAGCAATTTTTAAAAATGGGGTTATATTTCATTAAAAGGGACAATATAGTCCTTAGTGGAAAATATTATCCTATGGAGGAGTTAATTGTATTAAACCACATACTCTCCATCATATACATATGACTTATAAACACAGGGGGGGTTAATGATTAAGGAAAAACTCTAAATATGATGTACATAATTGAATATAGACTGAATTTTATAGTTAATTTTAATTTAATATATGGGTTTGTGCTTACCAAAAAGGGGGATATTGTTGAGATGAAATACAATTTCTCATTTCATTCATTCCTTTAGTTTTTTAAATCACAAAAATCTAATTAAATCTTGTTTACTAGCTTTTTATTTACAATGATTTTTAGATGGTTTTTTAGAAAATAGTATTTTTTAACTTACATAGAATAAGTATTTATGAATTATGAGTATAAAATTATATTATTCATTATAATAAACATAATGAGTATGTGTTAGATTAATAGGACTCGCCTTTATCAATACTAGAAGTTTTCCTTTCTCTTATAAATATTGTAATGAAAAACTCTTAAAAATGTGACTAATATGAGTACCAATAACATTGGATAGATACTCAGAAAGATAATAATGTTGAAAGTTGTAAGGAATTCCATCAAACTAACTTAATTTTATAATAGTATTATGAAAACTAATTAATATTAAATGGAAATATTTAACACTGTAATGGTGTAAACTAATATGTTGTTAGAAAATCAGTTATGACAAATCATTATGATATTTCAAGTGCTTGATGTCAATGTCATCAAAGAAAAACTTATAGAAATATGATCATTATAAGGTCAATATGTACATTTAAAGGAGGGCTATAAATACCAGGTTATTCAAAGAGTTTAGAGTTTATGGTCAATTGATTTATTTCAATTTCGGTTTCTTATTTTTTGAGATCTCTAGAGATTTGTTTGTGGGAACATGTTTTTCATAGTCTTTTTAATTGTTTAGATTTTTTTATTTATAATGAAACCTTTTCTGGTATTCTGATTTTTAAATATTTCATTTTAATTTGTGTCTGGTATTCATAATGAACTAGGGATTCTAGGGTTAGGAATACAAATAATTGGATCCACTGGATTGAGTGCAACCGGGGCTAGGTTGATTAAAAATCCAATCATCATATTGAAGGCTTCCCAGCAAAAGGAGACAGAAATTATTATGATATTAAAACAAGGTATAAATATAGTCAAGGTTATATACATTGTTTGACTTAATATATAATGAGTTATATTTCTAATATCCTGAAGGTCATTTTGTATTTTTTTTTTGCTCTTGTATTACTTATTTCTTTCAAATTTTATTTTCCGCTGTATATATAATAGAAAGTGAAACATCTTATTCATAATTCAATTAAATTTTTTGTATCTGTACTATTATGAATATGATAAAAAACATTGATTAATATTATCTATAGTGATTTCTATCTTTTAAACTCTGATTAATTCATATTAATTTTAATTACAATTTGGTGATTACAATCATCAGATTGATGGGAAAGTTTGATAACATACCTTAAGAGGATTATTATATCTTTTAGTTTAATTATTTTTTAAAAAAAAATTACAAAAATCCCTCGCCCCTCTTGTATTTATAGACATACAAGAAATTCTTAGGATCTTAATCAATGTTAATTTTTAAATTTTGACCCAACAAAAGAGTTCATCAAATAGATCATAGATATCTGGAAACCATTATGTCATAGGTGGGAAAATTATTACATGCCTTCTAATATATAGATGGATTATATTCAAGGATTTGTGGTATAATTCATGTATGTATACCCTCATGTGGTTGTGACACTACACCCTTGATATGATCTTGACCATATAGAGAAGATAAAACCAGATTTTCCTATTATTTGTATGTCTCCCTATATAATGGAATCTTTAAAGCTATTGAATCTATGGATTCATGGAGATGTACTATTATATAATTTTTTTATTTAAACCTTTGTATCTTAATGTGGAGTTTCCCTATATTTTAGGGAAAATTTATATAGTGGTTTTTGTATTTTTTATAAATTATCAGTGGATTAACCAAGTTATAGTGAAAAAATGACATCTACTCCACAAGACAAATGAAATGTTTGATTAATTAATGGTATCTTGTAAGTTATTAATTATTATCCAATATTCAATGAAACATATTATTATGGTGGAGAAGGTTGTTATTTAAGATTTTTCATTCAATTACCATTATGATAATTTTGAGCTTATGGTAATTCACATTGATGTTATGAATTAACTATTTATCTTTAGAAAATCAATGAACTTTTTATTTTTAGGTTAATTAGAGAAATTCATAGGGGTGTTCATTGAAAATATATATATGTGTGTGTATTTATTAATGGAATTAGGATGATCATTAAAATTACTTGATTACTATAATGGGTTTCTTTTAGTCAGATAAGTTAAATAAAAAATGTCTAGGTGCATGTTATAGAAACACAATGTGTATTTCCTAAGTCACATCAAGCCATAAATGTTTGTGGATAATAATCATTTGATGTTTATAACGGTTTTTTAGTAATATAGTGGAATTTTATAGATATATAGAGTTTTTTTGATCTCGTCGTAATATATAGTGTGTTCATGTATGACTTCTCTCAAATTGAGCCACCATTGAAGTTTTTTAAAAAAATCATGAAGTTTTTATATTGTCATTGAGATAAAAAAATAGAAAATGGAAGAAAAAACACAAACTAAGAGATGTTAATCCTTGTATAAGATTTTTTTTCTAAGTCAACAGAGATATTGTATGGATACGCCCATCAGTGAGATGAAAATATCATACTTGAAATGTATGTGTCTTGGGAAACAAGATATTAGTGTATTGAGAGTAGTTATCCTTGATCCATGTGTTTCCTCAATATTATTTTGGATCATGAAAAATGGACCCACTACATGATTTCCTTGCTAATATAACTTGATTCTCAATTATCTCTCTTTATCACACATCAAACTAGGTCCCAAAAATACCATCGACAAAATATCACAAAACTAGAACACCAATATGGTAGGCATTAAACCAATCAACACTAAATAAACCAGAACTAAAGGAAAACTAATAAGATGAATCATAGTAAATGATTTAAAGACACATAATAAAATAAAAAACAAGTGGACAATACCAACATTCCCAGGAATGATCCCATGAAATAAATTCATCCACCTTCAGAAGTCTCATCATCTGTTCCACACCACATCACCTACTATCATGTATATTGCTAAACTAAGTGCAAAAAATACCTATAAAATCATATAACATACCAACCATCAAAATTTTCTCAATATATATGACACGGAATAATTCATAATCCTCAAGGAGAGCTATCCTATGTGAAAAAATACATATAAGTAAAATATTTTTTACCTTTGGGTTGATAAATTAGAATATTATCTATATAATAGATTAGAGTAATACATCATTTTGACAATAAGTAAATCAATACACCCCTATAACTTGAGGTAAACCTCTTCTAAATAATAGTTACATATAACCCCAATAGGAAATAAGAAATGATTCAACTCTGGATGGAAATTTTGGGTAGAGAACACCCCAATAAAAAACTAAATATAATGTTATATATAAGAACATAATGGGGCCAATAACAAAATATAGGTGACTAAAATATTCTTAATAATTACATTGGATTTTATTTATTCGAATAAAATGTGAATTGAATGATGTAAAAAGAATACAACACACATTAGTGGAAACATTTCACCTAAAATAAAAAAGATAAATCATCAAAGGAGTAAGTATATAATAAAATACATCATCAGAAAATATACCATGAATACATAATAAATATAATATATAGGATCTACTATGATCCATAACCTCAATAATTATCCAAAAAACACATATTATTATGAAGAAAATTTATCCTAATAAATTGAACAAAGATAAAAAAATAAAATTCATAGAAAAGAAAAGTGATCAATGATATCACCCACCCAATTTATGTGGATATATCATGCCTTTGTGTGGGAATATTATTGTCAAATAATGATTTAATTTCTTAAAGAAAACAATTATTAGTTTTTATGTCCTCGTAAATATTATTATTACACCTATAACATTAAGTTCACAATATTTTTGTTTGTTTGATGTTGTGGAAGGATTCTATTAATTTGGAGCACTTTGTTTTTCTACTAATTATAATACCCTAACATATATCTTCCCTTAATGGGATCTAAATTTATGTAAGCAGATATATATTGACTTCAAATAGAAAATTAATGTTTATATCACTTATAGACTAGTATAATGTAATTTATTGGTTTATTTTTTAAGAAATAAGATGCATTGTGATGTTATCTGTGGGACATAACTTGATGGAATCATGATAGAGGAACTCCCTCCCTTGTATCCTAACATGGGGGAGGTCATTAATGGAGTGTAAAAAATTACACTATATAGAAATGTTAATTATTTTATAAACATATAAAATATTTCACAACCTATGGTTTATCCCTTGTAGATGCCATTATAAAAAAGTGAAGTTATATTTTCAACATTATATGTTAGTGTTATAATATACTAAAAATTATAAATAGTGGGAGATTATAAATTGAAAACCATATTTGAATGAATATAGATGAAGAGAATATAAAGAACTATAATAATAGTAAAAAATAACATTGTATCAAATTATGAAATTCCAAAAAAAATTACACTAACACTAATCATTATTTGATGGAAACAATTACTCTAGTAATATTTCTTAATGAACAATTCATTAGCACTCCACATGCACCTTCATGTTTTATTATTTTTTACAACATAAAATCTAGTGACTTTGGATTCTTATATATATATATATTTAAAAAATTTAGATTAATTTTAATACATTACAGAAAAACACACCATAGGATTGTAATAATTTAGCTTCATTCGAGATTGGGCACAAAATATTATAATTCGGTGAAAGATATTCTTCATCTTCAATAAATATATTCCCCTTTAGTACTCCTCACAAAACTAACATACATTAACCCTTTCTTCATAACCAGGGGAATGGAATAACAATAAAGGGTGACCATAGATATTCATTAAGAGTAAATATGGGAGCAATATAATCATAACTTAAAATAAGGGTATGAGAATGTGAAAATAAGATTTGGATACCATTCTATACAAATTTCGGATCATAATATTGAGTCATGGTATAAATATTCAATGTTCATATGACATAAATAAAAAGGTAATAAAATATAATGATCTATAAGAGCATACCATTAAGATAAGACATATATTTTTGTTTTATACATAATAATTGAAAATATTTTGTCATGTCTACCCACAACTACATTCATACCATGTTATTCTTGGTCTAACCACTATGTATTTTCTTTGAGGTTGGAATAACCTCCCATGTAACCTCTTTTAGGCATGGGATAACCTCTCATGTACCCTATTTTGGGCATGGGGTATCCTCCCATTTATTATTAGAGCTAATGTAACATTAATCATTACCCAATTAATTTTTGAGAGATCTAGGACCCACCCATCACCTAATCTATAAATTTTTATACAAAATTCATCATATCAAAACCTATAAAAATAGATTGAATTTATAAAATGTTAAATAAAATATTAAATCATGTAAATGATATGGGTTTTAATAAAATCTTCTCATCATAAGAATAAACCATTTATGGAAATAATAATAATTGTATCCTTGGATCAAATCCCCCAAAAAATAACCTTAATGGATGTCATCTAAGATGGGAATTTATTTCAAAACTAAATTCCATTTGAACATTTATTGAACAAGATACACTTTTGAAGTTTAAAAAAATTACTAAAACATGAAAATTTTTAAATACTATTATTTGAATAAATCATCATAAACTTATAAAGATCTAGAAAAATAATGGCCACGGAAGAAGGAATTTTTTCTTATGTCGTACATGATAAAACAAAGATTTCCTTCACATTTCCTTAATAATATAAGCAAACCATGATTGAAAAATTCCCTAAATTTTCCTTTAAAAACATTTTTTTAAATATAAAACATTTTAAAAAAATTATATAATAAATAACTTCAATAAATTTTAATACATTTTTTATTTTTTTGAGAAAATAAGTTTTTGGAAGAAAAAATGTTTTTGACTAAAGATGGAGATACATATGATTTTTAATAAAATAATTATTTGAAATCATGAGTACAAAAAGAGAGGAAAATTAAGGTAATGCATTTACATTCATTACATTATCATAGGGTAATGAAATTCGTGATTTTATAGAGATATAGATAATAATATATCCTTATTGGGAAGCATAATCATAAAAAAACCCTGATAGATGGTGGGATTGTAACATAAAACTCTTACCACTTTGATAAATATAATAATGATCTTTATGAGAAACTAAAATTTTATGAAACATAAAATATCTTTATAATTAAATAAATTCATGATATTACATGTGAATGGGTAATATATTCACCTCATATAATAAGATACGTTTATAGTATAACTTACGTTATATGAAGGAAATTTGACAGAACATTTCATTACTACTTTGGTAACTTTTTGAACCACAAACACAAATAATGTGTTATAAAATAATAGATATGTATATACCCAAAACATTAAGGATAATAATAATAATATTAATTCATTAAAAGTATATACACCACATAAAATAAATAGGGGGTGAATATGACATCTATCACGATACAGTAAAAAGTGAGAAGTATATCCCTTACGTCTTTCATAATGTTTTGATTCATAATTCACAATAAAACATAACACAAATTTAAACTTTATATATTTTTAAATTTAATATATTCCAGATATAAAATTACAATTTCTATATATATACACCGAAAAATATAAATGAGTGGTGAATTTTCATATGTCTCTTACAAATAAAAGAGAGACTATAATTCCCTTACCACTCCAGTAGTATTTTGAATCTTATAAACCAATAATGAATTAAATAAAATGAATCATTAAATACAATTAAAATTTCAAAAATAATGATATAACATATAAAATGTTTATTATATACACCACATAATTGAAATTGGTGGGGAATTTTCATATGTCTTCTAGAGATAAATGAGAGACTATAAATTCCATACCTTAAGTCTCAAAATCCATCATACATGTTTGAAAATGATTTATAATATATATAAGTATATTATAAATATATTTTTATACCATATATATATATATATATCATGACATATATGATTTAGTTGGGACCTTTTTTCCTGTGTATTTACAATTCCATGTTAAAGTTGCATTTCGGGCAAAAACTGATTTTCCTTTCATGATTATTTTTGTTTTTATATTTTGATCAACTTAATATGATCATGTTAATATCATATAAATAATTATAATAATGTCTTAAATATAATATTTATTTATCATTTATACCTTTAATACCAAGGGTGATTGTAGGTTATATGTACGTAGGAGTAACGTTTCCATTTTTCGAAGATCTCTATTTAAAATAGGAAAATAATATTTTATCATAAAATAAAGATCATAATGTCATAAATAATATATTATTTCATTAAATATACTTATAAATATCATAAACGTTTTTGGTGAGGAAAATAGAGTAACATCACCTCGGGAAGGTGGTAGTTCACACGTACATGAATGACGTTATCATCATTCAGTGAGTGAAAATATAAGAAATAAAATGACATATAATATTTTAATGACATTAAATATTTCATTAAATTAATAATTATTTATTTTATATCAAATATATTAATACTTATTATCATTCATTTCAATAATTAGTGAAAATGATTCACATCGCTTCATGATGAACTAGTCTATTGTGCACATGAGAAACATTATCGTATTCATAAAAGAATACAATATAAAAATATTATATATTATATAATGAAAATATATGCATAATAATTTTATAAATAACTTATATATCATTTATATACACCATAAAACCCAACCATGAGAGTTGGTGACATAAAAATGTATGCCATCGATTCATGAGGTGGTAGTCTTTCGTAAATAAGAATGATGATTCTATAATACATTTAATGTAAATGGAGAAGATTTTTGGTAATTACATTAACATAAAAATATATAATAATATTTAAGGTAATAATTTTATTATATCATAATGGTTTAAAATTTATTTAAGAAGTTAGAAAAAGGAATTACATAAAAATACTCGATGAAGAATGTTTCCTCTTCATTAAGTAAACTCCTTGCATTTGAACAAAAATCCACCTTATGATAGATTTATGACCAAAATAAGTCTTATAGTATGATATTTCTGAAGTTGGGATGTTATTTAGGAATTTATGTTCTAAAAAAGTTCATTAAGGTGTGAAAAAGTAAAGATAGGGTGTGGTCTTTTATAAGTGAGGTGATTAGAACACTTGTAATTTTCAATGAGAAAAAGGTGTACGCAATTATTTCACTTTTCAAAAGTGTAAGAAAGGGATTAATTTCAATAATGAGAAACTATAATGACAAAATTTAGTGATAACATACATTTTAGAAAAATGTTTTGGTCATTTTAATCCTTTTCATTTAAGTTTAACCCCAGAAAAAACCCATTTTACAATAATCGTGATAATAATGTTTTCCTATTATCACAGTTAAATTAGGTTTAAAATAATTTGAAATTATTATGTAATTAAATTATTCTTTTAAAAAATTATCAATCTATTTTTTCAATTCAATTCACATAAGTGGAAAATTATAATTTAAAACTAATCTAGTTTATGCCAGGAGAAAACAGGTTTTCAAAGAAAAAATGTTCTAAAGATTACAATTTTTATATCTAATTTCAATATTTGGTTTATTAAAATGACTTAAATAGGATAAATAGATATATATATTTATATATTTATAATAATTTTTCATTAAAACAATTGTAAATTATAATTTAACTACATAAATACTTTTACAAAAATGCAGATTTTAATTAAAATTAAATTTATATCACTATTTATCAAAAATTAATCTTTTCATAAAATCATCACAAATTATTCCAAATATATTTTTTATGTGGTGATTTAAAATAGAAAATTTCATTTTTCAAATAAAATCTCAATGTTTTTAGAATTATATTTAAAATAAATTTTCAAAACGGAGACAAAATTGCTTTTTTGAAAATTTCAAATTTTAAACATAAAATATAATTTATTCTTACATCTTATCTAGAAGAAAAAATAATATGAATTGTAAACAGAATGTTTAATATATAATATACCTAGTTATTGAAAATAATTCACCAAAGTATGATTTTTTTAAATTTATTGATGTAAAAAAAATTATTTTTTATAAAACATATTTTTCAGAAAAAAAATTCATTTATTTTCAAATAGATTTACATTTCCATTTTTTATTAATCAATAACTAAAGAATTATTTTTATAAAATTGTGTTAAACAAAAATTTTAATAATTTATTTAAACCTATTCATACCCACCATTCCAATTTCTTGGATTTATCTATAATTTTTAATAATAATATTTTAATAGTATGATGTGTAATGTTTAAACTCATTATCGGGTGTAATGTGAGATAAAATTTATGTTAAATTTAATGTAAAATATAGAAAAGATTAAATTCATTTAAAATCACAATAATATGGGGTGTAAAATTCTACCCCACTTAAAATGATTTTTCCCCTTGAAATTCATCTCGATCATCAATGTTTAATAATTCAAAAATTCCTTCACGGAAACGCATATAAAAAGGGTTAATAAAACAACCTCATGAAAAAGGGAGAGGTATGTGATTATTTATTTTAAAATACCAAAAACTAGGATTAAAAATTGGAGAACATAGGTGGTATGTAAAATAATGAACATATAAGAGAAGAATAACACAAAAATACTGATGAAGAGTGATAATGGACATGGGGAAAAGAAAATTAACAAACATAAATCCATAATCCAAAGATATTTTTTTTATAAAAGAGGTGACATGAATAGGTATCCCAATTTATATCCCAAGTAAATTTATTAAAAACAAGGAATACCTTATAAAAATTAGGTGTACATAGCTTACACCAATAGGGGTTAAGGGGAATACCATCTAAGATTTCGAGAAAACAGACAAAATCACAGATTCTATGAGATATATCCGAGATTCCATGTTAACGATCTACCTATGTCTTCTTCCATGAGGATATTTGGCAGTGCTACCCAAAATAAAAAATTTGGAATGTCTAATTTCAAACAATAGTGTTTCAAGCATAAAAAAACCATTAGCTCTCTCCAAGTCGGTTAAAAACAAATATTATTTGATATTTTTCTTAAATAGGTGTGCCTTGTCAAACTGGTCAAAAACCAAATATACATGAAAAGGTTATTGATATCATCAAAAATAATGATAATAGGACAAAAATTATTTATATATTATTTTCTTAATTTTGGGTAATTAATTTTCATCTAGACTCATAAAATATGAAAATTTACATACTTGATATCTTTTTATTTTATTGGAAAAAATTTATCCTTTGTTATTTTATGAAAAATTCACACTTCATATCTTACTCTAAAAGATAAATTTATCACATGTAAAGAACTAAATAATATATATAATTTAATAATAAGTAATTCCTTATATATATAGTTAAAAAAAATTATCTCAGATTATCCAATATCAATAAATCTTTATATGGTGAAATTATACGTTAATCTCCAGAACCACATCCATTGTTTTACATAATTCAATCCATAAATAGATAAACTTATAACCCTTCAAAAATTAAAAATTTATCAATACCATATCTAAATTTTCCAAAATAAACAGAGCATTAACTCCTCATATATCCTAAGGAAGATCTTAACTTTCATATACCAAACATGTGAATACCATCAACATCTATTATCTTAAAACATGGTAATGACCAGAATTACAATAAAACCTTATCAAAAAATACGAGCTTCCTCACTCATTATATAAAATATTTATTATTGGATATAATAATTAAATCAAAAAAAATTATAACTTCCATCAATGACAGAATATATCACTTATTCAACAAATTAATAATCATTTCCAAAGTAGTTAGTACAATATAATTTACATTATCCAAATCAGTCATCTCTACAATCCAAAAAAACACCATTATTTCAACATCTTGCAAATAATAAAGGTTATCTTCCCATAATCATATGTTTTACATAAAATATCATCTTTCCATTAAATCACCTTTCTAGTTTATCATCATCATTCAACATATTATTTAAAATCCTTAACAAATAATATATATTGAAAATTCTTTATCTATTTCATACCTATTGAATCCCAATACATAAATACTTAAATCATCCCACGACATTAACAAACCCTTTACTATGCATTATCATTTTATTCCTTAATACCTCTTTCATTTCATATTTCATTAGTAGTCTCTTTATCATTGAAATCTAAACCATCACTCAAAAATGTTGTTGATTCTCTTCAAATTAGTTCACCTTAAGAAATTTATTCTCATAATTATAATCAATTCCACATTTCAAACATTCAACAAATGATCAAACCTTAGGGAGACCATTATTCTCACCCATTATGTTAACTAATATTTTTAATTTTAAGTTGTAGTTACTTTCTTTGTGTTATTTTTTTAACTCCCAAAATTACTTATCAACCCTCTAAGACATTCCCTTGAGTTATTCTTTACACATTTAAAACACATAGTAAACTAGATCTTCTTTCATATATGGCCTCCAATGCCCAATATCTTAGAGAATTTTATACTTATCTGAGTTTGTGAGTCTAAGATTTGTTTATGGTGTAATTTTTTAACCATGTTCATTGATAATTTATATGGAATAATCACAACATCATTGACTCCAGTCATCATCCCATTGGGATTCTCGTTAGCTAGTTGTTCATCACATTTAATGTTAACTCAGTTCCTTTTTTCCCACCACTGACTAAAACCAAAAAGCATTGTGTGACAAAAAATAATCACAATGTAAAACTAAATAATAATGAAAAATTACATATAGGATATCAAGAACATGATGCCTTATTTTAATTATATGACACATTAGGCTTAATCTATTTAATAAATGATCATCATCTATTTAAATCATTCATTATTGTTCATAAAGAGATATTTTATTTCCCGAGCATATACTTTGGGAGTATCAAACCAGGTGTGGAGAACCACTAACTATAATGCACTATGTGATGAATGATTCCAACTCAATATGATATTTATAGAGTTATTTCTAGTAGGAACCTCTTTTCGAGATCCACAACCACTTGTAGTATTCATATAGGGATGTAATCTCTATGAAACCACTTCCTTTACCCTTTACCAAAATTCCAGGACATTTTCTTATACATTGACTATTCTTTATGGTTATACATAGAAACATAACTAAACATAATCTTATAAATATCATTAGAGATCTCACTAAATATTTCTTATCATATTTTATAATGTATAAATAAACCTTGCCTATGATATTGAAAATAATGATGTATGATTATCATACATAGATATTACATATTTTTATATGAATTTCAGTAAAATGCAAAAATAAACACTTTAATACCATAATCGTTTCATGTATTTAAAGACTAAAAACACAACATTCTAATTTACTTAATAATCTTCATCATATCCCATAAATAACTCAGCCTTTAGTAAACTTCACAAAAATACCCTACATAAAACCTATATTCATAACTTGTGTAAAGGAAACATAAAAAACCGTGAGCTCTGATGCACATTAACTATATACAAGGGAGATACATATGGATACCCTGAAAAAAAAATAATGAGAACAAGAGCATAACATTTTGAAACCATACCATTTATATAAATTATATTAATATTGAGTCATGAAATAGTGATTGGATGTTCAAAAGACATGAATCATAATAGAATCAAATAACATGATCCACGAGACAATAGCATTAAAATAAGAAATGTATTTCTCATGTATACATAATTGTATAAAATATTATATTAGGGATACCAACCAAGACATTCATAGCATGTTAATCTTGGCCTAACCTCATATATACCTACAAGTGGTGTGAGATAACCTCGTGTGTATCCTCTTTAAAGATTGAGATAACCTTTTGTGTACCCTCTTTCGGGATTGGGATAACCTCCCATATACCCTTTGAGCTCATATAACATCAATAATTACCGAATTATTTGGATGGATATATTGGTCTCACCAACCACATCATCCACAAAGTTTCCAAAAATATTATATAACATTTAACGTATTAGAACCCCTGAAAATAAATGGGTTCCAAAAAACATGTCATCATAGAATAACTCATAGAAAGTTGTAGGATTCATAAAATTATTATCACCATAAATATGAAACATTGTGGTAAAGAAAAATAATAGTATCCATAGACCATATCCCATTAGATATTAAGTAACATAATGTGATTCCATCTTAGATTCAAAAAAAATTAAGAAAATTCACTTGGAACATTTATTGGGGAAGATAACCTTTCACATTGAAATCCCAATTTTTTTTAAAAATTATTTTATAAATAATTTTATTAGAAATTAATATTTATAAAATATAAATAAATCTACAATAGAAATTATTCTCATGGTGGATGTAAATTTTGGTCATTTCATAAATGTTAAAACAAATAACCCTTTTACATTTTCAATAAAAGCCAGAATGGTCATTTTTTCTGAAAATGACATGAATATTTATTTTGAAAACATTTTTTGAAAATTAAAAAATGGGTACAAACTTATTTAATTATTTAATTTAATATTTTAAAAAACAAAAGAAAACTTTTTTTTATAAAACAAGGTTTTGGAAGAAAATGTGTTTTCAACTAAATAGAGAAATAAAGATAAATTTTAATAAAAAATTCTTTTAAAGTCTTCAAAACATAATTAGAATAAATTTGAGTTAAAACAATTATTATAATTACATTTACATAGGTTAATAAAAATCATGAGTTTCAGGAGATTTTGATTGTATAATTCCATCATTTGAATCATAATCATAAAAAATCCCAATAAATGATGATATTGTAATATAAAACTCTTTCCAATTTGGTAACATTGACATGTAATACTCATAAAATAATAAAATTAAATTAAATATAAAATATAATAACAATAAAATACATCATGATGTTATATTTAAAATTTAAGTGTATACACCTCATAGAATAAGATAGGTACATAACAAAACTTGGGTCTCCAAGAAGAAAATTTGAGATAAAACCCTTAAAAATTTGGTATCTTTGGAACAATAAAAACCATGAAATAGGGATCATAAAATTGTTATTTAAATCCAAATAACATTAAGGATAATAATAAAAATATAAATTAATGGTCAATATATACACCACATAAATGAAATAGGTTGTGAATAAGACAGTTGTCTCAAAGAAGTAAAAAATGAGACGAAAATCCATTAGGATTCAGAAAACATTTCAATCATAAGCCCCAATAAATAATAACATCAAATAAAAAATAAAAAATATTTAATATGGGGATAATATTTATCTAAATCTCAAATATTCATTATACACACCACAAAAATGATGTGAGTGGTGAATTGGAAAATGTCTCCCAGAAATTAAAAAAAATGTTAAATCCCTTATCACTTTAGTAGTGTTTTTAATCATAAGACACAAGAAATTATAACATAAAATGATAAATTAAATATCATGAAAATGAGTATATTAATTAAATAAACTTTAATAGGTTTAGTATATATAGAACACAAAATAAATTCGTTATTAATTTTTATATTTCTCTCAAAAATAAAATAGAGACTAGAAATCCCATACCCTAATTCTAAAAATCCATATTAAATGTTTAATCCACATATATAATAAATTTATGCTTGTTAAAAACCTATTTAATAACAATATATATTCATATATAGTATCATATATATTTTTATAACCTTTTGTTACCATTTTAGAAAGAATTCCATGTCAAAGTCATAGATCGAGAAATTACTACTTTGTCTTTTTGTATGTACTAATTTGTTATTTTTTATCCTATTACATTGATCATGCTTATATAATCTATATATTAATAAATATAAAATAATTACCATCTTAATACATCAATTATACATTAAATTCCATTAATTAAAGGTGGTTTTTATAAATAGATAAAGTTACGATCATGAACATGTAAGGTCATATGTACACATGAGTAACATTTCCAATTTTCAATGATCATTATAGATAAGAGCTGAGTAATATATTTTTTTTATAGAATTATAATAATGTTATAAATACCGTATAATTTTAGTGAATATAATTATACATATCATCCACGTGGTGTGGTGATGAAAAGAGTCGGTAGTCTACATGTACCCAAATAACATTATCATCATTCTATGAGGGAAATAGTTAGTAATAAAATGAAATATAATATTTTAACAATGAAAAATGTGTCATTAATATCATAAATATATAAATTATTACCAAATTTATATATCCTTATTAACTTACACTTAAATTGTTAGTATAAGGACCATTCCTTAAAACATCACATAATCTTGAATTAAATGAATAATTGACATTAAGGACCTTCTTAGGTTTAGAGTTTTATAGAATAATGCTGTTAATATTACATTACATCTCAAAAATTACAAAGTAGAAAATTCTACTCAGTTTACATTTTTTCATAAAATAAAAACACTTAAAAAAGATTCATCTCTAGTTCTATGTTTTAGACAACATGAATTTTCCATGATCCAATCATTGACTCTATTCATCTTCAAGTCCTATGAAAAAATTTTAAAAACATGGTATGAGAAAAAAATTCATTAAGGGTTATAAGAAAAATAAATATAACATTAGTCCATAAATACATTTCCAAGTATATGTTTATACATCATGAAATCACTAGATTTATGAATAACACATAGAAATCATAAATCATAAAGATAACTTATGGCATTCATAACATAAATACATTGTAGCTATCACAACTACATAGAGAGTACCATTTGGAATACCCATCACAATATATTCCCAAAATCTCTTAGTACAAATGTTATCGTTTACCTCTATCACGTTACCCAATGCATTAGAGACCTATCTCAGGCTCACCCGCCCTAGGTTTATCACGGAACCACCCTTATATGTAAACAACGCCCAAGAACCTCAATGTATTCATAACAATTAAAACATGTATAAAGTAAATATAACATTTCCATAAGGAAATCACAACATATCATTTCAAGATATAGACATAATCAAGTCTTTATCAATCCATTTTCAAAACCATTTAAAACATTTAACAAAGAGATTTTTGAATCAAAGAGTAACATACCAATTTGAAACATTTAAATAAATTATCATTGAAAACATTAATTTCAATATAAATAAATCCCTAAAACCATTTTTAAAACATGTACATTAATGATAAATATTTATAAGAATACAACTTTAAAACATTTAAAATGATATTTTAATTGAAGAGTTTTTTAAAAAATGAGAGACTCTTGAATACAAATAATTGAGAAATTACATTTAATACAAACATTATAATATCATAAGTATAAATTGGTTCAGTATTAAATATGTCAAAGAGCAGTATATACACCATATGAGAGTGAGTTGGTTCATAATGACAATGAAGTCTCAATGGAATGTAAATTGAGACAAAATCCATTATAAAAAACTCTATCTTTAGATTAAGGATAAATCAATTATGTAATAATGTGTGACAAATATAAATACACTCAATATGATTGGATATTCATTATAAATCAATCATTGAACATTCACACATGTTATTTTTAATACAAAACCATTGACATGGATGTTTAACTCAATAAATGGAAATTGAGTTAAAATTACTCTTATCAAGTTCATATCAATGACTTGAGAATTTATAAATTGAGTGATTATATGTATAAAAAGTATTTAGACACAAAGGGTAGTGGAAATTAAAACATAAATAAATAAATTTTGTTTCCACACATAATCATATCATGACATAATTAAGAATTAGACGATTAACACAAAGAATAGAAATTGGGTTAAAAATTTCTCTTACTGATTTGGTAACATAGAAAACATACAACCCATGAAAGAAGGAACTAAAAATGGAGATTTAAACACCCATAAATTTAATTATATTACAAAATTAATTCAATATTGGATATTACATACACCACAAAAAAGGAAATAGTGTAAAATATACAATGAATCTCACGGGAATAAAAAGTATGATAAAAATCCCTTACCACGTTGTAACCAATCGAGTCATGTGACCAAAAGTTAATAACCACCAAATGTTTAATAAAATAACATTAATATAAAGAGAATCATGATAATATATAACAAATTTAAGTACACAATACACCACATGCAATAAATTAGTTGCGAACAATAGAAATCTCACTGAATTAAAAGTGAGATAAGAAACCCCTTACCTCGTGTCCGAAATGACTTGTTTGTTCCTTGTTCTTACTGAATAATAAAGTTATGTTAATTTATAATTAATTAAGAACCCTTTTTCATCTTTATTATTCCTTTTATATCGCTTATTACCATGTTATAAACATTATGTAATCATTTAAGTTAATAATGGTCATTTTGTCGATATTTGGTACTTGAGTCACAAATGAACACCATATAATTACAAGTTGTCCATGTGGTCAACATTATATTATCTCCAGAATGATATTAATGACTTATAAACCATATATATCATATATATCTAGTATATATATATTGATAATAGTACTTAACATTTTAAAATAATAAATGAAATGCACCATTTATGGAGACGGTAATTTGTACGTACGCATGAACGCTACTTTCATTTCTATTTTGTATTTTTATTGAATTAAAACTTAATGATAGATAGATAAAATACAATTAAAGTATAATATAATATATTATTTCCATTACTTCATCCTTTATATGTCCCACGTATGGTATAAACGAGTCACGTCACTTTAAGGGGCGGTAGTCCGCACTTCCTAAAATAAAATTATCACGTTTACTCATAATAAAAACCATAAAGGTATGATATAAATTACAAATACAGAATATAAATAAAACATAAGAATAATATATATCATATATAAATACAGCTCCATCATAATTGTCCCCATAAGAGGTTGTAGAAGATAATTGAATAATCGTTGTTTCGTGAGGCGTTAGTCTGCCATCCACAGAAACAATATGTTCTTTACCCATTAGATAGAGGTGTGTGTACGTGTAGTTAAAATACCTATCATAAAAACAAACTAGTATATTGAGGATATTTTTTTTGTTATAAAATAAGGTAATAAAAAAATTATGGGGTTGGAGAAGTAAAATAAAACAAAAAGAGTTATGAGAAGACGTTGCTGTTAAATTGGGTATCTCCCTTTGGATTGAACCAAAATTTCTACATAAAGTGCCTTATGCATAAGTTAATTCCTCTAGGAGGATTATATGGATGTGGAAAGATTTTTTATCCTGAGTTTTAGGGATCTAATGGACATGATAGGTGTGAGGAATGAGTTATAAGTGGTGTCCTTTTATAAGGTGGAGGAGGGGATCTTTAGGAATGTTTGAAACAATTTTTTTATTAAAAACATATATTCGGTTTCAATAGGTCAAAAAATCATTAAAGTCAATAATAATATGACTCATGTTTGAAATAAAATCATCCAATAAGAATTGGATAGGTTTTGGATATTGTTTTAGTATTTATAATCTTATTTATTTAAATCATTTGTTAATGAGGTAAACACTGCATCATTATTGTGCCATCAATAATCTATATATATTTGATGTCTAAAAATTATAAACAAATACAATGATGTAGAAAATATTTTTATCATTCCTAGTAATATTTATAGTCAAAAAGATAACTTATATAACCTTGTGTAAAAATTGATTTACAAATTGATATTTGTTTGTGTCATTTTTGTCTTTACATTAAATTAATTAATATATAGTGTCATTATCACACTTAAGTGGCTCCCAATGGTCTCAAAATCGACCCAAGAATTACCATGGACGGATATGTGTCAACTAATAGGTTTATGACACATGTTAGCATTATTTTATATTATTATTATAATATTTTGTTACCCTTATTTACCTCATTTACCCTTTAACCATGGTAAATAAATTTTTTACTGAAGTAAATATTCATATTTTATAAAAATAAAAGTTACCAATTTACACAATTTAGACCTATTTATTACAAATATAGAATCCATTTTTTTAAATTAAAAACACATAAGTCATAGAAATTAATTTAAAATGAATTCCCAATGATAAAACAAAAAGCGAGTTTTTTAAAAATAATAACTATCTAAAGATTGACACTTATTTATATCAAATTTAAAAGTGAAATTACTTCCAATGACCAAATATGGATTAAATGGTAAAAACTGAATCTAATTTCCTTTTAAAACCATTTAAAAATATAATAAAACAATATAAATAAATTCAATTAAAATGCAGTTTTGAATTAAAATACTGTATTTTTTGACTATTAATCCAAATATGAATGTTATCAGAAAAATACCAAAAATTTTAACCAAAGTAAATTTTTTTGTCCCAATTATAAAGAGGAATTTTATTTGGTCAGATAAAACATATGAATGTTACCAAACTATAATTAAAGATGGTGATCCATTAAAATTTTGTAAATAAATATTTTAAAGTAAATTATGTTTAAAATTAGATTCATTAAAAAATTTAGCCTCTAACTTTTATTGGATAAATGTAAAAACATTTAACAAACATGTTTAATAATATTGTATTTAGTTCTGTTCTTTCTAACCAATACAACAGCTAGGGGTTAACTACCATTTAAAATAATATTATCATATTATTTTTATGCAATGTGTAATTTCCAAGAAACTGGTTGTGGCGTATCGGGTATGTCATAGAACATAGCATCCCCTTTAAAGTAAAATAAATATCTGATTCAAAAAATTTAATAATTATAAAAAAGTTATACTCTTTATTGACATGGGATGTTACATCCTTCCCCCCTCTTAGGAATTGTGTCCTTTCAATTTTAAAATTGGGCTTGGAAACTTCTTTAAAAGTTCCACATCAGAAATATAGTAAAAAAATATCACTTTAAAATAAAAAAAGATAAAAAAAAGTTCAACCAAGATATCCCATACTGGGATTCCATCCTGGAAAACATAAATATGGAAGAGAAAAAAACCATCAATTTTTTATGTATAGTGGTAGAAAAAATGATTAGGTGAAAGTTAACCACTATAAAATTACATACTTATAATGGGTTAAACAGTGTTTGATTCCCCGATAGGGAAAGTTAATAGACAAAGTTTTTGTTTTATGTAACTTTAAATTGAGAAATTTATTTATGAGATAAACTAAAAACATAATGAAACATACTTAATTTTCATGTAGACATTCATACTTTACTATATTTCTACCACAAACTCATCTTTTCTCTAAACAATGAGTATTCAAAACGACAAAGTGACATTAAAAATGCTAGAATCAACTTCTAAAGTATCACATAATCAAAAAAGGATGAAATTTATATTTTCCATGTCTTTAGACATCAACCAAATCCAAAATTGTTAGTGAGAGATCAGAAAATACCAAAAAAGGATTATTATTTTAAAAAAATATATACTACTCTTAATCTCAAAAATTCGACAAACAGTACGGAAAGTTCAACAAAGACCATTAAATACACAATTCTCCCTAAAATCCTTCAAATGAATCCAAACTAAGATAGAAACCCAAAATTAAATTTTTTTTTGATCGCATAGTCTTCCACAAAAATCGAAACATTTATCTCTAAAAGCATCAACTACTCATAATATAACAACCATTCTTTTTATTACACACTTACACCTGATTTATTACATAAAAATCTTCACTTGATACTACATATAAATTGAGAGGTCTATTATATTTGGGGTTTGTGAACATTAAATAATAGCTCAAAATATATAACACACAACATATTTATTGAAAACTTCCTTTATATGACCATTATATTCCCTCGTACTTAACATTGCATTGGATAACCTGAGGACATGCATAAAAAAAGGGTAAGCTATAAAGCCCATTAAGGGAATAAAACTGGAATAACATGATGAATACAATAAATTTTAGACAATAGGAATGTCAATGGATCACAAGAAAAACATGAAAATAAACGAATGATAAAACATGATAATCATAACATGGAAATGTGGCAAAGACACTTAACATGGAACTAGCATGATCCAAGGATCATTGTACATGGAGCATGATTAAACCCTCATTTCTCATGAAGCACGGGTAAAACCACGCATCACTTAAATTACCATGATTCAACATCCATTGCACATAAAGTATCATTATATTATACTTTTCCCAATTCATTAAAGTGCTATAAGGTCACACCCTTCTTAAACATTTCATTTCATTTATAAGTGTGCCACATGAATCAATGGATCAATCAACATCATAAGTTATTGGGCGATTAAATAATTTTTAATAAATACAGAAAGTACCAATAAATATTTTTATGTGTATTAATATGAGAAACCATTATAGATACATGGGTATGGTATTCACTACACAACGATCATGGCTTGGAAAAACACGTTGCAATTTCGGCAGCATAACGGCGTGACATAAGGGTTTATAAAAACGTTGATGAGATAGAAAAGGGTTACTCATTATATTTACATGAAATTAATGGAAAGGGGTTTATATAGATACATTTCCCAAAAAATATAATAAAATTTAGCTGCATAATAATAAAGAATAACTTGGATGCAAAAGAGGATAGAGAAATACCTCTAGGAATTTCAGCATTGTAACAGGTGTACATAGGAGGAATTAATGAGAGATAAAGTGGTATTCCATCATCCAAACATAAATAGGGCAGTATAGAGGAGGTGAAAAATTATACCCTGACATTTTTAATTGAAAACAAAAGGGAATTACAACTTAAAAAAATTGGACAAAAATGAGAAAGAAAGAAATCCATTACTTGGATGTGTGATCCCAAAGGCATGGGAGAGGCTTGATAGAGGCTTCATGAGAAATTGGGGCACCATGGGAGGATTCTAGAGAGAGTTTTTTAGGGGTTGTTTGAAATCCAAAGGCTTTTAGTGAATATGAAGTGGGATCTTGGGTGGGATAATATAGGAAAGAAGAGAAAATTTTTTATTATTTCGGTCTGGGACACCTCACATAAAACTAATCAAAACCACAAAACTGGCCATGGTTTTTTTCAATGGTTTTTTCAAAGGGGAATGAAAAAAAATCTTTTATATGTCCAATGGCCTAAATTCTTAAAATAATAGCATTTCTTATGT
The DNA here is from genome assembly GCA_963277665.1 of Viscum album. Lineage (NCBI taxonomy): Eukaryota > Viridiplantae > Streptophyta > Magnoliopsida > Santalales > Viscaceae > Viscum > Viscum album. The sequence goes on along the minus strand of OY728133.1, from coordinate 237,852,999 downwards.
AGATGTGAGTCACGCTCTCAAGGAAAATAATTTAAAAAGACAAAATGATTCATAATCCCTGAAGGGTCCACTAAATATTTGTAAAATAAATCAAAAAAAATACCCAAAATCACATTATTTTAATGGAAAAATATATATTGTTGCAACATAATGTTTATATTATTTTATTACAATGCTATTGGGTCTTTATGATGTCATAAAACAAATTATATATTTAAACGGTATTTTAATTTTTACCCAAAATTTCTATTGTCTCAGAAAATTATGAAAAATTCAACATTGGATAATTTTGACGTCATTTTTCTAAAAATAATATTTCTTTTATCTACATAATTTTATAAATATGATAATTATTAACTTTAAAATAAAAACCAACATTTACAAAAAATTTATGGGTTTTGACAAAATCAACATTCAAACCTTAATAAAAATATCAATTGCATTCATAAAATTATATGATCATTTATATTTAATAAACATTAATTTAATAATAAAGTTTTATTAAAATATTTCTTAATTAAAATATCCATTAATTCTTAAATATAGATTTCTTGGTTAGATATTAACTAAATATATTATTTGTTCATTAAAAACTATTTACAAAGTAACAATTATAAAATAAATGAAAATTCATTATAAAAAAATAATATAGATAGTCATAGTGATAGAGTCTTGTTACATAAACCGTTATAACAGCCACAATAGACAGATGGGTAAGGTGTGTGATGGTGACAGACACTTGGGGTGGCTCGGATTACATCGCTCGGGTCGTAATCTCTATTAACTTCCACTTCACCCATAGTCGATTTCACTCATCCTTAACGTGTTCAAGAACATCTTGGGATTGGTCAAGAGTGAATCCCAATGATACCACCTCCTTTCTGAGTATTGACAAATGGGATTCGTACGGGGAAATTCTACGGGATGAGGACATTTCTTTTTTTGTATATGTAAATTTGATTTGTCAAATCCCTATATTTATACTAATCATGTGATCACTATTCAATGGATATTTTAGAAATGGTCAAAATTCATAACTGTATTTTAAAATCTAGAAACATAAAACCAATGAAGTTAACATTCTGTATAACCATAATAAAAATTTAATTAGATCAAGAGGAATTTCTATTAATGAAAATTTGGTTTTTTACAATCTTCCCCCCTTATGAAATTTCACCCTCGAAAATCCCTTTTCCCACCATAAAACAAATGCGCGTAACTCTGCTTTATCACTTCCTCTGATTCCACTTCGCTTCTTCAAACTTTTGGTTTCCCCACAACACCTTAACAAGAGGAATTTTCTTATTTCTTAAGACTTTTTCCCTATGATCTAAGATCTTCACTGGTTTCTTTTGATAAGTAAGATCATCATCTATCAGTACTTCCTCTGAAGAGATTACATGTGAAGGATTTGGTATGTACTTACTAAATAGGGATGCATGCAATACATCTTGTACTTTTTCCATGATAGGTGGAAGTTCTAGTCGATAGGCCACAACCCCAACAAAATCATGAATCTTAAAGAGGTTAATGTACCTAGGTCATAACATCCCTTTCTTTCCAAACCTCATGACCTACTTCCATAGATATATGTATAAAATTACCATGTCTCCAACATTAATGTCAAGGTATCATCTATGGTTATCTGCATAACTCTTATGTCAACTCTGGGTAGCCTTGATATTCTTCTAAATAGTTTTCACCTTCTCGACCATTTCATCGTCCATTTCTGGTCCTACCAGCTTACGTTCCTAGACTTCATCCCAACATACCGGTGTTCTGCAGCTCTTCCCATAAAAGGCATCATAAGGTGCCATTCGGATGCTTGAGTAGAAACGATTATGGTAAGAGAATTCAACCAGTGGAATATTTTAGTCCCACCCTCCTTTGAAGTCCATAAAACATGATCTTAACATATGCTCTAGTGTTTTAATAGTTCGCTCAGATTGTCCATCAGTTTGAGGATGATAGGTCATACTGAAGTTCAGTTAAGTATCCAGAGCATGTAGAAGACTCTTATAAAACATAAAGGTGAATCTTGGATCTCTATGATATATAACAGATAGTGGTACTCCATCCATCCTTACCACTTCCATGATATATATTTATGACAGTTGATCCAATGAAAAATATTTCCGAATTTCAATAAAGTATGCTGAATTTGTAAGACTATCTGTAACAAACCAAATTGCATTGTTGCCTTTGGATGTCTTCAGAATTCCATTGATAATGTCCATGGTGATGTTCTCCCATTTCCATATTGTTATAGGCAATGTTTGCATCATCCCCTTAGACTTGTATCTCTCTTCCTTCACTTGCTGACACAACAAGAACTTTAATGTATATTCAGCAATCTCCTTCTTCATATTATCCCACCAATAATGATCTTAGATATCTCAATAGGTCTTTCTGTTTCCTGGGTGAATAGAGAAATTTTAACTATGTGCATCATCCAGAAGTTCCTTCTTCAGCTCTATACTTGATGGAACACATAGTTTTTTCCCTAATCTCACAATTCCTTCATCATTAATATTTAACACTGAGGATTTCCCTTTTCTAAGAGCTTCCACTTTCTCCTGAATTCGCTCATAAACCTTTTGATCATCCTTTAGCCTTTCCAAAAGAGATGGTTGAGAAATAATTTTTGAAAATATTGATGATGTTCCCTTTTATATGATTCCCTAGTCCATCTTCCTCCAGTCTAAGAATATTGGATCTTTCACAATTCTCATCAATGATATAATCATTTGGTCATTTCTACTTAGAGCATTTGCCACCTTGTTCGCTTTCCTAGGTTGGTAATAGATTGAGCAGTCGTTGTCTTTGATCAGTTCTAACCATCTTCATTGGCACATGTTCAACTCTTTCTATTTGAATATATACTTGAGGATTTTCTGGTCTGTATATGTTTCACACTTCTCCCCAAAGAGATAATGTCACCTAATTTTTAAATTTAAGATCACCGCATCCAACTCCAAATCATGTGTTGGATAATTCTGCTCATGAACTTTCAATTTCCTTGAAGCATAGGTAATGGATTTTTCATTTAGTATCAACACACATCCCAAGCCCTACTTCGAAGCATCACTGAATACCACAAAAATTTCTCCACTTGTGGGTAAAGTGAGAATTGGTTCAGGGATAATCCTCCTTTTTAACTCCATGATGATTTATTTTCATTCATCACTCCAAGAAAATTTTACTACCTTATGAGTTAGCTTAGTTAGAGGGTTGGAAAATCGTGATAAATTTCTCACCAATAATCGATAATATCCCTTAAAACCAAAAGAATATACAGATATCTGTTACTGATTTTGGCCTCATCCATCCCTAAATCGCATCTTTTTTGGAGGGATCCATAGATAACCTGTTGCTTATGATGATATGGCCCAAGAACGAGACCTCCTTCGACTAGAACTCACACTTTCTGTACTTCGCATAGATATTCTCCTTTCGTAAGGTCTCTATTACAGTTCTTAGATTCTCCTCATGATCCTCCATGGTTTTGAAGTATACCAAATTATTATCTATACATTTTTTCAAAAACATTTATAGGTAATACCTGAAGACTCTATTAAACACGTACATGAAGATTGATGGACCATTAATGAGTCTGAAAGGCATTACTATGAATTCATAGTCCCTGTGTCTTATACGAAATGCGGTCTTGGGGATATCTTCCTTCTTCACCCTTACTTGATAATATCCAGACCTCAAATCCACCTTGGAAAATTATTGTGCTCCATGAAGTTGATTCAAATATTCATCAATTCGGGGGAGAGGATACTTTTTCTTTATTTTGATATTGTTAAGCTCATGATAATCGATGCAAAGGCACATTGACCCATCATTCTTCTTGACTAAGAGGACTGGTGCACCCCATGGTGAAGCACTTGGGAATATGAACCCTTTATCTAGATTCTCTTGTGGTTGTTTCTTCATCTCCCCAAGCTCCCAAATATCCATTCTATATGGAGTCTTGGATATTGTCAACACCCTAGGTATACGGCAATTGAGAATTCAACACCTCTTCTAAGAGGTGGACCAAGAAATTCCTCAGGAAACACATTAGTGAATTCCCTCATAATAGGCATGTCTTCAAGGATGGTCTCCTCCTTAGACTCAATCATCTGAGCCAGATACGTGTGCTCATAGGGCAATAATATCCACACATGATATGATGGAGCTAAAGAAGATTCATCTTCCGCCTTGCACTTGTATAGAATCTGGGGGTCGATTCTCCACAGGGAAATTTATTTCCCTCTCATGGTAATTTATGTTGGTTCTATATAAGGAAAGACAATCCATTCCAATAATTGCATCAAATCTCACTTTAGAAAGTACGACAAGGTTCCTCGGGAAATTAAATCAACAAATTATGATAGGGGAGAAGTTATATTCATGGGATGCAACGATTTCCTCATTTGTCGTTCTCATCGACATCTTTATTTTCATGATTTGTTGTGGTGCTAAGATAGTTCAACTAAGATTTTGGGATATAAAATAATGTGTAGAACCTGAATCAAAAATTATATTTTATATTCTTGAATAAATAACTATCATACCTATCACCACTTCGTTGTTGGGGTTCACTTTGGCAGTACTTATGGAAAAAAGCATTCCATTGCTGCCTTTGAGGTTTTTGGTTGCCTCCAAAAACCCTTTCCTTAGGACACTAATTTGAAAGATGCCCTGGTTCTTTGTAGTTGTAGCAATAAACACCACATTGAGTTTTTAATGGAGCATTTCTCTCCTCTATTACAGCTATGGGATTTTCTTTTCAGTAGTTAATAGCTAGGTTCCCTTCTCTTCCACACCAAAATCATTTCCTCGTCCCCTTCATGAAATTTCTTGTGTGCTTATTTACACACCTTTGTCAAGTGGGGTGATAGATATTCTTTGAATTGTTGGATTTATCCTTTGGACCACCAGAATTAAAGTCTACCTTACTCTTATTATTCCCATGATACCCATTAGATTCTTTGATCTTTATTTCAACCTTGAGGGAACATCGAACATTTTCCTCATAGCTATCGAAGTCATGGATCGCTAGCGCTTTCCATTGGATAGTTTTTAGCCCAACAAATGAAGCTATCAACCTTGAATTCGGGGGTAACGACAAATCCGAAGGCATATCATGCAGTCCTTGTGATTTTTTCCATATACACTTTTACAGATTCATGGTCTTCTTTTCTTTAGGGCAAGATAATCCCTTTCTATCTTAATTCAGAGGGAGGATGGAAAATATTTATCGAAAAACATCTTCCAAAAATCCTTACATTTCAATGACTCAATATCCTCTTTAGGATTCTTGTTTTTTATCAACGTCCATCATTGATAAAACCATATTGGGCATCTTATTAGCACAGTCATCCCAATGATCTTCACATTGGTAGTTAGCCTGATTCCTCTTTTTACCGGCCATTGGCAGGAATAAAGGGAAAGTTAGGGTAATACATAAAAGTTAACCCAATGACAAAATCGATGACTTATATTTAGCTTTTATTTCCTTAACTTATGAATCTATAGGCTTTAATCTATGCTATCCATGATCTACTTACAAACATTTATTCTTATTGTAATTTTTTCAATTCCATTAATAAGGGTTCATACTATTCTAAATTTACCAAAGTATACCTCTGGGAGTGTCGTAACCAATAGTGTATCATGAACTGCTTTCATGAATCTGTTCTCATTTGAGTCTAGCTCAAAGTGGTGTTTTCAGGTTTTACCCCTAGGATACATCTATGCCAGAGCCTCCTCTACCCGCTCATATTTAGACATGGATGTATTTGTTTGATAAACCACTTACTTAATACTCACCAATACATAGGTATGTTTTTATTATACTTATTCATATCTTTAATCCTTCACTAGAATTTTCTAATCCTAATTCCAAAAATAACTAAACCTATTCTATGATACCAACTATAACAACCCTGCTTATTATTACACTTAAACCTGAATTATTACATAAAATCTTCACTTGATACAACATAGAATCTTGAGAGTTCTAGTGTCTTTGGTGCTAAGGAACATTACATAACATCATAGAACATAAAACACACAATATCTTTATTGAAAACTTCTTTTACATGACCACTACAGTCCCTCGTACTTAGCATTGCATGGGATAACCTGAGAATAAGAATAAGAAAAGGGTGATCTATAAAGCCCAGTAAGGGAATAAACATGGAATAACATGAGGAATAAAATACATGTTAGACAATAGTCATATTAATGGATCACAATAGAAGCATGAACATAAAGGCATGATAGATCGTGATAATCCTAACATGTAAATGTAGCAACAACACTTAACATGGAATTATCATGAGCCATGGCTCATTGCACATAGCGCATGAATAAACCCTTATTTCTTAAGAAACATGAGTAAAAACTCGTTTCTCATGAATTAGAATGATTCAAAACCCATTGTACATGATGTATCAGGACACAATACTTTACCCAATGCATTAGAGCACTATCAGGGCGCACCCTTCTTAAACATTTCATTTCATGAAAAAGTGTACCACATTGATCATGGAATAAATCAGCATCTTAAGTTATTTCATGATTAAGTAATGTAGAATAAAAACATTAAATTACCATTAAATGTGTGTATGTGTACAATGTTGAATACCCTTGATAGATACATGGGTATGGTATTCACTACACAATGATCTTGGCTTGGAAAAATGTGGTTTAATTTCCGCAGCATAACGGCGTGACATAAGGATTCATAAAAATGGTTAATGAGATAGAAACAGGTTTCTCATAATATTTACATGAAATTTAATGTAATGTGTCAAATAGGTTCATGTCCCAACAAACATAATGTAATTTAGATGCATAATACAAAATAATTACTTGGATGTAAAAGAAGAGAGAGAAATCCCTCTCGGAATTTCTGCATTGTAAAGTGTGTTCATGGGAGGCATTAAAGAGAGAGAAAGTGGTATACCATCATCCAAACATATAAAGTTGGAATTATGGGAGAGGTGAGAAATCACACCCAAATATTTTTAATTGAAAACAAATGGGAATAACAACTTAATGAAAATTGGACAAAAATGGGAAAGGAAGAAATTTCTTACATGGAAGTGTGATCCCAAAGTCTTGTGAGAGGCTTGAGAGAGGCTTCATGGGGTCTTGGGGAACATTTAAAGGATTATAGAGAGAGGAGGGCAGGGGTTGGTTGAAATCCAAAGTCTTTGAGTTAAGAGGAAGTGGGACCTTGGTTTGGTTTATATAGGAAAGGAGAGTGAATTCATTATTATTTAGGTTTGGGACACATAACATTAAACAAACCAAACCAAAAACCAGCCCATGGTTTTGGCCCATTGGTTTTCCAAAGTGGAGTGGAAAAAAATATTTTATAAGACCATGGCCTAACTTCTTAAAATAATATGGTTGCTTAGGTGGAGGTGAGTCACACTCTCAAGGAAATCAATTTAGAAAGTCAAATGTTTTATAAGCCTTGAAGGGTCCACTTAGGCTTTGTAAAGTAAATAAAACAAACCCAAAATCACATTATTTTAATTTAAAAACATATATTTCATGAAAATTATGTTTGTGTTATTTTATTACATCACTATTAGGTCATTATGATGTCATACAAGATATTATATATTTAAATGGAATTTAAATTTTTACATAAAAATTCGATTGTCTCAGAAAATTATGAAAAATTCACCGTTGGATAATTTTAATGTCGTTATTCAAAAAATAATATTCATTTTATCTAAATAATTTCATAAAAATGTTAATTTTTACTTTTAAAATAAAAACCAACATTTTCTGAAAATTCATAGGTTTTGACAAAAACAACATTCAAACGTTAATAAAAAATTCAAATGCATTCATAAAATTATATTATCATTTATATTTAATAAAAATAAATTTAATAATAATATTTTATTAAAATATTATTTAATTTATAAATCCATTAATTTATCAAAATAGATTTCTTAGTGGGATATTAACTAAAAATACAATTGTGCTTTAAAAACTATTTACAATGTAACAATAATAAAATGAATTCACATTTTTATACAAAAAAATGTACTTAGTCATATTCTTAGAATCTTGTTACATAAACCCTTATAAAACCTGCATAATACTGAATGGTAAGGTTTGTGATGGCAACAAACTCTTGGGGTGGCTCGGATAACATCGCTCGAGTGGTAATCTCTATAAACATCCACTTCTCCTGTAGTCGGTTCCGCTCAAACTTAACGTGTTCAAGATCAGCTTTTTTTGGTCAAGATTGAATCCCAATGATTCAACCTCCTTTTCAAGCATTGACAAATGGGTTTTGTACAGGGAAAGTCTATTGGATGAGGCCATCACTTTCTTTTTCTGAGTAAATTGGATTTGTTAAAGCTCTATATTTATACTAATCATGTGATCATTATTCAATGACTATATTATCAATTGTCAAATTTCATAATGGTACTTTAAAATAGAGAAACATAAAACCATTAAATTTCAAATTTTATATAACCATAACAAATATTTAATTAGATCAAGAGAAATTCCCATTAATAAATCTTTGGGTCATTACACTAAAATTCTCGTACTGAAGTGTAATTAACTGAATCACATATTCTCTTTGATAGGTTAATCATTTAAATAGATAACCCAAAATAAACTTATTAATGATTCATAAAATCATATAAATTAATTAATTTTTCTTACTAACTAGGGACATCACGTAGTCCAGTGGTAGGCAAAAATTCTCAGTCGCACTTTGGTTGTGGGTTCGATTCCCGCTGCTTTGTCCGACACGACAGGTTGTCACACAGTCTTAATGTTGTAATTTTTAAAAAACTATGTAATTTGATAACATTTCTAAAAAGAGATAAATTCATCAAAAATAACCATAACATATTTTCACCACAAATTTTATATAATAAATTTCATTTTTCATCCCAAAATGTATTAACTTGTAATTACATCAAAATCAAAGATTATATAAACCCAAATGGTTCTTTATAACTATATCCAAAAAAGAAAAGATAATTATTCCGTGACTAAAATTTTCATATATAAAACTTTAGGGTTACACATATTATAAAAAGTATTCTAATATAATCACATCATCCAAGGATCCTTAATACTTTTAAGCATTTCACCATCCTAAAATCTGCCATAACACTTGAATCAATTATATGTTGACTTCTTACTCATTCAGCATTCTTCATGATCCATTAACCATTACTTTCCAAATTATTCTGAAATACTTCATTCCTACAAACAAAATCATGAATCATATCATAATATTTAATAATGTGTAAATGTTACTTAAGAAATAATCCATACCTTTCATTGGTCATTATCTGTTTCCTCATCCTCAATTGGAATGGAGTAAGGTATTGGTAAACATATATTTTTATGATCATGGTGATCCCATTCCCAAACCTTATTCATAGGATATATGTTTGTATAATTACCATGCACACCACTTTTAAAACATTCAATTGATCCATCCAAAATAAATCCATTCCCTTTCCAAGATTCAATTGGATGCTTCTTTTTCCATGGAAGGTTCTTTCTTTATGACCTTTATTCCAGCATATATAGAATCTTACTATCCCTTTGAAGAATTTTCCTAGGTGTTTCTTTCCAAATCCTTGACACATATGTTTTTTAACATACTTACCTTTATGATTAATACATGAACATCTATAGGGATTTGTTTCCCATATATATGATGCCTTATAAAAATCACCATGGGTTAGGTGGTCAGTCATGACTATAGATAGTTGGTTGAGAATAACCACAAGAGTTCTCATTTTAGTTCCCATTTCATTCAGTTTATCATTCATAAAACTATCAAAGTTTTCTTCACATCCACTATTACATTGGCTCCTACTAGTTCCATCCATTTACTAAAACCAAAAGGGTCTGTGTTAGTATATCAGTTAAATCATCATATAATATCTTTGGAGGGGGTAAATAAAAGGATTGACGTATTCATGTTGTCTTGAACTCATTCAATTTATTTAAAATAACTATGGAACTTTATAATATGCTAACCATTATGGTTATTTCACTTATGCTAAAATAACTAACTAACCTAAGAAATTATCTAAACTGCCCTCTGTTACCATCTTTAAGGACCCAGCATTAAAACATTACATAATGTTGAATTAAATGAATAATTCACATTGAGGATATCTTCAGGTTTATAGTTATATAGAATTAGGTTATAACTATTAAATTACATATCAAAAATTATAAAGTAGACAATTCCACTCAGTTTCTATATTTTCATGAAATAAAAACTCTTAAAATGATTTATGTCTAGTTTCATGTTTTAAACAGCATGACTTTTAGTTGATCCCATCATTGACCCTATTCATCTATAAGTCCTGTGAAAAAAATTTCAAAACTTGGGATGAGCATAAAAAAGCTCAGTAAGGGTTATATGATAAAGAAAGATAAAATTAGTCTATAAATACATACCATGCAAATGTTCAAACCTCATTAAATCATAAGATTTATGAATAACACATAGAAATCATAAATCATGAAGGTAACTTATGGCATTCCTAAAAAACATACATAGTAGATACAACATCTACATAGAGAGTCACATTTTTAATACCCATCATAGTATATTCCATAAATCTCTTATAAGAAATATTTATGTTTACCTCTGTCACATTACCCAATGCATTGGAGAGCTATATCGGGCTCACCCGCCCTAGGTTTATCATGGAACCACCCATATATGTAAACAATTCCCATGTAACATAACATATTCTTAACACTTAAAACAAGAATAATGGAAATATAAAATTTAGACATTTTAATCACAATATATCATTTCATGATATATACATAATCAATGCTTTCTCAAACCATTTTCGAAACCGTTTGAAACATTTAATAAAGTGATTTTGGAATCATAGTGTCCCATACCACTTTGAATTTTTTTAATAAATTATCATTTGATAACATCATTTCCCATATAAATAAATCCTTAAACCCATTTTTAAAACCTAGAAATTAATTATAAATATTTATAAGAATAAAACATTAAAACATTTAAATTCATATTTTTGTTAATGAGGTTTTAACAAAATGAAAAACTCTTGAATACAAATAATTGAGGTATAACATTGAATCAGAAATTTATAAAATCATAAGAATAATGAGGTTCATGATATGATATGTCAAAGGGCAGTATATACACCATATAAGAGTTAATTGGTGCAAAACGACAATGAAGTCTCAATGGAATGTAAATTGAGAAGAAATACCTTATAAAAAACTCTATACATAGATTTTGGATAAATAAATTACAAAATAATGTGTGAAAAATATAAATACAATATATATGACTGGTTATTAAGTGTAAATAAATCATAGGAAATTCACATATGTTCTTTTTAATACAAAACCAATGACTTGGATGTTTATCTCAATGAATTGAAATTGAGTTAAAATTACTCGGATCAAGTTAATATCAATGACTTAAGAATTTATCAATGGTGTAATTATGTGTATGTAAAGTATATCCATACAAAGGGGAATGTAAATTAAATCATAAATAAATAAATATTGATTCTACACATAATCATAGCATGACATATTTAATAATTTGAATATTAACCCAATGATAGGAAATTTTGTTAAAAGGTTCCCTTACCCATTTGGTAAATTATGAAACATACAAACCATGAAAGAAGGATCATAAAATTAAGATTTAAATTCTCATAAATTGAATTATATAACACAATGAATAAAATTATGGGTATTACATACACCACACAAAAGGAAATAGTTGAAAATATAGCATGAATCTAAGGGGAATAAAAAGCGATATGAAAATCCCTTACCACATTATAATCAATCAAGTCATATGACCAAAAGTTACTAACCACCAAATGATTCACATAAAAACATGAATATAAATATAATCATGATAACATATATCAAATGGAATTACACAATACACCACAAGTAATAAATTAGTGGCGAACAATGGAAATATCATGGAATTAAAAGTGAGATAAGAAACTTCTTACCGCATGTATGTCTTGACTTGTTTGTTCCATCTTCTTTTTTAATAATAAAATTAACATAATTTATAATTGATTAAGAACCCTTTTTAAAGTTTATTTTTTCTTTTATATCACTTAATATCATGTTATAAACATTATTTAATCATTTATGTTAATAATTGTCATTTTGTCAATATTTGATACTTGAGTTAAAAATGAACACCTTATAATTACATGTTGTCCATGTGGTCCAGTGTTGATTATATCCATAATGATATTGAAGATTTAGATATAATATCTATCATATATATATCTAGTATATAGATTAATTTATAATAGTACATAACCTTTGTAGATAAGAAATTAAATGCACCGTTCATGGAGACGCTAAGTCGTACATACACATGAACGCTAATTTCATTTCTACTTAGTATTTTAATTGAATGAAAACATAATGATAAATTGTTATATTATAATTAAACTATAATATCATATATATTTTCAATAAATTCATCCTTTATATGTTCCACGTATGGTATGAACAAGTCATATCCCTTTGAGGGGGTGGTAGTCTGCACTTCATCAAATGTAATTATCGTGTTTACTCATAATGGAAACCACAAAGGCATGATATAAATTAAAAATTTAAAAGTATAAAGAAAAAATAAATATAATATATATCATATATAAATATAGTTCCATCATAATGTAAACCATAATAGGTGGTAGGATATAATTGAACAATCATCATTTCGTAAGGTGTTAGTTTTGTCATCCATAGAAACAGTATGTTCATTACCAAATAGATGGAAGTGTGTGTAAGTTTAGTTCGAATAATTCTCATAAAAACAACCAATTATATTGTTTATAATGGTTTTGTTATAAAATAAATTAATAAAAATATTTTAGGGGGTTGTATATATAAAATAAAACAAAAGGACTTAAGAGAAGATGTCACCATTAAATTGGGTATCTCCCATTGGAATGAACCAAAAGGTTTACTTTTAGTGCCTTATGCCTAAAGGAATTCATCTAGGTAGAATATATGGATGTGGGGAGAATATTTAAGTATATTTTGTACGATAAAAGAAGCTTTAGTGGTGTGATTAATGGGTTAGAAGTGGTGTCCTTTTATAAGGGGGAGGAGGGGCACTTTAGGAATGTTTGAAATAATTATTTTATTATAAACATATATTCTATTTCAAAACGTCCAAAAATATTTAAAGTAGAAGATAAGATGAATCATGTTCGAAATAAAATCATCCAAATAAAATTGGACATGTTTTGGATATTGTTTTAGTATTAATTATTTTATTTATTTAAATCATTTATTAATGAGATAAACACTACATCATTGTAATGTCATAAATAATTTTATATTTTTTGAAGTCTAAAAATTATAAAAAAATAAATTTATGTAGAAAATATTTTTATACATATAAATAATATTTATAGTTGAAAAAATTACATATATAACCCTATCTACAAATTTATTTACTAAAATATATTTGTTTTAGTCATTTTTGTCTTTACTTTAAATTAATTAATATAAAGTGTCCTTATCACACTTAATTGGATCCTTGGGGACCCCAAATATACCAAAGGATGACCATGGTCATACACGTTTTAACCAATTGGATTAGAACACTTTTTAGGGTAATTTTATATTATTATAATAATATTTTTTTACGCTTATTTACCAAAATTTACCCTTTAACCATGGTAAATAAAAATTTTAGGCAGGTAAATATTCATATTGTATAAAAATTAAAGTTATCTGTTTACACAATTTGGAACTTTTGATACCAAATGTGGAATCTATTTTAAAAAATTCAAAACACAAAATTGGCAGAAATTAATTTAAAATTAATTCCCACTATAAAAACAAAAAAATGTTTTCTTAATAAATAATAAGTATTAAAAGATTGACACTTATTTATGTGCAATTTCAAAGTGAAATTACATACAACGACCAATATTGGATTAAATTTTAAAATAATAATCAAATTACACATTAAAACTAACTAAAAATATAATCTCACTATATAAATAAATTATATTAAAAGCTATTTTGGAATTAAAATACAGTATTTTTCACTATTAATCAAAAAATGAATTTTATAAGAAAAATACCAAAATTTAACCCAAAGTAAATTTTGATTTCTTGATTCTAAGTAAAAAATTTATTTGGTCAAATTGAACCTATAAAAGTGACCAAACTATAATTAAAGAGGGTTCACCACCAAAAGGAAGTAAATCAACCTTTTAAAGTAAATTATGTTTGAAATTAGATTCATTAACATTTTAAGCCTTTAAATTTTATTGGATAAATGTAAAAACATTTAAAAAACACATATAATCATATTTTAGTTAGTTTTTTTCATTACCACTAATACAACTGCTAGGCATTAACTACCATTTAAAATAATAATACTATATTATTATTGTGCGACATAAGATTTCAAAGAAACTCGTTGTAGCGTATCGGAAACACCATCGAACATATAATACCATTTAAATTAAAGTTATTATTTAATTAAAATTCATTAATAAATATAATAAAAAAAATTCTTTATTTACTAGGGATGTTACAGTTAGTGAAAATGATGCACAATGCTTCGTGAGGCGGTAGTCCGCCATACACAAAAATGATGTTATCGTATCCCTTAGTTAATGGAAAGTAAAAAAATGTATATATGATACAATCACTCCCTATATAGATTTTTTTTAAAAATATCATATATGTATATATATTAACCAATATCATATCCTACTGTTATAAGTGCTAATAAAAACAAATGTCTTTGATTCATGATTTGGTATTCTTTTGTTCACAAATGATGATTTTGTAACCCATTTGATGGAAGTGGAGATGGTTGTAGATAATTTCCTTAAAATAAAAAATGTTAGTATATTTTATATAATTAGTTTATTATATAATCACATTAAAATAAGAACTGAATGGTGTGGAGGAATAAATAAAATAAAAATGGTTGTTGAAGAATGTAACCCCTTCTTTGAGTAACCTCGTTAGTTTTCACAAAAACCCTTCCTAGGGTAGATTTGATCCAAATATAGTTATTCTAGGATGACATGATTTAATTTAGTAACATTTTTGGTTCGGTAAATTCTTAATTATATGGTTTTTAATGTGTTAATGAAATAGGATAAGTGTGACCTTTCATAATTGAGGTGAGTGGTGCACATGCAATTTTTGAAAAACAAAAGCGTGTACACTTGTTTTCCCATGTAAATAGAAATCCAAAATGGAGTAATATATAGTATTATAATTTTTTTGGTCAAAATATGGACATAAAATATATTTCATAAAAACAATCAGTCATTTTAACCCTTATTATTTTAGGTTAACCCCCGGTAAAACCATTTTTACCTTAACTGTGATAACTAATTTTTACTATTTCCAAAACTCTAATTAATCAAAAATTAAGATGGACTTGTTGGATAATATAAATATTTATAATTCCAAATATTGAATCTATTTTTTCAAATTAATCTCAAATAAGTGTAATACTTTAATTAAAATTTAATATTATAGACGTGATGAGAAAGAGGGTTTTCATAGAGAAAATATTGAAAATTCTATAATATTATTATATAAAATTTCACTATAAAATTAAGTCAAATGAACCAAATTGGATAAGTAGGTGTAAAACTGAATTAATAATATTTTAAAACTAATTTAATCTATCATTTACAACTATAATTAATATAAATGAAAATGATTTTTCTAATTGGATTTCAATATTATTATATAATAATCTAAAAATTAATCTTGCCAAAAAATTATAAAATGTTCACTGTATGATAGTTTTTAATGTATTGTTACAAAAATAAAATTTAAGTTTCTAAAAATATATTTTAATAATTTCAAAAACATTTTTTAAAATAAGTGTGCCAAAGGGCGACAAAACATCTTTTTTAGAATAATGGATTTTTAAACAAAGAATTAGATTTATTATTACCTCAAATCTAGAAAACACATATGAATAAATTTAAATTGTTGATGTAATATATAATATATATATTTAATTAAAATTATTCATCAAAATTGTTTTATTTCATTTTTTTAGGTAAAATGTGTTTATTTTATTAAAAATATTTTTTTCGGGAAAAAAATCCTTTACTTTCAATTTTTTTTCATATTATAAATAATTAATTGGTCACCAAATAGGTGTTTTATATACATGTGTAAAAATTATATTTTTTAAAAAAAATTATCTTATTTATACCCATCATTCATGTAGAACCCCCAGTTTTAAGTAAGTAGCTCTTTTTTTATTTATTTTGAGTATGTAAAGTTTATAGGTTATGTTTGGGGAGGTTTAGAGACGTTTTTAAATATTTTTTGTGTTTTTATATAGTTATATATCTTGAGCATGGTCTGGGTATACCATAAAACTACTATAGTAAACTTTGCATAATTAGATAGAGGAAAAGGGGAAGGTGCACGGATTATAGACTGTTTGTCAAAACTAACCAGCTACCTATGAGAAACCATGATACTCAGGATAGCGTGCATTGGAATGGTTGGAACACCATTTGAAAACAGTGTGATCTGACTATGTGAGTTTCAAATCTTATGTTAGTATCTTGTTCATGGTTATCACATTTTTTTCCATACCATAAAAGGGACAAAATTGAGATCCTAAAATTGTGGATCTTACTCGTTTTCCCCTCTATATCTCCGATTTTTCATTAATTTAGCCCTAATATGGGATTTTTCCCTCTAAAACGTCAGAGAACCACTCCCACATCATGTTTTAAGTGATTCATTATCTTTGATTTTTGTGTTGAAGTTCGATTCTTGGGATAATTAATTTCACATTGTGGTTTTTGGTAGTTTTCCTTAGATTTACCGCTCCCGGTTTCTGGATTTATTAGATTTATGTCTATTTTGGGTATATATATTGTTTTTAATTCCAAATATATTCAAATTTAGTCGTGTTGTTTATAGGAGAATATATATAAGTCGGTTAAATTATGATTTAACCTTATTTCATGGGATTTTAAGTGACTTTTACCATTTATATCATAAATCATGATCTAGGTGGGTTCACACTGGACTCCTATATTCATAAATTAAAGGATTAATTTCAAATTGATGAAATTTTTTCTAATTGATTTTTGATTTTGGTGAAAATAATGGTAGAAATGTAACGTCCCAGGTAAATAAAAAAATATGACATTTTTATATTTATTAATATTTCTGAATTAAATAATAATTTTACCTTAAAGGGGTTTCTATTTTCGATGGCGTACCTGATACGCAACAACACGTTTCTTTGAAATCTTACATTGAACACTAATAATATATTATTATTATTTTAAATGGTAGTTAACGCCTAGCCGTTGTATTGAAGAGAATGAACATAACTAACAACAATATGATTAAACATGTTTGTTAAATGTTTTTACATTTATCCAATAAATGTTAGAGGCTTCAAATTTGAATGAATCTAGTTTTAAAAAAAATTACTTTAAAAGGTTTATTTACAACCTTTTAATGCAGAACCTTCATTAAATATAGATTTGGTCACTTTTATATATTATATTTGACCTAATAATATTATTCTTTAGAATTAGGTAATCAAAATTTACTTTGGGTAAATTTTTTGGTAATTTTCTGATAAAATTTAATTTTTAATGAATAGTGGGATATACTGTATTTAAACTCAAAACTACCTTTTAATATAATTTATTTATATGGTTAGATTATATTTTAGATTGGTTTTAAAGTGTAAGTAGATTATAATTTTTTGTTTTAATCCAATTTTGGTGATTGTAATTAATTTCACATTGAAATAGGTCATACATAAGTGTCAATCTTTTGATAGTTAATGTTTCTTAAAAACATGCCTTCTGTTTTGACAATGGGAATTAATTTTAATTTAGTTAATCCAAATTCAATTTTTTGAATTTGATAAAATATACATCATTTTTGAATACATAATATCAAATATATATTAGGCTTAATTTTAGGTATTTATCTGAAAAACGATAATTTTTTATAAATAGTGAAAACACTAAGTAATGACACTTTATTTTAATTAACTTAATGTAAAGGAAAAAATGACAAAAAAATATCTTTTAGTAAACTAATTTTTACATATAGTTATATAAGTTATCTTTTATTCTTTAAATATTATTTGTAAAGCTAAAAAAATATACATCATGATATTTTTTAAATTTTTTGACATCAAATAAATACTATTATATATGACACAATAATGATGTAGTGTTTACCTAATTTATAAATGATTTAAATAAATAAGATTATAATAATTAAAATAATATCAAAAACCTATCCAATTATTATTGGATGATTTTATTTTGACCGTGACTAATTTTATCTTCAGCTCTAATAAGTTTTGGACCTTTAGAAACTGAAAATCATTATATAATAAAATAATAATTTCACAGTTTCCTAAAGAGTCTCTCCTCCCACTTATAAAATGTACTCAACTCTAAACCATTCCTCACACTTCACAAGCCCCATGGATCATCCTACCCCTACCCAAATAAGCTCTCAATATCTCTCTCTTTAACCTTGAAGCGTTACCTTAGGCAGAAGGCACTTCAAGAAGTTCTTTTGGTTCAAACCAAAGGGAGTTACTCGAATTAAAGGTAATAGTTTCTCTTAAATTATTTTGTTTTATTTTACTTATCCAACCTCATAAACCCTTTTTATTCCTTTATTTTATAACAACACCAGTATCCTCAATATACTATACTATTTTTATGAGAAGGATTCTAACTATACGTACACACATCTCCATCTAATGGATAAAGATCATTATGTTTCTGTGGAGGGAAAACTATTGCCTCACAAAATGATGATTGTCCAAATATCTCAAACCACCTCTCATAGTGTCCATTATGATGGAACTGTATTTATATATGATATATATTTTATTTATATTGTTTCTATTCTTCCTGAATTTTTCATTTATAGAATACCTGTATGGTTTCTATATTGGGTAAATACGATAATCTCATTTGTGGAAATGCGGACTACCACCCCCTCAAAGTGATATGAATCGTTCATTCCATATGTGGAACATATAAAGGTTATATTTAATAAAATTACATATGATATTATACATTAATTATAATATACTTATGTATAATTTAGTTTTCATTCCATTACAATACGAAATAGAAATGGAAGTAGCGTTCATTAGTATGTACGGATTACCGTGTCCATGAACAATGAATTTCATTTCTTATCTCCAAATGTTATGTACTATTATAAATACATGTATATACCTTATATATATGATATATATGATATCTAAATCCTGAATTTCATTCTGGATATAATGAACTTTTGACCACATGAACAACTTATAATTATAAGAAGTCCATTTTTGACTCAAGTACCAAATATCGACTCAATGACTATTATTAACTTAAATGATTACATAATGTTTATAACATGGTAATAAGTTATAAACTTGAAAAAAGTTCATAATCAAGTAGAAAATAACTTTAGTATATTATTTAGGAGATTAAGGAATGAACAGGTCAAGTCGGACACAAGTTAAGGGACTTCGTCTCAATATCCTTTCACTAAGGCATATTTTTTTTAATACACGACTTTCTTTTATATGATGTATAAACACCTTTGACTTTTCAATTCATTCAAAGGGAATATTTTTCTATGAAGTGTTTTACTAAATGAAAAAAAGTAATGTTTCTTTTAACGTAAGTGGTGACAACCACATTTTGGTCGCCATGAGTATTGTTTGATCATTGGCTTCCTTAATAAGAAATAATGTTTTCAAAATGAAAAGAAATACCATATACTATTTCATGTATTTTGGTATTGAAAATGTTTTTATAATGGATTTGTTATCTCAATATATCTAAGTGATATATTGTGATTGAAATGTGAAAAATTTATCTTTCTATTATATTTGTTGTGTGTGTTATGATTTTATAATGGTACTTGGACATTTGATGGGAAGTTACGTTATAACCTCCACTGCATTTGGTATGGAAGTTATTTGTATGGCCATTCAATTTAGTGATATTTGTGGAAGTGGACCATGTGGTTATTCCATTTAAATATGTTTATGTCCTAAGTTACAATTATTTGTTATGTGTTCTTGGTATGGGTTTTATGGTAATCATTTGGTTAAAAAAGGTATGAAATTATATTTTATTCAGTGAAGAGTATTTACTACTTCATAAAAGTGATAATTATTACTTAGGAAAAATTATTTATGTTTAAGTTGTTGTTTTGAAAAACTAATTGTTTTCCTACTTTGTGTATCCCTTACTGATATTTTTATTCTCATCCCATTATTTTAAATGTTTTTCATAGGACATAAAGTGGAATTAGGTTAATGATGGAATCAATGAAAAGTTATGTTGTCTAAAACATGGAACTAGACATGACTCTTTTTTTCCAGAATTTGTATTTTGTGAAAAAAATGGAAATTTGGTTAGATGTGTCTATAAGTAATATTCAAGTTGTATGTGTATATTATGACCTAATTATATAAAGCTCTAAACCAAGAAAGATCCTCAATGTGAATTATTTACTTAGTTCAAGAATATGCTATGTTTATGGCCGGGTCCTTATAATTGGTATCAGAGGTTGGTTTAGATAACTTTAGGAGTTAGTGTATTGTTAAATTAATATCCATAAATAAATTTATAATAAGATTGAAGTGATATATCATTTATATATTACTATGTTGGTTCACCTATGAGATTTCTGGGATCATAATGGTTTTCTGTAGAGAAAATACGGCAGCTATGTTGGGATGACATCAAGAGGAAGACAACCATCTAAATCATCAACATGAGATGGTTGGAATTGAAAGTGAATAGTTTATTGCAGTGATGTCATAGTTGAATCCGGATAAAATGGTGGTGGTATCCATGCACGAGATCAGTCAGATCAACAATAGAAGAACATGTTAGAAGTAGATCATTTCATAATGCTACACCCCCCATCATTCAGAGGATCATCTGACCTTGTTCTTGATGAAGGGTGGGTAAAAGAACTAGAGAAAGTTTTTTATTTCATGAGGTGTTCAAAAAATCAAAAGGTTAGTCTCTTTGTTTTACATTTTGAAGGTCATGCAGATCAGTGGTGGTCGATGTTGAAAAATATTAGGGATAATGAGGAGATTGATGATCTTGATAGAGAATAGTTCAAAGGTATGTTCCATGAGAAATATTTTCCTTATTTGGTTCAACTTAGTATGGAAAATAAAATATTGGAATTGAGGTAGGGGATGACTTAGTAGCTTATTACAAAATAAAGTTCACTCGATTGGAAAGGTATGCTCAAAATTTCATCTGAGATCTTGATAGTAAGATAAATAAATTTTACTCAGGACTAAAGCTATGATATCTAAGAGAATTAGCCTCTTGTGAGTCCAAAAGTTATGAAAAACATGTTCGATGTGCAGATAAGGTGGAAATGGAGTTTGATACTGATCAGGTGTTATTTGAAAAAACAACAGAATAAGAGGTCCAGTTTGTAGGAAAAGGGAAAGAATCCATCAAAGAATCAGGGAGGTAAGAAAACTAAATATCCATCCTGTGAGGAGTGTGGTAAAAAGAATCCTAGTTAATGTTTATCAAAGTCTGAAAAGTGCTTCTAGTGTGGAAAGTCTTGTCATATTTCTTGTAATTGTAAGGAAGATGATCAAGCGGGCAATGAAAAGACAGCATTAAGATGTTTTAAGTGAAATTAAATGGATCATTAAGCAAATGAGTGTCTAAAAAAGAACTCAACTAAGGGAAAGCAACCAGTCTACAAGAAAAAATGGGTAGTGAAATCTTTTTCAACTACCTCAGTAGATGTTGGGACATCAAATGAACTAATATAAAGTACATTGTTTGTTTGTTCAAATTGTGCTAATGTGTTATTTGATTCAGGGTCAACACATTCTTTCATTTTTGAGATGTTTTCTAGTAAATTGGGAATTCCATATCATGTTTCGAATCAGAAACTTATGGTAAGAACACTTGGAGGAAATTTTGAGACAAACTGAAATTATATGAACATTCGTGTCTATATGTGTGGAAAGAATCTAGATGCACACCTTATTGTTTTACCACTATTATAATTTGATGTTATTTTGGGCACAGATTGGCTATCTATTTATCATTCTAAGATTTAAAGGAGAGATAAAGAAGTTTATTTTCAAAAACATTTTTTTGTACAAGAATGAGCCCTTACTTTTGCTAACATATTAGGAAGCTGAGAAACTAGTAAAAGATGGAAACGAATGTCACCTTGCACCTATTTTTGAAAACAAAGGAACTATTCAGACTGATGATGTGTCAGTGTTAAATGAGTATCTTGATTTTTTTCTTGATGAGTTTCCAGGTATTATACCCGATTGGGAAGTTCAATTTATAGTTTACCTAGTTCCTGATGCTAATCTAATTTCAAAAACCCCTTATTGAATGGATCATACTAATCTTTTAGAGTTAAAGAAGTAATTACAAGAGTTATTAGATAAAGGTTTCATTCAACCTAGCACATCACCATGGGGCGATCCTGTCTTGTTTATTAATAAGAAAGATGGTTCAATGAGACTGTGCATTGATTATAGAGCATTGAATAACATCACTGTTAAGAAAAAGTATCTATTTCCTCATATCGATGATTTTTTTTATCAGCTCTAGGGAGCACAGTATTTTTCAAATATTGACTTCAGGTCGGGGTACGATCAGTTGAAAGTAAAAAATTAGACATTATGAAGACTGTATTTCATACTACATATAGCCATTATGAATTTGTTATTATGCCTTTTGGTTTAACCAAGGCACCTGCTGTATTAATGGATCTTATGAATAGAATTTCCCATGAGGTCTTGGATATGTTTGTGGTTGTGTTCATTGATGACATTTTTGTTTATTCTAAAAGCAAATAGGAACATGAAATTCATTTAAGGGTTGTCTTGAAAACCTAAAAAGAAAAGAAACTGTATGGGGAATTCAAAAATTATGAGTTTTGGTTCCAACAAATTTCTTTCCAGGGTTACATTGTTTCAAATAAGGGCCTAAATGTTGATCCTGCTAAAATAAAGTTATTGAATAATGGCCAAGAGCCACATATATAACCAAGATAATAAGTTTCCAAGGTTTAGAAGGTTGTTATTTGAGGTTTGTTGATAATTTTTTCGCGGTTATCTAGTTCAATGACTAAGTTAACTCAAAAAGGTGTTATGTTCATTTGGGAAAAAAATGTGATGATTTATTTCTGGAATTAAAAAGAATATTGGTGAATGATATATTTTTGGCACTGCCTTCCAGAAATTGTGAGTTTGTTATTTTTAGTTATACTTCATTGAATGTACTTGGTTGTGTCCTTATGTAGAATGATCAAGAAATTTCTTATACTTCAAATTAGTTGAAAAGTCGTGATTGAAATTACCCAACACATGATTTGGAATTACCAGCTATTTTTTTTGCTTTAAAAATTTGGAGGAATCTTTTGTATGGGGTAAAATGTGAAATACATACTAACCAAAAAAGTATAAAGTATACATTCACTCAAAAATAATTGAACATGAGGAAGATGAGATGGCTAGAATTCATCAAGGATTATGATTTCAAGATCCTTTACCATCCAGGAAAAGAAAATAAAGTGGCTGATGCTTTGAGTTGAAAAAGTAATTCTTCTTTAACCATGACATGTTTGGAACAAGATCCTTTGGTTTTTTGATTTGATGAAATTTTTCATAGAATTATTTTGTGTAGTAAATTCATCTCATTTGTTTCAGGTGTTACTGAGATCATCTCTATCAGGCAGAATTAAGCAAGCACAGCAGAATGATAGTGAGTTGCTGAAAAATATATTGTTGGTTCAGAAGGGTAAGTTTCCTAATTTTATATTTAATAATTATTGTGTTTTGAGGTATGGTAAGAGATTATGTGTTCCTTGTGATTCATATTTGAAGAATTAGTTGTTATGTGAAACACATCGTTCCCTGTTCTCAGTTCATCTTGGCATTACTAAAATGTATAGAGATCTTCAAGAGTTTTACAGGTGGGATGGAATGGAAAGAGATATTGCATATTTTATTTTGAATTTTTTGACCTATAAGTAGGTTAAAGCATAGGGTTATTTACCAAAAATGATCCTATAGTCTTTACCGGTGCTAGGGAGGAAATGGAAAATTATATCCATGAATTTCTTTCTGGGATTACGAAAGACATCTCGAGAAAAAAAAAAGCAATCTAGGTTATTATTGATCAATTGGAAAAACCTACTCATTACCTTCCTATTCAAGACACTTTTCCCCTTGATAAACTTTCTTGGTTTTATGTTAAAGAGATAGTTAGTTTACATGGCGTTCCCCTCTCCATTGTATCTAATTTAGATCCCAGGTTTAGTTCTGACTTTTGGTAAGGCTTTTAGATGTCGTTGGGTACTGAATTAAATTTTAGTACAACATTTCATCCAAAATAATATGGGAATTCAGAACTCCAATTCAGACCTTGAAGGATATGCTAAGTGCTTTCTCAATGGATTGCTAAGGAATTTTGGATCAATATCTTTCTTTGGTTTAATTTTCTTATAATAACAGTTTTCATTCTAGTATATAGATGGCTCTGTTTAAATCATTATATAGAAATCATTTTCGAACTCCAAATTTTTGGGATGATGTAGGTGAAAGGGAGATAATGGGACCATAATTGGAAGAAGGAATGACAAAAAAAGTTTAGTATATTCAAAAGGACATGAGAACATCTCAAAGAAGGCAGAAACGTTATGTGGATAATCGATGGAAGGATCATTATTTTATTGTATCTGATCATGTCTTTCTCAATGTTTCTCCATGAAAGAGTGTGATGCAATTTGGTAAGAAGGGAATGCTAAGTCTGAGGTTCATTGAACCTTATGAAATCCTAGAGAAAGATGGATCAGTTGCGTAAAGAGTGGCTTTACCTCTACGTTCGTACCAGGTACACAATGTTTTTTGTGTTTCAATGTTGAGAAAGTATATGCCCAATCCAACCCATGTTTTCAGCCTAGAGATGGTTAGTTGGAAGAGAATCTCTCTTATGAGGAACAACCTATCCAAGTTCTAGACCATAGAGAAAAAGTTTTGCGTAATAAGGTAATTCACCATGTAAATTTTTTTTGTAAAAACCATATAGTTTAAAAGGCACCATGGGAATCTAAAAATGCTAGGATGGATAAATACCCCCATTTATTTGATAAATGAATAAAATTGCGGGGACGTAATTTTCAAAAGGGGAAAGGATTTAACGTCCCAGGTAAATGAGGAAATATTTCATTTGAATATTTATTAATATTTGTGAAATAAATATTAATTTTACCTTAATGAGGTTTTTATGTTCTACAGCGGACCCAATACGCTACAATGGGTTTCATTGAAATCATACTTTTCACACAGAAAATATAATATAATTATTTTTAATGGTAGTTAATGCTTAGAAATTGAATTGGAGAAAATGAATAGAACTATATAAAATATGATTATACATGTTTGTTAATTGTTTTTACATTTATCCACTAAAAGTTAGAGGCTTAAAATGTGAATGAATCTAACTTTAAGCATAATTTACTTTAAAAGGTTGATTTACCACCTTTTGATTGTGACCCTAATTAAATCTAGATTTGATCACTTTTATATATTCTATTTTACATAATTAAATTCTTCTTTATAATCGTGATATCAAAATTTACTTTGGGTACATTTTTTTTATTTTCTAACAAAATTCATTTTTAATGAATAGTGGAAAATATTATATTTTAATTCAAAATTGCCTTTTAATCTAATTTATTTATATAGTTAGATTATATTTTTGATTAGTTTCAAAGTGTGATTAGTTTTTATATTTTCCATTAAATCCAATTTGGTTCATTGGAATTAATTTCTCTTTCAAATAGGATGAAAACGAGTGTCAATCTTTTGATAGTTAATATTTCTTAAAAACAAGCATTTTGTTTTAACAACGGGAATTAATATTAAATTAATTAATCCAACTTCTATTTTTTTAATTTGGTAAAATATAAATTATTTTTGAATTTGGAATATCAAATATAGTTTAGGGTGAAATTTTTGGTATTTTTCTGAAAAACTACATTTTTTAATGAAAAGTGAAAACACTGAGTAGTAGTTAAAAAACAAACTTTTTTTTAAAATGAAATTTTACAACTTCTGTGAATTTAATTTCAGAAATATGACATGAATGGTTGTTATTTTTAAGTAAAATGAGGTTCAATAAGCCGAAAATATTTTTTGGTGATAGTAACTTTTGACTTTTATTTACAGCGGTTAAAGGTAAATAGGGTAATTCAAGGTAAAAAGAATATCATAATAACAAAAAAATTACCTTAACACTTTTCATAACCTTATTGTCCATGGGAATCCTTGGGTCGATTTTGGAAACTCATGGAGCCACTTAAGAGTGATAATGAAAATTTAATTTAATTTACCTAAAGTAAAGACAAAAATGACAAAAAAATTATATTCTAGTAAATTAATTTTTACATAGATTTATATAACTTATAAATTTGACTATAAATATTATATGAAAATATAAAAATATATCCTACATCATGATATTTTTTTATAATTTTTATACCTCCAATAAATAAAATTATTTATGACACAATAATGATGTTGTGTTTAACTCATTAATAAATGATTTAAATAAATAAGATTATAAAGATTAAAATATTATCCAAAACCTATCCATTTCTTTTTGGATGATTTTATTTTGATCATGAGTCATTTTATAGTTGACATTAACATGCTATGGACCTTTAGAAACCGAAAATAATTATATAATAAAATAATAATTTCACACATTCCCAAAGAGCCCCTCCTCCCCCTTATAAAAAGTGCTCACCTGTAACCCATTCCTCACAATTCACAAGACCATTAGATCATCCTACCCCAGATAAAATAATCTATCAATATCAATATCATCCACTTAGAATCATTACATTATGAATAAGGCACTTCAAGAATATCTTTTGGTTCAAACCAAAGGGAGTTACCCGCATTAAAGGTAACAGTTTCCCTTAAATTCTTTTGTTTTATTTTGTTCTATTTCACTTATCCAAACCCATAATATCTTTTTATTACTTTATTTTATAACAAAACCAATATAATCTATATAATTGGTTGTTTTTATGAGAAGGATTCCAACTACACTTAAACACACCTCCGTCTAATGGGTAAAGAACATATTGTTTCTATAGATAGCGAACTACTGCCTCATCAAATGATGATTGTTCAAATATATCCAACCGCCTCTCATGGTGTCCATTATCATGGAAATGTATTTATATATGATATATATTATATTTATAAAGTTTTTATGCTACTTTAATTTTATTTATATAATACCTTTATTGTTTCCATAGTGGGTAAATACGATAATCTCATTTGAGGAAGTGCGGACTACCACCCCCTCAAAGTGATATGAATCATTCATGCCTTATGTGGAATGCATAAAGGGTAGAGTTAATGATATTTTATATGATAATATAGTGGAATTATTTTAAATTTATTTATCATTAATTTTTCATTACATTACAATACTAAATAGAAATAGAAGGAGTGTTCAAGCGTATGTATGACTTACCGCCTCCATGAATGCGGCATTTCATTTCTTGTCTCCAAATATTGTATACTATTATAAATACATGTATATACTGGATATATATGAGATATATGATATCTAAATCATGAATATCATTCTTTATATAATGATCTTTTGACTACATGAAGAACTTGTAATTATAAGAAGTCCATTTTTGACTAAAGTACCAAATATTGATAAAACACCCATTATTAACTTAAATGATTAAATATTGTTTATAACATGGTAATAAGTGATAAAATAGATAATGGTTCTTAATCAAGTAAAAATTAATTTTTGTTTATTATGCATGAGATTAAATAATGAATGGGTCAATTCGGACATGGTGTAAGAGACATCATCTCAATATCCTTTCAATGAGGAATATTTTGTTTTAACACCCGACTTTATTTTATACGATGTATAAACACCTTTGAAATTTCATTTCATTAAATGGGAATATTTTTCTACGAATATTTTTACTAAACGACAAAAAAGAATGTTTCTTTTAACGTAAGTGGTGAAAATGACCTTTCTTCCGCCACAAGTATTATTTGATCTTTGGCTTCCATAACAAGCTGTAATGTTTTTTTCAAAAATAAATACAATATACACTTTTATGTATTTTTGTGTTGAAAATGGTTTTCAAAATGTATTTGTTATGTCAATATATTTAAGTGATATATTGTGATTGAAATGTAGAAATTTCTTCTTTCCTTTGTATTTGTTGTACTTTTTATTTTTTTATAATGAAATATGGACATTTGACGATTGGTTACATGATAAACCAGATGACAGGTGGAGTCATGATAAACCAGGATGGGTGGTTTCATTATAACCTAAAATTAATTGGTTATCGATGTCGGATGTATGGCTATTAAACTTAGTGATATGTGTAGAAGTCAGTCGTATGGTTATTCCATTTAAGTAAGTTGATGTCCCATGTTACATTTATAAGTTAAGTATTCTTTATATGGGTTCTATGGTAATATTTTTCTTACAACAGGGTATGAAATGATAATTTATTCATTAAAGAGTATTTACTATTTCATAATGTTAAAAATTATTACATATGATAAAGTATTCATGGTTTACTTTTTGTTTTGAAAAACTAACAGTTTTCTTTCTTTTTGTATCCCTTACTGAGCTTTTTCTGCTCATCCCAAGTTTTTGAAATGTTTTTCACACGACAAAAAGTAGAATAGGGTTAAGTATGGGATTAAGGAAAAGTCATGTTGTCTATAACATGGAACTAGACATGACCCTTTTTTTCGAGAATTTTTATTTTGTGAAAAAAATAGAAACTGGCTAGATGTGTCTACATGTAATATTCAAGTTGCTATGTATATTTTATAAACTAATTATTTAGAGATTTAAACATGAAAATTTCCTAAATGTGAATTATTAATTTATTTCAATAATATGAAATTTTTAAGGTTGGTTCCTTATAAGAAATCTCCTTTAGTGATGGTTTGTTTATTTGTGTGAAATCATTGTATTATTTTGGAAATTTCATTTGTAAATTATTTTAAAATATTAATTCTAAAATAGATGATTGATTCAATTAATGTAAAAATATTTCAGATAAAAAATTATTTTATCAGAATTTTTTTGTAATTGAAATGGTTTTATAATATAAATGGATCTTTTATTTTAATTTATTTCTCATTTGAATTGGTTTTGGTATGATTATTTTAGCATGGTTTTGGGGAATACATGGTGTGTGTGTGTGTGTTCAAATTTTATTAGGATTCTTGGTGTAAATATGACCTTGTTCTCAGTGCCAAAGATGTAATGGAACATTGTTTTTAATTACTATATAATGACTTGGTAATTCGACAAGAAACTGACCATGAGTATGGAATTTTTATAATGAAGAGTAAATTTGAAGATGTTTTGATGTGTGTATTGGAATGGGGTGTGAGAAAGTATAATTAATGAAATGGTTTTAGAACATTTTTTCCCTACTTTCCTTGGAAATTGGTTTAATTTGAGTAAAATGTTTTACATTGGAACTTGTTTAAAATATGAGATAAACTATTTTAGTAATTATTTTATATAAACTATTTTATATAAATGGGATAACATGTTCTATCCTAAAGGGGTGAGTAGAAAAGTCATTTGGTAAAACCAACTAATTTTCATTACTCAGCCCCACTTTGGCACTTCGGTGCTTTTGAAGATATTGTTTATTGATACATGGGGAATAAAACTTGCCCCCATCATTAGCAGTACATCATGATACTAGAGTTGTTATAGTGATTTATCGTGGATCATGTTTGGAGAATTGATTTTTCATTAGATTATTTTTGTTTTTTCTTCTTCTATTTACTTTGATTTTATAGACTTCCATTCTGGTTCTTGGTTTTAATTTGATTTTTATAAATCAATCTTTAAGTTGTATTTCATTTTTATCATACATCATATGGTGAATTTTTTGTTTTTAGTTTTATTTAAAAATGGAAATCATCCCCCACATGTATTTAATCCCCCTAGAATTTATTTTCATCCTTTGGAATCATGGGGATATCTCATAAGGCCAAGTAATGTTCCTCTACTTTCTCAATTCAATGAGAATAAGAGGGATGTTACAATTCAATTGTTTTGGATATAACTATCATTTAAAAATAATAATATTTTAATATTGTAAAATATTTCATATAAACACTGTCTTATATCTAATGCATTCTATACTCAGTGTTACTTGTAATGAAAAATATCAAAAAGATTAAATTCAATAGTGAATATATATTTCACAAAATATAATTATTTATGCATGAAAATATCAATATAAAATAATATTATCTTATTAAATTCAACTAAGAAACTATTTCCCAAATCAACAATATCGTAACCAAAAAACACAATTTGATTTGTAATATTAATGAATACAAAGAAAATATTTGAAAAGAGAATAAGATTTATAATTAATAGGTATATGTGTCATACTACAAATCCTAAAGAATTTTACTATCAATTACAGTCTCGTGTTAATAGAAAAAAATCAATTAAATAATTTTTGAACTCAAAGAATCAAATATACCTCCTTTGAAAAAAGTAGTGGAAATTAGTTATCCATTTTCATGGAGATTTTGGAAGCATATTACCTCACAATATAATAAGATAATATTTCACTAAAAATTTCTCAAAAATGATTAATTTTTATATAGGTAAAATTAAATTGGATCAATCCAAAAAAGAATGAGGAATCATAATACCAAATAAAAAGTAGTTCAAAAATTGACTAAACCTCCTATATAAAATTGAAAATAAGAAATAATTATAAATACTAAAAAAATATATCTCAATCCACCTAGAATAAGTTCTATGTATTTTCCTATTCAATAATGTTTACATTCTAATGATTTTATTTTTATTTCCTGAATGAAGTAACATCCCTCATGTTTTTCCATTTTAGTAGATCTTGAACACATTTATCGTCTTGATTTAATTCATTAAAACACTACATAGAGATATTTATCTTAGATTTCTTCATGAACAACACTTTTGAACTCTGATTCACTATTTTGTGGTAATTAGTTATGAAAATAATTAAATGGTTCGTATTTAATCATTTAAATTATATCATCCAATTACCAATCTAACAGGTACATATTTAATCATTATCATTCTTTCCCCCTTTCATTGATGGGTTTAGGTTGAGATTGAATCGGGAGGATACCTGTAATGGTGAATTCTAGTATTTTTTTGTCTCTCTTCTTTAACCATCTCTTTCTGTAGGTTTTTGAAGGGTTGCACACCATTTAATAAGGTTACATGTTGTGTAATGGTTATATGTAAAAAACATGAAATACTTCATGATTTTTGGGTACACATCAAGAAGTAATTAATGATTATTATTTTATTCTAAGCATCATTTTTTAAGTTTAGGCGACGCGTTTTTCGGAAGTTATGGAAATTAATAGTTTCACGATGTGTATTGGAATTACATGTTGTGTGATACCCAGAATGTGGATTATAAATAGGAAGTGTGGATGAGATATTTTATTTCTTCTATTATAGTTTCAAAGCCCTTGATCTAAGTCCTTCCCCAAAAATTCATAAATCCTTCAAACCCTTCTGGATCTTTTCATTCGGTGTTTGATCATCGTTGCACTTGCGATGTGATTTCTGTGTATGTTATCACCCTCATTATTCATCTATCTCTCTTTATCCACCTTTTTGATTTTAATATATCATCATTATATTGATGGATATATGCTCTCTGGTGATGGATATCATTTTTATGTTCATTTTTTAGGTCTTTTCTGCCTTTTTTCTTGTTGATGGGTGTAATTATGAGTAATGTTTTTCGGGGAAAAGGTAGGGGTTCTATCCCAATAATCCAAATTAAATAAAATTACATTTCTTAATTTATTTCAACTATTAATCTAAACTCAATTTCCAAAAATTTCATTCAATTGAATTGATAAAACCTAATTCCATTGAATTATTAGTTTTGAAATGGTTTTTGTATGGAAATTGGGAAACCCCCAATTGAATTAAATTCAGGAGTGTTTATAAAAATTGGTTGATTTAAATTGTTGAATTTAAATTAAAGATTTCATAGAAATATTCTCAATTAATTTGATGAATTAAATTGTGAAAATGAATTGTGAAATTTATTTAATTGGTTTTGAATAGATGTGTAACTTGTGAAAATGACTTCAAAAATTTTGATAGAAACCCAGTGGTTTTATCTTATCAAAGAGACATATTTTTTAATAAAATGTGTTTTTAATGGAATATTAGAATTTTGACTTAGGAGAATGGTATTTAATTGTATTTTAAGAAATATTAAAATTAATTTTCCATCATTGATTGTGTAAGAGAACATGAAAGCCTTATGTAGTTGGTGAGTTATTTGATCACACTCTACACTATTGCAACATTTTAAAACATACTTGTAGTGGGTAAAATCCCCAATGTGAGGGTGAAAAGTTGCCTCTAGCCAGTGTTTGTGGGACATGTGTATACACATATTACAGAGATAATAAAATTAATATAGCTTCTTGTAGCAAGAAATATTATCGTACCTATTTCATAAAGGACCATGTTACTCTCTTGTTTTATATTTGAGATAGAAATTTATTCCAACATTGTAAAAATTCTTTATATGCCAATTAAATTTACATAAACTATTTTTTGTTACTATTTTATCTAAACAATTGTTTTAGAAATATTCCATCATTTTTTAATCCTTTTCTGAATGTACTTTCCATCATTTAAACTATATAGCATGATTTATTTAAATCTGCCTTATAATGCCAAACCTATTTATTTTAAAATTTAATGAATTATATTGGTTAATATATATTTTTCAAATGTTATGGAATCCTAAGTGATACCCTACTAGTGTTTTTATATCACACCCTACTTCTGCCTTTGGGTGTTTGGTGATTAACTCATTCTAGGTCTGAGCAAGGGGAAATGATCTCTTGGAGGTGGATCCAACTACTATACCAGGGACATAGTGAGTCATGTCCAGAGGGTCTCATGGTGTTCTCTACTTTTTGTTACTTGAGTTATAGTAATTTGGGACTAAATTTCCTGTTAACATCAAGTACATTTCTCCCATTGGAGCTTTCTTTATAATGAATATTGCCTTATTTCTTTTTCATTCAAAATATTTTGTAGAACTTTTGTTCCCACTTACATGTTGTACGATGCCAAGATCTAGACAGCAATCCATGGGGATCGGGAATGACCTCCGGGCTATGTTAGGGTCAGTTAAGTTATCAGGTTTCTAGGGTACCCGGGCTGGTTAGTGACAAAGTGGTATCTAAGGAGGATGTTGAAATTTTTTCATGAATTCAGTGTGCATTTTTTAAATCTATTTGGGACTTACGAGGTATATGCAATTGAGTGCCTATCCATCTCTCTTCGTAATTAACATTATGTTTCTTTAGGTCATTATAGAATGTCATTTTTTGGATTAGTTCTATTCTATTCTCTATTATGATTTGGATAGAGTGGAATCTAAATATCATTTTTGTATCTAATAGAAATAATTTTCTCGTGTTTCTTAGTTATACTGGTTGTCTAATGTATTCCTTGTTTTATGTTAATTTTTTGTAGAATTATTACTTAGGACTATCAAATCACATCCATGAGGAAGTTATTGTTGAATCGTAGTGACAAAATCCTCCAGTTGAACCAAATCTAGTTGAGGTGATTGGGCAGACTGTCCAAGCTCTGGGATAGAAACCACCTCTAGTTCCTATTTATTCTCTAGTTGTGGATATTTTGGGGGATGTTATGAAAAATAATTATCAATAGTTACTTTAGAGGGATCAATCAGTTTTCAAAGTCTTTACTGATCCAAAACATGTTGTGGTATAGTTGAGAAAGGTAGAATGTTTGTCTGAGTTCTGGGAGACACCAAATATGATCAAGGTGAAGTGTGACCCCTTTGTTATAGAAGGATTTTTTCATACTTGAATAGGATGATATAATTGTAACTGAGTATTCAAATTTCTTTGCTGGTCTAGTTTAGTTTGGTGCATATCGTTCATTTATTTCAACCCATATTGTGGATCTTCTTAATATACCAATAGATTTTTTATCATATGAAATGGATTTTACTACACCCCTTGGTACAAAGAGTGAGTGGGGTATCAATAGTCCTACTTGTTTCTTCCCTCTATCAGAAGTTGATCTAGCTTGGAGTTTTATTTTCCTCGACTTCAAACCTCTAGAATTGAAATTCGGGATGGGTTGGATTATTCCCAATAAATATAAGATTTATTTATAACTTTGTCGGGTATACCTTACTACACCTAGTGGTGTGTCTCTTATCATTCAAGGAGAATGGGACCCAATGTTGAGTAGAGTCGAACCTTCATATCCAAAGTTGGCGAATGTAATATAAGAGTTTTCTTTTGATCTAGAAAAGGACTCAATGAGTGGAGATCTCCTTCTAGTCATCATTAAGTATCCCAACATGTTTCCTTCAAATTTATCTAGTCTTCTACTAGTAAGGGAGGTTAATTTTTCTATTGAATTAATGCTAGGTACTCAACAAATTTTAATTCCTTCTTATGCATGGAACCGTTTGGGCAAAAATAGGTGTAGTAGTAGTTGGATTATTTACTTCAAAAATGTGTTATATTCTAGAGTGTGTCACCTTGGGTGGTGCTAGTTCTCTTCTCCAAGAAAGTTGAAGGTTCTATTCTCTTATTTGTTGATTATTGAAATCTCAATAGAGTTATAGTCAAGAAAAAGTATCTGTTTCCATAGATAGATGATATGTTTACTCAGTTCAAAAGAGGGAAGTGGCATTCAAATAACAAATTTTCACCTAGTTATAATCATTTGAGGGTAAAAGAATTTAACATTTTGAAAACCACCTTTAGGAGCAGGTACGGTCATTTTGAGTACATTTTTATGCCCTTGGTCTATCAAATTCTCATACAGTTATCATGGATTTGATAAACAGGTTCTTCCATGAGTATTTGGATTCCTTTATGGTAGTCTTCATGGTATACATCATTTTATACTCTAAATACAAGGAGGGTCATGTGCATTATTTTAGAATAGTCTTGAGTCTGTTGAGAAATCAGTAACTCTCTTGAAATCACTCAAAGTGTGATTTCTAGATTTGTGAAGTCAATTTCTTAGAACACATGGTGTCTAAATAGGGTATATCAATTAATCCTGATAAATTTTAGAAATTTATGACATGGGAGAAACAATGAAATGTATTCAATATTATAAGGATATAAGACTTAGGTAGATATTATCATCGGTTTGTGAAGTATTTATCATAGTTAGCTTCTCTGATGACGGCTCTAACTCTAAAGAGGTTGAAGTTTCCTTGGAATGATAAATGTTAAGATTATTTTTTCAAGAAAAAATTTATTTTGACTACTATATTGGTGTTAACTCTTTAAGATGCCAAGCAAGGCTATGTTGTCTATTGTGATACATCTATTTCAGGATTTGGTTATCTTTTATAAAATGTAATCATGTTGTATCTCGTATATCATGTGAGCTTAGTCCACATGAGAATAATTACATACTCATGACCATAAACATATAGCTACGATGTATGCACTTAAGAATTTCCAAACCAACATTTTCAAAGAAATTTTACTATGTATTCAAACCACAAAGCATTGTGTTATATATTCTCACAAAAATATTTGATTCTTCCTCAGTGGCATTGGGTGGGATACCTGCAACCCTTCTATTTTAACGTTGGCTATACCCCGAGGAAAGGGAATTTCATCATCAACATTGCATTTTTATTAAAAAGAATACAACCCATAGAAAACAGTCCATGGGAAAAACACAAACAACTTAAGGTGGTGTAAAATAGTGAAGGCCCAATTGGTCTCCCCTAATTAAGTCCACCCCATCCTGTTCCATTTAAAGAGAACTAGACCAACAAAGAATATTGGTACCTTGATCCGCCGCCATCAAAGAAGATAAGTAGTCTACTACTTTGTTACCTTCTCTCCATGTATGGAAAAACTATGTTTTGTTGATGTCGAGGCTACCTCTGTATTTCCTGATTATATAAGAAATTGACAAAGGAGGTGAAATCTTGCCACTCATTGAGTCATGGATGATCTTCGAATCAGTTTCAATCTACTGCAGACATAAGTTCCTTTGAGCACACAATGTTATCCCTGTATACATCACCTCGGCTTTAGTCTGGATAGAACTTCCCCTCCCATAAAAAGTAGTAAAGGCAAGAAGAATACTTCCATACCCGTCCCGCACAACACCTCCACCTCGGATAATTCCTCCATTGCATGAGCCATCAAAATTAAGCTTCCAACCCATGGTTGGAGGAATCCAGTGAACCCAATTACCCCTTCTTATAAGATCTGAATGAATAAAGTCAAGATTGTATATCTTCATGCTCCTCAAAGAAGGATTATCACTATAAATCTTAGAATAACGTACCAAATCAAGCAGCAGTTTTCTTGTCTTGAGGATAACTGATCTTTTAGTATAAATAATTCCTTCAAAATGGGATTTGTTTCTTACTTTCCAAATGCACCGACACCCCGCACTAAAAATCACAGCTCTTGTAGTTGAAAAGAAAAGATGGTTGAAATCCTCCTCCTTATTAAGGATACAACAATGGAATTTGGAAACCAGGATAATACCCCTTCTTCTCACATTTTCATCCGTAGATATATCTTGGTATCTAATTCTCCATACTAAGATATTAAATTTTGTGTGTATGTTGTTACACTAAATCGTATAATTCTAGATGTCATACTAAGACTATGAAATAGAAATACCCCTAAAGTCTTTAGAAGAAAACAAACCAGATTTCGAAGCAATGAACACACACCTATCCAACTCCTGATTCAAAACAATAAGGTCAAAAAATCTGTTTTTGTCCTTATCCAGAACAGTATTGAGAAAAATAAGATATCTACTAGCCTCCCTGAAAGAAATCAAAGGAGCTGGACATCTTGGGAAACAAATAGTCAACCCTATCCAATTATGATTCCAAAAAGAAATTTCACCCCTTCATATAATCCAACATTAGTATTGATGAATGTTAGGAAAAAACTTTGAATTAAGGACCTGAAAGGAGAAACATGTCTGCTGTCAACCACAGAGTTCTAACCCTGTAAGGACATGATTTTTCCCCAAAGCGTATGACCCTCTACAACCTCCCAGGCTAGTTTTTCCTCCATGCAGTGCACTGTATCCATAAGACATCTGAAAGTAATACCACCTTCCTGAACCGGTATGGAAATCCTTTTCCAAGAAGACCAATGAAATTTCCCCTAAAAATGATCATCCCAAATAAAATCATCCAGGATTTTGTAAATAGCTATAATAACCCCATTCGGCACATTGTAATCTGAAAGTACATGAATCAGAATATCCGTCAGCACAATATTTATTAAATAAATCCTTCCTCCAAATGATAGAAAAATATTTTTGCAATCCAGAACATGCCTCGGGATTCTGTTAACTATGCCATCAAACTCCCTTACACGAACACGACCAGGAGAAATAGGTGAACGCAGATAATCCAGGGGAAAAATATGCTTCTGCATGTTCAGCAACCCGGAAATGGAAAGAACCTGCCTAGCACCACATTTATTAGAAATATATGAGTTTCTCATCCCCCTGTTGATAGATTTCCCACTCTATAAACAGTATGCATCCAGAACCTTCATAAGACTAGCAACCAATCTAACACTAGAATTAATGAAAATTAAAGTATCATCTGCAAACATTAAGTGGGAGATCGGTGGTTGATTTAATTTCCTTCGGTACGGTAAGATATCACCTGTAGATACTTTCTAGTTGAAAAAATGGCTAAGATCATCTTGCATAAGGATAAAGAGGGTCGGGGACATAGGGTCTCCTTGCCTAAGACCATGAGTTTCCTTGAAAAAAATATAAGTATTGCCCATATAAGAAACTGACATCCATGAAGAACTATAACAGAAAAACAGAATATCAATAACCCACGATGAGAAGCACATACCTTTGAGGACCCTAATAATAATCCCCCATTCCATCCAATAATAAGCTTTATTCATATCCAGATTTAACGCCATATTCGAACCATGGCATTTGATATTGATATCACGAATCATTTCATGGGCCAAAGCAACCTCTCCCTGGATAGATCGGCCTCTAACAAAACCATATTGTTCTAATGAAATACATCGAGAAACCAGAACAGACAACCTCAAGTTGATGATACTAGATAAGATTTTATAAGGAATATTACACATACTCACTGGCCTAAAATCACAAATTGAGGATGGATTTTTAATCATAAGAATTATAACCAGAGTAGTAGCACCAGCCACCCTTGGTATATTAGCACCACTAAAGAAATCCTAAATGGAAAAAATCACATCATCTTTAACTATCTCCCAAGACCCTCTATAAAATCACCTGGAAAACCATCAGGACCCGGAGCATTCTCCGGGTTGTGTCTCATCATAGCATCATGAATTTTTGTCTCACCAGGAATAGCTTCCAGCATATTATTATCAAAGTCCTATAACATATTCAGAATTCCCTAAAAAACTACATTCTCACTAGGATAACCCATCACCGTATTAGGATTAGGATCAGCAAGGAGATTTTAAAAGAAAGAAAAAGCCAAAGAACCAATCACATCCCTATCACCTGAGAAGGATCCATCTTCCAGAAGAATGTTCAGCTAAACCACCCTCCTCCTCTCTCTAATACATGCATGGAAATAAGTTGTATTTTTATCTCCCTCACGAAGACATTTGACCCGAGCTTTTTCACGATTAAAACGATCCTATTTCAGAATAAGATCTTCCATCACATTTTTCTTATTCATAAGATTCTCATAGGCCCTATCATTCCAGTTATCTTCCATATTTCTTTCAGAACATTCAACCTCTTGTTTTACAATATTCAATTCTTGATCAACAAGAGTGATATTTTTTGTTCTGTAGTGAATTTT
Organism: Viscum album; assembly: GCA_963277665.1. Classification (NCBI taxonomy): domain Eukaryota; kingdom Viridiplantae; phylum Streptophyta; class Magnoliopsida; order Santalales; family Viscaceae; genus Viscum; species Viscum album. The sequence continues at coordinate 237,813,939 of OY728133.1, read as the reverse complement.
GTTCTTAATTCGCCTCAATTTATTATGAATGGCTACCCAAGGATAACCTTGAACTATTTCCTCCCAGAAATCCTTAACAATTTGATGATAATAAAACATATCATTCCAATGTTCACAGAACCGAAAATGATCCTCACTTATCTGACCAGAAGATAAAGAAACAAGAAGAGGAGAGTGATCAGAAATCCCTCGAACCAGATGATCAACTTTCGCATTAGAAAACTTGGAAACAGCATGAACATTAGCCAAGCACCTATCAAGACGACTCCAAGAATGATTATTTTCTTTCTGATTGTTACACCATGTGACGAAATCCCCAGAATAACCCATATCAAGAATCCCTTTCCTTGCCATGAACTGAACAAAACTTCTTCTAGCCATACGAGGAAACACACCTCAAAACTTCTCCTCACCTGGCTCAGTAATAATATTAAATTCACCTCATACAATCCTGGGAAGATCCTATGAATCAAAGTTGTCCAAATTTTTCCACAAAATCTCCCTCCATTGAGAATCACAACATCCATAAACAAAAGACATAAAAAGAATATCCTCACCAGTTTTTACTTTCACCATAATGAATTGACCACCAGATTTAACTAAAACTACATACACATTTTCATTCCAGAAAACCCATATATGTTGGTTATCCGGTTCTGAATGCAAACATGCATGAATTTTTAAATTACAAGCAACATCACTAATCTTATTCAGGTTCTGTATATGTTCCAGAATTGTACAAAACACACCTTATTCTTTTTTATTTCCATGGATAAAATATCCAACTTCACTCGTGCACCAATGCTTTGAGCATTCCATATAATGAACGGAATCATTGAAACAATTTTGGCATGGATTTGGCCCTAGGAATCTTGGTCAGAATAGAACGTGAATCTATAAACTCCTTAATATACCGAAGTTTCTCCCTCGTACACACTCCAGTATTAGAGGACACTGAAACAGAACAATCCCGATCAAGAACCCCCTTATCTTTGTTCAGGGGTAACTGACTAGCAAGATCTTTATTCTCCAGAACATCCTCCTTGCAGACTCCCGAGATATTTTGGGATAAAGAACTAATACTGGATGAAACCCCAAACAAATTTCCTTTTATATCTAACGAATTCTACCTATAGAAACCCCTAAAAGATACTATAGACATATCATGCTCACCTGACTCCATTATTTCCATGTTTTCAGAAAATATAGCTCCAGTATCCAACCAAACAAACATCAAAGGACTATCTCGGGAGAAGAAATGATTAACCGATCCTACCGAAAACATCATAAAGACACATGAATATTAAGATAAACACACAAGGATATCTCTCTTGGATATACAACCGAGCATAATCAGGGAAACATGTAAATAAGATTCATTCCCAATAGAATCACCACCTTCAGATATTACCCCAGATTTACCAATATTCATATCAGAATTAGACATAGATACCAGATCGAAATTAATATCTGATGAAACAAAGTTAGATATTTTAACCTGTTCTAGATTACAACTAGTGTCAAATAGCTCACATTTTCTCAATACGTCATCATAAAACTCATCCCAGATAACATTATTCAGAAATAAACCGCCACCTCTTTTCGATTTCCTGAAAACCTGTACCAAGTGGCCTTACAGACAAAAATGGAAACAATACTTGGGAAAAACCGGATAAACAATATCTTGATTCCAAGAAAGCAACCCCTCCACCTTCAAGGATTTCTTCTCTATAATCGGAAATGATAAATTGAGCTCAACACACATCCTCATATTTGATAAATATATACCCTCTTGGAATTGTTATCTAAACAAAGAAGACCACCAAGAGAATCTTCAGTAGCTTTCAGAAAAGAAACATTTTGCAGTGGTAGTGGTAGACCTGGAAGTGAAATCTACACCGCCACAAAAGGGATTTATTTCCCCTTTTGAACATCAATTGACCAGTGCAACATATTGAATTTTCAGCACCCCATGTTGCGGGAGGATTTACACCATACGATTATAAAATCCCGTTCAGAATCAAAGCTCAAACAAAACGAGGAACGATGAATCGATGAAACCTGTACCGGAGCCTCAAGATCCCAAGATTCAACAAACTTTTTAAAGATTGAAATCGGAGGTTTTACTGATATAAAACGAGCGATAAGAGTCCATCTCAAATTTCCAACTGCCTCATCATAAGCCTCTGGTGGAAACTCCACTAACAAACCAGATTCATTTCTGCAAACAGACAAAGAAATTGACTGCATCTTCATATCTGAACCCAAACCCTAAGACAAACCACACACCACATCTTTGAATGATATCCGTGAAGACCCAAACCCCGAAGATGAACCTGAATCCAAATACGACGGCAATGAAACCCTATCCGAGCGAGGAGCAACAACACCAGGTGAGGATCGATCTTCCAGCACGTAGGGAGTATTCTCCATTTTCATCGGCCCTCAAGGAGGAAATGGAATATCATTTTTGATGGTTTAAGAAAGAAAATTACAACCAAGGAAGTAAAACAATCTTTATAATTGTGAGATTTGATGGATTTTTTTGCACAGTTTCATATTGGAGTTTATGTGAAAGGGGTGAAGTTTTTTTAGCCAGCATTCAGTTGATACCCACACTTTACAAGATGATTCATTGAGAATAATATCTTGAGGATGAATTCTATATCATCTCAGACTCCTTTTGGTGGGGAGAAAGTTTCCATGTAGTTTGTCTCTAAAGAAGGTGTTCTATTCTATCGAGATTTCTTTGTTGTTCCTATAGCATTAAGGGAGAATATAATGCGTGATTTTCATAATTCCCAATGGGTTGTGCACCTAATATCCACTAAGATATTCTACAACATGAGACAATACTTCGAATTTCCAGGTATGAAATGGGTCATTGTTGATTTTTTCTTACATTACTATATGTGCCAGCAGGTGGAGGCTAAGCATTAGGAAAATGTGGTATGGGTAAAGATCTACAGGATTACCTAGTCAGCTCAGTTCATACCATTTCATGATATATCCAAAGTGGAGGAGTTTTAAAATCTCTATTTGAGGGAGATTATTCATTTTCATGGAGTTCTATTGGTTATAGTCTCTAAGAGAGATCCTCATTTTACTTCTTGCTTTTGGGGAGGCCTTTAAGAGGCATAAGGATATTATATCCATTTAAGCACTGAATATATCCACAGTCATATGGATAGATAGAGAGAGATATAAATATTCTTGAGGATATACTTTGTGGAAATGTTCTTGACTACAGTGGGTCTAGGGATGTTCATTTGGGGATGTTTGATTTTTCTTATAAAAATTGTTACGAGTCTGCAATCATAATTTCACCATTTGAGGCCTTTCTTGGATAGCCATGTAAATCTCTTTTGGGTTCATTGAAAATTGGGGAATGTTCCTTGGTTGGACAATGTTTGTTGAAAGTGATGGTAGAAGAGATTCTATTAAAGAATCAGATAATGTTGATAGTGCATAACCAATATAAGTCTTATGTCGATCGATGTTGAAGACCTTTTGAGTTTTCAACTGGTGAGCAGGTGTTCTTGAAAGTTTCACCTCGGTTGGGTCATCAACATATTTGGAGGAATGGGAAGATTACTCCTTATTTTTTGGGACCTTTCATGGTTATTGATTAGGTGGGGGAAGTTTAAATCCATTTATTATGTCTGCCATATCTAATGTCGATTCAAAATGTATTCCATGTATAACAGTTCAGAAAGTATTTATCTAATACATCTCATGTTTTGAGCAAGAGGGGTCCTGAGATTGAACTAGATTTATCTATGACTGAGTGTCCAGTTAGGATAGTTGATTATGAGGCCAAGGTACATTGTGGGAGGATGATACCATTGGTTTGTGTACTATAATAGCACTATTCTCATAATCATAAGACATACGAATGGGAGGGACTGATTAGAGAGAAGTGGCCACATCTCATTGCCCCAGAGGTTTCTTAAATTCAATCTGGTGGAAAAAAGTTTTTATTTTGGGGAGGTTGTGAAATCCATTTACCTATATGATAGTTAAATCATTAATCACTATCTGGGTTTTCCATTTCGCTAACGTGGTATATTAGAGATTGAATTGGTTGGATACCAATAATGGTGATGTTAGGGGTTTTTTAACTCCCAACTTTAACTAGCATTTTCTTCAGGATGTCGAAGTGTTCCACACCATGTCACAAGAATAAATTTCATGTAATGGTATTCATGTACAATTAGGGAAGGACTCGACGTTGTGATTAGTACACATTGTGATATGCCCACACACATTGAGAATGATTTAGTGATCATTTTTTAATTGAGAGAATCGGTTTTTAAGTCAACATTATACTTTTTTAGTGTTTATAGAAATTAACTATTTAACAATGTTTATTGGTATTACACATCATGTAATACCCATATTATGGTTTTCAAATAGGCAGTGCATCTAATATCTTTTCATTCCTCCATTCCAGTTTCAACTCCCTCAACTTATGTCCTTTCCCAGGTGTTCTTGAATCCATCTAACCCTTATGGATCATTTTGTTCGGTGTTCGATCTTTGTTTCACTTGTGGTGTAATTTATAGGTTTTCAATACCCTTTTTCTTAATCTATCTCTCTCCCTCTCCTCTTTTGGGATTTCAATAGATCATCTTTTTAGTGATGTATCTGTGCTATGTGGTGTTGTATCTTGTTTCTAGGTTGGGTTTTGAGGTCTTCTCCACCATCTCTCCCATTGATGGGGGATGTTACGAGTGTTTTTTTCAGGAAAATGGTTGGTGGTTCCATCACGAATTTCCAAAATTGATTATCCATACATTGCTTGTTTTATTTCAATTATTGAGTTAAAATCAATTTCTCAAACTTTATTTCAATTAAATCAATAAAACTCAATTCAAGTGAATTGGTAGATTTTAAATGGTTTTGGTATTAAAATTGGGAATACCCCCAATTCCATTGAATTGGGGTTTGTTTTTGAAAATTGGATGATTTAAATAATTTCATTTAAATTTAAATTTTATCAAAATGTTTTCAAGTAAATTATTGAATTCAACAATGAAAAATAATTTTGGAATTTATGGAATTGGTTTGGAATAGACTTAAAACATGTCAAAATATATTAATAAATTTTCATAGAAACCTGGTATTTTTTTCTTCACAAAGAGGAATTTTTTATTAAAACAAAATTTTCTTTTTAATGGAATATTGTAATTCTGTAATGGGATAATGTGGTTTAATTTTATTTTAATATGTCTTAAAATAAATTTTCCATCATTAATTGTGTAAGATTTAATGTATGCCAAAGATTGTTGATGAATTATTTGGACACACTCTACATTATTACAACATACTAAATCATACATAGAACAGGTCACATCTCCTATCAGAGGATAAAACTTCTTCTCTAGCAAGTGTCATAGGGATGTGTGTATACACATATTATTCAGATCACATAGAGTGTATAGAATCTTATATCTTTAAATATTATCAAACCTATTTTCTTTATGAACTTGTTTCTTGATAGTTTTATATTTGAGACATAAATGTATGCCAATGTTGTAAAAATACTTTACATTCTTTAAGAATATATATAAACTTTTTTATGTAACTATTTTATCTAAGCCATTTTTTAGAAATATTTCATCATTTGTAAATACTTTTTGTTAAGTAGTTTCCATCATTTGAACTGTATAGCATGCTTTGTATAAATGTGCTTTAAAATTCCAAACCTATTTACCATTACAATTAAAACCATTCCTTTGGTTAATATATATTTGTAAACTATTATGGAATACTTTTTGAGACCCTACTATGATTTTTAGATCATACCCTACTCGTGCCATCTGGTTTCTGTAGATTATCCCATTCCAGGATTGTGAAAGGGGAAAGGATCTCTTAGCGGTGGATCGAGTTGTTGAACCTTAGATGTGGTGAGTTGTTTCCTTTGGGACTCAATGTGTTTTCCTCTTTATTGGTACTTGAGTTTTAGTACTTTGGGCTTTAATTCCTTCTTGACTTTTTGTACATCACTCCTAGTGGAGCTTCCTTTCTTATGCAAATTGTCATGTTTCTTTTACTTCTTCTATGTTTTGTGGAAAATTCATTCCCTCTTTCATATTGTACAATGCTAGGTTCTAGTAACCAACCCATGTGGATCAAGAATGACCTACAATATATTTTAGTAATGGATCATTTATCGGGTTACCATGGTAACCATACTAATTCATGACATTAATCGTATGTGATGTTCTCTAATTTCACAATGGTTTTTCTTACAAAGTTTCTTCAGCCACCTGTAATTATAGTTAATCTAATATAAAGACATTACATGAGGACTAAACTAAAATAAAATATTTTCCATGGAAGTAAATTCTACATATATATCACTATTCATTTATTTAATCATATGAAACCCATTTCACAACCACTTTTTCATACATAACCCATGTGTGTTTTGATATGTATTATGTAGCCTCGATCTACATTTATTTATTATAACAAAGGTACCTTGATATCCATTTTAAAAATATTTTTCAACTTTAAATGTGTGATTATTCATATAAAGCCACATCTCTTCTCTGTCTAATATCACAAACGTGTGAAAAATATCAATAATAACACTAAAAATATGAGAAAATTATAATCAAATTAATATTTTTAGTGAATTATTGGAAATTAAAATGACATGAATTTGAAGAATTTTTCATTTATTAAATTCCTAAAATCAAAATTGATGTTCAAAAAAATAAACAATAAAAACTCAAAAACATTTAACCACTTAATCACCAAAAATTAAAGTTATTCAATCAATTTACAAACAAATGTATATTTTAAATAAAATTAAATATAAATTAATAGTAATCATTTAAACCCATTTTAAATACTATAATTATAAATAAATAAAAATATAATATTTGTGAAAATGAAACTGAAATTATGGCACTTCAAATGCCCCCACACTAAAGATTACTTTTTCCTGTAAAAATGATTCCATAATTCTAAAAAAATGAAAATTAATCACAAAAATGTCTAAAAAAATCTATACACAAGGATGTTATTGCAAAGTAATTTTCTGCCTTAATATAAACTAATTTAAATAGAATTATCAGTCTCTCAAACTAAATTTATTTTAGAAAAAATCATGTTTTTAGTTTTAAAATGGATTCTAAAATTTAAAATCCATGGATTTAATTAAACTATATTAATTATAATTTAAAATTTTCATTCAATTATTCTATATTTCTCTTTGGAAGATACACACACAACCAAATAATTATTCATAATTTGAAATTTTTCACAAATAATTAATTATCACATCTATTTATTAATGAATAAGTATGCCAATGTAATAAATAGTATCTCGTCATAAATCAGACAATGTAATCCAACAAATTAATAGGATCATAATGTTTAACCACAGATTATATGTTTATTTTTAATTTAAATGACCATATATTTTAAAATTTAATGCGAATAATTAATACCAAATTTAATTATAAAGGAAATTATAATACCCAAATATGAATACAGAAATAATTTTCCAAAAACAATATTAAGGATATACTACTATTAATCAAAAATACAATGTTGATTAGTTATTTTCTTGACGAAAAAAATATCTTACAATATTTATTTAGTATATCATTAAAATGATTGTGAAAAAATCACATAAAAAACAATTTTTAAAATAAATGAGTAAATGAGATGTATACTTCATGAAATTTAGTTTTTCATTGATATAGTCTATTCGTTAACTCTTAATTTAAAAATTACTTCCATTTTTATCAAAGTTTGATAGTTTCCTTTATCTCACAAATTATACAAATGATTTGACAATTTCACAAAATAATGTCTATATAATGGGTCAAAAAAATTATATAAAACATATTCACAAATTTTAGTGATACCCCATTAATTTTTATGTTTCTAAATCCATAAAAAATCACGTTTCCAAATTATTTTTAGTAAAGTATTAAGAGAAAAACATAAAGTTTTTTTCAATATACAGTTTTCAAGAAATTTTTTAAATTTAACAAATAGAATACAATATATATGACAAATATTTAATAATTCTATCATATTCCTATTATTATTAAAACTGAAATTTTTACCAATGAAATAAGATAAACTACAACATTATCCAATAATCACCCTTGTAAAAACACTAATAAATAATAAAATTATAAAATAATTATACCACTAATGGTTTATAGTGGAAAAAATATATTTTAGTAGTTTTAAAGTAAAAAATACTTTAATTTGTCTCTTATAAGGTGGATTGCACAAAATTTTTATTTTATTTTTTTGAGTTTTTTATTATATTTGGAGAAAATAAATATCCTCATTTTATTATCTCACTACTAATATTTATTTAATACATTGAAATTTATGAAATCCATTTTTAATAAGAAATTAAAATGAAATAAAAAGTATATAAATAAATTATTATATTCATTAAATAAAACCACTAAAGGGTGTTGTTTTTATAACTAATATTTTTTATTGTTATGGTTTATCCCCCAATATAATGTGGGGTATTTTTTTCTATTGAACATCCAAATTCATGTAATTTTAGCCTGTATCAACACGCACTAACTCTTAATATTCACATCAATTACCTATTCTTTGAGTTCCTTGTTAAAAAATTATAATCTTCGCCCAACCTCCTCATATTATTCCTTTACATTTTTGTGGTACATGTTAAGTGAAAAAAAAGGATGAGGGGCTTGAGACACAACATAATATTCACTTTTAAGGTGAAAAATTATTAACACAAGTAATTTTTTCACTTTATGTACTTAGTTTACAAGATATAAAATTTGTGCATGAATATCTACATTATCCACCTCACATAAAGGTCCTTTTTTAATCTTTTTTAAAATCATAAGGATAATCTTTCATTACTCTACAATATATCTAAAGATTTCGTCATATAGTTTTATAATGGGTGTTAAAAATTCTTCTTATAAAATGGCCACCTCTTCTTCATTAACATATTATTTTTTATCATCAATGATCCCCAATAATTATCCTGAGTATACAAAATCTATAATAAAAGTTATGTTTTTTAGTTTGAATTCAAAAAAAATAATTAATGTGAAGCAAGGGATGAGTAAACTCAATATTTCACCTCATGACTAAAAAAATTCTCAATGTAATCTTCATGAAATATTATGTTAGTGGGGCATAGTAACAAATCCACTATATTTTATATAGAATATATTACCTTTCTTGAATCTTATTCACCCTCCAAAAAAATTAAACTATTTATCCAGTCAATAAAATATACATAGAAAGAGTTATTTCACCATTGAGATCAAGAAAAATAAAATTAAAATCAATCCATAGAATAACTAACACATAAAATTTTTCCAACTTTATTTTCTTATTATTTTTTGATAAATTATAGAACTATTATATTATTGATAAGTAGAAATAAAAATTTAATAAACAAATATTTTAAAAGAATAATAAATTTCATAGCATATAGGACACACAAAATGAAGCATTAAAATAATTGGGATGTAATAAAAAACTTATTTGAATATAATGATTATGTAACATCCCCAGCCCAGGTGCCACAAAATCAATTCCTGATCAAGTTTGTCACATGACCTCAATTATGCCTCCCCATACGCTAGAGTTTGTCGAGTAGCAATGATAGAGTCGATTAGTCATGTATAGAGACTATACCCTCTGGGTTAGAGTAATCCACAATAATAAACATATAAAACTGATGAGATATCAAGAACTAATCAAGGAACAAGAAAAATTAACATTTTTTCAACTGGGTAAAAACCATAACCAACAGTAAATATGCCATGTCATTTTCTAATTCAAAGTGAATAAAACCACAAATAAGGCCAACTATTGAAATCTCAAAATGGTCTAGACTCCAAGTCTGAAAACGTAGTCATGAACATCTCATATCCGACTCAACTCCCTAGAATAAGTCCATTGTCCTTATACTGACCTCCAATAATTAAATATTCTTCGGTACCCAATGATGGCCTGAGAAGAGTGTGAGTAAAACTCAATAGGCCACCACCAACAATGTCTAAAAATATTCAATCTAGAATATAGTGCATGGAATAATGAATAAATAACAGGTAAAGGAAAGATAATTTGGGGTCCATTAGTTAAAAATCTCTACTTAGTTATTACTAATCAGATGACAATTCATTACTTCTCTATAATTACTAGTTCATCATCAACCATGAAGTGCATAAGTTTGGAATTCCCATCATCCACATAAGGTTAATGAAAATTTTCATTTTGCATAAGGGAATAAGTAAGTCCCTAACGAAATAGGGATAACATATCACAACATCACAATATCCTCACCATGAAGCCTCAGTCTAAGTGGAATGAAAATATTAGTGGAATAGATCTTTGTCCCCTTCCCTAACTCATACACTGTGTGAGGAGTTATAGCATCAGTCCAAATCAACTCAGGGGAGGAGATTTAGTCCTTTACCCCACACTTCAATCCATGTACGCAACCATATCCATTCATTTAACATAAAAACCATATCACAACCAAACACAACCAATACATATAACAATCATTCTGTAATAGAAAAAAAACCAATATTAATGGAAATAATAATTTGAAGCAATCAACATGGAAATTAATATTATGCCATAACACATTTATACATTTTCCATTTACATTTTAAAGCTTGTTCGACCCACTTCCCATTCTTGTTCCTTAACCCTTTAAAGATGTTCATAGTTTTCCACCCTTAACAAAAATTCAAAAAATACAATTTATTAACCCAATAATTTTTTTATCATTTCACCAGCATTTATCACTTATGAATTTCAAGTAAAATTCTAAAATCACTTAGCACAATCACATTATCCCATTAAACCCATTAGGTGTAACTCATTATTCCCATGAATTTACCCATTCTGAATGTTCATCAATTCCCTTATCAAAACAATTATCATGATCTTCAATTCACAAACCACTTCCAATTTAACATGTTAATCATTTAATATGTACAAATTCTTTTTTAAAACCCCACATGATTCATAACCCTTTTTAACACAATCTCTATTAACCTAATTAGCCCATTACTAAGTCTTTTCAAACAAACCCCTAAGCCATTACCAACCCAGTCATAAAAAATAACATTTCATTTCCAATCCAATTAAACATATTCTCATCTTCAATAAGGACCATACATTATCACATGTTAATTCCGCACTTAACATTACCAATTTCTAGGTCAGATATGGTCAGAACACTCCATGGGTGACCGTAAAATGTTTGATTCATCCTCGAAAAACCCAATGTGATCATGAGGGGATCTAGTAATCATGTACACACCCAAATTACCAAATCATACTCAAGGTAACAAATATACAAAAGGGAAAGTAAACATTTCAATACGCAAGAATAATCCATAAAGAAATTATGGGATATAACTTGTAGACCGCCTAACTTGAATCTGATGATGAAAGAACTCTTAAACATAGCCTTAAATCCTAATCCAAAACTCCCTTTAAGATCCAGCCTAATACCCAACAGAAAAAGGGGTTTTTAGAGATTTGGAAGAAGATTGTAGGAATTAAAAACTCTAATCTAGAATAGAGAAGCAAGAGGAATATTAGACTTACACAGATCTATGATTCGAACCAACGGCATCCAAAACAGCCTTGAAACAAGAGACACAAATACTTCGAAACTCTTGGAGGTATTGGTTCATCACTAGGGGTTGATAGTGGAAGAATGTACGAAAATCCTGAGTAGGAGTTTAAAATCCTATGATGGAATCTTTGTAAATTTCTCAACATTACTGGGTTACATAGTTTACCTGCACGATTTTCAAAACCGTTCACAAACCATGGGAGATATATTATCCCAAAAGTCACCCCTTCAAACATTTTATTGGGAAATCCACTATGTGAAAGCCTCTATCTAAGGCTACATGGTTACCTAGGATCCTCTATATATTTTTCACTAACCATACACAAACCATGAAACATTCCCATAAACACCTTTTTCCTTATTTTTCAAGACCAACCCCTCATAACACCCTCTAGGCAGCCCATGAACTTTGGTAAACACTTATATGACAAAAATAATGGACTTAAACTAAAATATAAACAATAACAAACCTTAATAAAAATTATGGATCTTATAGGTTATAACATATCCATTGAAATATCAGGTATAAATATGAGTAATACCATTATAAAATATATATATATATATATATTACTCAACACAAATATATTTATTAATGGTCTACAAATATGAACTCAATTTTTAATGAAGTCATTTTTTGCTTCAAAAATGGTTTTAATTTATTTATATGGTAAAAAACTTATAATTAATTTATATAACTTTTAGAAATTTTATTTTATAAAAATGATTTAATATTTAAAATATTCATATAAAAATTTTATTATGGAGGAATTTTTTAATCATCTTGAAAATATTATTTTTCAAAGACTAGTGAAAAAATACAAATTTTACATAAAACTACCTTTTCCATTTAAGTATTTAAAATTTTCCATTTTGTTTTAAATTGATTATTAAATTTAATTAGAATCTTTTGATATACCATAATCTAATTAAATTCATTATTATAAAAATTATTCATATTTTTTTATAGAAATATTTTTATACTTTAAAAATCATTTTTCTTGAAAATTGTTTCGTCAGGTTTTATAGGTTTATTTTTAAATTAATTTATTCCTCTTATGGAGACACAATTTGGTAAAATGGATTTATATTTTTCAAAATCATTTCCAAATTGGTTAAATATTTTATCTTTTTTTTGTCATTATGAATAGTAATCGTGGTAAATATTTCTCACCTTGGTAAGGGGTTTCCTAACTCAATTCAAATTTTTGGTTATTTATTTTACTTAATTAACTATACTATACCATCATTATTTCTGAAATGAACTCTGATTAAATTATTTTTTATTTTCTTTTTTCTTTTTTCTTTTTTTACAATCATTATATATAATTACTTAATTTATTAATTTTATCGTCAATAATATGATATTTATAAGGATTTTGTATCTAAATAATGTTTAATTGAGACATGTTTTATATTGTGAATATACTTAATATTATAATATGTTTTTGAAGAATATTAGGATATGATATCATTAATTTTTTCATTTCTTATTTAATGTTTTTTATGTCACATAGTTCATTTTATATTGATTTAAATGTTATAAAAGTTTCAAGGGGTTCTATAGTTTCAATTTCTATTCTCTGACACATAGTTTATGTTTTGAAACATGATACACTTTATATGGTGTGCTTACAACTCTAATAATGTGATTTCACATATTAATTCATTTAGAATATTTTTTTATAGAATCATGTAAATTTCCATTATTCAATGGCATTTTTATTCAAGCAATACACAAAAATCAAGGGTTTTATGACTCAACCATCCATCTTCAAGAAGTGTTTTATTTATACCCATATATTGATTTATATGGTGTATATAGTGTCTATTAAAATATAATACCATAAAAAGATTTATATTTAGGTTTTTATAGGTTCTTTCTTTCATTGGTTTTTGGTTTTAAAAGGTCATAAGTTTTTTTCTTTAACAAACTGTTTCTTTAATGGTTCTAAAAAAATAAACCAAATACTTCATCTTAGTTATTTAAATTATTCCAATTGTATTTCTTTTATTGTAAAAATATTTCTTAAATGAATTTTTACATTATCTCTGTAATTATATTAAAAAAATTTGAAAATTAATTTTTTAATGGGTTCTGCAAGGGTAACTTTTCACTCTATTTATAAGAGTTTGAAGAGAATATTTATTCATAGAATTTATAATATGAACATATTTTCTCACTATCATAAATATTCTTGGGTTTTAAGATTAAATTATGAGTATACCTAGTTATTTTTAAAGAAGATGATTATCTCAATATTTGTTTAATTATTATTTTCTAAAGGTACTCAAATAAAATTATATTTTCTGATGATTTCCAAGAAAAAATTTAAATGTAATTTTAAAGGTATTTTCATCTATGCCAAAATCATTTAATTATTCTTATGATTTACTAGAAATATGATCTTATGATACCATTAATGTACATTCTTTGAGTGTTTTATGAATATTCATTAATGATATTGTCAGGAAATCTATATATTTTCATGGGTTAATCAAGCTATTAAAATTTTGGTGAAATGAATGCATCCATGTGATTTATTTCAAGATATAGAACATAGAAATGATTGATTAAAGAGGTATTGGGGAATGAAACCAAATCCTTAAGGTAAATTTTATGATATTTTATGAGTGGTACCATTATATACCTCTAATTAATTAGATAATGACATGGATTTAACTGGTTAAAAAATAATCAAAATAAATGATTGAGTTAATTGATTGTAAGTTACACGTAAGAGATAATTTAATTTACCATATATATATTACTACTAAGGGATATGGGAATCATCTAATTAGGTTATTCTATGATTGATGTTCAAATTTTCAATATATCAATACATAGTTGCAATTCTTATTATGAGTTATATTGAATCATTTTCTCAATTATTTTTTTTACATGGCTCGCGATTATTGACTTATATAACTATTATCATATGTTGAATATTTATTCCACTTATCGTGTTTTATGATCCAAGATTTTATGGGTATTAATTTTATTGTAGTATGTTGAAGGTCTTTTACTCTTTCATCATATATATACACTCATATTATACTCACTAGTGACATTTAGTTATTAATGATTCTTTTTAGTCTTACTATAAATTTTATATCACCCTTATTATTTTATTTTTTCCCAAGTTATGAAGAATGATGATAATTGAATAATTTCTATAATGGTTTCATGTTTGATGAAATTTATAGGAGACATTGATGAATTATTCTTAAATATAAAAAGATGGGTATAGTATATAAAAATTTCACTTGAAGACATGGGTAATGTTATGTTAGAGTTTGTCTAAAATATCTATAACTATATAACTAAAAGTTCCTTGGGAATGTAAGAAATCCTTTTTTTTATGTTGTATATTTTAGATGGATCAGATTGGCTCAAATTTATCTATATCAAATACCTAAATATAAATATTATCTTTTCATCAATAGATTTAGGTGTGAAGGTTTGGGTATTTTTAAAATGGTATCATATAAGTGTATAGATAACATCAGCTATTAAGATTTTTGTATGTTTTATTAAATAATGATTTATAGATACCATCATGGTATTATAAGATTAATTACATAATAATTTAAAAGGAATTGATACCATTTTGTGGTTTTAATTAATTATATTTTAATGTTATTAATCATAATCTTGGAGACATTTCATTGGGTTAAAGTTTATGTGACCCTTAAATTTTTTGTAAATGATTATTTCAGAATAATGATATTACATTTTTTGGCATGTGATCAAAAAGTTATAAGAAAACCTTGATGTTAAAGAACTATATACTTTTTAGGTTATTGATGATAATTTTGATATACGATTATCTATTTATGAAATAATATAAGTTTATCCTTGGGAGTTATTATGAAAATATTTTAGTAAAATGTATTATTTCTTCATATGGAGGTCTATTCATTTTTAGTATTTTCAAACCTTTTACAAACAATTCTAAATTTAGTATACACAAAAGAATTATATTTTTATCATTATATTGTTATTATGATATATTAATATTCGATACTTTAGGCATAAGGAAGATTCAACACGGATATTTATCACTTCGAATATGGGATCAGATATAGGGGATAACTTGTTAAAATAGATAACCAAAACATGAAATTGTGTTAATGTATTTTAAGAAAACCAATTAAGTATATTTTCCATTTATCATCGTATGAATGGTAAATTAATCCTCAGTAGATTAACAATTTACAATTTTTAAAAACGTTTTTGATGAATTAATGTTCATTTTTACAAGTCATGGGTTTAAGTTTCACTAGTCATTGACTTGTTTTGGACAATTAAATTTTTTTATCAATGTTCTCTATCACTATTCGTCATTATTTAGGCATTACTTTTCTCCTCCACAACCATATTTTCATTTCCGGCTAATTTTCAACTATTTTAAAACCATCTTTTGTCAAATTCTATATTATGTTTTTATTTTCATTTCCTTATTTTCAAAAGGATATTTTATTAACCCTTTTTATCTGATGGGTATTAAAAAAATTATTTTCAAATATGAAAGCATTTAATTATCATGGATGATATTAAATTGTTAAGATTAAATTTATTTGGGAAGGGTGATTGTAACACCCCAATATTTTAAAATAAAACTATGTTTGATAACATAAAGGACACACAAAATTTTGTACTAACAAAATTATGATTTATTATAAAACTATTATTGTTTAAATATAACTGTTAAAGCATAGCCATTGAATTTATAGGATTTTATATTAGAATACACATTATGATATATATATATATATATCCTACTTAATAAAAATATTATTATTAATATATATTAGGATTTAGGGGTTTAATTACATTAACCAGATGCACACCACACACACAGAAAGGAATGACATGCGACATCTCCCAAAATAAATTTATTAATGATTAGTAGATAAAAACTCAATTTTTAGTTAAGTAGCTCTAGGCTTCAATAAAATTTCATTAAAAAGGTTTTATATTTATATTTGTGAGAAAATATTATAATTAATTTCTTTAAATTTGGTAAATTTCATTATATACAATTCTTATATTTTTTAAATTATATTATCAAAAATATCATTGGGTGAAATTTTTTGATTTTTCTAGAAATATTTATTTTTATTGAATTATGGAAGAAAAACTTATACAAAATTATATTTTCCATTAAATTATTTACAATGTAACATTTTATTTTCTATTTTTTAAAATTGAAATTATTTTTTATCAAAAATGGTCTAAATATTTTTATTGGTGAAAAAAATTGTGTTCACTTTTGATATAAGAACATTTTTATACATAAAAATCCATTTGTCTGGACAACTATTTATCATCATATTTTATGTGTTTATTTTTTAGAAAAAATTATTCCACTTATAATATTATAAATTGATAAAAGGGATTATATATATAGAATCATTTTGTATATGTTTTTTAAATTATTTAACATTATTTTTTGTCATTATAAATTGTAGCCGGGGTAAATTTTTGTCACTTTGGTAAAAAGTTTCTGAACTCAATATTCATTCATTGGGTAATAATTATATATAATATTCCATGTTATGGAATGATAATGTGTGAAATTAACCTTAATTTCTTTATGTTGTATTTGAACGTTTTTTCATTCACTAATTATAACTTCAATGATATGGTCTTTTTAAGGATTATTTGCCTCAATAATATTACTTTAAGACATGTATTTTATTATAAAACAACTTTATTTAACAAGTTTTATATTATTATTGTTGAGATATTACATCATTAATAACCCATTGATATATATAATTAATATTACTTTGATGTTATCTCCCTCATTAGATATTGATTCTAATGTTATAAAATTTTCATCGATTTTCATGGGCTTGATTTTAATTTTTTGAGACATAATTCATTTTATGAACCATATTTTACTATATATGGTGTACTTAATTCCCCAATAATTTTCTCACATATTATTATTTTTAAATTATTTTTAAAATAGAATCAGGTTATGGTCCATCATTTTGTGCCTTTTTGATTCAATCACTTCCATAATATCAAGGGTTTCACATATTAAACTTCCTATATTGAGACAAGTTTTAATTGATGCACCAATATTAGTTTATATGGTGTATACACTTACTCGTGATATATAATATCCTGATTTTTTCATTAATCATGTTATTTTTATGCTCCTTGTTTTTTAATTATTTCAGATGGTTTTTAGACTTTAAAGTTCATAAATGTTTTTTATTTAAAAACAATTCATTAATAGTTTCAAATAATTTTAAACAAAAATATCCTCTATGTCCTCTTTCTTACTTAAATAATTTTCCTCTCTATACATAAAAAATATTTTATAAAGATATTTTCCATGATATATAAAAATCATTCAAAATTATTTGACAATTAAAATTTATAATTATTTTCACATCGATTACTTTTGACTCTATTTAAAAAAGTATAAAAAGAATGTTTATTTATTAAAATTTTTAACCTGAATGAATTTTATCACCATAAAAAAATTTATTTGTATTGAAACTACTATACATGTATTCACTAATATTTTCAATAATAATCTTTTTTAAAAAAATATGGAATTTTATTAATGGTACTGAAAGAAAGTTGTATTCTCCCTTTTTTCAAGAAACATTTTGAATATAATTTTAAAGGTATTTTCATCGATTTTAACCTCATTTAAAAATTATTATACATTACTGGGTGTATTTTCTAATGATACCATTCACCCTCATTCTCTAAAAGTTTTATGGTTATTTTTTAAAGTGGTTGTTTGGAAATTTTTTTATTTTCATTTTTAAACCATTCTATGAAATTGTCAATGAAATATTGGAATATATGTGTATTATTTCATAATATATTATATTGAAATAATTAAAAAAAGTATAATTGGAGACTGAATAGAAATACATATTTTAATTTTTTGATATTTCATATGTGGGTCTCGTATATCCCTCTAATTCAATGGGAAATGGGATGGAGTTAACTGGATGGAAGTTACTTATAGTATACTATAGAGTTCAATAATTTTAAGTTACTCCAAGGAGGTAATAGAATATACAAGTTATAGGATACTCCTAAGAGATACAGAAATTATCAAGTTATGTGACTCTATGATTAATGTTTTATTTTCCCTAATTCAATCATATTTTTTCAATTATTTTTATGAGTTATAATAGATTCTCTAATCAATTATTATATTCCCAAAGATTATTATTATTGAATTATATATATATTTCCTTATGTTATGTCTTTATAATAGGCCTTTTGATATTTAATCTAAGTTTTGATCGGTGTGAATTCTTTGATGGTATGTACTTTCACTTCTACTATGTTATCATACCCTTTTCTCATTCTATGACAATAGATGATATTGGATTAATAATTCTTATGTTTACACTAGTCGAGAATTTGAGCTCACCCATCTTAGGTTTTATATTTCCCAAGTTTATGAAGAATTATTTTAAATTAATTAGGTATATGAATGTTTAATGACACCATAATTTTATGGGATGTATTAAAAAAAAATTAAAATAAGAAAACATTTCTATAATAGAAAAAATGATAAATTGAATACATGGTTAAAGTTATATAATAGGTTGTGAAAAATATATAAAACCTTAAACTAAAAATGTTTTTCTGTATGTAAGTGATATAATATTTTTGTTTTATTTTGTATGTTTTGAATGGATAAAATCAGGTAACATTTATCGATATCAAAGAAATAAATGTAAAAATTATGTTTTTACAACTATATATGGGAGTGAGGGTTCGTAGCTATTATAAAAAACATATATAGGTCCTCTTCAAAACCATTTATCAAAATTATGTCTTTATATTTAGATAATATATGGTACATTGGTATTCAATTTTTATCGTAGTGAAAATTATGTACGATATTAACATTCTAAAAATAAACCCAATACTCAGGAAAATCACTTTGATCCCTTTAGATTACTCCTGTAAACATATATTCTTTGATCCCGGGTTCCCCATCTTTTGATTTTGATTTATGGGTAAAATAAATATTATCATGCTTGTTTGATCATTTAATGAATCCATGAATAATTATTTACTCCTATGTTGCCCTGTTTCTATTTGGTTACTCTAAAATACATTGGGAATATTGTTTTAATTCTATATTCTTGGAAAAAGGGAAATATCCAAGGGACTAGTCTTACGTTGATGTTTTCCTCTATAGGTTACTTCTGAATAAATCATTTCCCTTCCATTTAATTTTACTTATCAAACATCATTACTATTTATCTTATGAAACCCATATAAATACTAAAATTTCATACATAGATTCAGCCTTACTAGATATTAAATGTTAACAATTAAACCAATTTTATTTTAAATAGTGAACAATAATGTCATATTAATTTACACAGTATAAAATCAATGAAAATAAGAGCATTCAAAATTCTGATCCTAAAATAATAGAGAAATTGAAAACATAATATTTCATCATGTAATCATTAAAAAATGCTTTCAACAGATTTAATAATGAAAATATATTTTCGATAAAATTCAATGGTTATTATAAATAATCATTAATCCCCATTTTCAACAAAAATATTTTCAATAAAAAAGATTAAAATTTTTGTGTCAAAAACATTAAAAATTTGAAAAAAGTGTCAGAAAATGTAATCATTGAAGAACTAAGAACTAAAATTTTCACCATTTCTAAAAAACAATATATATATATATATATATATTCCATTAAAATAAACATTCGTTTAAAAACATCACAAAAACCCATTTTCAAAAAAAATTACAACAAATAGTATGAAAATATATGTATGAAATTTTAGTGCTTTATTTTATTGGGGAGATATATTATAACTAAACATGTTTGATATTTGTTTATTTCTTTGAATATTATAAAAACATAGATTTTATAAAAATACCTCAAATTAAAATTTTAATGATTTTATAAAATGAGTTTATAAATTCTTATGTGTTTCTAAATTACATATTTGACATTGAATCATATGCACTTACAAATGATTCATACATAGATTACTAAAATGACTCATATGTATTTCTAAATTACATATTTATAAATTTCTAAAAGGTCTCATATTCATTTATAAATTGACTCATAGAATTGTATAATGAATCATTTTAAAATTCTAATCACACATACACACCATAATATAACTTTTCTTATGATCCAAAATAATTATGAATAAATTGTAAAATCACATTTTCATTGAAAATTTTTTTAAATAAAAGTATGAATTCATGATTATTCATATATAGAGTTATGTTTACATTAAACTAAGATTTTAATTTTAATAGTATTCTGATACACTATTTTATTTTTTGTTTAAATGTTTTTATTTTTTTATGATTATAAAATTTATTTTATCAATTTTATTAATTTGAAAAACACATATAATAGCTTATGATGCTCGGTGAAGAATTTTTCAAACAAAATTGAGGACGGATTGGTGTAAAATATATATATATATATATATATATATAACTACAATATTTCATTATTTATTTTTTTGTATATATAAATACCTATTATTGTCTTTTAGAAGGCTCTCACATGATCATGAAGATCATCGATTTTATGATGATGAAATTATCTTTTGAATAATTTTTTTATAAATTCTAATCAATGTAACTCCCAAACACTTGAGTTTCAAAAACTAGTCTTTCAATTACAAAAACATTGTTACTATGAATTCTTTGAAATAGTGATCATTGTAGAGCTTCAATAATTAACCCACTACTACAAAATTGGTTCAATCTAAAACATGATACATCATCCTTTACATTTCACTCTTCTTTTTAATTCTTGTTTCTACTATTTTATACTTTTTATAATTTTTTTGTGATAGGTCATTTGTTTACTTTTCCCAATCAAAAGAAATTGTTTTTTATTTTTATACCCCCAAATAAAACTCTATATCTCTAGGTTATTGTCATGGAAATAAATTAGGATATTGGTTATTCCTTGGTCTATATAAATAAAGGTGTTAGAATAGGTTTCACTTTATATGAGAAAAATGTTGGTGTAAGTAAACAGTTATCAAACCATTCATAATTTGGGGTTGTTTATAATGAGTAACATTACTCACACAAATATAGATAAGAGAAAATAGTAGAGGTTAGAAAATTATAGTTTAACTAATTTAAAATATTTGTGTTCATTTCTTTTATATTTTCATTACATATTTTCATTTTATTATTCATTTATATTTATTATGCTCGATATCAATTCTTTAGGTGTAATAAGACTCTAATTTTTACCACTATTTTTTAATATTTAAAATGTTAAATAGGGTTTATTCACCCACCACCATTTAATATAAACAAATTATATTGGGCTAAAAATTGGTACCACAGCTTATTCCATTTGGATATAGGTTCGTTTTTCCATATTTTTATTGTGATATACTTTTTCTAGACCTAACTATCTATAGAAGAGTTTTTTTTGGAGAAGTTGGGAATAAATATGAAGGATGAATATGATCTATAGAAGTAAATATATTTTGATTCAAATGACTATGGTTTTTTTCATTCCTGAGAAGAAAAATATCTTAAAATTTTTATTATTTATCATTGAGTGATAACTGTGAAAATATATAAGTTTCCAAATCTTGATCTAGGTATGCTTGTTGTTAATGGTGTCGTATAGTATGATTTGAAATATAAAGTAATTAATATATTGTATTTTTTTCATTATTTATAATTCATTATATGTGTATTTATATATGATATAGCTCAAGTAATATAAATATTAATTCAAGTAAATCATTATAGTTTAGAAAATAAAAAAAATAAAAAAATGATTGCAATGTGCATATTACTAAAATATTAGAATTGGAGAAGATAAATTTTTGAACCAAATATTCAATAGATCAATAAGTATCATAAACTAGATGGGGCTACATGGAGAGGCACTGAAAAAACATTTTTGTGTTGATGTGGTATTATGATCATAATGATAAATTAAATAATTGAAATTTAGAATTTTAAAGACTACACTTTAGAAGAACTGATCAGTTCACTACTTTAGTATGAATTGGAGTTAAAGTGTATTTCTATAGAAGAATGTTCAAAATTATATAGGTATAATATTCAAATAAAATATTTTTTTTAATTCCATTTTTGATTCTAATATACAGAAATGTTAGAATGATGAAATAGTTAAATTTAATAATTTATTTTATAAATATGTGAAATTAAAGAGAAAATATAATAAGGGATATATAATATATCAATATATGTCACGACTCGTCCCCCAGGGCCAGTGTTGTAACTACCCCAAGCCTACATTCCATAGGCCAGGGGCTGGTGACTAGTACCAAATGCATAAAATCCCTAAACTGGGAAGGAATTTCCATTAGAAAATAAAAACACACACAACAGAGTACGAGCTAGAAGTAAAACACTAAGTAATGTTGTATACAAAAGAAGTGTTGGAAGTAAAAGGTTCTGGAAATACAAGCCCAACAGGAAAGCACAAGTACAACTGAAAAACAAGTACAACTGAAGAAAAGTAAAGTATCAAATGGGCCGTCCTCCGTTGTTCCTACCTGAAGGGTAGGTATATATGGATTCCTCATCACTCCACGTCTGTCAGTCTGCTCCGTGTACCAAATCTTCATAAGGTCTACCTTCAGTTACCGTTCAGTCCTCCTACTCTGATCCTCAGTATTCTTTGTCCATCGTCTGCATCCAACACAACATGGTGCAGGCATATCCCGTGTAGGGGTGAGCATAACAATACTCAGTAGGGACCCCGAGACCCTCAAGGTCACACAAAATCCTACAAGGATAAACCACAAGGTATGAAATCGACAGATAACCCCACATTGGTATATACCCTTACATATACCTAAGTTATCAAGAAATACATCTCATTCACGAGGAAACAAAAGATTTGATGACTCAGCTCACAAAGTTATACAACTTATGTAGATAAATAGAGATGATCAGATATATCCACTGAATCATCAGATCTGTCCGACCAACACATGATCTGGGACTAGCTATTCTGTGATACCAACACATGATCCAGGAACAGAAGTTAGAACTATTGGAGCAACACATGATCCAGGAATAGTCGTCAGAGTTTTCGGACCAAAACAAGATCTAGGAATAGCTATTCTACCAGACCAACACATGATCCATTAATAGAATTCATAATATTTAGACCAACACATGATCAAGGAATAGTCGGTAGTGTACAGCCAGCCATAGGGTTTCAACAAAGCACACTTGATTCTGGGAGGGACCGCTCCTCAAGCCAAGTGTTGACACATCAATATCCACCAACTCCCATGAATAATTATCTCAAAGGTCCTTCTCATCATAGCGGAATCAATGCAACAGACAGTGCGTCAATCGGACGCCTGGTCTATGAGTTATTAGCTTTTAAGTCTCAGGGGCCCAGTTGGATTCGTGTATGATCCAACCTAACCATATCTTAATATTACCCCGAACTCTAGTGGGGTATACTCAAGGGATTTTCTTGCTCCAAGAAAACCAGTGATGTTGACGGTTTTTCAAACGGTTGTCTGGTGCCAAAGTTACGGCCAAAGGAAGTAACAGTTAGTAGTGGTGTCGGGTGCGGTCTGACCCGGTCGGACCGACTTGGCCCAACCACGTCTGGGCCAAACCAGTTTGGGTCAACTCGGCCCATTGGTCGGGTCATCACGCTAGGTTCGGCCCAGTCCTCTAGGCCCATCCCAGCGGAATGTGGGGGTGGGTCAACCCAGCGGACTGCGGGAGTGGTTCGACCCGGAGTGCATTTCGTAGGCGGCACGGGCGACCCGAATCGGGAGGGCACTGACAGGCCGGCAAGGTGCGTGCAGTCTGCACAGGGAATCGACAGGCTTCGGAGGGCACCGGGGCAGGCTGCGCGAGGCCTGGGGTAGGCCGCGCGAGGCATGGGGTAGGATGCATGGGGTACTGGGAGAGCCGCGAGGGGAACCAGGCTGGCCGCGTGGGGCACCGGTCAGGCTGCGCGGGGCGCGAGTCAGGCTGTGGGCAGGTCGCGCAGGGTGCAGGAAGGCCATGTGGGGCGTGGTTAATGCTGCGCGGGGTGCCCAGCATGCCACATACAGGCCGACGGAAGGTCGTGGGCAGGCAGGCCGGTGGCCGGGAGGCGGCCGGGGAGGCCGGTTTGTTGAGGCTCAGGCCAACGCAGGCCGACGGTGTTCGGCCGAGAGCACCGATGTGCCGTGGGGGCGGTGTAATTCATCGAGTTTGTGGGTATCACAGCCTTTTCCTTTCCCGCCTTCGTCATCTCATCGCCGCTTTGTCACCAAAAGTTCAATATAAACAAGATCGGCGGAGGGGTTGGCCCAGGTTGGTTTGGACCGCACCCTCCGTGTTTACGGTGGTAACAAAAGGTTCATCAAAGAATGAAACTCAGCCACCTTCTATATTTAAAAAAGAGAAAAACAAGGCACTCAATTGAATTTAATCCCCCTACCTTTGTTGGTCATTCGTTGTTCGTTGATGGAGTTGTGTGAAGAAGACAAAGAGGATCGTTGTTCGTCGCGTCTGCTAAGCACTTCCAAACCAGAGTCGCGTCGGCTCGTAGAAGATGCTCCACCTTGGTAGGTGTCCGTGGAAGAAGTCGAAGAGGGTTGGTATTCTTCGTTCTTCATTGGGAGATTTTCTCCTTAGCTCCCCTCTTTCCAAGTTACACCAAATAAAAGATTCTAACCCAAAAGAAATAATAGATTGTCTATTATTTTAGTTGTTGGCCCGAATTCAAATTAGTAGATTTAAATTAAGAGGCTCCCCTTAATTAATTCACCGTGATGCTACAATTAATTTATGGGGAGGTCAAGAGGTTCCCCTTAATTAAATCACATGCGTCGGCAAAATTGATTAATGGGGAGGTCAAGAGGCTACCCCCCCCCCCCCCCCCGCACATTAATGAGGGGAGTTGGGAGGTTGTCCTCTCCTCCCATTAATAGGGGTTATGCCCCGTGAGGTCCCCAACTCATTTATCCTCAAATGGGAGGTTGTATTCAGGTGGGCCCCACCAACATAACCTCTTAGGAGAGGTTAAGGTGTGGTTTCCTCACCTCCAACCTCCATGGGGAGGTTTTAACCACCACACACCAAATAGCGGCTCAAAATAAAATAAAGCATAGGGCACTTTATTTTATTATTACTTTTTTATGAAAATCCAAAAACTATCTTTAATTCTCAACCAACTATAGTCGAGGTGAAAGACTTATTAAATGAAAATCGGCACTGCGAGTTCAATGGTGCCCTCAGATTTCAATTTTGAGCACCAGTTTAAAAGTTCTAAAAACCCGCTCGTATGTTTACTGAACATGCCTGAACAAAACTTCAGAAATTGATTTCGGGCACACCAGGCCTCAGAATCAAGCACCGTAAATTTTCAAAGACTCCTAAAAATCCCATATATTAAAAAAAATTCCACAGGATTTCCGTGTCTTTACATTCTCCCCACCTCAGGGCTTTACATCCCTATAAGATACATCATGAACTAAGGGAACAAATGGTGTACTCAAAATGTATCATAGCCTCCCGCTCCCATGTGATCTTTTGGAGGTTCATGTGCTACCAGAAAATGTGAACCAAATGTATCGACCATCCATGTAGGACCAGCTTCTATCGATCCTCAATCTCCACTTGGACCTCTGTAAAATTCTCTCCATCGTCGACGTATATCTCTCCATGGTCGATGATGTGAGATGGGTCATGCATGTATCTCCCGAACTGAGATACATGGAATACATCATGCACCCGGTGTAACTGAGGTGGAAGAGCTAAGTGGTATGCCACCTCAGCAACTCTACTAAGGACATGGAAAGGTCCGATGAACCTCAGAGATAACTTCGTGCCCCAAACAAATATCCATAGACCTCGTCGAGATGAGACCCTTTGAAAGACATGGTTTCCATCCTCAAACTCTAGAGGCCTCTGTCTCCTGTCAGCATATAACTTTGGCCTCCTCTGTGTAGTCTTCATCCCCTCCTAGATGATCTGCACCTTCTTCGTGGTAGCTTGTACCATCTCTTATCCCACCAGTGCTAACTCCTCGGGGCCTGTCAAGCATAAGGGCGATCTGCATGGTCACCCGTATAACGCCTCAAAGGGTGTCATTCCAATAGTGGAGTGATATCTGTTATTGTAAGAAAACTCCACCAATGGTAAGTGATCCTCATAGTTATGACCGAAGTCGAGGACACAACCACATAGCATGTCCTTGGGGGATTGAATGGTCCTCTCATTATGGCCATCTGTCTGAGGATGGAAGGCGATGCTCAGATGTATATGTGTCCCAAAAGCCTATTGCATCCCCTTCCATAGCTAGTAAGTAAATCGTGCGTCATTAATGGAGACAATAGAATAAGATACTCCATTTAGCTGCACAATCTCTTGCATGTAGAGGAATCCAAAGCTCTCTACTAAACCATGCTCTCTGATCTGTAAGAAGTGTGCCGACTTGGTGAGTCAGTAGATGATCACCCAAATCGAGTCATGAAACCTGGATGTACGTGGAAGACCCTTCACGTTGTCCATAGATATCCCATCCCACCTCTACTTTGGGACCTCTAAAGGCTAAACCAAGCATGTTGGTACCCGGTGCTCTACCTTCACTTGCTGAAAAGTGAGGCATCGAGAGACAAACTCTGCTACTGTCTTCTTCATACCTGGCCACCAGTGTTATCATCAATGATCTTGGTACATATTTGCCACTCCTGGATGAACCACTAAAGGGGATGTGTGGAACTCCCTCAACACTTCCTCCTGAAGTGACACAATTTCATAGTACATCTTCTGAAGAGGATGACATGATCCACACCTTCATAAAATCCATCAGGTTCCTGCCCTATGGATATATGATCATGTCATGTCTCATAGTCAGCATCCCCATGCTATGCCTCCCTGACTCGCTGAAAAAGTGGAGGAGCGACTGTAAGAGACTAAAGGAAAGTTGTGTAATCTCGATCCACATAATAAATCTTTAAATAATCCAGCTGGTTTATCTCCTCTCCTAGAAGTTGTATACCTGATCTACTTTTAAGATCATCCTAAACAATGTTCCCCTTCCTAGGAGTATAGATGATCTTGAATTCATAGTCTTAAAAGAACTCAATCCAACGTCGTTGTATCAGGTTTTTCTTTTTCTGAGAGAAGATATACCTGAGACTCTTGTGATAAGAGTATACGTTAAAATGTTAACCCATAAGATAATATCGCCACATCTTCTAGGCTAATACCACTACTGGTAACTCCATGTCATGGGTAGCGTAGTTATTCTCTTGTGGTCTTAGCTGCTGAGAACTATATGCGATCACTGCTCACTCCAACATCAAGACACACCCAAGCCCCGTACTTGATGCATCGTAGTAAACTACATACCCTACACCTTCCTCTGGAAGCCTCAAGATAGAGGCACTAGTCAGCCTCTACCTCATCTCCTGAAATCTATGTTGGCATCTCTCTAACCATACGAAGGGTTCCCCTTCTTCGTTAAGGATGATAGTGGTGCTGCAACTCTGGAGAAGTCTACTACAAACCTTCGGTAATAACCAGCCAATACCAGGAAACTTCATACCTTTGTCACACTCCTGGGTGGCACCTAATCAAGTATAGACATATTCTTCGCTGGATCCACTGCAACTCTACCATTTCAGATAAGATGACCCAGAATGTGAAACTCTCATATCTATAACTATCACTTCAAGAGATTACCATATAGAGGGTGCTCTCAGAGTGTGTTGAGTACTACCCACAAATGGTAGGAATGCTCCTCCTCAGATGTTGAGTAGATCAGAATGTTGTCGATGAAGACTACGAAAAAGTGATCGAGGTATAGCTGGAAGATCTTGTTCATGAGCCCCATGAACACTGCTGGAGTGTTGGTTATGTTGAAGGGAATAACAAAGAACTCGTAGTGGTCGTACCTACACCTGAAGGTTGTTTCTACACACCCTCATCTCAGACTATGAGCTAGTGATAACCTTATCTGAGGTCTATCTTCAAGAAGCATCTTTATCCCATCAGCTGATCAAAGAGGTCTTCAATCCTCAGGAGTGGTTACTTGTTCTTTACGGTCACTTAATTTAGGCGACGGTAGTCAACACAGAGCCTAAAGCTCCCGTCCTCCATCTTGGAGAAAAAAATCAGGGATGACCAGGGAGAAACACTGGGTTGGATGAATCCCTTCCCCTGGAAGCTCTCTAGGTGTAACTTCATCTTGCGAAGCTCAGAGGGAGCAATCCAATATGTTGGTGTAGCTATCGGTGTCGTCCCGGGGTACAGTTCAATGTAGAATTCCACCTCTCTGTGAAGAGGTAGTCCTGGAATATCGTTAGGGAAACACTTCTGTGTACTGGTCCACCACTACAGGATAGCTCAGACTCTCCATGTCAACTACTCCAAAGGTATGTCAAGCCAGCTGATGAGTGATCGACTGCACCCTCCTCTGATTAAGTACGTCTTGTGCTGCAAAGGCTCGCTTCTAGCCAGTGAAGGTGAACCTGGTCCCATCCATGCAGACACACCGCACTTTGCGCCTAATATAGTTGATATGATAATGAAATGTAGATAAATAGCACATACCCATGATGACGTCGTAAGGCCTAGACGCTGGTACTAGGAGATCCTACATGAAGATATCATCTCCAAGAGTAAGCTTAAACTTCCAGCACCAGTGCCTAATTGTCGAGTCTGCTCCTGTAGGAGTCTCTAGCCGTAAGGATCAAACCAATGACTCCGTCGGAATCTCCGAGCTCTGAATGAGGTCAGTGGAAATGAAAGAGTGACTGACACCCATGACTATAAGAACTGCAGCCAAGGTGTAATAGACACAAATCGTACATCGAACCATCTCCAGAGCACCATGATCGTAAGCCTCTACTACCTGGATCTGAGCGCTCCCCTATCCACCTGCTCCCTACAGTCGGGGTGGAACTCATGGTGGTGGTGGTGGTAACACCTCAAATCGTAGTCCACCACCAGCTACACGGCTAGCTCCTCTTCCACGTCCGCCTACTCCCTACGGTCCACCTCGATCAAATATCTATCTCTGTTTGGGCGGTCCATCGACCATCTTCTGATCGTCAGTATGGCGGGTCAGACTGTCATGAGACTTGTGACATAGCCCACCGCAAGATTAACATTGCCCACTCCTAGCATGACTGGATCTGTCTCGTGTGCCTCGCACAACTGAACCCATATCCTGAGGTCGTCTACTGGATGGTCCGGTCTGGTTTGACCTCTGTGACATATGTCTACTGCCAGCTATAGAAGACTCTGATGCATGTCGACTAGTGATGGGTCTCGCTGCTGGTGACTGCTCATCAAGGATACTCTCGACTAGGAGGGCTTTCTCTAATACTCCTGACTATGTCAGGATGCTGAGGGAGATCATTGAATCCCTTATCTCTTTCTTGATCCCATACTCAAAGGTTCGGGCCTTGAAGAATGGGTCTCATACAATATCTGTGGAGTAGTGGGAGAGGTCGGTGAACCTTGTTGAGTACTGATCTACCATCATTCTACCCTATTGTAGATGGAGTAGCTCCTTTATCCACACTGCATGAAGGGTGGCTGGGAAAAACTCCACCTAAAACAGGATCTCAATTTAGGTCCATAGTAGTGTTGCCCTGTCATGCACCAGGAGCATCAGGCTCTACCATCTGCCAGCAAGTTCCTGAAGTAGACTCGCGGAAAGGATCATCATAAGGTATGATGGTGTCCCTACCAGTCTGAAAACTTTCACCACAACCTCCATCCAATCCTCATCCGATTGTGGTTATGTCTCTCCCCTGAACCTGGGTCACCTCTCGAACGAGAACTCATGCAACACGCTCCAGTAGCGTGCATCATCTACTACTAGGGATGTTAGCAACGATGGACCAATGGGGATTGGTACCGCTGCTGCCTCCGATGGAAAAGGGCCTTGCACTGAGGCCTCATTGCTTGGTGGGATATTCGTGCACTCCACTCTTGGGGCTCTAGCTGGTCATCCATGGGGAGGCATTCTGAAAGAAACAGATCCGATATGGTCAAAATATTATACTTGGTGAGATGACCTAGTTGAGCTGACTTAAAGAAATATTTTGAAAACACACACGCAATCAGTGTTTTCTTGCACTGATTTGGAAATCAGAAGTCAGGGTTCTGGTGTATTAATATGTCATCTGTCACACCAACACTGGACTCACTGAACTGAAAACCACACTCAGTATCCTTAACACTATTTCTTCACAGAAAATAAAGATCAGAGTCTCAAGTTCTGTAGTAGAACCAACTCCTCTGATAAAAATTGTCACGACCCATCCCCCGGGGCCCGTGCTTTGACTACCCCAAGTCTTTCTTCCATAGTCCTAGGGCAGGCGACTAGCACTAAAGGCGTAAAATCCTTAAACACAGAATGAATTTCCTTTATAAACTGAAAACACACACAAGATAGTATGAGTTGGAAGTAAATCACTAAGTAAAGGTGTATACAAAAGAAGTGATGGAAGTAAAAGGGTCTGGAAATAAAAACCCAATAGGAGAGTATAAGTAAACTGAAAAACAAGTACAACAGAAGAAAAGTAATGAAGCTACTGGGTCGTCCTCCGGTGTTCCTACATGAAGGGTAGGTATATATGGCATCCTCAACACTCCACGTCTGTCAGTCTTGTTCATGTACCGACTCGTCGTAAGGTCCACCTACGGGTACCGTACAGTCCTGCAACTTTGATCCTCAGTTAGTGTTATCCATCATCTACAACCAACACAATGAGGTGCGGGCATAGTCCGTGTAACGACCCGTACTCGAACAGACCCCCAAACAGTGCTAGACAGGTCGGGTGCAACTTCATTAGGCGCACCTCCCTAAATGCCAAAGGTTGCCGACTAGAAGCGAGGGTCTGATTGGTATAGTGGGGAGGCTATACCCTCTCGAAGGATAATAATAACGGTATTGTTCCAAGTATAACAGTAAAGATGCAGCGGAATAAAAGACTCAGTAGACTCGAACCAGACCCGCAGAGCGGAAGCACAATCGATATCAACAAATAGAGGAAGATGTAAATATAAACAATAGCAGTGGATATAAACACAACAGCATGCTGATCACATGTAACGACAACTAATAAAATAAACTTCCTTAAAATTAGGTCATACATATTTGAATATAAAAAGGTGCCAATGACTAACTAGTTGTAGCTACCACAGGTAAGCATACTGATACAAGAAACCATAACAAAACAGAGTAACCCCAGATATGTAAGACCTCAAAGTCTATACCATCTCCATGCAATAACTAATGCTTCCCAGCTCCTAAAGCTAGCATCTTTACTAAATGTAAATCTATAAAGTCTACACGCATCCTGAAGGGCCCATGTAGGGTGTGAGAAAAATCTCAGTAGGATACCACCCAACGATGCATACCTAATATAATTGTTTAAGAAAGCATGAATTTATAAGTAAAACAGTAAATAGAATGATGCATAAATAAGAACAAACTTCACTGGTTCTCAGCAGCCATCATGGAGTGTCACCTGTTACGACCAACGTCGAAATCTCTGTCATGTAACCCGGAACCATCTGCACCCTGACAACACGTGACTCAAGTACCGACGTCCTGAACGCACAACCAAGAATAGTAACATGTCACCTTCTTCCTCTTATCAACTCGTACCTCAAGTAATGATGTCCAAAAGGCACGGAAAAGAAGTAATCCAGAGGAACAGTGATGTCTGCCTTCAAATAATGTATCCTAATGGACAGTGATATCTCCCCTAAAATATTGGTGAGCCTCAGCCCCCAACCCTATAGCCTCAATGCTATCCTATGAAGGCTCCTCACCTCCCACGTGGCTTTCTACGGCAAGCACCCCCAACCAAAGTACCTAAACCGCATCTACTGGGGCCTCTACCCACACGAGTGGTCAAAACCACATCATCACGGAGTATATCTGTGTGCAAACAACTCATGGTTTCGGGTGAGCAGTAATCACCAAAATAGTTCCGAAGTCACCACACATCTAACACCTTGTATCCCTGCGACCATGACACTCAAGTCTAATGGTCTCTCCATCCAAGTAACCTTGGCCATGCCCAACCTAAGAGTCGTACTACTTCAAGACGACGTCCATGACGCCCAATCCTATATTCCAAACCACCCAAAGTAACCCGATGCAAGCCCAACCTGTGATCAGCATCACTCAAAAATATCTCGACAAAGCCCAACACCACCCAAAGGGTCCAGTATATGCAATTTGGCAATTTCATATATAACATATTTAAACAGAATACATAAACTAACAAAATATTCTAAATAGTTGATTTTCACTATGCAAGGTGTTGTCCCATACTAGCACTGAGGTCTTGAATGCCTCTAATAATTTATATCAAGTCCAATATGCTAAACTCAATAATTTAAAGCATTTTAATTCAAATATAACAATTTTGGAACTCCCCGGCAAAAATTCCCCGATGAGCTATGACCCCTAGCCCATCCCTACACAAAAAAACTGGTAACATGGCATACCCAAAGGCGTCACATAGGGACAACAATCAATTCAATATGAAACTGCAGATAAAAGGGGTCCCGCTCAAAATACCAGAAAATGCGCCGAAGGCCGCACCACCCAAATGACCAAGAAAACAGAAAAAGAGGTATGCACCACCTACATGAGACTCATACGATACTACTCCTCCGGTAAAAGCCTCCAATTAGGTCTAAAACGTGGCAGATCTATAAAATAATCAGAACCACTCAAACCCCTATGATTCGTTCTAGAATAGAAATCAAACAAATGGATCCAGAGGAATCCAGGCCTTACCGAGGGGGTTCCAATACATCTAACTGGGATCGAATCTGACTCCAGATGAAGAATAGGGAAGGGTTTAAAGATCTAGCCAACTCTCCCTGGTCAACCCGAAGGAGGTATTGTGGTTCGACCTTAATACGAGGCTACTGCCCGTTTTAAGCGAAAAAAAGAATCTACATGATGTGTACATTAGGACTACATGTTGTTTGTATCATTTAACTATTCATATGATGATTGAAATTCTACCGACTTACTTTCCAGACCTGTGGACAAGAGTACACGGCGTGTACATGGTTTTCTTTATCTTCCTCGCCGACTTACACACACGCAATGTATTTCTCTCATACACATCTTGACTACACAGCCTGTCCAGGAGGGAAACGACGTGTACTTGGTTAATCAAATCTAACTGGCTAACAGGCCTACACGCCATGTGTGGCCTCTACATGGTAAAGTGTACATGAGGTGTCTAAAACTAAACGTCGTGTAGAAAGAAATTTTCTACACGGTCATCAAATGGGACGTACTGGGCAAGAACATGGTCAATCACTCACTTAACTTATACACAGAGTGTACTTATAATACACGATCCGTAGTCTGGAAATTTATAAAAACTTCCAATTTTCTCCAGTTTCTTCAGAAACAGGTCAAAAATTCAAACAGGGTCGGGATTTTGACCCATTCAAAAAACCCAGGTTCTTACAAACTCCCCACCTTAACATAGCTCATCCGCGAGCTATCAAAAAAAACTCAGAGATGGAATCAAACACACAAGCCTGATCAAAGTTACCCAAACTTCCTCGGTCTCAATGGTCCTTGATAAATTTTTCAAGGGGATTCCCACTTTAAGAATCACCTAACCTAGTCTTAACCCAACAAAACTCAAAGCAAGAAGGTTTACTAACCTATTTTCGGGACGAACAGTCCTTCCGTGATGCAGCGTCACCCCTGCACCCCATTGGTGCTTCAGTGTCGTTCCTGACCCTCAATGTATCCCACACCACATCAGTGTCCACCTTTATGATGTCCTAGTGCCTAGTACCTCAAGTAACATGCATCCTCGATGCCTCGCTGCCCATGGAACATCAAGTAACCTGCATCATCGATGCCCTGATTCCCACTGCACCTCAGTAAACCGCATCCTCGATGACCCTGATGTTATGCATCTCATACATATATATAAATATATCACGCACCTGATATGGTGCCAATCCCATTGAATAGTGTCTAGTCAATCCACATAGATCTTGTGCACCATGTTCTCTCAAAATTGAAATGCCTCTACAGGTCATGCCAAAAAGGAACCATGGAGATCCTGGCCACACCGTGGTGTACCTCTAATCATCATAAGCTCACCAGCCTGCTCAGCCTCTAGAAACTCCACAGTGTGCACCTGTCCTGAAGTACGGCTTCCTGATGATTAACCTCCCTGTGGTGGTGCTCCAGTCACTGGCCAATGACCCCTTAGCTGGATCCCACTATCTTTGTCACGTCCTCCGTGTGTATTTAATCCTCAAATACCCTATCCGGGTACTATACCTAAACTAACTCTGGATGTCACCTTCTTTCCTGGTACTTACCTATCGGCTGTCTGAGTAGGCTGCCTGCAAAACCTATCAAAGTGCCCGACCAATCCACATGCCCATCACTCCATTGGAGGCCTATCACACTGAGTCCGAAAATGACCTGGTAGTCCACACTAGAATAAAATCACTGCAGAACAGCCACAAGGTGGTCTAAATGAGTCCTTGGCCTGACTTCCCTACTAGAACTCTTCTCGTCCTCACTTCCTGCTATCTGAACCGTCAAATAAATCTATCACCCGGCCAACCTGGGGCCAATCCCTCTGATTGCGCTTTTCTATGAGCACCTGATTAATTGCCTCTAAAGAATATCCAGTCCTAGAGATATTCACCTAGATCCGAATGGTGTGTCGTAAGACATTCTCAAAGAACCTCACTCTAGATGTTTCATCACTTACCATACCGGGTGAAAAACGAGACAACTCGGTGAAAGTAGCTTCATAGTCCATGATAGACATGTCTCCCTACAGAAGACTAAAGAACTCTCTATCTCTATCTGCTCTTAGTGTCTCTGGGTAGAAGTTCTCAAAGAAATTATCCTTGAAGTCCATTCATTCTAATCCCTCGTGCCTACAATACTGAACTTACACATCCCACCTATACTTTTCTGGTCCTCACAGCATGTACGTCTCCAGCTTGACCCTCCGCCCTAGAGGCATCTCGAGTTGCTCAAAGATCATCTGCATGCTCTCTTTCCAGTTTTCAGCCACCTTCGGACCACCCTCACCATCAAAACGTGGTGGGTGTTGTGATTGAAACTCCCATGTTAGATATTTCATATATGGATCTACACCCTGCGCACCTCTATTGTATCCCTACAAGACACGCACCAGGCTCGCTCAGAGTTTCTCATCGAGCCATGGCCCGAACAATGCCAAACCCGACTACTGTCCTGCCTGCACTGGATCCTGAACCTGATCTTGTCCCTAAGCCTATACTTATGGCTCTTTCTCTGCCTATACCAGATCCTGAACCTGATCCTTCACCTACGACACTACACCATCTCTCGTCTGACACTCCATCTGAGTTGCCCAAAAGATAACCCACGGAATAACATAAATGGTCAGACAGTCCATATATATATAAATTACAATATATATTCAACGCCGATAAGAAAGTAGTAAAAGGAAGTACATTACTACTACCCTTACTATCCCCCCACTAAAACCCATGTCCTAGGACATCCTGGCCTCATGGCATCCTTACCAGCCCCTATCTGGGAAAAGTATCAAAAGTCCCTCGGGCCATGCTTGACCTGACAACTAACGTTGCCTCAAACCAATGACCGAGTAACCCATTCCTGATGATCAAAATCACCTCAACTGATAGTACATGACTGCTTGTACATGATCCAGACCCAAATACCCTGTCACATGTAATTTTACAAATATACAGCATGGCATGCACATTGCAACAAACAAGAAATTATATCAATAATTTCACCTTTTCACATTTCAAGAACACAAAGCATGGAAATTGACATTTTCTTCACATGGAATTATCACTTCACAAAGCATAAGTGCAGTTATGAAATTGAAATACCATAAAAATGTGCCTATCAAAATCCAAGAAAACAAGCCTCGCCATACCGAGACAAGGTCTAATTCTCTCTTACCACACCGGGTCAAGGTTTCCATATCACAATCAATAACATTGCACACCAAGTGATTCACCATGGTGGAAATCATATAAATGGTAATCTGGGAAAAAAGAAAACATCAATTCCCACCCATGGAAACTTGGTCCATCCCTCGTACCTAGGGCTGCAGGCACCCAAGCATAAGCTATAAACCCAGTTCCAGTAACAACCTATATCCAGTGTACCATATCCCAAATAGTAAAACTAGCAAAAAAAAAAGAAGTCTCAAAATCATTAGTAGCCAGCAAAACACTACTACTAAATCCCTATCAAGAACTCCTTTGATACCGCTTTGTAATGACCCGGACCCGAACAGCCACCCGAACAATGCTAAATGGGTTGGGTGCTACTACCATAGGCACACCTCCCCGAATGCCAAAGGCTGCCGACTAGCAGCGAGTGTCTGATAGGTATAGTGGGAAGGCTATACACTCTTAGAGGATAATAATAACGGTACTGGTCCCAGTACAAAAGTTAAGATGCAGCGGAATAAAAGACTCAGCATAATCGAACCAGATCCATAGAGCAGAAGCACAGTCAATATCAATAAACAATAGAAGTAGTAAATATAAACAAAAATAGCATATTTAAACACAACAGCAAGCTGATCACATCTAACTACTACTGATCAACAAAATAAGCATCCAAATAAGGTCATACATATCTAAATTTAAAAAGGCTCCAAAGGCTAACCAGTTGTAGCTACCACAGGTAAGCATGCGGATACAGGAAAAGAAAACAAAGCAGAGTATCCCAAGCTAGGTAAGGCCTTAATGTCCATATCATCTCCATGTAACAACTAACACAACCCATCTCCTGAAGTTTTCCTCTTTCCTTCACATAAATCTATAAAGTCTGTACGCGTCCCGAAGGACCCTGCAGAGTGTGAGACAAATCTCATAAGGATAACACCCAACAGTGTGTACCTAATATATGTGTTTAATAATGCATGCATTTATAAGAAAAATACTAAACAGAATGATGCACAAATAAGCACAAACTCCGTTGATGCTCAGCAGCCACCATGGAGGGTTACCTGCTTTGTCGAACACTAGAATATCTATCATGTGACCCGGAACCATGTGCTCCCTAACACCACATACCTCAAGTACTGATGTCTTGAAGGCATTCCCAAGTATAGTAACCCGGAACCTTGTGCCTCCTAACACCTCATGCATCATGTAATGATCTCCCAAAGGTACACCTAAGAAGTAACCTGGAGGAACATCGATGTCTGCCCTCAAATAATACATCCAGAGGGAGATTGATATCTGCCCTCAAATAATGGAGAGCCTCAACCACCAACCCAATAGCCTCAATTTTATCCTCTGAAGGCTCCTCACCTCCCACAGGGAATTTTATAGAAAGCACCCGCAACCAAAGTACCTAAACCACATCTATGGGGGCCTTTACCCACACGAGTGGTCAAAACCACCTCATCACAAAGAATCACTTTGTTCCCACTAATCAAAGTCTCGGGTGAGCGGTAATCACCAAAATAGTACCTAAGCCACCACACATCTGACACCTCGTGTCCCTGTGACCATGTCACTCAAGTCTAATGGTCTCGCCATCCAAGTAACCTGGGCCATTCCCAACCTGATAGTTGTACTGCCTCAAGATGACGTCCATAACGCCAAATCCTATGTTCAAAATCACCCAAAGTAACACAGGCCAAGCTCAACTTGTGATCAGCATCACTCAAAAATATCAGGTCCTTGCCCATCATCACCGAAAGGGTCAAGCATACGCAATTCAGTAATTTCATATATAACATATTTAAACAGAAAACATAAACATGCATAATTTTATAAATAGTTGATTCGTATTATGCAAGGTGTTGTCCCATACCATCACTGAGGTCTTGAATGCCTCTAACAATTTATATCAATTTCAATAAACTAAACTCAAAAATTTAAAGCATTTTAATTCAAATATAACCATTTTGGCACTCCCCTACCAAAATTCCATGTTGACCAATGACCCCTCACCCGACCCAGCTCATGAAAAACTGGTAACAGGCCACACTGAAAGAAATCCCATAGGTCCAACAATCAATTCATTATGAAATAGGAGATAAAACGGGTCCCATTTAAAATATCTGAAAATAGGCCGAAGGCCGCCCCATCCAAATGACCATGAAAACACAAGAAGAGGTATGTGAAACTTATCGGAGACATGTATGATGCTACTCCTCTAGTAACAGCCTCCAATTGGATCTAAAATGTGGTATATCTACAAAAGAATCAAAACTTCTCAAACCCCTATAACTCGTTCTAGAACAAAAATCAAACAGAACAGCTCAAGAGGAATCTAGGCCTTACCGAGGGGGTTCCAACGCATCTAACCGTGATGGAATCCCACTTAGAATGAAGAACCAGGAAGGGCTTGAAGATCCAAATGACCCTACCCTCTCAACCCGAAAAAGGTATTGAGGTTCGACCTCAATACGAGGCTACTGCACATTTTAAGCGAAAAAAAAAAGAAACTACACGTCGTGTAGATTAGGACTACACACCATGTGTATCATTTAACTATTCATATGAAGGATTAAATTCTGGTGACTAACTTGCCAAATCTATATACATGAGTACACGGCGTGTACCTATGGGTACACGGAATGTACTTGGTTTTTATTCTCTTCTTCTCCGACTTGCCCATACGCCATGTATTTCTCTCATACACAGCCAGAGTACACATCATGTCCAAGAGAGACACGGTGTTTACTTGGTTAAACAATTCTACCCAGCCAATAGGCCTACATTCCATGTGTGGCCTCTACACGGTCAAGTGTACATGGTGTATCTAAAACTACATGCCATGTAGTAATAAATTTTCTACACAGTCATCACAATGCCTGTACTCGGAAAGCACACAGTCGGTTACTTGCTTAACTTATACATGATGTGTACTTAAAGTACATGGCATGTAGTCTGGAAATTTCAAGAAACATCCCATTTTCTCCAGTTTCTTAAGAAACAAGTCAAAAATTCAAACAGGGTCAAGATTTTGACCCGTTCTAAAAACACGGGGTCTTACAGCCCGTGCAGGGGTGAGTATAATGATAATTAGTAGGGACCCCGAGACCCTCAAGGTCTCACAAAATCCAACAAGGATATACCACAAGGTATGAAATCGATAGATAACCCCACTTAGTTATATTCCCATACATATACCTAGGTTATTAAGTAATCCATCTCATTCATGAGGAAACACAATAGTTGCTGACTCAGGTCACACAAGTATACAACATATGTAGAAAGATAGAGATGATCAGATATAGACATTGAATCATTTGAGCTATCAGACCAAAATATGATCTTGGACCAGCTATTCTGTCGGACCAACACATGATCTAGGTACTAAAGACAGAAAATTCAGACCAACACATGATCCAGGAATAGTCTTCAGAGCTTTCAGACCAACACATGATACATGACCAGCTATTCTATCAGACTAACATATGATCCAGGAATAAAAGTCAGAACTGTCGGACCAACAAATGATCCAGGAACAGTCGTCAGTGCACAGCCATTCGTAGGGATTCCATCAAGCACACTTGATTTCAGGAGGGTCTGCTCCTCATGTCAAATGTCGACACTTCAACTGCCACCAAGTCCCATGAAGAAGTATATCAAAGGTATGTCTCGTCATAGGGGTCTCAACGCAACAGATGGCACATCAATCAGACACACGGTCTGTGAGTTATTATCTTTTTAGTCCTGAGGGCCTGGTTGGATTCGTGTACGATCCAACCTGACCTTATCTCAATATTACCCTAACCTCCAGTGGACTATACTCATGGGACATTCATGCTCCCTAAAAACTAGCACCACTGACGATTCATCAAATAGTTGTCTGGTTCTAAAGTTATGTCCAAAGGAAGTAATGGTTAGTAGGGATCCGGGGTTCGGTCCGACCAGGTCGGACCGACTCGGCCCAACCCAGTCTGGGCCAACCTAGTCTGGGTTGCCGCGGTCAGACCCACTAGGTCAAACTAGTCATCCCTCTAGGTTCTGCCTGGTCTGCTGGGCTCGACCCAGTGGACTGTGGGGGTGGATTGGCCCGGAGTTGTGGCTCGGGCAACTTATCCCAAAAGGGCATCGACAGGCCGGCAGACCATGGGCAGGCCACGCGGGGTGTCGTATTGGCCATGCAGGGTGTTGGGCTGGGCGCGCGGGGCGCCGACAGGACGCGGGCAGGCTGCATGGGGTAAGGGCAGGCTGTGTGGGGCCCGGGGAGGCCACGTGGGGCGCCGAGCAGGCCACCAGTAGTCTGGTGGAAGGTTATAGGCAGGTGGGACTGCGGTTGTGTGGCGGATATGTAGGCAGTTTCGGTGTGGCTCAGGATGGCGCGGGCCGGCGGTGTTCGGCCGAGAGCACCAGTGTGTCGTGGGGGTGGTGCGGTTCATGGGGGTTGTGGGTAGTGCGGCCTTTGTCGTCGCAGCCTTTGCCACCTCATCGCCATGTCATCGCTAAAATTCCAACATAGACAAGATCGGAAGATGGGTCGGGCCATGTTGGTTTGGCCCGCACTCTCAACGTTTAGGATGGTAACAAAAGGTTCATCAAAGAACAAAACTCATTCACCTTCTTTATTTAAAAAAACAAGTCACTCAATTGAATTTAATCCCTGAACCTTTATTGGTCATTTGTCATTCATTGACAGAGTTGCATGAAGAAGATGAAGTAAATCATCATCTGTCGCGTCTACCAAATACTTTCAAACCCGAGTCGCGTTGGCTCGTGGAAGACACCCCACATTGGTAGGTGTACGTGGAAGAAGTCGAAGAGGATCGGCATTCTTCGTTCTTAGTTGGGAACTTTTCCCCTTATCTCTCTTCTTTCTAAGATCCACCAAATGAAAGATTCCAACCCAAAAGAAAAAATATATTGTCTATTATTTTAGATTTTGGCATGAATTCAAATTGGTAGAATTAAATTAAGAGGCTCCCCTTCATTAATTCATGGTGATGCCACAATTAATTAATGGAGAGGTCAAGAGGCTCCCCTTAATTAAATCAAGGACGTTGGAATAATTGATTAATGAGGAGTTTAAGAGCCCCCCCCCCACTTCATTAATGGGGGGAGTTGGGAGGTTTTCCTCTCCACCCATTAATAAGGGTTATGCCTTGTGAGGTCCCCACCTCATTTATCCTCACATTGGAGGTTGAGTTTGGGTGGGCCCCACCACCATAACCTCTTAGGATAGGTTAAGGTGTGGTGGCCCCACCTCCAACCATTATGAGGAGGTTTTAAACACCACACACCAAATGGTGGCTCAAAATAAAATAAAGTCTAGGGCAATTTCTTTTATTGTTACTTTTTTTATGAAAAGCCAAAAACGAACTTTATTTCTCGACCAACTGTCGTCGAGGTCAAAGTCTTCCTAAGAGAAAACTGGCACTGCAATTTCAATGGTTCCCTCAGATTTCAATTTCGAGTATCGGTTAAATAGTTATAAAAACCCGCTCGTATGTTTACTGAATGTACCCGAAAAAAACATCAGAAATTGATTTTGGGCACACCGAGCCTTGGAATCAAGCGTCTTAAATTCCCGTGGACTAGTAAAAATCACATGTAATAAAAAGAATTTCCACTGGATTTCTGGGTCATTACAATGTAAGGTGAACTAAAAGGTAAGTAAGAAAGGTAGTGGAAATTAATATAACTATTTATTTTAATTAACATATTCTGGGGTCATTAAGAAAAATATATCAAGTTATATTTTTAAAAATTGAACCAAGTAAGAAAAATAATAATTATAAGAATAAATATAAGAGAGCATTTTTACATGTATATTTCTTCAATAAGGATTAAAACACAATAAATAATAATTTTTAAAGTGAAATATGATTGTAAAAACTATGCATAATATAAAAAATATGAATGAGTTTATTACTAATTTAGATTCAAATTCATGTTATAAATATTCTTTTGAATATGATGTAAATGAGTTAGGTAAAAAAAATTATAGAAGGATGTTCTAATAATATATTAATTATGTAGAGCTACAATATGAAATTAATAATCTTATTAAAAAATAATATTCTTTCTCAAGAAAATTAATATATTAGAATTCAAAATCTTTTGAAAAAAATCATTGAAAAAAATACAACATAAATAATGAAGTTATGAAACTTAAATATATTAATGATAGGTTCAAATATTATCATTCAATGAATAATGAAGTGTAAATATAGGGATTTAAAATTGTATTGGATAATATGACTCAAATAGATAAAGAATATAAGAATCTAAAACCATAAAATAAAAAATTACAAAATATAGATTCACGTTCAAATGAAAAATATGTGATGATTTAGCTCTTACCTAAAAAGAGAATGAAAATACAAAGATGAAAATTTATAGCTTGTAGGAAAACATAACTAATTTTTTCCAAGTTAAAGAAAATTTTGATAACATGATGACTACAATTAAACCTAATAAATAGATAAATACTTTACGATATAATAGACAGTCCCTAAGTTGTACAAGAATTATTTTCCTAGAATAATTAGAGAATGTTTCTAGTATTATATACATTTGAAGTAATTTGAATGGTCGATATGAAAATGGGTTCTCATTGATATTTACTTGATCCATATTTTATAATAAGGCTTATATTTCTATTAATTTAAATTTAATATTACTAAAAAATAAATGTCATAAATATTTATGGCTACCAAGGAATTTTTCTTCTATTCTAATCGGACCCATGTTTTCGTAGGTAAAAAATAAATAAAGTTATTTTTCAATAAATATTCCATAAAATTATCAAAGGAAATTTGTATATACACAACTAATTATTTAAAAATTTAAATGTAGACCCATGAAATTTTATAACTTTTAATCAATGTGATGGAAGCTCTCTCACTTTCAACACTATTTATAATGGCATGGGCATACGTTTCAAATAATTAGGTACACATAAATATATCCTAATTTATAAATTACTATTGATTTATGTTCATAAGGATAAATTAAATAGTATATCATATATTTTTTAAGATAGAATGAGTGTAGAGTTTGACGATTTTTAGTGTATAGTTCATTAAGATAATTCTTCATTATTTTATGTAAATATAAAATAATAATATTTTTTTAATTTATTTTTCTAAGAGAGTCAAGTATCATATTAT
Source organism: Viscum album (assembly GCA_963277665.1). Taxonomy (NCBI): domain Eukaryota; kingdom Viridiplantae; phylum Streptophyta; class Magnoliopsida; order Santalales; family Viscaceae; genus Viscum; species Viscum album. Next base: position 237,770,156 of record OY728133.1, on the reverse strand, counting down.
GTGTATTAATGTTTTATAAATAGATAATCTTATTTGGAATATATTATTATAAAATGGTCATTAGAGAAATTAAAAAACTACCCAAACAGGGATAGGTTTTGAAACGACCTGATAATAATTTGAGTGAGTAGTTTTTTTGATATTATTGGTAAAAGGTAAGAATCATAAAGAAAAATTCATACTTGGAAATGATATTAATATAATTCAATCATTAAACAAATTAAATCGTGATCTAATAATCCTTATGAAGACTTCTACTTTAGAATATAAAAAGTTTATTTTTAAAGAATTTCTAATTTTTTTAGGCTTACTTGGACTCATCATATAAATTGTAAAACCAAAATATTAAAAAAGTTTATTTAATTTTGCAAACATGTTAAAAATTAAAAGGGGAATTTAATAATATCTATTTGATATAATAAAAGAGGAGATCTTTCTAATCATGAATTTGAAATATTTTGAATATAGTGGATACTTTAGTGATTTATCAACTCCCAGAGTGCCATGGAAAAATGGTGGTGAAGAAAAGAAATATAATTCTATTTTGGAAAATGATATGATCATGATTAATTAATTTAACTACAAAACATTTTTGGGATGAATCCATTAATACTTATTATTATATTAAAAATAATGTTAATTAGACATTTGAAAAAGATACCTCCCTCTTAGTTTTTTAAATAAAATAAACCCAAACTTTTTCATTTTAGAGTATTCAAGTGTTGATTTTTTATTCTAAATATAAAGGGTAAAATATATAAATTTGATGATAAAAGTGATCAAGTTATTTATTTAGGATATTATAATAATATCAAATCTTATAGAGTATGAAATAATTGACTGATGAATATTTAAGAATCATTATTTTGTAAACATTAATGAAAATAAAGACCAATATAAATCATATTTAAATAATGATTATAAAGAAATTATATATTTTTACGTTGGTGAAGACAATCCCGAAATTTATAATGTATCAGTTGAGGGGAATCATGAAACTTCTCAATATGATCCTAATATTTGTTAAAATAATAATTCTTATCCTCTAAAAAAATTTATTGTAAATTTTAAAGCTATAATTCAAAATATAAAATTATTTTTGAATATTGGGATAATTTATATTATGTTATTTATTTTTTTCCTTATACTATTTAGAAATATTTTATGTGTTATAATTGTATAATTTTAATACAAGTTGAAAATAATAAATTTTTATTAAATAATTTTTAGAATCTATTAATACATACAAAAGATAATTAAGTTTTAAAAACTAAATGTATCTTGTGAATAAATTAAATGAAATTTGAATTATAGTTAAAACTAAAGCTAACATGTTTTCTTGAAAAGTTTTTTCAGAGAATTGAATTTATTTTGATGAATCTTTTCCTCTAGAATATATGATTGAATCTATTTGGATTTTGTTACCTTTTCATTTTTTTCAAGGTTTTAAATTGTTTTCGATATATGTTGAAATTTAATTTTTAATGATTTAATTTTTGGAGGAAGTTTATTTTAATCAACAATAAATATTTTAAAATGACAAAAAAATAAAATAATTTTTTCATATTTAAAATAATTTATATGGTATTTAGTAAGATCCAATATCTCAATATGATATATTATCTTTGTTTTTTATGAATAATATTCTTAATAATAAAGATTTATGTTTGATATTTCTTTTTAGGAATGTATAAGAAGATATTTTACAATAACATTATATATTTTTTATATTTTTTATCACTTTAAGTTATTTTTTATATAGTTAATTTTTTAATATAATGAGTTATGTATTTTATATGAAATTACTGGTTGAATTACTTTTTTTAAAAAATATATTAAATAAATTATAATATATCATTAAATCCAAATATGTATGATAGATATATGGTTAAATGGTTTATTCCGGATTCCTATAAAATCTTGAGAACCTGTATTTGTACTAATTTAAAATTATATTAAGATGAATCTGTAAAAGAATGTGGATAATAATTTATTTAGAGGTATGATCAGAAGCTTTTCATTCTCCAATTATTAAATACATGATATCATGTTCAATTATTTTATGTGTGAAATATTTCAATCTAATTATATGTAAATTTATTTAAAAGAGATAAAAAGTTATAATTAGATATGTTAAAGGAACTGTTAATAATGGTTTATTTTATTCCAATCATAAATATTTTAATTTTTTTACAAATACGAATTATTAATTTATAGGTTACAAGCATGATATAAAGAGAAAATCATGTATGTGTCATGTACTTGGTAAATAAATTATTTAATTGATATGTTAAAAGAAATTATCAATTTTTTGTCTATATTTGAGGATGGCTATACAGTTTCTTCAAATTGTTTTGCTCACAGCTTATGGATAAAACCAACTATAATAGATCTCAATGTATATTTTCAAAAGATTCCAACATTCTATGATAATACATAAAATATTTTATTTTTAATAAATCCATTGAAATATTAATGTAGAAAATATATATACATTAGATTTCTTCTTAAGGAGATAATTTCAATAGCTAAGATATAGTTTTAGAATTTGTATCGATTGATAGTCAACTTGATAATATATTTTCAAGACCATTGGAAATAATTATGTTTGAGAAAATTAAATTTTAATTTTCTATGATGGAGTTTTAGTAAGAGTTTTTTTTAATTTTAACTTTTAGTAAATAATTATTTTTGTTACAATTTGTGTAGTACATATTATTCTGGAAAATGTTTATGAACTAAAATCAAATACTTTGGATAAATATTAATTTCCTTGATAATAGTAAAATGTTCACTTTCATATAAAAAAATTTTATCCAAATATAATGGATTAATATAAATTAAAATATGTTGTTAATATAATGTTTAAATACATAAATATAAATATAAACAATCATTAAATTAATAATTAATTGTAAATAATAATATAAAAAATTAAATATAAATAAGTCATTTATTTATCAAAATAATTTTTTCTCAACATTATGTTTTAATACAAAATTTATTCTTATCATATTTGGAAATTGAGTTAGATTAAATGGATACCAAATTTATATTCAATACATAAATATTTTTTTATGATATTGATATTATTTATTTTGTAAAAAAATAATTACCATTGTTAACTTTTTATCGAGATCAGTAAGAATAAAATTACCAAATTAAGTATCATGAATTTCTAAAAAGGAAGGTCACATACATAATCTAGAAGTGAATGTTGGTTTTAAAATCATGACCTAATGTGGTTCCGACAATTTCCCACCTAACTCACCAAATCTACCTAACACCCTTGTGATCTCTTCACGCCCCTTACCTAACTATTTTTTTTATAAATAATACTCTATTTTTCACCTATAAAAGGGAACTCTCACTGCATCTTATATGAAACTATAAAATTATTTTTCTTAGAAAACATAATATCTCCTTCCTTCCCCCATTATCTATTTTAATTCTCATAAGATTCTGGTTATAATATTGTGTCCCAATCCCTTAGTTTCTGAGGAATCATCCGAGAAAAACCTATAATTCTTAATTTAAGTTCAATCTATTCGTTAACATGTTTTAATTTTTACATTCCACTTAAAACATTTTTTCACAATATTATATGATGAATTATGTATTTATAGTATCATAATTTTTTTAATATCATGTAAATAATCATTAACCACATTTCCCCATTCCCATAAGGAAAACAAAACAGTGATTCATGTGTTTTGCACACTATTGCCTCTATAAAGTATCATGTGTCATTTTCCTTCACTACCATAAGAAAATAGATTCAATGTTGATATTAAAGAAAAAATATAATTTTTATAATATTATTAAGGATTTATTATGAAAATTTTGAGATCATATAACCGATATTATCAGTAAACGATCATCATTAATTTCATCGTTTAAAATAAGTGTACTAAGATGATAATGATTTATTTAAATTATATAATATTTGCATATCCATTAATTTATATTTAACATACTTAAAATTATGATATATAACACAAATAAATAACACATTATATAATTATGCTTTTAGTACATTTATATTTCCAAAAAACACCTCCTAATCATTCATTAAATCAGCGAAAGTTCATGTTTGGGTCGATTTAACCACCAACTTGAACAATACTATGAATTTATATCATAGATGATTATGAAAATTTATTTACTACTATAATACTATATAGATGTTTAATTTTCTTTTTTTATATTCTTTATCAATATTAAATTAAATAAATATGAAAACACCCATCCGACTTCAAGAATCATCATAACATGGTTGTAATCAATATCATCTAAAATTAAAATGTCTAAAAAATAATAAAAAGTATTTTGAAAAAACAAAAATAATTATAAATCGTCCCTAATAGTATCATTTATTTCCTTCTAATGACATAATTGTTATGAAAAATGGATAAGAAAATTTTTATTATGAATCTAGTACAACCAATCAAAACTATAAACATAAATGTGAAAAATATGAAGATTTCATATAGAGAATGTATTTTTATGAAAAGTGTGAATTAAAATGGATATGATGAAGGTTATAAATTAATAGATTAATATATCTATATTTTTTATTCTATAGGTTAAACTAATTTTGTGGAAGTCAAGATATGAGGTACCAGTTTTCTATCTCAAAACTCTTCTCTTTAATACATGTTTGGTATTGAGGACATATTTTCATTAATGTCAAGTATATATACTACCTATGTGAGATTTTATATCATTATATTCCTTTATTCAAGATATATAATCATCAAATTGAATTATTTAATTTCAAAAATGTTGTGATTGTATTATTACCCAATCCATAAGTGGGGGTATTCCATCTAAATTTTTGTTCTAGGGGATTCATGTTATATTCAAAAAAAAAATTCTATTTTTTAGGGTTAATATATTTATATGGAATAATTTTACAATATTTCCCATATAATTTATAAGATTTACTTATCTATATTATTACCCATTCATTGTTTTCTTTATATTCAGGATTTATAGAAATATTTATAATATACAATTTTTTAATGGGAGAAAAACCAACCTATGTCCTGGTAAAGTAAATGTTTGTATAGTTTCTTATAAAATGAATCCATGTATGTATACTAGAAAGTAGATATTGTTATTGAAAATATGTAAATAGGGTTAATCACCTTGATAATATTCAGTCTGTAATTAACTTAGTCATCACCCTGATGCATTTTGAATGGGACCAATACTGCACACCTTACTAGACACTCTCTGGGGATTTTCTTTGGATTATTTCCACTAAATTTAATGATCCTTGATAAAAGATTTTTTCCTATTATTTAATTTTACTCCTACAAATGAAATATATTAAACCTAATTACTCTATTCCATGGATAACCTATCACATCGTAAGTACTCTCGGCCTTATATTTATTTGACATGGGTATTTCATGTTACATTGATGATCCCCCACATATTCCACTTTGATTTTGCTGTTTTCTCATAAAGATATACATTATTCCAGTTTAGTGAGAATTATTTTGTTTAAATATTTATTATTATATGGATATCCATGTTTTGTTCAGTAAAAGGATCTTTTGGGAAAGCTATGAATTGTATTGATAACTTTTATGGTGACTTTATTGGACTTAATCAGGTGAAGTGTGGTGCCAAAAATTATATATCCCTTGATGCACTAATAGTTCTCATGAGAGAAAAATATTTAGGTTTTGTTGTAAATATCTTCCCATAACAGGAATGTCTATTATAAGTACTCATGAAACATGTTTTATTCCAAACATATGAATTACATTGGTTTGATATCAACCATTATTAGTATCCTTATTTTCAATTATTTATATGGACATAGATTGCCCTCGATTTCAATTGATTATGGAATTATTTTTTCCATAAATTCATTAAATATCAAGTACATCATGTTTATGTTATTTCCACATCCATTGTATGCTCCTAATTTCTAGGCATATGATATTAACCTTATTTTTTTCTTTTCCCTAAGAAACCAAGGGGATGATTATATGGAAGGGATAATAATGTTCTCACAATATGTTCATGTTGTATCTTATGTTTGTAAATGAAATGTATTTATTTATCTAGTTCTTCTAATACTACTAAAATATTGGATCCTTTCTGAAAAATTATATTTTAGAACAAAAATATAATATAACTACTAGATCTAGGTCTCTATAGTTTGGGATGTTACATCTGGTATCCAATAAAGTATATTAGGAACCATGGAGAGTGTATTTAAAAGAAATTAGTCATATAAAACATGTTATATGAAAACCATAACTATATATAGGGAAAAATATATAGAACATAATAGTAATTATATTTTTCAATTCATATCTTTATATTATTAAATATATGATATTTTTTAAAGATACGTACTAGAAAATGTAGATTACTATCTTTTAATGGGGTATATCATCCCATGTTTTTAAGGGAGAGTCCACATCTCCTGGTTCCTTTCTAGGCCCACCCCTAATATCTCTCCCAAATGAAACTCATGGTATATTGGAATATCAAGAACAATATATGGAGTAGAATCATCAGTAACAATCTATAGAATTGAACTGTTGGAGTTTTTTGGGTTAAAAATTAGCAATTAGAGTCTTGTGATAAGTAATTTATACGCAATAGTGTTTCACTATGGGTATTCGTTGTTTTATTCATTAAAAGTAGGATGAGTCTATGAAATTCTCTATTGATTATAGAGAGAAAAATTCAATTAATATATATAATATGTATATGTTACCACACCTTTATATTATATTTGATTGATTTAAAAGAACATAGTAATTTTTAAATCTTTATCTTTTCTTTGGTGATCATAAGATAACAGTGGAGAAGGATGATATAATAAATATGAAATTTTGAAAAAAAAAATGGACATTATAAGTTTATGGTAATACCTTTTGGATTAACTAATTCACCGCTTTACATTATAGATTTTATGAGTAAATAATTAAAGAATTCTTTTCATAACATTGTGGTTGTTCTAGTTGATGATATCTTTATTTACATTAAAAGTTATAAATTGCAATGTTTTCATATGTAAATAATTCTAGAGACCCTCAGAAAAGGGGAATTATATAGGAAATATAGTAAGAATTAATTTTATCTATATAAACTCTCCTTTCAAAGATATATTTTCTCTAATGATGGATTATATAGTATACATTGATGGACCTAACTGAGATCCCAAGTTCCCTATGTTTAATAGGTTACTATTGATAATGAATCTAAGATTTCACCTTGATGGCCAAACTTTTAACCATGTTAACATGTAAATGGATTAAATTCACATGTTCAAGGGAATGTGATGAAGGTATTAAAGAGATGAAAGTGTGACTAATTAATGAACCAGTTCTGACTCTATAAGCATGTAATGAAGGATTTTTGATATATACTGATTCATCAAAAAAATGGACTTAGTTGTGTCCTTTGGTAGACTGAAAGGGTGATTTAACTATGCATCATATAAATTTAATATCAATTAATATAACTGACCAAGTCATAATCTTGAGCTAGAATCTATAATATTTTCATTGAATATATAGAAAAACTAACCATATGGAGAAATATGAGATATCTGTACAGATTAAAGGAGTTATAAGAATATATATTCACATAGATGGATATCAATATGAGAAAAAGAATATAGATGGAAATTATCAAGGAATATGATTACTAATATAATGTCCCAACCTTAAAGGTTACATTATCTTTATTTAAGTCAAGAATTCACATTAAGTATCTTTTTAGGATTATAGTTTTATATAATTAGGCTATAACTAATACATAACAACTCAAATTTATAAAAAGAAGATACAAATAAAATAGTATCCATTTCTTCCACAACATGAAACATTTAAAAGTAGACATGATTTTTTTTCTTGATAAGAATCTTCATAACATTCATATTGACCTCTTATTTTCTCTTATCCATCCTAATACCATGTGAAAAACGTTTCAAAAACATGGGACGAGCACAAAAATTCTCCATAATGGTTTTAAACAAGGAAATATCTCACTATTCCATGAATATTTAAAACTCATGAAAACATTTTGGAAAAATCACACTTTTCACCCATAATACAAATGTTATTTAACATGCCTCAGGAAATCATAATATTCCTAAAATCGTTATTAGAAATCATAAATCATAAAGTTAACATGTTGAATCTATGTCATACTTATATTGTAGCTTTCACAACTACCTAGGAATTAACCTTTTTGGTTACATTTGGAATACCCATCATAGTATATTCCCTCAATCTCTTAGAATAAACAATATTGTTTAACTTTGTCTCGTTACCCAATGAAATGGAGAGCTATCACGGGCTCTATCTCCCTCATCTTATCATAGAACCACCCGTATACATATTATACAACCAAGAACCACAAAAAATCATAACATATAAAACTTTCACAAAGTAAAAAGAAAATTTACTAATTACAATCACAAGAGGAAGTGGGACTTTGGTTGGATTTATATAGGAAAGGAGAGTGAATTCATTATTATTTAGGTTTGGGACACATCACATTAAACTAACCACACCAAAAACCAGCCCATGGTTTTTGCCTATGGATTTCCAAAGTGGAGTGGAAAACAATATTTTATAAGGACATGGCCTAAAGTATTAAAATAAAATGGTTTCTTATGTGGAGGTGAGTCACACTCTCAAGGAAATCAATTTAAAAAGTCAAAATGTTTTATAAGCCTTGAAGGGTCCACAAAGGCTTTGTAAAATAAATCAAATAAACCCAAAATCACATTATTTTAATGTTAAAACATATATTTCATGAAAATTATGTTTATGTTATTTTATTATATCACTATTGGATCATTTTGATGTCATAAAAGACATTATATATTTAAACGGTATTTTAATTTTTACCCAAAAATTTGACTATCTCAGAAAATTAAGAAAAATTCACCATTGGATAATTTCAAAGTCTTTATTCCAAAAATAATATTCATTTTATCTAAATAATTTCATAAATATGTTAATTTTTACTTTTATAATAAAAACTGATAAATACTGAAAATTCATGGGTTTTGACAAAAACAACTTTCAAACATTAATAAAAATTTCAAATGCATTCATAAAATTATATTATCATTTATATTTAATAAAAAGTAATTTAATAATAATATTTTATTAAAATATTATTTAATTTATAAATCCATTAATTTATCAAAATATATTTCTTAGTTGGATATTAACTGAAAATACAATTTGTGCTTTAAAAACTATTTACAATGTAAAAATAATAAAATGAATTCATATTTTTATACAAAAATAATATACATAGTCATAGTGCTAGGGTCTTGTTACATAAAACCTTATAACACCAGCATAATACTAAAGGGTAAGGTGTGTGATGGAGACAAACTCTTAGGGTAGATTGGATAACATCACTCATGTGGTAATCTCTATTAACATCCACTTCTCCCGTAGTCGGTTCCGCTCAAGCTTAACCTGTTCAGGCTCAGCTTTTACTTGGTCAAGAGTGAATCCCAATAATTCCACCTCCTTTCCATGCTTTGACAAATGGGTTTTGTATAGGCAAAGTCTACTGGATGAGGCCATCACTTCCTTTTTTGTGTAAATTGAATTTGATAAAGCTCTATATTTATACTAATCATATGATCACTATTCAACGGCTATATTAGAAATTTACAAAATTAATAATGCTATTTTAAAATCTAGAAAAATAAAACCAATTAATTTCTCATTTTATATAAACATACCAAACATTTAAATAGATCAAGATAAATTTCCATTAATAAAGGTTTGGGTTGTTACACTTAAATTATCATACTGAAGTGTAATTAACCAAATCACATGTTCTTTATGATAGGTTAATCATTTACATAGATAACCCAAAATCAACTTATTAATGATTAATAAAATCATCTAACTAAATTAATTAGTCATACTAACTAGGGACTTCACGTAGTCAAGTGGTAGGCGATAAATCTCAGTCGAACTTTGGTTGTGGGTTCGATTCCCGCTACTTTGTTCGACACGACAGGTTGTCACATAGTCTGTGTGTTGTAATTTTTCAAAAACTATGTAATTTTATAACATTTCCCAAAAGAGATAAATTCATTAAAAATAACCATAACATATTTTCACCACAAATTTTATATAATAGCTTTCATTTTTCATCCCAAAATGTATTAACCTGTAATTACCTCAAAGTCAAGGATCATATAAACCCAAATGGTTCTTCATAACTATATCCACAAAAGAAAATATAATTATTACGTGAATAAAATTTTCATATATCAAACTTCAGGGTTACACATACAATACAAATTCTTCTAATATAATCACATCATCCAATGATCCTTAGTACTTTTAAGAATTTCACCATCCAAAAATCTACCATGACACTTGAATCCCTCATATGATGACTTCTTAATCATTCAACATTCTTCATGATCCATTAACCATTCCTTTCCAACTTATTCTTAAATACTTCATTCCTACAAAAAAATCATGAATCATATCATAATATTTAATAATATATAAATTTTAGATAAGATATAATCCATACCTTTCATTGGTCATTATCAGTTTCCTCATCCTCAATTCTAATGGAGTAAGGTATTGGTAAACATATATTTTTATGATCATGGTGATCCCATCCCCAAACCTTCTTTGTAGGATATATGTTTTTATAATTACCATTCACACCATATTTAAAACATTCAATTGATCCATCTGAATGAACTCTATTCCCTTTCCATGATTCAACTGGATGCTTCTTTTTCCATGGAAGGTTGTTTCTTTATGACCTTCATTCCCACATATATATAATCTTCCTATCCCTTTGAAGAATTTTCCTAGGTGTTTCTTTAAGCATCATTGACACATATGTTTTTAACATAATTACCTTAATGATTAATACCTGAACATCCATAGTGATTTGTTTCTCACATATACGATGCCTTATAAAAATCACCATGGTTTAGGAGGTCAGTCATGATTCTAGATAGTTGGTTGAGAATAACCACAAGAGTTCTCATTGTAGTTCCCATTTCATTCGATTACACATTCAGAAAACTATCATAGTTTTCTTCACATCCACTATTACATTGGTTCCTACTATATCCATACATTTACTAAAACCAAAAAGGTCAGTGTTAGTATATCAGTAAAATCATCATATAATATCTTATGAGGGGGTAAATACAAGGATTGACTTATTCATGTTATATTAAACTCATTCAATTTATCTAAAATAACTATGGCACTTTATAATATGCTAACCATTATAGTTATTTCAGTTATGATATAATAACTCCCTAACCTCTAATGTTATATAAACCGACCTCTAAAACTAACTTTAAGGACCCAACCTTAAAAAATTACATAATCTTGAATTAAATGAATAATTCACGTTGAGGATCTCTTCAGGTTTAGAGTTGTAGAGAATTAGGCAATAACTATTAAATTACATCTCAAAAATTATAAATTAGACAATTGTACTTAGTTTCAATAATTTTATAAAATAAAAACTCTTAAAAAAGATTCATGTCTAGTTACGTGTTTTAGACATCATGACTTTTCATTGATCCCATCATTGACCATATTCATCTAAGAGTCTTGTGAAAAATATTTCAAAAATTGGGATGGGCATAAAAAGCTCAGTCAGGGTTATAAGATAAAGAAAGATAACATTAGTCTATAAATACATACCATGCAAATGTTCATACCTCATTAAATCATAAGATTTATGAATAACACATAGAAATCATAAATCATAAAGGTAACTTATGGCATTCCTAACAAACTTACACTGTAGCAAGAATAGCTACATAGGGAGCACATTTGTAATACCCATCATATTATATTCTATAAATCTCTTAGAAGAAACATTAATGTTTACCTCTATCACGTTACCCAATGCATTGGAGAGCTATATCGGGCTCACCCGCCCTAGGTCTATCATGGAACCACCCGTATACGTAAAGAAATCCCAAGAACCATAACATATTCATTACACTTAAAAAAAGAATAATGGAAATATAAAATTTACACATTGCAATCACAATATATCATTTCATGATATATACATATTCAATGCTTTATCAAACCATTTTCTAAACCATTTAAAACATTTAATAAAGTGATTTTGGAATCAAAGTGTCCCATACCACTTTGAAACATTTTAATAAATTATCATTTTAAAAAATTAATGTCCATATAAATAAATCCCTAAAACCATTTTGAAAACCTGTACATTAATTATAAATATTTAGAAGAATAAAACTTTAAAACATTTAAAATCATATTTTTTTAAATAGTTTTTAACAAAATGAAAGACTCTTGAATACAAATAATTGAGGTACAAAATTGAATCAGAAATTTATAAAATCATAAGAATAAAGAGGTTAATGATATGATATGTCAAAGGAAAGTATATACACCATATAAGAGTGAATTAGTGCATAACAACAATGAAGTCTCAATGTAATGTAAATTGAGAAGAAATACCTTATAAAAAACTCTATCCTTAGATTTAGGAAAAATAAATTACATAATAATGCGTGAAAAATAGAAATACAATAAATATGATTGGATATTTAGTGTAAATAAATCATAGTACATTCACATATATTCTTTTTAATACAAAACCAATGACTTGGATGTTTATCTCAATGAATTGAAATTGAGTTAAAATTACTCTAATCAAGTTCATATCAATGACTTGAGAATTTATAAGTGGTGTCATTAGGTGTATCAAAATTATATCCACACAAAGGGGAGTCTAAATTAAAACATAAATAAATAAATATTAATTCCACACATAATCATAGCATGACATATTTAATAATTTGAAGATTAACCCAATGATATGAAATTGGGTTTAAAGGGTCCCCTGCCGATTTGGTAACTTATGAAACATACAAACCATGAAAGAAAGACCATAAAATTAAGATTTAAATTCCAATAAATTGAATTATATAACACAATGAATACAATTATGGGTAGTAAATACACAACACAAAAGGAAATAGTAAAAAATATAGCATGAATCTAAGGGGAATAAAAAGAGAGATGAAAATCCCTTACCACATTGTAATCAATCGGGTCATATGACAAAAAGTTACTAACCACTAACTAATTAACATAATAACATGAATATAAATTTTATAATGATAATATATATCAAATTTAAGTACACAATACACCACAATCAATAAATTGGTGGTGAACAATGGAAATCTCAAGGAATTAAAAGTGAGATAATAAACTCCTTACCTCATGTCTGAATTGACTTGTTTATTCCTTGTTTTTCCTGAATAATAAACATAAAATAATTTATAATTGATTAATAATCCTTTTTAAAGTTTATTATTTATTTTATATCACTTAATATCATGTTATAAACATTATGTAATCATTTTTGTTAATAATGGTCATTTTGTCGATATTTTATACTTGAGTTAAAAATGAAAACCTTATAATTACATGTTGTCCATGTGGTCCAGTGTTGATTATATCTATAATGATATTGATGATTTAGATATAATATATATCATATATATATCTTGTATATATATTAATTTATAATAGTACAGAACAATTGGAGATAAGAAATGAAATGCACCGTTCATGGAGACGGTAAGTCGTACGTAGACATGAACGCTACATTCATTTCTATTTAGTATTATAATTGAATTAAAACATAATTATACATTGTTATATTATAATTAAACTATAATATAATATATATGTTCAATAAATTCATCCTTTATATGTCCCACGTATGGTATGAAAAAGTCATATCACTTTGAGGGGGCGGTAGTCTGCACTTCCTCAAATGAAATTACCGCGTTTCTCATAATGGAAACCACAAAGGTATGATATAAATTGAAATTTAGAAGCATAAAGAAAACATAAACATAATATATATCATATATAAATATAGTTCAATCATTATGGAAACCATAAGAGGTGGTATGATATAATGGAACAATCATCATTTTGTGAGATGTTCGTTTTGTCATCCACAGAAACTGTATGTTCTTTACCAAATAGATGGAGGTGTGTGTAAGTGTAGTTTGAATACTTCTCATAACAACAACCTATTATATTGGGTATAATGGTTTTGTTATAAAATAAATTAATAAAATTATTTTATGGGGTTTTATAAATAAAATAAAACAAAAGGACTTAAGTGAAGATGTTACCCTTAAATTGGGTATCTCCCTTTGGATTGAACCAAAAGGTTTAATTTTAGTGCCTTATTCCTAAAGTAATGCATCTCAGTAGAATATAGTGATGTGGGGAGCATATTTATGTATATTTTAGATGATCCAAGAAGCTTTAGTTGTGTGAGGAATGGGTTAGAAGTGGTGTCCTTTTATAAGGGTGGGGAGGGGCACTTTAGGAATGTTTGAAAGAATTATTTTATTATAAACATATCATCTGTTTCAAAACATCCAAAAATACTTAATGTAGAAGATAAGATGACTCATGTTCGAAATAAAATCATCCAAATAGAATTGTACATGTTTTCGATATTTTTTTATTATTCATTATTTTATTTATTTAAATCATTTATTAATGAGATTAACACTACATCATTATTATGTCATAAATAATTTTATTTTTTTTAGGTCTAAAAATTATAAAAAAATTAAATGATGTAGAAAATATTTTTATATTTCTAAATAATATTTATAGTATAAAACATTACATATATAACCCTATTTACAAATTTATTTATTAAAAGATATTTTTCTTGGTCATTTTTGTCTTTACTTTAAATTAATTATTGTAAAGTGTCCTTATCACTCTTAAGTGACTCCATGGGGACCCCAAATATTTCAAAGGATGTCCACGGTCATACATGTATTAACCAATTATATTTGGACACATTTTAGGGTAATTTTATATTATTATAATAATATTTTGTTACCCTTATTTACCAAAATTTACCATTTAACCATGGTAAATAAAATTTTTACGCATGTAAATATTCATATTGTATAAAAATTAAAGTTACCTATTTACACAATTTGGAAAATTTTATACAAAATATGAAATATATGTTTACAAATTCAAAACACAAAATTGGAAGAAATTAATTTAAAATTATTTCCCACTATAAAAACAAAAAGCATGTTTTTATGAAATAATAACTATTACAAAATTGACACTTATTTATGTGCAATTTCAAAGTGAAATTACATACAATGACCAAAATTGGATTAGATGGTAAAATAATAATCCAATTACACTTTAAAACTAACTAAAATGATAATCTAACTATATAAATATATTAGATTAAAAGGAAGTTTGGAATTAAAATACAGTATTTTTCACTATTAATCAAAAAATGAATTTTATAAGAAAAATACCAATATTTTACCCGAAGTAAATTTTTATTTCTTGAATCTATGGAAAAATTTTATTTGGTCAAATAGAACCTATAAAAGTGACCAAACTATAATTAAAGAGGGTTCACCACCAAAAGGTAGTAAATCAACCTTTTAAAGTAAATTATGTTTAAAATTAGATTCATTAACATTTTAAGACTTTAAATATTATTAGATAAATGTAAAAACATTTAAAAAACATATATAATCATATTTTAGTTAGTTTTGTTCATTACCACTAATACAACGGCTAGGCATTAACTACCATTTAAAATAATAATATTATATTATTATTGTGCAGCATAAGATTTCAAAGAAACCTATTGTAGCGTATCGGGAACACCATGAAACATAGAATCCCATTTAAATTAAAGTTATTATTTAATTTAAAAATTTTAATAAATATAAAAAAAATTAAATTCTTTATTTACTAGGGATGTTATAGTTAGTGAAAATGATGCACAACGCTTCGTGAGGCGGTAGTCCGCCATACACATAAATGATGTTATCATATCCCTTAGTTAATGGAAAGTAAAAAATATATATAAGATACAATCACTCCCTATATATAATTATTTTAAAAATTTCATATATATATATATATATATATATATTAACCACTATCATATCCTACTGTGATAGGTGGTAATAGAAAAACAAATGTCCCTGATTCACGATGTGGTTGTCTTTCGTACACATGAATGATGATTTTGTAACCCATTTGATGGAAGTGGAGATGGTTGTAGTTAATTGTCGTAACATAAAAAATATTAGTATATTTGATATAATTATTTTATTATATAATCACATTCATATAATAACTGAATGGTGTGAAGGAATAAAGAAAATAAAAATGGTTTTTGAAGAACGTTACCTCTTCTTTGAGTAACCTCGTTAGTTTCTCACAAAAACCCTTCCTAGGATAGATTTGATCCAAATATAGTTCTTCTAGGATGACATGATTTAATTTAGTAACTTATTTAGTTAGGTAAATTAAAAACTATATTGTTTTTAATGTGTTAATAAAATAGGATAAGAGTGACCTTTTATAATTGAGGTAAGTGGTGCACATGCAATTTTTGAAAAATAAAATGGTATACCCATGTTTTCACATGTAAATAAGAATCCAAAATGGAGTAATATATATTTTTGTAAATTTTGTGGTCACAATATGGACATAAAATATATTTTATAAAAAATCGATCATCTTAACCCTTATTATTTTAGGTTAACCCCTGGTAAACTCATTTTTACCTCAACTATGATAATTAATTTTTACTATTTCCACAACTCATATTGGTAAAACATTAAGATGGACTTATTAGATAATATAAATGATTATAATTCCAAATATTGAATCTATTTTTTCAAATTAATCTCACATAAGTGTAAGATTTTAATTAGAAATTAATCTTATAGACGTGATGAGAATGAGGGTATTCAAAGAGAAATTATTAAAAATTCTACAACGTTATTATATAAAATTTCACTATAAAATTAATTAAAATGAACTAAATTAGATAAATAGGTGTACAACTTAATTAATATTATTTTAAAAAAAAATTAATCAATCATTTACCTCTATAAATAATATAAACGAAAATGATTTTTCTAATTGAAATACAATATTATTCTATAATAATCTATAAATTAATCATACCAAAAAATTATAAAATGTTCACTGTATGATAGTTTTTATATGATTATTCCAAAAATGAAATTTAAATTTCTAAAAATATTTTTTAATAATTTCAAAAACTTTTTTTAAATTAAGTGTGCCAAAGGGCAACAAAACTTCTTTTTTATAATAATGTGTTTTTTAAGCAAAGAGTTTGATTTATAATTACCTAAAATCTAGAAAACACATAAGAATAAATTTAAATTTTTGATTGAATATATACTATATATATTTAATTAAAATTATTCACCAAAATTTTTTATTTCATTTTTTAGGTAAAACATGTTTGTTTTATTAAAGATATTTTTTTCAGGAAAAAAACCATTACATTCAATTTTTTTTCATATTATAAATAATTAACTAGTCACTAAATATGTTTTTTTTATACATGTGTAAAAATTATATTTTAATAATTTTTTATCTTATTTATACCCATCATTCATGTAGAACCCCCGATTTCAAGTAAGTAACTCTTTTTTTTATTTTGAGTATGTAAAGTTTATAGTTTATGTTTGGGGAGGTTTAGAGACCTTTTTAAATATTTATAGTGTTTTTATATAGTTATATATCGTGAGCATGGTTTGGGTAAACCATAAAACTAATATAGGAAACTGTGCATAGTTAGACAAAGGAATAGGGGAAGGTGCACAGGTTATAGACTGTTTGTCAAAACTAAGCAGCTACCTATGAGAAACTATGATACTCGGGATATTGTGCATTGGAATGGTTGGAACACTGTTTGAAAATAGTGTGATCTGACTATGTGAGTTTCAACCCTTGTGGTAGTATCTTTTTCATGGTTGTCACATTGTTTTCCATACCATGAAATGGGTAAATGTGAGATCCTAAAATTGTGTATCTCACTCTTTTTCCCCTCTATATCCCCCATTTTTTCTTTAATTTATCCCTAATGTGGTATTTTTCTCTCTCAAATGTCGGAGAACCTCTCCCCCATCATGTTTTAAGTGATCCATTATCTTTGATTGGTGTGTTGAAGATCGATTCTTGGGGTAATTAATTTCACATGGGGGTTTTTGGTAGTTTTCCTTAGATTTACCTCTCCCAGTTTCTCTATTTATTATATCTATATATATTATGGGTATATATATGGTTTTCAATTGCAAATATATTCAAATGCAGTCTTGTTGTTTACAGTAGAATGTATATAATTCAGTTAAATTATGATTTAATTTGGTTTCATGGGATTTTAAGTGACTTTTATCATTTTTATCATAAATCATGAGCTAGGTGGGTTCACATTGGACTCCTCTATTCACAAATTAAAGGATTAATTTCAAATTGATGAAATTGTTTCTAATTGATTATAATTTTTTATGAAAATCATGGAATAAATGTAACATTCCAGGTAAATAATGAAATATAGAATTTACATATTTATTAATATTTTTTAATTAAATATTAATTTTACCTTAAATGGGTTTCTATATTCGATGGGTTACCTGATATGCAACAACATATTTTTTTGAAATCTTACATTGCACACTAAAAATATAATATTATTATTTTAAATGGTATTTAATGCATATCAATTGTAATGGAGGGAATGAACATAACTAAAAACAATATGATCATACATGTTTGTTAAATGTTTTTACATTTATCCAATAAAATTTAGAGGCTTAAATTTGAATGAATCTAGTTTTAAATATAATTTACTTTAAAAGGTTGATTTACTGCCTCTTGATGGAGAACCTTCGTTAAATATTGTTTTGGTCACTTTTATATATTATATTTGACATAATAATATTCTTCTTTATAATTATGTTATCAAAATTTACTTTGGGTAAATTTTTGGTAATTTTCTGATAAAATTCAATTTTTAATAAATAGTGGGATACACTGTATTTTAACTCAAAACTACCTTTTAATATAATATATTTATATGGAGAGATTATATTTTAAATTGGTTTTAAAGTTTAATTAGATTATAATTTTTTCATTTAATCCAATTTTGGTCATTTTAATTAATTTCACATTGAAATTGGACATATACAGGTGTCAATCTTCTAATAGTTAACGTTTCTTAAAAACACGCCTATTGTTTTGACAACGGGAATTAATTTTAAATTAATTAATCTAACTTCTATGTTTTTAATTTACTAAAATATACATCATTTTTTAATAAATAATATCAAATATATCTTAGTCTTAATTTTAGGTATTTTTCTGAAAAACGTTAATTTTTTATAAATAGTGAAAACACTAAGTAATAACACATTATTTTAATTAATTTAATGTAAATGTAAAAATGACAAACAAATATCTTTTAGTAAATTAATTTTTACATATAGTTATATAAGTAATCTTTTTGTCTTTAAATGTTATTTTTAAATCTAAAAAAATTCTACATCATGATGTTTTTTTAATTTTTAGACATCAAATAAATACTATTATATATGACATAATAATGATGTAGTGTTTACCTCATTAATAAATGATTTAAATAAATAAGATTATAATAATTAAAATAATATCCAAAACCTATCCAATTATTATTTGATGATTTTATTTCGACCATGACTAATTTTATCTTTGACTTTAATAAGTTTCTGACCTTTAGAAACTGAGAATCATTATGTAATAAAATAATAATTTCACACTATCCTAAAGAGTCCCTCCTCCCTCTTATAAAATTCCCTCAAATCTAAAGCATTCCTCACACTTCACAATCCCCATGAATAATCCTACCCCTTCCCAAATAATCTCTCAAGATATCTCTCTTCAACCTATAAGTCTTACCTTAGGCAGAAGTCACTTCAAGAAGTCCTTTTGGTTCAAACTAAAGGGACTTACTCGAATTAAAGGAAACGGTTACTATTAAATTCGTTTGTTTTATTTTTTTTATTTTACTTCTCAACCCCCATAAACTCTTTTAATTCCATTATTTTATAAAAACACCAGTATCCCCAATATACTATGTTGTTTATGTGAGAACAATTCAAACTATACTTACACACACCTCTGTCTGATGGGTAAAGAACATACTATTTCTATGGACGGCGAACTATTGCCTCACAAAATGATGATTGTTCAAATATCTCTATCTGCCTCTCATGGTGTCCATTATGATGGAACTTCATTTATATATGATATATATTATATTTATATTTTTTCTATGCTATTTGTATTTTTTATTTATAGAATACCTTTAAGGTTTCCATATTGGGTAAATACGATAATCTCATTTGTGGAAATGCGGACTACCACCCCCTTAAAGTGATATGACTCATTCATTCCATATTAGTAACAAATAAAGGGTAGATTTAATGAAATTATATATGATATTATACTGTAATTATAATATAATTATGTAAAATTGAGTTTTCATTCCATTACAATACAAAATAGAAATAAAAGTAGCGTCTATTCATGCGTACGACTTACCGTATCCATGAACAATGCATTTCATTTCTTATCTACAAATGTTATGTACTATTATAAATACATGTATATACCTTATATGTATGATATATATGATATCTAAATCCTAAATATTATTCTGGATATAATGAACTTTTGACAAAATGAACAACTTAAAATTATAATAAGTCCATTTTTGACTCAAGTGCCAAATAACGACATAATGACCATTATTAACTTAAATGATTACATAATGTTTATAACATGGTAATAAGTTATAAATTTGAAGAAGGTTCTTAATCAAGTAGAAATTAACTTTAGTATATTATTTAGGAGATTAAAGAATGAATGGGTCAATTCGGACACGAGTTAAGGGACATCGTCTCAATATCCTTTCATTAAGGCATATTTTGTTTTAATACACGACTTTCTTTTATATGATGTATAAACACCATTGAATTTTCATTTCATTCAAAGAGAATCCTTTTCGACAAATTGTTTTACTAAATGAAGAAAATAAATGTTTCTTTTAACGTAAGCGGTGACAATGAACTTTTTGCCACCACGAGTATTGTTTGATCATTTGCTTCCTTAACAAAGCATAATGTTTTCAAAAAGAAAAGAAATACCATATACTGTTTCATGTATTTTGGTGTTGAAATGGTTTTTAAAATGGATTTTTTATGTCAATATATCTAAGTGATATATTTTGATTGACATGTGAAAATGTTATCTTTTATTTATATTTGTTGTGTGTGTTATGATTTTATAATTGTACTTGGACATTTGATGGGCAGTTACGTTATAACCTCCACTGCATTGGGTATAGAAGTCAGTTGTATGGCTATTCAATTTAGTGATATTTGTAGAATTCAACCGTGTGGTTATTCCATTTAAGTATGTTTATTTCCCAAGTTACCTTTATATTTTATGTGTTCTTTGTATGGGTTTTATGGTAATATTTTCGTTACAAAAGGGTAAGCAATTATCTTTTATTCAGTGAAGTGTATTTACTACATCATAAAGTTGAGAAGTATTACCTAGGATAAAGTATTTATGTTTAACTTGTTGTTTTGAAAAATTAACTGTTTTCCTACTTTGTGTATCCCTTACTGAGATTTTTATGCATATCCCAAGTTTTTTAAATGATTTTCACAGGACATAAAGGATAATTGGGTCATGGATGGAATCAAGGAAAAGTTATGCTGTCTCAAACATGGAACTAGACATGATTCTTTTTTTTAGAATTTTTATTTTCTGGAAAAAAAATAGAGATTGGGTATATGTGTCTATAAGTAATATTCAAGTTGCCTGTGTATTTTTTGACCTAATTATATAAATCACTAAACCTAGAATGATCCTCAATGTGAATTATTAACTTAGTTCAATAATATGCTATGTTTATTGTCAGGTCCTTATAGTTGGCATCAGAGGTCGGTTTAGATAACTTTAGGAGTTAGGGTATTGTTAAATTAATATCCATAAATAAATTAATGAGAACATTGAAGTGATATAGAATTTACATATTACCATGTTGGTTCACCTAAGATATTTCAGGGATCATAATGGTTTTCTATATAGAAAATAGGGCAGCTATATTGGGATGACATCAAGAGGAAGACAACCTTCTAAATCAATAACCTGAGATGGTCAGAATCAGAAGTGAATAGTTTGTTATAGTGATGGCACAGTTGAATCCGTTTAAAAATGGGGGTGTTATCCATGCACAGGATCACCCAGATCAACAATAGAAGAACATGCCATAAGTAGATCATTTCATAATGAAACATCCCCCATCATTCATAGGATCATCTGACCATGTTCTTGATGAAGGGTGGGTAAAAGAACTGGAGAAAATTTTTGATTTCATGGAGTGTTCAAAACATCAAAAGGTTAGTCTCGTTGTTTTACATTTTGAAGGTCAAGCAAATCAGTGGTGGTCGATGTTGAAAAATATCAGGGATAATGAGGAGATTGATGATCTTTATAGGTAATAATTAAAAGGTATATTCCTTGAGAAATATTTTCCTAAGGTTTTTCAACTTAGGATGGAAAAAAATTTATTGTAATTGAGGTAGGTGGATGACTTAGCTTCTTACAAAGGAAAGTTCACTCGATTGGAATGTTATGCTCTAAATTTCATCTGAGATCTTGATAGTAAGATAAATCGATTTTACTCAGGACTAATGTTGTGATATCCAAGGGAATTAGCCTCTCGTGAGTCCAATAGTTATGAAAAACCTGTTCGATGTGCAGATAAGGTTGAAATAGAGTTCGTTGATGACTAGGTGTTATTTGAAAAACAATCGAATTAGAGGTCCATTTTGTAGGAAAAGGGAAGAAATTCATCAAAGAAGAATGAAGGTAATAAAAATAAATATCCATCTTGTGAGGAGTGTAGTAAAAAGAATCCTAGTGAATGTTTATCAAAGACTGGAAAGTCCTTCTGGTGTGGAAATTTTGGTTATATTGCTTGTAACTGTAAGGAATATGATCAAGAAGGCAATGAAAAGACAGCAGTGAGATGTTTTAAGTGCAATGAAATGTATCATTATGCAAATGAGTGTCCAATGAAGAAATCAACTGAGGTAAAGAAGCCAAACTACAAGAAAAAAAGGGATAGTAAAATCTTTTTCAACTACTTCAGCAGATGTTGGGACATCAAATGAAGTAATATCATATACACTGTTTGTTTGTTCAGATTGTGCCAATGTGTTTTTTGATTCAGGGTCTACACATTCTTTCATTTCTTAGATGTTCTCTAGTAAAATGGGAATTCCATATCATGTTTTGAATCATGATATTATGGTAAAAACACATGGAGGAAATTTTGAGACAAAAAGAAATTATATGAACCTTCATGTCTATGTGTGCGGAAAGAATCTACCTGCACACATTATTATTTTACCTCTATTAGAGTTTGATGTTATTTTGGGTACATATTGGCTATCTGTTTATCATGCTAAGATTTACTAGAGAGATAAATAGGTTTCTTTTCAGAAATATTTTCAGTTTTTGTAAAAGAATGATCCCTTACTTTTGATAACATATTAGGAAGCTAAGAAACTAGCAAAAGATGAAAACGAATGTCACTTTGCACCTATTTTTGAAAACAAAGGAACTATTCAGACTAATAATGTGTCATTGGTAAATGATTATCTTGATGTATTTCTTGATGAGTTTCCTGGTATTATACCCAATTGGGAAGTTCAATTTACAGTTTACCTAGTTTTTTATGATAATCCAATTTCAAAACCCCCTTATAGAATGGAAAAAATTGAACTTTTAGAGTTAAATAAGCAATTACAAGAGTTATTACATAAAGGTTTCATTCGACCTAGAACATCACCATGGGGTGATCCTGTCTTGTTTGTTAAAAAGAAAGATGGTTCAATGAGACTATGCATTGATTATAGAGCATTGAATAACATCACTATTAATAACAAGTATCCTTTGCCTCATATCGATGATTTGTTTGATCAGCTCTAGGGAGCACAGTATTTTTTGAAGATTGACTTTAGGTCGGGGTACAATCAGTTGAAAGTAAAAAAGGAGACCTTCCAAAGACTGAATTTCATACTAAATATAGCCATTATGAACTTTTCATTATGCCTTTTGGTTTAACCAAGGAACCTACTGTATTAATGGATCTTATGAATAGAATTTTCCATGAGTTCTTATATATGTTTGTGGTTGTGTTCATTGATGACATATTTTTTATTCTAAAAGAAAATAAGAACATGAATTTCATTTAAGGGTTGTCTTGAAAACCATAAAAGAAAATAAACTGTATGGTAAATTCAGAAAGTGTAAGTTTTGGTTCCAAAAAAATTCTTTCCTTGGATACATTGTTTTAAATAATGGCCTAAATATTGATCCTACTAAAATAATGTTATTGAATAATGGCCAAGAGCCAAAAATATAACCAAGATCATTAGTTTTCAAGGTTTAGCAGTTTATTACCTAAGGTTTGTTGATACTTTTTTCACGGTTATCTAGTCCAATGAATAAGTTAATTCGAAAATGTTTTAAGTTCATTTGGACAAAAAAATGTGATGATTTCTTTTAGGAATTGAAAATAATATTGGGGAATGAGCTAGTTTTGGCACTACCTTCCAGAAATGGTGTGTTTGTTATTGTTAGTGATGCTTCATTGAAAGGACTTGGTTGTGTCCTTATGCAGAATGAGCAAGAAATTTCTTATGCTTCACATTAGTTGAAACCTCTTGATTGAAATTACCCTACACATGATTTGGAATTACCAGTTGTTTTTTTTTTGCATTAAAAATTTGGTGGCATCTTTTATATGGAGTAAAATGTGAAATATATACTAACAAAGAAATTATAAAGTATACATTCACTCAAAAATAATTGAACATGAGACAGAGGAGATTACTAGAATTAATCAAGGATTATGATTGCAAGATCCTTTACCATCCAGGAAAAGAAAATAAAGTGGCTAATAATTTGAGTTGAAAAAAGTAATGCTTCTTTAACCATGCTATGTTTGGAACAAGATCCTTTGGTTTTTGATTTGATGAACTTTGGCATAGAAGTTTTTGGTGTAGGAAATTCTTCTCTTTTGTTTCAGGTGTTAGTGAGATCATCTCTATCAGACAGAATTAAGCAAGCACAGAACGAAGATAGTGAGTTTCTGAAAAAGATATAGTCAGTTCAGAAAGGTAAGTTTCCTAATTTTATACTTGATAATGATTGTGTTGTGAGTTGTGGGAAGAGATTATGTGTTCCTTGTGATTCACAGATGAAGAATGATTTGTTATGTAAAACACATAGTTGCCCATTTTTAATTCCTCTTGGAATTACTAAAATGTATAGAGATCTTCAAGAGTATTACTGTTGGGATGGAATGAAAAGAGATATTGAAGATTTTATTTTGATGTTTTTGACATATCAGTAGTTTAAATCATAGTCTTAGTTACTAAAAAGGATGCTTTAGTCATTATCGGTGCTAGAGTGGAAATGGAAAATTATATCCACATACTTTTTTATGGGATTACGAAAGTCATCTTGAGATAACAGTACAATCTGGGTTATTGTTGATAGATTGGAAAAATCTACTCATTACCTTCCTATTCAAGATACTTTGCCTCTAGATCAACTTTCTTGGTTGTATGTTAAAGAGATAGTTAGGTTACATGGCGTTCCACTCTCTAATGTATCTGATCAGGATCTGAGGTTTACTTCTAACATTTGTAAAGGCCTTCCGATGTCATTGGGTATTGAATAAAATTTTAGTACAGCTTTTCATCCACAATCATATGGGCAGTTAGACCGTCCCATTCAGACCTTCAAGGATATGCTCGGTTCTTTCTTGATGTATTACTAAGGAAGTTTGGACCAACATTTTTTTTGGTTGAATTTTCTTATAATAACAGTTTTCATTCTAGTATATTGATGGATTTGTTTAAAGCATTATATAGAAAGCATTGTCGAACTCTAGCTATTTTGGATGAAGTAGATGAAAGGGAGATGGTGGGACCATAATTAAAATAAGGGATGATAAAAAAAATTAGTTTATTCATAATCACATGTGAACAGCTCAGAGCAGGCAGAAATGTTATGTAGATAATCGATGGAAGGATCTTTATTTTGAGGAAGTTGATCATGTCTTTCTCAATGTTTCTCTATGGAAGAGTGTGATGCATTTTGGTAAGAGGGAATGCTGAGTCTGAGGTTCGTTGGAGCTTATGAAATCCTAGATAAAGTTGGATCAGTTTCATACAGAGTGGATTTACCTCCATGTCTGTCCCTGGTACATAATGTTTTTCGTGTTTCAATGTTAAGAAAGTATATGCCCATTCCAACCCATATTTTGAGCCTAGAGATGGTTAGTTGGAAGAGAAACTCTTTTTTGAGGAACAACCTATCTTGATTCTATACCATAGAGAACAAGTGTTGTGGAATAATATAATTCAATAAGTATATGTTTTTTGTAAAAACCATACAGTTGAATAGGAAACGTGGGAATCTAAAAATGTTATCATGGATAAATACCCCCATTTACTTGATAAGTGAATAAAATTGTGAGGACATAATTTCCAAAAGGGGGGATGGATTTAACATCCCAGGTAAATGTGGAAATGTGGTATTTGAATATTTATTAATATTTGTGAATTAAATATTAATTTTACCTTAAAGAGTTTGCTATGTTCTACGGCAGACCCGATAAAAAAATGGGTTTCTTTGGAATCATACTTTGTATTGTAGGGAATGAACAGAACTATATAAAATATGATTATACGTGTTTCTTAAAGGTTTTTATAGTTATCCAATAAAATTTAGAGGCTTAAAATGTGAATGAATCTTACTTTAAGCATAATTTAATTTAAAAGGTTGATTTACCTCCTTTTGATGGAGACCCTCATTAAATCTATATTTGGACACTTTTATATATTCTATCTGACAAAAAAAATTCTTCTTTAGAATCATGGTATCAAAATTTACTTTTGGTAGGTTTTTTGTATTTTCTAACAAAATTTATTTTTTAATGAATAGTGGAAAATATTATATTTTAATTCAAAATTGTCGTTTAATTTAATTTATTTATATGGTTATATTATCTTTTTAATTAGTTGAAAAGTGTGATTAGTTTTTATTTTTACCATTAAATCCAATTCTGTTCATTGGAATTAATTTCACTTTAAAATTGGACATAAAATAGTGTCAATCTTTTGATAGTTAATATTTCTTAAAAACAAGCCTTTTGTTTTGACAACAGAAATTTATATTAAATTAATTAATCCAACATATATGTTTTTAATTTTTTAAAATATAATTTTTTTTAATTTTAATATCAAATATATTTTAGGCTGAATTTTTGGTATTTTTCTGAGAAACTACAATTTTTAATGAATAGTGATAACACTGAGTAGTAGTTAAAAAACAGAATTTTTAATTTAAATGAAATTTTACCACTTCTATGAATTGAATTTCAAAAATAAGACATACATGGTGGTTATTTGTAAGTAAAATGAGGTTCAATAAGTAGAAAATATTTTTTTATGAATAGTAACTTTTGACATTTATTTACAGCGGTTAAAGTTAAATAGGGTAATTAAAGGTAAAATGAATATCATAATAAAAAAAATTATCTTAACACTTTTCCTAACCTTATGGGATGAGTAATGGCTAACCATGGGAATATTTGGGTCAATTTTGGAAACTCATGGAGCCACTTAAGAGTGATAATGACAATTTAATTTCATTAACTTAACGTAAAGACATAAATGACATAAACAAATAACTTTTAGTATATTAATTTTTACATAAGGTTATATAACTTATACTTTGAACTATAAATATTATTTGAAAATATAAAAATATTTCCTACATTATGATATTTTTTTATAATTTTAATACATCCAATAAATAAATTTATTTATGACACAATAATGATGTTGTGTTTAAATCATTAATAAATGATTTAAATAAATAAGATTATAAAGATTAAAATAATATCCAAAACCTGTCCAATTATTTTTGGATGATTTTTATTTAGACAATGATTCATCTTATAATATACATTAATATCCTTTGGACCTTTAAAAACCGAAAATCATTATATAATAAAATAATAATTTCACACTTTACCAAAGAGCCCCTCCTCCCCCATATAAAAAGTGCTCACCTATAACCCATTCCTCACAATTCATATGACCATTGGATCATCTTACCCTGGATAAAATAATCTATCAAGATCCATTTCATCCATCTATAATCATTACATTATATAGAAGGCTCTTCAATAAGTCCTTTTGGTTCAAACCAAAGGGAGTTACCTGCATTAAAGGTAACAGTTTCTCTTAAATTCTTTTGTTTTATTTTGTTTTATTTCACTTATCCAAACCCATAATCTCTTTTTATCCCTTTATTTTATAACAAAACCAGTATGATAACTATACTACGTTGTTTTTATGAGAATTATTCCAACTACACTTAAACACACCTCCGTCTAATGGGTAAGGAACATACTATTTCTATGCACAGTGAACTACTGGCTCATGAAATGATGATTGTTCAAATATATCCAACCGCCTTTCATGGTGTCCATTATGATGGAACTGTATTTATATATGATATATATTATATTTATAATGTTTCTATGCTTCTGTATTTTTATTTATATAATACATTTATTGTTTCCATAGTGGGTAAATACGATAATCTCATTTGGGGAAGTGCAGACTATCGCCCCATCAAAGTGTTATGACTCATGCATGACTTATGTGGAACTTATAAAGGGTAGAGTTAATAAAATTATATATTATAATATAGTGGAATTATTATATATTTTTGTATCATTAAGTTTTCATTACATTACAATACGAAATAGAAATGGAAGGAGCATTCAAGCGTATTTGTGGATTACCGTCTCCATGAATGGTGCATTTCATTTCTTATCTCCAAATGTTATATACTATAATAAATACATGTATATACTAGATATATATGAGATATATGATATCTAAATCATGAATATCATTCTGGATATAATGAACTTTTGACCCCATGAAAAACTTGTAATTATAAGAAGTCCATTTTTTACTCAAGTACCAAATATCGACAAAAAACCCATTATTAACTTCAATGATTAAATATTTTTTATAACATGGTAATAGTTGATAAAATATAAAATGGTTCTTAATAAATTGGAAATTAATTTTGGTTTATTATGCATGATATTAAAGAATGAACGGGTCAATTCGGACATGGGGTAAGAGACTTCGTCTCAATACCCTTTCATTGAGGAATATTTTGTTTTTATACATGAATTTATTTTATACGATGTATAAAAACCGTTGAAATTTCATTTCATTAAATGGGAATCTTTTTCTACGAAGTGTTTTACTAAACGACAAAAAGGAATGTTTCTTTTAGCGTAAGTGGTGACAATGACCTTTCTACCGCCACAAGTAATATTTGATCTTTGGGTTCCTTAACACGCTGTAATGTTTTTATGAAAAATAAATACCATATACACTTTTATGTATTTTTTTATTGAAAATGGTTTTGATAATGTATTTTTTATGTCAATATATTTAAGTGATATATTGTGATGAAATGTGGAAATTTTTTCTTTCCATTATATTGTTTGTATTTTTTATTATTTTAAAATGAAGCTTGGACATTTGACGAGTGGTTACGTGATAAAACAAAAGACAGGTGGTGTCATGATAAACCAGGATGGGTGGTTTCGTTATAACCTCCAATGAATTGGTTATCGACATCAGATGTATGGCAATTACACTTAGTGATATGTGTGGAAGTCAGTGGTATGGTTATTCGATTTAAGTATGTTGATGTCCCATGTTACATTTATAAGTCAAGTATTCTTTATATGGGTTTTACGGTAATGTTTTGGTGAAAAAGGGTTATAAATGATCATTTATTCATTAAAGAGTATTTACTACTTCATAAAGTTAAAAATTATTACATATGATAAAGTATTCATGGTTTACTTGTTGTTTTGAAAAATTAACAGTTTTCCTTCTTTGTGTATCCCTTACTGAGTTTTTTCTGCTCATCCCAAGTTTTTGAAATGTTTTTCATAGGACATAAAATGGAATTGGGTTAATTATGGGATTAAGGAAAATTCATGTTTTCTATAACATGGAACTAGACAGGACTCTTTTTTTCAAGAATTTTTATTTTGTGAAAAAAATAGAAACTGGATAGATGTGTCTACATGTAATATTCAAGTTGTTATGTATATGTTATGACCTAATTCTTTAGAGCTTTAGACATGAAAATAACCTTAATGTGAATTATTAATTTAATTCAATAATAGTCAATGTTTAAGGTTGGGTCCTTATAAGAAACCCCTTTTATTGATGGTTTGTGTATTTGTGTGAAATCATTGAATTATTTTGAAAATTTTATTGATAAATTATTTTAAAATGATGATTTTAAAATATATGCTTGAATCAATTAATGTAAAAATGTTTCAAATAAAAAGTTATTTTATTAGATTTTTTTTGTAATTGAAATGGTTTTAGAATTTAAATGGATTTTTTATTTTAATTTATTTATCATTTGAATTGGTGTTGGCATGATTATATTAGCATGGTTGTTGGGAATACTTGGTGTGTGTGTGTGTGTGTGTTCAAATTTTATTAGGATGCTTGGTGTAAATATGACCTTGTGCTCGGTGCCAAATATGTAATGGAACATTGTTTTTAATTACTATATAACGACTTGGTAATTCGACAAGAAACTAACTAAGAGTATGGAATTTTTATAATTAAGAGTACATTTGTGGATGTTTGGATGTCTGTATTGGAATGGGTTGTGCCAAAGTATAATTAATGAAATGGTTTTAGGACATTTTTTTCTTACTCTCTTTGGAAATTGGTTTTATTTGAGTAAAATGTTTTACATTGGCACTTGTTTATATTTTGAGATAAACTATTTTAGTAATTATTTTATATAAACAATTTTATATAAATGGGACAACATGTTCTATCCTATAAGAGTGAGTAGATAAGTCATTGGTTAAAACCTACTAGTCTTCATTACTCATCCCCACTTTTGTACTTCGGTGCTTTTGAAGATGTTGTTTATTGATACATGGGAAAAACTAAACTAGCCCCCATAATTAGCAGTACTTCATGATACTTGAGTTTTTGTAGAGATTTATCATGGATCATGGTTGGAGAATTGATTTTTCATTAGATTATTTTAGTTTTTTCTTCCACTATTTACTTTGATATTATCGTCTTATATTTTGGTGCTTAGTTTTAATTTGATTTTTATAAGTCAGTGTTTAAGTTGTATTTCATTGTTATCATACATCAAATGGTGAATTTTTTGTTTTTCGTTTTATTTAAAAAGGGAAATCATCCCCCATATGTATTTAATCCCTCTATAATTTATTTTCATCCTTTAGAATCTTGTGGATATCTCATAAGGCCATGTAATGTTCCTCTACCTTCTAAATCCAATGAGAATAAGAGGGATGTTACAATTCAGTTGTTTTGGAAATAAATATCATTTAAAAATAAAAATATTTTAATATTGTAAAATATTTTATATAAACATTGTCTTGTATGTAATGCAATCTAAACTCATTGTTACTTGTAATAAAAAATATCAAAAAGATAAAATTCAATAGTAAATATATATTTCACAAAATCTAATTATATATGAATTAAAATATCAATATAAAATAATATTCTCTTTTTAAATTCAACTAAGAAAAT
The DNA here is from genome assembly GCA_963277665.1 of Viscum album. Taxonomy (NCBI): domain Eukaryota; kingdom Viridiplantae; phylum Streptophyta; class Magnoliopsida; order Santalales; family Viscaceae; genus Viscum; species Viscum album. The sequence continues at coordinate 237,738,484 of OY728133.1, read as the reverse complement.
ATTTTCCAAATCAACAATACCATAACCAAAAAACACAATTTGATTGGTAAAATTAATGAAAAGAAGGAAAATATTTGAAAAGAGGATAAGATTTATAATTAATAGGTATAAGTGTCATACTACAAATCCTAAAAAAATTTACTATCAATTACAGTCTCGTGTTAAAAGAAAAAAAACCAATTAAATAATTTTTGAACTCATAGAATCAAATATACCTCCTTTGAATAAAGTAGTGGAAATTAGTTATCCATTTTCATTTAGAATTTGGAAGCATATTACCGCACAATATAATAAGATAATATTTCACTAAAAATTCCTCAAAAATTAATAATTTTTATATAGGTAAAATTAAAGTGGGTCAATCCAAAAAAGAATGTGGACTCATAATCCCAAATAAAAAATAGTTAAAAAATTGAATAAACCTCTTATATAAAATTGAAAATAAGAAATAATTATAGATAAAAAAACATATATCTCAATCCACTTAGAATAAGTTCTATGTGTTTTCCTATTCACTAATGTTTAAATTCTAATGATTTTATTTTCATTTCCTGAATGAAGTAACATCCCACATGTTTTTCCATTAAAATAGATCTTGAAGATGATTTTGGTCTTGATTTAATTCATTCAAACACAACATAGAAATATTTATCTTAGATTCCTTCATGAACAACACTTTTGAACTCCGATTCACTATTTTTGTAGTAATTAGTTATGAAAAAATGGTTCTTATTTTATCATTTAAATTATGTCATCCAATTACTGATCTAATAGGTACACATTTAATCATTATCATTCTTTACGCCTTTCATTGATGGGGTAGGGTCAAGATTGAATTGGGAGGATACCTATAATGGTGAATTCTAGGATTTTTTGGACTCTCTTATTTAACCATCTCTTTCTGTCTGTTTTTGAAGGGTTTCACACCATTTAATAAGGTTACATGTCATGTAATGGTTCTATGTAAAAAACATGAAATACTTCATGATTTTTTGGGTACACATCAAAAAGGAATTAATGATTATTATTTTATTATGAGCATCGGTTTTTAAGTCTAAGTGATGCATTTTTCCATAGTTATGGAAATTTATTATTTCACGAAGTGTATTGGTATTACTTGTTGTGTAATACCCAGAATGAAGTTTATAAATAGGAAGTGTGGCTAAGATATTTTATTTCTTCTATTATAGTTTCAAATCCCTTGATCTAAGTCCTTTCACAAGAATTTATAAATCCATCAAACCCTTCTGGATCTTTTCATTCGGTGTTCGATCATCATTGCACTTGCGATGTGATTTTTGTGTAAGTTATCAACCTCATTATTCAACTATCTCTATTTATCCTCATTTGGGATTTTAATATATCAACATGATATTGATGGATCTATGCTCTGTGGTGATGGATATCATTTCTATATTGATTTTTTAGTTCTTCTCTGCCTTTTTTCTAGTATATAGGTGTAGATATGAGTAATATTATTCAGGAAAAAGGTTGGGGGTTCTGCCTCAATAAGCTAAATTAAATAAAATTACATTTATTGATTTATTTCAACTATTAATTTAAACTCAATTTCTCGAAATTTCATTCAATTGACTTGATAAAACCTAATTCCATTGAATTAGGAGTTTTGAAATGGTTTTGGTATGGAAATTGGGAAACACCCAATTCCATTGAATTCGGGAGTGTTTATGAAAATTGGTTGATTTAAGTTGTTGAATTTAAATTAAATATTTCATGGAAATATTCTCAATTAATTTTTTGAATTAACTTGTGAAAATGAATTGTGAACTTGATTTAATTGGTTTTGAATAGATGTGGAACTTGTGAAAATGACTTCAAAAGTTTTGATAGAAACCCAGTGATTTTATCTTATCAAAGAGACATGTTTTTGAATAAAATATGTTTCTTAATTAAAAATTCGAATTTTGACTTGGGAGAATGGAATTTAATTGTATTTTAAGAAATATTAAAATTAATTTCCCATCATTGATTGTGTAAGATCACATGAAAGCCTTAGGTATTTGGTGAGTTATTTGATCACACTCTACACTATTGCAACATCCTAAAAGTTACATGCAGTGGGTAACATCCCCAATGGGAGGGTGACAAGTTGGCTATGGCTAGTGTTAGTGGGACATGTGTATACACATATTAATGAGATAATAAATATAATGTAGCTTACTATAGCCAGAAATATTATCATACCTATTTTATAAAGGGCCATGTTTCTCTCTTTTTTTTTATTTGAGATAGAAATGTATGCTGACATTGTAAAAATTCTTTACATGCCTTTCAAATTTACATAAACTATTTTTTGTTACTATTTTATCTAAACCATTATTTTATAAATATTCCATCAATTTTTAATCCTTTTCTGAAATTACTTTCCATCATTTAAACAATATAGCATGATTTATTTAAATATTCCATATAATGTCAAACCTGTTTAATTTTAAAATTTAATGAATTATATTTGTTAATATATATTTTGAAAATGTTATGTAATCCTAAGTGACACCCTACTGGTTTTTTAATATCACACCCTACTTATGCCTTTGGTTGTTTGAAGATTATCTCATTCCAGGTCTGAGCAAGAGGAAATGATATCATAGAGGTAGATCCAACTATTGAACCAGAGACATAGTGATTCATGTGCATAGGGTCTCATGGTGTTCTCTACTTTTTGGTACTTGAGTTATAGTACTTTGGGACTAAATTTCTTGTTAACATCATGTACATTTCTCCCATTGGAGCTTTCTTTATATTGATTATTGTCTTATTTCTTTTTCTTTCACAATTTTTTGTGGAAAATTTATTCCCACTTACATGTTGTACGATGCCAAGAGCTAGTCACCAATACATGGGGATTGGTAATTCACTCTAGGATATGATAGGGTTGGCTAAGTTATCAGGTTTCTAGGGTACCTGAGTTGGTTAGTGACAAAGTGGTATCCAAGGAGGATATTGAAATTTTTTCATGAATTCAGTATGCATTTTTGAAATACTTTTTGGAATTAGGAGGTAGATTCAATTGAGTTCCTAGCCATCTCTCTTTGTAATTAACAATAAGTTGCCTTAGGTGATTATTGAAAGTCATCTTGTGGTTTAGTTCTATTCTATTCTCTATTATTATTTGGATAGAGTGGAATCTAAATCACATTGTTATATATAATATAAATAATTTTCTCGTGTTTCTTAGTTATACTGGTTTTCTAAAAGAATTTTTATTGTATGTTAATTTTTTGTATAATAATTCCTCAAGACTATCAAATCAGATCCATGAGGAAGTTATTGTTGAATTGTAGTGACAAAATCCTCCAGTTGACCCAAATCTATTTGAGGTGATTGTGCAGACTGTCCATGCTCTGGGATAGAAACCACCTCTAGATCCCATTTATTCTCTAGTTGTGGATATTTTGGGGGATGTTCTGAAAAATCATTATCAAACGTTTCTTCCGAATGATCAATCAGTTTTCAAAGTCTTTACTGATCCTAAACATGTTGTGGTATAGTTGGGAAAGGTAGAATGTATGTTTGATTTCTTGGAGACACCAAATATAATCAAGGTAAACGGTGACCCCTTTGTTCTAAAAAGAGTTTTTCATGCTTTATTAGGATGATAGAATTGTGATTGAGTATTCAAATTGCTTTACTAAGCTGGTTCAGTTTGCAGCAAAGATTGTATCTAATGACCTAGCTAAAAAGTCAAGGTTATCAAGAGTTTCTTTATCTCCAAGTGGTATTGTCAGTTCCTTTGAGGGAAACTGTAAGAGTTATGATTCACATGTATTTTGTAATTGAAGTGTCATTCTAGACCTCCAATAGTGCTAGGAGAAAGCCTTTTGATGTGATATCAATGTAGAAGGCTAGGGAATTCAAAGAGGGTTTGCATTGAGGAACCCAAGAAATGTGTCTCCTTTAGATGTTCAGGGAACCTAAAAATATTCTGCCGTAACTTTTATACTCTTTAAAGGGGGAAAAGATCATCAGCACCTCCTAAAATAGTGGGGTAATTAGATGATTCACGTATAAAAGGGTTACAACCATAAGCATCTGGAATGAAGCTACTTAACATAGTGAAAGAGCCTCCAGAGGAAGAAAATAAGGGTCTAGTGACTGTGAGGGGTATCATTACTATAGATTTATTATTAGTGACTTATCTATTTGAGTTCGGTGCATCTCGTTAACTTATTTCAAACAATATTGTGAATCTTCTTAATCTACTAATGGATTTTTTATCATGTGAAATGGATTTTACTACACCCCTTGGTATAAAAAGAGAGTGGATCTCTATAGTCCTACTTGTGTCTTCCCTCAATCAGAAGTCGATCTAGCTTGGAGTTTTATTTTCCTAGAATTCAAACCTCTAGAATTCAAAGTTAGGATATATTGGATTGTTCCCAATAAATATAAGATTTATTTATACCTTCATCGGATATACCATACTACACCTAGCGGTGTGTCTCTTATCATTCAAGGAGAATGGGACCCAATGTTTAGTAGATCTGAACCTTCATATCCAAAGTTGGGGGATGTAATATAACAGTTTTCTTTTGATCTAGAAAAGGACTCAATGAGTGGAGATCTCCCTCTAGTCATCATTATGTATCCGGACATTTTTTCTTCAAATTTATCTAGTATTCTACTAGTAAGGGAGGTTATGTTTTCTATTGAATTAATGCCAGGTACTCAACAAATTTCAATTCCTTCTTATGCATGGAACCTTTTGGACTAAATAGATGAAGTACTAGTTGAATTATTTACTTCAGAAATGTGTTAAATTCTTGAGTGTGTCACCTTGGGTGGTTCTAGTTCTCTACTCCAAGAAAGTTGATGGTTCTATTCTCTTCTATGTTGATTATTGAAATATCAATACAGTTATAGTCAAGAAAAAGTATATGTTTCCATATATTGATGATATTTTTAATCAGTTCAAAAGAGGGAAGTGGTATTCAAATAAAAACCTTCCATCTAGTTAAAATCATTTGAGGTTAAAAGAATTTAACATTTTGAAAACCACCTTTAATAGTAGGTACAGTCATTTTGAGTACATTTTTATTCCCTTGGTCTATCTAATTCTCCTATAGTTTTCATGGATTTGATAAAAAAGTTCTTCCAGGAGTATTTGGATACCTTTATGGTAGTCTTCATGGTATACATAATTTTCTACTCTAAATACAAGGAGGATCATGTGCATTATTTTACAATAGTTCTGAGTCGCTGAGAAATCACTAACTCTCTCAAAAGCATTGAAAGTGTGATTTCTGGATTTGTGAAGTCAATTTCTTGGGACACATGGTGTCTAAATATGGTATATTAATTAATCCTGAGAAATTTTAAGATTTTATGACATGGGAGAAACAACGAAATGTCTTCAAGATTATGAGGATATATTTCTTAGTCAGATATTATCATCGGTTTGTGAAGTAATTCTCATATCTAACTTCTATGATGATGACTCTAACTCTAAAGAGGGTGAAGTTTTCTGGGAATGATAAATGTTAAGATTATTTTGTCAAGAAAAAAATTATTTTGACTACTATATTGGTGTTAACTCTAAAAGATGCAAAGCAAGGCTATGTTGTCGATTGTGATACATCTATTTCAGGCTTTGGTTATCTTCTATAAAAGTTAATCATTTTGTATCTCATAGATCTTGTCAGCTTATTCCACATAAGAATAAATACCATACCCATGACCAAAATCATATAGCTACGATGTATGCACTTTAGACTTTCCAAACCTACATTTTTTAACAAATTTTACTATGTATTCAAACCACAAAACATTGTGTTATATATTCTCACAAAAATATTTGAATCTTCATCAGAGTAATTGGGTGTGATACCTGCAACCCTTCTATTTTGACGTCAACATTACCTCGAGGAAAGGTAATTTCATTTTTTATGGATTAAGAAACAAAATTAACACCATGGTTGTAAAAGAATCCTGATAATTTTGATATTTGAAGGATTTTTTTGCATAGTTTCATATTGGAGTTTACGAGAAAGGGGGTGAAGTTTCTTTATCCAGCGTTCAGTTGACACCCACACTTTACAAGATGATTCATTGAGACCAATATCTTGATGGTGAATTTTATATAATTTGAGACTCTTTTTGTGGGGAGAAAGTTTCCATGTACTTTATCTCTATAGAAGGTGTTCTATGGTATCGATATTACTTTGTTGTTCTTATAGCAGTAAGGAAGGCTATAATGGGAGATTTTCATAATTCCCAATGGGTTCTGCACCCAAGATCCACTAAGATATTCTTTAAAATTGGACTGTAGTTCTAGTGGCCAGGTATGAAATGGGTCATTGTTTATTTTTCTCACGTTACTATATGTGCCAGCAGGTGTAGGCTATGCATCAGAATAATGTGGTATGGGTTATGATCTACAGGATTACCCAGTCAGCTCACTTCATACCATTTCATGATATATCCAAAGTGGAGGAGTTGTAAAATCTCTATGTGAAGGAGATTATTCATTTTCATGGAGTTCCATTGGATATAGTCTCTAAGAGGGATCCTCATTTTACTTATTTCTTTTAGGGAGGACTCTAGGAGGCATGGGGATATTAGATCTATTTAAGTACTGAATATATCCATAGTCATATGGCTAGATTGAGAGATATATAAAGATTCTTGAGGATATACTCTATGGTAATCTTCTTGACTTCAGTGGGGCTTGGGATGATCATTTGGGGTGGGTTTATTTTTCTTATAAAAATAGTTACGAGTCCGTAATCATAATTTCACCATTTGAAGCCTTTTTTGGATAGCCATGTAAATCTCTTTTGGTTTCTTTGGAAATTGGGGAATGTTCCTTGGTTGTACAATGTTTGCCTAATGTGATGATAGAAGAGATTTAATTAAAGAATCAGATAATGTTGATAGTTCATAACAAATATTAGTCTTATGTTGATCGATGTTGAAGACCTTTTGAGTTTTCAACTGGTGAGCAGGTGTTCTTGAAAGGTTCACCTCGGTTGGGTCATCAACATATTGGGAGGCATGGGAATATTACTCCTAATTTTTAGGGACCTTTTATGGTTATTTATTAGGTGGGGGAAGTTTAAATCTCTTTATTACATCTTCCACAGATGATGTAGATACATAACGTATTCCATGTATCGCATTTGAGAAAGTATTTATCTAATCAATCTCATGTTTTGAGCAAGAGGGATCTTGAGATTCAACTAGATTTATATATGACTGAGCGGCCAATCAGGATAGTTGATGATGAGTCCAAGTTACATTGTGGGAGGATGATACCATTAGTTTGTGTACTATGATAGCACTATTCTCATAATCTTAAGACATGGGAATGGGAGGCACTGATGAGAGAGTAGTGGCCACATCTCATTGACCCAGAGGTTTATTAAAAATATTTTTTATGGAAAAAAGTTCTTATTTTGGGGAGGTTGTAAAATCATTTTACCGATATGATAGTTAAATCTTTAATCATTGTCATGGTTTTCTCTTTCGCTAAATAGGTATGTTATAGATTTAATTGGTAGGATACCAATAATGGGGATATTAGGGGTTTTTTGACTCCCAACTTTAACTATCATTTTCTTTAAGATGTCGAAGTGTTCTACACCAAGTCACAAGAATAAATGTCATGTAATGGTTTAATGTACAATTCTTGAATGACTCCACGTTCTGATTAGTACACATTGTGATATGACCACAGACATTGTGAATGATTTAATGGTCATTTTTTAATTGAGAGAATCGGTTTTTTAGTCAACTTGATAAATTTTTAAGTGTTTCCGGAAATTAACTATTTAAGGATGTGTATTGGTATTTAACCTCATGTAATACCCATATTTTGGTTTTCAAATAGGCAGTTCATCTAATATCATTTCATTCCTCCATTCTAGTTTCAACCCCCTCAACTTATTTTTTTTATCAGGTGTTCTTTAATCCATATAACTCTTATGGATCATTTTTTTCGGTGTTCGATCGTCATTTCATTTGTGGTGGGATTTTTTGGTTTTCAATATCCCTTTTTCTTCATCTATCTCTCTCTCTCCTCTTATGGGATTTTAAAAGATCATATTTTTATTGATGTATCTATGCTATGTGGTGTTGTATCTTGTTTCTAGGTTGTGTTTTAAGGTATTCTCTACCATCACTCTCATTGATGGGAGATGTTATGAGTGTTTTTTTCAGGAAAAAGGTTGGTCATTCCATCATGATTTTTCAAATTTATTATCCTTACGTTGCTTGACTTATTTCAACTATTGAGTTAAAATAAATTTCTCAAACATTATTTCAATTAAATCCATAAAACCCAATTCAATTGAATTGGGAGATTTTAAATGGTTTTGGCATTAATATTGGAAAGACCCCCAGTTCCATTGAATTGGGGTGTGTTTTTGGAAATTGGATGATTTAAATTATTCAATTTAAATTTAAATTTTATGGGAATGTTTTCAATTAAATTATTGAATTCAATAATGAAAATGAATTTTGGAATTTATGGAATTTGTTTTGAATATATTTAAAACATGTGAAAATATATTAATAAATTTCCATAGAAACCTGGTATTTTTATCTTCGCAAAGAGGAATTTTTTATTAAAACCCGTTTTGATTTTAAATGGAATATTGGAATTTTGTAATGGTATAATGTGATTTAATTTTTTTTTAATATGTCTTGAAATAAATTTTCAATCATTGATTGTGTAAGAGTGAATGAATGACAAAGGTTGTTGAAGAATTATTTGGACACACTCTACGTTATTAGAATGTACTATATCATACATAGAACGGGTCAGATCTCCTATTAAAGGATAAAAAGTCAACTCTACCATGTTCCATATGTATGTGTGTATACACATATTATTTAGATCACATAGAGTGTATAGAATCCTATATCGTTAAATACAATCAAACCTATTTTCTTTATGAACATGTTTCTTGATTGTTTTATATTTGAGACATAAATGTATTCCAATGTTGTAAAAATACATTACATTCCTTAAGAATATATATAAACTATTTTATGTAACTATTTTATCTAAGACATTTTTTTAGAAATATTTCATCATTTGTAAAGCCTTTTCTTTATGAACTTTCAATCATTTGAACTCTATAGCATGCTTTGTATAAATGTGTTTTAAAATTCCAAACCTATTTACCTTTACAGATGAAATCATTCCTTTGGTTAATATATATTTGTAAACTATTATGGAATACTTGGTGAGATCGTACTGAAATTTTTAGACCATACCCTACCCGTGCCATCGGGTTTTTATAGATTATCTCTTTCCAGGTTTGTGAAAGGGGAAAGGATCTCTTAGCGGTGGATCGAGTTGCTGAACCTTAGATGTGGTGAGTTGTTTTCTTAGGGACTCAAGGTGTTTTCCTATTTATTGGTACTTGTGTTGTAGTACTTTGAGCTTCAATTCCTTATTGATGTTTTGTACATCAATCCCAGTGGAGCTTCCTTTCTTATACATATTGTCCTGTTTCTTTTTCTTCTTATATGTTTTGTGGAAAATTCATTCCCTCTTTCATATTGTACAATTCTAGGTTCTAGTAACCAAACCATGTGGATCAGGAATGACCTAAAATATATGTTAGTAATGGCCCATTTATCGGGTTACCATTGTAACCATGCTAGTTCATGACATTAATCGTATGTGATGTTCTCTCATTTCACAATGGGTGTTCTTACAAAGTTTCATCAACCACCTGTAATTCTAGTTACACTAATATAAAGACATTACATGAGGAATAAACTCCAATAAAATATTTTCCATGGAAGTAACTTCTATATATATGTCACTATTCATTTATTTAATCATATGAAACCCATTTCACAACCACTTTTTCTAACATAACCCATGTGTGTTTTTATATGTATTATATAGCATCGATCTATATTGATTTATTCTAACAAAGGTACCTTGATATCCATTTTTATAATATTTTTCAACTATAAATGTGTGATTATTCATATAAAGCCACATCCCTTCCCTATCTCGGATCACAATCGTGTGAAAAATATCAATAAAAACACTATAAATATGAGAAATTTATAATCAAATTAATACTTGTAGTGAATTATTGAACGTTAAAATGAAATGAATTTCAATAATTTTTCATTTATTAAATTCCCAAAATCAAAATTGATTTCAAAAAATAATAAACAATCAAAACTCAAAAAAATTTAACCACTGAATCACCAAAAATTAAAGTTCTTTAATCAATTTAAAAACAAATATATATTTCAAATTAAATTAAATATAAATTAAAATTAATCACTTAAACCCAATTTCAATACTATAATTATAAATAAATAATAATATAATATTTGTGAAAACGTAACTGAAATTATGGCAGTTCAAATGCCCCCACACTAAAGCTGAATTTTTCCTCTAAAAATCATTCCACAATTATAAACAATATGAAAATTCATCACAAAAATGTCTATAAATTTCTATACACAATTATGTTATTGCAAATTAATTTTCTTCCTTAATATAAACTAATTAAAATAGAATTATAAATATCTCAAAATAAATTTATTTTAGAAAAAATCATGTTTTTAGTTTTAAAATGGATTCTAAAATTTAAAATCCATGGATTGAATTAAACTATATTCATTATAATTTAAAATTTTCATTCAATTATTCTATATTTCTCTTTAAAAGATACACACAAAGCCAAATAATTATGCATAATTTGAAACTCTTTAAAAATAATTAATTATCACCTCTATTTATTAAGGAATAAGTATTCTCATATAATAAATAGTATCTCATCATAAATCAGACAATGTAATCAAACAATTTAATAGGATCAAAATGTTCAACCATAGAATATAAGTTTACTTTTAACTTACATGACCATATATTTTAAAAGTTAATGCAATGAATTTATACCAAATTTAATTATAATGGAATTTATAATACCCAAATATGAACACAGAAATAATTTTCCAAAAAAAAATATTAAGGATATCCTAATATTAAAAAAATACAATGTTGATTATTTATTTTATTAAGGAAAAAATATATTACAATATTTTTATAGTATATTATTAAAATGATTGTGAAAAAATCACATAAAAATAATTTTTAAAATAAATGAGTAAATGAGATGTATACTTCATGAAAATTTGTTTTTCATAGATATAGTCTATTCATTAACTCTTAATTTAAAAATTACATCCATTTTTTATCCTATGTTTGATAGTTTCATTTATCTCACAAATTATACAAATTATTTTACAATTTCAAAAAATAATGTCTATATAATGGGTCAAAAAATTTATATAAAACAGATTCACAAATTTTAGTGATACCCTATAAATTATTAGGTTTCAAAATCCATAAAAAATCATGTTTACAATATATTTCTAGTAAAATATTAAGAGAAAAACATAAAGTTGTTTTCAAAATACAGTTTTCATTAAATTTTTTAAATTTAACAAATAGAATACAATATATATGACAAAAAATTCATAATTCTATCAGATTTTTATTATTATTTAAACTGAAAAGTTTACGAATAAAATAAGATAAAATAAAACATTATCCAATAATCACCCTTGTAAAAAACTAATAATTAATGAAATTATAAAATAATTAGACCACCAATGGTTTATAGTGGAAAAAAATATATTTTGGTAGTTTTAAAGTAAAAAAATATTTGAATTTGTCTCTTATAAGGTTGATTCCACAAAATTTTTATTTTATTTTTTTGAGTTTTTTTTTATATTTGGAGAAAATAAACATCCTCATTTGATTATCTCACTACTACTATTTATTTAATACATAAAAATTCAAGAAAACCATTTTTAATAAGAAATGAAAATGAAAGAAAAACTAAAAAAATAAATTAATATATTCACTAAATAAAACCACTAAAGGGTGTTGTTTTTTTAACTAACATTTTTTATAGTCTTTAGTTTATCCCCCAATATAATGTGAGGGATTGTTTTTCTATATAACATCAAAATTCATGTAATTTTAGTAAGTATCCACACACACTAAATCCTAATATTCACATAAATTACCTATTCTTTGAGGTCCTTATTAAAAAATTATAATCTTCACCCAACCTCCTCATATTATTCCTTTACATTTTTGTGGTACATGTTATGTGAAAAAAGGTTGAGGGGCCTGAGACACAAAATAATATGCACTTTTAAAGTGAAATATTAGGAACACAAGTAATTTTTTTTCTTTATGTACTTATTTTACAAGATATAAAATTTGTGAATGAATCTCTACAATATCCACCTCACAGAAATATACTTTTTTAATCTTGTTTTAAATCTTAAGGATAACCTTTCATTACTCTCTAATATATCAAAATATTTCCTCATATAGTTCCATAATGGGTGTTAAAACTTCCTCTTATAAAATTACCACCTCTTCTTCATTAACATGTTATTCTTTATCATCAATGATCCCCAATAATTATACTGAGTATACAAAATCTATAATAAAAGTTATGTTTTTTTAGTTCAAATTCAGAAAAATAATGAATTTGAACCAAGGGATGAGTAAAATCAATATTTACCTCATGTTTAATAAAAATTATCAATGAAATCTCCATGAAATATTGTGTTAGTGGGGCATAGTAACAAATCCACCCTATTTTATATATAACATATTTCCTTTCTTGAATCGTATTCATCCTCCAAAACAATTAAACTATTTATCCAGTCAATAAGATATACAGAGGAAGTGTTAGTTCAAAATTGAGCTCTAGAAAAATAAAATGAAAATTAATGCACAGAATAACTAACATATAGATTTTTTCCAACTATATTTTCTTATTATTTTTTAATAGATTCTAGAACTATTCTATAATTGATAATTAGAAATAAAAATTTTATAAACAAATATTTTAAAAGAATAATATATTTCGTAGCTTATAGGACACACAAAATAATGCATTAAAATAATTGGGATGTACTGAAAAAATCTTATTTGAATATAATGATTATGTTACATCCCTAACTCGGGTGCCAAAAAAATTGTTCCTCAGCTAGTTTTTCACATGACCTCAATTGTGCCTCCCCATATGCCAAATTTTGTCGAGTATCAATGATAGAATCGATTAGTCATGTGTGGAGACTATACCCCCTGGGTCAGACTAAGACACAATAATAAACATATAAAACTGGTGAGATATCATGAACTAATCAAGGAATAAGAAAAAAACATTTTTCCAACTGGGTAAAAACAACAACCAACAGTAAATATTCCATGTCATGCTACAATTCAAAGTGAACAAAACCCCAAATAAGGCCAACAGTTGAAATCCCAAAATGGTCTGGACTCCAAGTCTGAAACCTTAGTCATGCACGTATCATATCTGACTCAACACCTTAGAATTGGTCTATTTCCCTTATACTGACCTCCAAGAATGAAATCTTCTTCGGTACCCAATGAAGGCCAAATAAGAGTGTGAGTAAAACTCAGTAGGCTACCACAAACAATGTTTAAAAATATCCAATCTAACATATAGTGTATGGAAGAGTCAATAAATAACAGTTAATGAAAAGATAATTTGGGGTCCGTTAGTTAACAATCTCTACTTAGTTATTACTAATCACATGCTAATTCATTACTTCTCTTTAATTACTAGATCATCATCAACCATGAAGTACATAAGTTAGGCATTCCCATCATTCACACAAGGTTAATGAAATTTTTCATTTTTCGTAAGGGAATAAGTAAGTCCCTAACTAAATAGGGATAACATATCACAACATCACAATATACTCACCTTGAAGCCTCAGTCTGGGTGGAAAGAAACTATTAGTGGAATAGAGCTTTGTCCCCTTCCCTAACTCGTACATTGTGTGAGGAGTTATAGCATCAGTCCAAATCGACTCGTGGGAGGAGATTTAGTCATTTACCCCACACATCAATCCATGTACGCAACCGTATCCATCCATTTAACAAAAAAACCATTTCACAACCAAACACAACCAATATATATGACAATCATACCATAACAGAACAAAAATAAACAATATTAATGGAAATAATAATTTAAAACAGTCAACATGGAAATTAATATTATGACATAACCCATTAATACATTTTATATTTACATTTCAAAGCCTGTTTGACCCACTTCCCATTCTAATACCTTAACCCATTAAGTATGTTCATAGTTTTCCACCCTTAAAAAAATTTAACTAATACAATTTATTAACCCAATAATTTGTAAATCATTTCACCAGTATTTCCCACTTATGAATTTCAAGTAAAATTCTAAAATCACTTAGCACAATCACATTATCCCATTAAACCCATTAGGGGTGACTCGTTATTCCCATGTATTTACCCGTTCTGCATGGTCATCAATTCACTTATCAAAACCATTATCATGTTCTTTAATTCACAAGAAACTTCCAATTTAACATGTTCATCATTTAATATGTACAAACTCTTTTGAGAAACCCCACATGATTCATAACCATTTTTAACACAATCTCCATTAACCTAATTAACCCATTACTATGTCTTTCCAAACTACCCCTATGACATTACCAACCTAGTCATAACAAATAACATTCCATTTCCAATCGAATTAAACATATTAGCATCTTCAATAAGGACTATACATTATCACATGTTAATTCCACACATAACCCTACCAATTTATAGGTCTAATATGGTCAGCACACCCCATGGGTGACCATAAAATGTTTGATTCATCCTCGACCAACCCATGGTGATCATGAGGGGTTCTAGTAATCATGTACACACCCAAATTACCAAATCATACTCAAGGTAACAAATATACAAAAAGGGAAGGGAAACATTTCAACACACAAGCATAAATCCATAACAAAATTATGGGATATAACATGTTGACCACTTAACTTGAATCTCATGATGAAAGAACTCTTAGACGTAGCCTTAAATCCTAATCCAAAACTCATATTAAGATACAACCTAATACCCACCAGAAAAGAGGTTTTAGGAGCTTCAGAAGAAGATGATAGGAATTTAAAACTCTAATCTAGAAAAGAGAAGAAAGAGGAATATTAGACTAACACAGATATTTGATTTGAACCAACGATATCCAAAACAGCCTAGAAACAATAGACACAAATCCTTTGAAACTCTTGGAGGTATTAGTTCATCACTAGGGTTGATAGGGGAAGAATTTACCAAAATACTGAGTAGGAGTTTAAAATCCTATGATGGAATCTTTCTAAATTTCTCAACATTACTGGGTTACATAGTATACCTACACAATTTTCCAAACCGTGCACAAACCATGGGAGATATATTATCCCAAAATTCACCCCTTTAAACAGTTTATTAGGAAATCCACTATGTGAAAGCCTCTGTCTAAGGCTATATGGTTACTTAGGATCCTCTACTTATTTTTCACTAACCATACACACCCCATGAAACACTCCCATGAACACTTTTTACTCCTTTTTCAAGACCAACCCCTCAGAACACCCTTTAGACAACCCATGAACTTTGGGAAACACTTATTTGACAAAAATAATGGACTTAAACTAAAACGTAAACAAAAACAAACCTTAGGAATAAATTATGGATCTTATAGGTTATAACATATTCATTTAAATATCATGTATAAATATGAGTAATACCATTATGAAATATATATATATATATATTTCTCAATACAAATATATTTATTAATGGTCCATAAATATATACTCAATTTTTAATTAAGTCATTTTTTCTTCAAAAATGGTTGTAATTTATTTATATGGTAAAAATTTATAATTAATTTATGTAACATTTAGAATTTTATTTTATCAAAGTGATTTAATATTTAAAATAATCATATAAAAACTTTATTATGGAGGAATTTTTTGATCTTCTTGAAAATATTATTTTTCAACGAATAGTGAAAAAATACAAATTTTACATAAAACTACCTTTTCTATTTAAGTATTTAAAATTTCCCAATTTTTTTTAAGATAATTTTTAAATTTAATTAAAATATTTTTATTGACCATAATATAATTAAATTCATTACCATAAAAGTTATTCATATTTTTTTATAGAAAAATTTTTATTCTTTAAAAATCATTTTTCTGGAAAATCGTTTCGTCAGGTTTTATAGGTTTGATATTTAAATTTATTTCTTCCTATTATAGAGAAAAAATTTGGAAAAATGGATTTATATTTTTAATAATCATTTTCAAATTGGTTAAATATTTCATCTTTATTTTTGTCATTATGAATAGTAATCATGGTTAATATTTCTCACCTTGGTAAGGGGTTTCTTAACTCAATTCACATTTTTGGTTATTTATTTTACATCATCAACTATTCTCATCCATGATTATTTATGAAATTAACCCTTATTATATTATTTTTTTACTTTCATGTTTATTTTTTTACAATCATTATATATAATTACGTAATTTATTAATTTTATCTTCAATAATATGATATTTATAAGGATTTTTCATCTCAATAATGTTTCATCGAGACATGTCTTGTATTGTGAATATACTTCATATTATAATATGTTTTTGTAGAATATTGGGATATTATATAATTAATTTTTTCATTTTATTATTTAATGTTTTTTATGTAACATATTTCATTTTATATTGATTTAAATGTCATAAAAGATTCAAGGGTTTCCAGAGTTTCAATTTCTATTCTCTAACACATAGTTTATGTTTTGAAACATGATATACTATATATGGTGTACTTAAAACTCCATTACTGTGATTCCACATATTAATTCATTTAAAATATTTTTTTATAGAATCATGTAAATTTCTATTATTCAGTGGCATGTTTATTCAAGCATTACCCAAAAATCAAGGGTTTTTTCCTCAAACATTCATCTTTGAGAAGTGTTTTATTTATACCCATATATTTATTTATATGGTGTATATAGTGTCTATTAAAATATAATATCATAAATAGATTTATATTTAGGTTTTTATATGTTCTTTCTTTCATAGGTTTTTGGTTTTAAAAGGTTGTAAGTTTTTTTCTTTAACAAACTGTTTCTTTAATGGTTCTAAAAGAAATAAACCAAATAATTCATCTTAGTTATTTAAATTATTCCAATTTTATTTTGTTTAAAATAAAAATATTTCTTAAAGTAATTTTCCATTATCTTTGTAATTATATTAAAAAAATTGAAAAGTAATTTTTTAATGGGTTTTGCAAGGGTAATATTTCACTCTATTTATAAAAGTTTGAAGAGAATATTTATTCATAGAATTTATAATATGAACATAGTTTTATCACCATTATAACTATTCTTGGTTTTTAATATTACATTATGAGTATATATGGTTATTTTCAAAGAAGAAGATTATCTCAATATTTTTTTAATTATTATTTTCTAAAGGTACTCAAATAAAATTATATTTTCCAATGTTTTCCAAGAAAAATTTTAAATGTAATTTTAAAGGTATTTTCATCTATGCCAAAATAATTTAATGATTCTTATGATTTACTAGACATATGATCTTATGATACCATTAACATACATTCTTTGAGCGTTTTAGGAATATTCATTAATGATATTGTTAAAAAATCCATATATTTTCATGGGTTAATCAAGATATGACAATTTTGATCAAATGAATGCATCCATGGGGTTTATTTCATGATATGGAACTTAGAAATGATTTATAAAAGAGGTATTAGAGAATTAAACCATATCCTCAAGGTACATTTTATGATATGTTATGGGTGGTTCCATTATATACCTCTAATTAATTGGATAATGACATGGAGTTAACAAGTTAAAAATTACTCAAAATAAATAATTGAGTTAATTGATTGTAAGTTACTCCTAAGATATAATTGAATTTACCATATATAGATTACTCATAAGGGATATGGGTGTCATCCAACTAGGTTATTCCTCTATTGATGTTCAAATTTACAATATATAAATAAATATTTCCAATTCTTATTATGAGTTATAACAAATCATTTTCTCAATTATTTTTTTACATGGCTCATGATTATTGACTTATATAACTATTATCATATGTTGAATATTTATTCCACTTATCATGATTTATTATTCAATATTTCATGGGTATGAATTCTATTGTGGTATGTTGAAGGACTTTTACTCTTTCATCATACACTTACACTCATATTATACTCACTGGTGACATTTAGTTATTAATGATTATTTTTAGTCTTACTGAACATTTTATATTTCCCTTCTTATGTTTTATTTTTTCCCAAGTTATGATGAATGATAATAAATGAATAATTTCTATAATGGTTTCATGTCTGATGAAATTTATAGGTGACATTGAAGAATTATTATTAAATATAAAAATATGGGTATAGTATATAAAAAATTCACTTGAAGACATGGGTAATGTTATGTTAGAGTTTGTCTAAAATCTCAATAACTATAAAACTAAAAGGTCCTTGGGAATGTAAGAAATCCATTATTATTGTTTGATACTGTATGTTTTAGATGGATCAAATTGGGTCAAATTTATCGATATAAAATAAAAAATATAAATATTATCTTTTTATCAATGGATCTATGTGTGAAGGTTTGGGTACATTAAAAATGGTATCAGATAAGTGTATAGATAACATCAGATATTTAGATGATTTTATGTTATATTAACTAATTATTTATAGATACCATCATGGTTTTTTAAGTTTAAGTAAAAAATAATTTCAAAGAAATTGATACCCTTTGTGGTTTTGATTAATTATATTTTAATGTGATTAATCATAATTTTGGAGACATTTCATTGGGTTAAAGTTTATGTGACCCTTAAATTTTTTATAAATGATTATTTCAGAATAATGATATTACATTTTTGGGCATGTGAACAAAAATTTATAAGAAAACTTTTATGTTAAAGCGCTATATAATTTTTAGGTTATTGATGATAATTTTGATATAAGGTTATCTATTTATGAAATAATATAAGTTTATCCTTGGGATTTATTATGAAAATATTTTAGTTAAATGTATTATTTCTTCATATGGAGGTTTATTCATTTTTAGTATTATCAAACCTTTTACAAACAATTATAAATTTGGTATAAACATAATAATTATATTTTTATCCTTATCTTGGTCCTATGATATATTTATATTCTACACTTTAGGAATAAGGAAGATTCATCACGGATAGTCATCACATCGAATATAGGATGGGAGAGATGGTGTAACTTATTAAAACATATAACCAAAACATGAAATTTTGTTAATGTATTTTAAGAAAACACATTAAGTATATTTTCTATTGTTATTAGTATGAATGATAAATTAATCCTCAGTAGATTAAGAATTTACCATTTTTAAAATCATTTCTGATGAATTAATTTTCATTTTTTCATGTCATTGGTTTAAGGTTCAATAGTCATTCACTTTTTTTGGACAATTAAAATTTTTTTGATCAATGTTCTCTATCACTATTCATCATTAGTGAGACATTACTTTTCTCCTCCATAACCATATTTACATTTCTGGCTAATTTTCAACTATTTTAAAACCATCTGTTGTCTAATTCTATATTATGTTTTTATTTCCTTTTCCTTATTTTCAAAAGGATATTTTATTAAAACATTTTAGGAGATGGGTATTAAAAAAAATTTCAAATATGAATGCATTTAATTATCATGGATGATATTAAATTGTGAAGATTAATTTTATTTGTGAAGGGGGATTGTAACACCCCAATATTTTAAAATAAAACTATGTCTGATAACATACAGGACACCCAAAATCTAGTTTTAACAAAATTATGATTTATTATAAAACTATTATTGTTTAAATATAACTGTTAAAGCATTTCCATTCAATTTATAAGCTTTTATAAAAGAATACACATTATGTAATATATATATATATATATCCTACTTAATAAAAATATGTTCATTAATATATATTAGGTTTTTAGGGGTTTAATTACATTAACCAGATGCACACCACACACACAGGAAGGAATGACATGCCACATCTCCCAAAATATATTTATTAATGCTTAGTAGATAAGAACTCAATTTTTAGTGAAGTAGTTCTAGGCATAAAAAAAATTCATTAAAATTGTATTATATTACTATTTGTGATATAATATTATATTTAATTACAATAAATTTGGGAAATTTAATTACATAAAAGGATTATAATTTTTTAAATTATATTATTAAAAATATCATTGGGTGAAATTTTTTGATTTTTCTAGAAATATTTATTTTATTAAATTTTGGAAAAAAAAACTTAAAAAAATTATATTTTCCATTAAATTATTAACAAAGTAGCATTTTATTTTTTATTTTTTAAAATTGAAATTATTTTTTATTAAAAATTCTCTAAAAATTTTTATTGGAAAAAAAATTGTGTTTACTTTTTATATAAGAACATTTTTATACTTAAAAATGAATTTGTCTGGAAAACAATTTATCATCATATTTTGTGTGTTTATTTTTTAAAAAAAATAATTCCACTTATAGGCTTCTAAATAGATAAAAGGGATTATATATATATAATCATTATGTCCTGTTTTTTAAATTATTTAACATTATTTTTTGTCATTATTAATGGTAGCCAGGGTAAATTTTTGTCACTTTGGTAAAAAGTTTATTAACTCAAAATTCATTCATTGGGTAATACATATATATCATATTCTATGTTATGGAATGATAATGTGTGAAATGAACCTTAATTTCATTATGTTTTATTTGAATTTTTTTTGGATTTATAATTATTACACATAATCACTTCATTGATTAATTATAACTTCATTAATATGGTCATTTTAAGGATTATTCCTCTCAATAATATTACTTTAAGACATGTCTTTTATTATGATACAACTTTATTTAAAAAATTTATATTATTATTGTTGAGATATTACATCATGAATAACCGATTGATATATATATAATTAATATTCCTTAAATGTTATCTCCCTCATTAGATTATGATTCTAATGTTATACAATTTTAATCGATTTTCATGACCTCAATTTTAAATTTTTGAGACATAATTCATTTTATGCACCATATTTTATTTTATATGGTACAGTTAATTCCCAAATATTTTTTTCACATATTATTCCTTTTAAATTATTTTAAAAATAGAATCAGGTTATGTTCCATCATTTTGAGACTTTTTGATTCAATCATTTCCAAAATATCAAAGGTTTTACATATTAAACATCCTATATTGAGATCAGTTTTAATTGATGCAGCAATATTAGTTTATATGATGTATTTACTGACTCGTGATATATAATATAATTACTTTTTCATTAATCATGTTATTTTTATGCTCCTTATTTTTTATTTCTTTCTGATGGTTTTTAGACTTTAAAGTTTATAAATGGTTTTTATTTAAAAACAACTCATTAAAAGTTTCAAATAATTTTAAACAAAAATATCCTCTATGTGTTCTTTCTTACATAAATAATTTTACTCTATAAACAAAAAAATAAATATTTTATAAAGATATTTCCCATGGTATTTTGAAATCAATTAAAATTTTTCTGCAATTAAAATTTATAATTATTTTCACATCGTTTACTTTTGACTCTATTTAAAAAATTATAAAAACAATGTTTTATTCTTAAAATTTATAACCTGGATGAATTTTATCACCATAAAAAATTATTATTTTTATTGAAAACTACTATACATGTATTCATTAATATTTTCAAGAATAATCATTTTAAAAAAATTCTAGAATTGTTTTAATGGTGCCGAAAGAAAGGGTTATTCTCCCTTTTTTTCCAAGAAAAATTCTAAATATAATATTAAAGGTATTTTCATCAATTTTAACGTCAATTAATTATTATTATAAATTACTGGGTGTATTTTCTAATGATACCATTCACTCTCTTTCTCTAAAAGTTTTATGGTGATCTTTTAAAGTGATTGTTTGGAAAAAAATTTATTTTCATGTTTAAACCATGCTATGAAATTATCAATGAAATTTTGGAATATATGTGTATAATTTCATAATATAGTATATTGAAATTATTAGTGAAATTATAATTAGAGACTGAATACAAATAAATATATTATTTTTTTGATATTTCATAGGTGGATCTCTTATATCCCTCTAATTCAATGGGAAATGGGATGCAGTTAACTGGATGGAAGTTACTTCTATGATACTATGGAGTTCAATAATTTTATGTTAATCCAAGGAGGTAATAGAATATACAAGTTATAGGTTACTCATAAGAGATAGAGAAATAATTTTCTTATGTGACTCCATGATTAATGTTTCATTTTCCCTAATACCATCATATTTTTTCAATTATTTTTATGAGTTATAATAGATTCTCTAATCAAGGATTATATTTCCATAGATAACAATTATTGACTTATATATATCTTTCCTTATGTTATGTCTTTAGAGGAGGCCTTATGATATTTAATCTAGGTTTTGATCAGTGTGAATTCTTTGATGGTATGTACTTTCACTTCTACTATGTTATCATACAATTTTCTCATTCTACGAAAATAGATGATATTCAATTAATAATTCTTATGTTTACACTAGTCGAGAATTTGAGCTCACCCATCTTAGGTTTTATATTTCCCAAATTTATGATGAATTATTTTAAATGAATTATGTATATGAAAGTTTAATGACACCATAATTTTATGGAATTTATTAAATAATTTTTTTAAATAAGAAAACATTTCTATAATAGAAAAAATGATAAATTTAGTACATGGGTAAACTTATATAAGAGGTTGTGAAAAATAAATAAAACTTTAAACTAAAATTTTTTTCTGTATGTAAGTGATATAATATTTTTATTTTATTTTGTATGTTTTGAATGGATAAAATCAGGTCACATTTATCGATATCAAAGAAAGAAATGTAAATATTATGTTTTCAGTACCGAATATGGGAGTGAGGGCTTGTAGCTGTTACAAAAAACATATATAGGTCCTCTTCAAAACCATTTATCAAAATTATATCTTTCTATTTGGATAATATATGATACATTGGTATTCAATATTTATCTTAGTGATAATCATATAGGTTATTAACATTCTAAAAATCAACCTAATACTCATGAAAATATCTTTGATCCCTTTAGATTACTCCAGTAAGAATATATTCCTTAAACACTTCCTTCAAAAAATCAATTGTGAAATATTATGGAGGGTTCTCGTGTTATTTTTCAACCTCCAAAAAAATATTCTTTGAATGCATGTGGAATAATCATTTGTTTTCTCTTATATTTTTTTTATTTTTTCTTGATTTTTTAGTATTAATTTTTGTGACTCTATTATCTTTGAAAATTATTGAATTTTAATTTAATAATTATTGTTTACTATAATTGTATATCCACTATAATAAATTTCTCTTTTTTCCATTTCATGTTTCTTTAATTCTCATTGAAATTATCAAAAACTTTTGAAGTGTTAATATAACTCAAAGCATGATAATTTTTCACCTAAGAGTAATCTAAAACAATTTATCCATGATATAAATCATAATATTTCACCAATTATAATTTTGTTCAATGTTTTTTTTCTCCATAATTTTTTTAGATTTTTAACGGTGAAAAATTGTTGATTCAAGTGATGTGATACCCTAAGAATGAATCCATTTGATAAGAATATGTTTTTAAAATTCCACCTCAAAAAAATTTATTTCATAAGCATGAAATATAGTGCACAACCTAGGGTAAATATCACATAAAGGTCACCATAAACATTGAATTTTGATTGACAAAATTTTATATGAACAGAAATATAATACAAAAAAAATATTAATTATAAATTTCGAAGTGAAATTCATATGTATATGAATATTGAATAATATAATTAAATACATAATAAAAATGAATGTTTATAATGAGGTTGTATAGATTTATATTGAACTTAGTATTTTATATTAACTATAAACACTGTTAAATGAAAATTATTTCTTCAAAAATATCTCTCAATGATCTGTTCCTTACCATTCCCCTTTAACCTCCATATTTTAATAGTGATTATCCCACACTAAAACCACAGTAGGAAATAAATTTCTATTTTTGATTTCATATAACCATTAACTTTGTAGAATATCAATATCATAACCAAACTCACAAAATATAATGGTTAATATAATGAAGATAAGTAAAATTGGTGAAACAAATATATTATTAATAGAGATAATGGGACTACAATACATACAAAAAAATATTACTCTAAAATCTAAACTAATATTATATATAATATAATTATAGAAATATTATTTAAAGTAAAAGAATCAGTTGTACCTCCCTTGGAATAAGAAGTGAGAATTTGTACTCCATCACCATAGAGATATTATAAGCACATAACAACATAGAGTAAGATCATATCATAAGACTACACATTCATGATAAGATGAATATTTTTTAAAGAATGAAGAAATTATGGAAGCACAATTCTTTAGAGAATAAGGAATCTAAATACCAACTGGGAATAGTTTAACTATTAACACAACCTCAAATTTAAAACTAAAAATATTAAATAATTCAAAATATTAACTAATAAGAATCTCAATCCACATAGTACCAATTCTAATGGTTCTTCCTTTTTCTATAGATTCAATTTTAGGAAATTTGTTTCTATAAACCTACTAATGAAACATCCCCATGTGGTTTTACTACCATAATAGCTAGAATTATTTTCATCTTTGATTTATTACATTTAAGAACCACTTATAAAACTCTATCTTATATTCACTCATGAAAACCATTCTTGATCTCTGGTTCCCCACCTTATGATTTTGATTTATGGGTAAAATAAAGGTTATCATGCTTCTTTGATCATTTAATGAATCCATGAATAATTATTTACTCCTATGTTTCCATGTTTCCATTTGGTTAATCTCAAATACATTGGGAATATTTTTTTAATTCTATATACTCTAAAATAGTGAAATATCCAAAGGACTAGTCTTACATTGATGTTTTCCTCTATAGGTTACTTCTGAATAAATCATTTCCCATACATTTAATTTTACCTATCCAATGCCATTACTATTTATCTTATGAAACCCATATGAATACTAAAATTTTGAACATAGCTTCAGTCATACTAGATATTAGAGGTTAACAATTAAACCAACTTTATTTAAAATACTGAAAAATAATATCATATTAATTTAGACAGTATAAAAACAATGAAAATATCATCTATCAAAATTCTGATCCTAAAATAATAAAGAATTAGAAAACATAATATTTCATCAAATAATCATTAAAAAATGTTTTCAACATATTTAATAATGAAAGTATATTTTCTATAAAATTCAATTGTTATTATAAATAATCATTAATCCCCATTTGCAACAAAAATATTATCAATATAAAATATTTAAAAAATATTGTAAAACACACTAAAAATTTGACAAATGTGTAAAAAAATGTAATCATTGAAGAACTAAGAACTAAATTTTTCACCAATTCTAAAAAACAATATATGTAAATATATATATTCCATTAAAATAAACATTCATTTAAAAACATCACAAAAACCCATTTTCAAAAAAAATGACAACAAATAAAATGAAAATATATGTATGAAATTTTAGTGCTATATTTTATTAGGGAGAGATATTATAACTAATCATGTTTGATATTTGTTTGTTTCTTGGAATATTATAAAAACATATATTTTTTACAAATACCTCAAATTAAAATTTTAATGAATTTATAAATGGATAATTATAGATTTTCCTAGGATTTTTAACATTGTGTTAATAATTTACCCACTACTACTAAATTGGTTCAATCTAAAACATGTTACATAATCCTTTACATTCCACTATTCATTTTAATTCTAGTTTCCACTATTTGATACATTTTATAATTTTTTTGTGATAAGTCATTGGTTTATTTTTCCCTATCAAAAGAAATTGTTTTTTATTTTTATACCCCTATATAAAACTCTATATCTCTAGGTTATGGTCATGTAAATAAATTAGGTTATTGGTTATGCCTTGGTCTATATAAATAAAGGTAATAGAATAGGTTCTCACATTATATGAGAAAAATGTTGGTGTAAGTAAATGGTTATCAAACCATTCATAGGGTTGTTTATAGTGAGTAACATTACTCACACAAATATAGATAAGAGAAAATAGTATAGGTAAGAACATTATAGTTGAACTAATTTAAAATATTTTTGTTCATTTATTTTATATTTTCATTACATATTTTCATTTTATTATTCATTTATAGTTATTATGCTTGATTTCAATTCCTTAGGTGTAATTTGAATCTAATTTTTACCACAATTTTTTAATATTTAAAATGTTAAATAGGGTTTATTTACCCACCCCCATCTAATATCAACAAATTATATTGGGATAAAAATTGGTACCACAGCTTATTCAATTTGGATATAGGTTCATTTTTTCATATTTTTATTCTGATAAACTTTTCCTAGACCTAACTATTTATGGAAGAGTTTTTTTGAGAAGTTGGGAATGAATATGAATGATGAATAAAATCTATAGAAGTAAATATATTTTGATTCAAATGACTATGATCCGGGACCATCTATTCTGTCGAACCAACACATGATCCAGGAACAGAAGTCAGAAATGTCGGACCAACACATGATCTTGGAATAGTCGTCAGAGTTTTCGGACTGACACATGATCTAGTAACATCTATTCTATAAAACCAACATATAATACATGAATATAAGTCAGAACAATTAGACAAACACATGATCCAGGAACTGTCGGTAGTGCATAGCCAGCCATAGGGTTTCCCCAAAGCACACTTGATTCTAGGAGGGTCTGCTCCTCCAGCCAAGTTTCAACACATCAAATTCCACTGAGTCCCATTAATAATTATCCCAAAGGTTCGTATCGTCATAGGGGTCTCAACGCAACAGACGTTGCGTCAATTGGACGTCCGGTCTGTAAGTTATTAGATTTTTAGTCCTGGGCGCCAGGTTGGATTTGTGTATGATCCAACATTACCGTATCTCATTATTACCCAAAAATCTAGTGGGTTATACTCAAGGGATCGTCTTGCTCCAAGAAAATCAGTGTTGTTGATGGTTAGTCAAATGGTCATCCAGGGCCAATGTTACGGCCAAAGGAATTAACGGTTAGTAGTGGTCCCGGGTCCGATCTGACCCGGTCTGACTGACTCGGCCCAGCCCAGTATGGGCCGACACAGTCTGGATCAAAACAGCCTGTTGGTCAGGTCATTTCTCTAGGTTCAGCCTTGTGCTCTGGTCTTGGCCCCGCTGACTGTGGGGGTGGTTCGGCCCAGTGAACTGCGGGGGCAGTTCGACCCCGAGTGCACTGCATAGGCAGCATGGCCGACTCGGCTCGGGAGGGCACCGACAGGCCGAAAAGGCGTGGTTATGCTGTGCAGGGTGTCGGCAGGCCGTGGAGGGTGCCGAGCAGGCTATGCAGGGCCTGGGGTTGGCTGCGCGGGGCACAGGGTAAGACTCGCGGGGCGCCGGGCTGGCCGCGCGGGGTGTCGGGCTGGCCACGCGGGGCACCGGTCAGGCCGCCTAGGGCACCGGTAGACCGTGGGAAGCCCACGTGGGGCATGGGGCATGCCGCGCAGGGTGCCTGGCAGGCCACATGCAGGATGGGGGAAGGTCGCGGGCAGGCAGGCTGGTGGCCGGGTGGCGGTCGGGCAGGCCGGTTTGACACTGCTCAGGCTGGCGCGGGACGGCTGTGTTCGGCCAAGAGCACTGGTGTGTCGCAAGGGCAGCGTGGTTCGCGGAGGCTACAGGTAGCGTGGCCTTTTTCGTCGCCTCATCGCCACTTCTCCACCAAAAGTTCAACATAAAAAAGATCTGCGGAGGGGTTGGTCCATGTTTGTTTGGACTGCACCCTCCGCGTTTAGGGTGGTAACAAAAGTTTCACCAAAGAATGAAAATCAACCACCTTATTTATTTTAAAAAAAATCAAGGCACTCAATTCAATTTAATCCCCCTACCTTTTTTGTTCATTCGTCGTTCATTGATGGAGTTGTGTGAAGAAGATGAAGAAGATCGTCATTCGTCACGTCTGCCAAGCACATCCAAACCCGAGTCGCGTCGGCTCGTGGAAGACGCTCCACCTCGGTAGGTGTCCAGGGAAGAAGTCGAAGAGGAACAGTGTTCTTTGTTCTTCATTAGGAGCTTCTCTCCATAGCTCTCCTCTTTCTATGTTCGACCAAATGAAAGATTCCAACCCAAAATAAATAATATATAGTCTATTATTTTAGTTGTTGGCACAAATTCAAATTAATAGAATTAAATTAAGAGGCTCCACTTAATTAATTCACAGTGATGCCGTAATTAAGTAATGGGGAGGTCAGGAGGATTCCCTTAATTAAATCACACATGCTGGAGTAATTGATTAATGGGGATTTCAAGAGGCTACCCCCCCCCCCCCCCCTCGCACATTAATGAGGGGAGTTGGGAGGTTTTCCTCTCCTACCATTAATAGGGGTTAAGTCCCGTGACGTCCCCACCTCATTTATCCTCACATGGGAGGTTGAGTTTGGGTGGACCCCACCACTATAACCTCTCAAGAGTGGTTAAGGTGTGGTGGCCCCACCTCCAACCTCCATGGGGAGGTTTTAACCACCACACACCAAATAGCGGCTCAAAATAAAATAAAGCGCAGGGCACATTATTTTATTATTACTTTTTTTATGAAAATCCCAAAGCTAAATTTTATTCTCAGCCAACTGTCATCGAGGTGAAAGACTTATTAAATGAAAATCGGCACTAAGAGTTCAATGGTGCCCTCAGATTTCAATTTTGAGTACCGGTTTAAAAGTTATAAAAACCTGGTCGTATGTTTACTGAACATACCTGAACAAAACTACAGAAATTGATTCCGGGCACACCGGGCCTCGGAATCAAGCACTGTAAATTTTCACAAACTCCTAAAATTCCCATATATTAAAAAAAATTCCATGGGATTTCTAGGTCTTTACATTCTCCCCACCTTGGGACTTTCTGTCCCTATAAGATATAACTCGAACTAAGGGAACAAATGGGGGTACTCATAATGTATCTGAGCCTCCCGCTCCCATGTGCTCTTTTGGAGGTTCAAGTGCTGCCAGAAAATGTGCACCAGAGGTATCTACCATCCATGTAGGACTAGATCCTATCGATAATCAATCTCCACTTTGACCTCTATAAAATTCTCTCCATTGTCGACGTATATCTCTCCATGGTTGATGATGTGAGATGGGTCATGCATGTATCTCCTCAGCTGAGATACGTGAAAGACATCATGCACCCGGTGCAACTAAGGTGGAAGAGCTAAGCAGTATGCCACCTCAGCAACTCTACTATGGACCTAAAAAGGTCCGATGAACCTTAGAGATAACTTGGTGCCCCAGAAAAATATCCATAGTCCTCGTCGAGATGAGACTTGTAGAAAGACGTGGTCGCCATCCTTAATCTCCAGTGGCCTCTGTCTTTTGTCAGCATATAAGTTTGGACTCCTTTTTGTAGTCTTCATCCACTCCTGGATGATTTGCACCTTCTCCATGGTAGCTTGTACCATCTCTGGTCCCACCAGTGCTAACTCCCCAGGGTCGGTCTAGCACAACGGTGATATGCAAGGTCGCCCGTATAACACCTCAAAGGGTACCATTCCTATGGTGGAGTGATAACTGTTGTTGTAATAAAACTCCACCAATGGTAACTGATCCTCCCAGTTACGACCGATGTCGAGGAAACAACCACATAGCATGTCCTCGGGGGTCTGAATAGTCCTCTCATTTTGGCCATCTGTCTGAGGATAGAAGGCGATGCTCAGACGTAGTTGTGTCCCAAAAGCATCCTGAAACCCCTTCTATAGCCAGTAAGTAAATCATGCATCATTATTGGAGACAATATAAGAAGGTACTCCATTTATCCGCACAATATCCTGCACGTAGAGGCGTCCAAAGCTCTCTACTAAACCATGCTCTCTGATCTGTAGGAAGTGTGCCAACTTGGTGAGTCAGTCGACGATCACCCAAATCGAGTCATGAAACATGGATGTACGTGGAAGACCCTACACATTGTCCATAGATATCCCATCCCACCTCTACTTTGAGACCTCTAAAGGCTAAACCAATCAAGTTGGTACCAGGTGCTCTACCTTCACTTGCTGACAAGTGAGGCATCGAGAGACAAACTCTGCTAATGTCTTCTTCATTCCTGGCCACCAGTGCTGTCGTCGAAGGTCTTGTTACATCTTCACCACTCCTAGATAAACCACTAAATGGGATGTGTGGAACTCCCTCAACACTTCCTCCTGAAGTGACACAGTACCATAGTACATCCTCTAAAGAGGATGACATGCTTCCCACCTTCAGAAAATCCATCAGGTGCATGCCCTATGGATCTCTGATCATGTCTTGTAACACAGTCAGTATCCCCATGCTATGCCTCCCTGACTCACTGACAAACTGGAGGAGTGACTATAAGAGACTAAAAGAAAGTTGTGTCATCTCGATCCACATAATAAATCTTTGAAGAAGCCAGCTGGTTTGTCTCATCTTCTAGCAGTTGTATACCAGATCTCCTTCTGACGCATCTTCAATAATGTTCCCCTTCCTAGGAGTATATATTATCTTGAAGTCATAGTCTTATAGGAACTCAATCCAACGTCGTTGTCTCAGTTTTTTGTCCTTCTGAGAGAAGATATACCTGAGACTCTAGTGATAAGAGTATACATTAAAATGTTAACCCATAAGATAATATCGCCACATCTTCCAGGCGAAGACCACTAGTGCTAACTCCATGTCATGGGTAGCGTAGTTATTCTCTTTTTGTCTTAGCTACTGAGAACTATATGCGATCACTGCTCACTCCAGCATCAGGACACACCCGAGCCCGGTCCCTGATGCATCGCAGTAAACTATATACCCTACACCTTTCTCTGGAAACCTCAAGATAGAGGCACTAGTCAGCCTCTACCTCAGCTCCTAAAAGCTCTATTGGCATCTCTCCAACCATACGAAGGGTTTCCCCTACTTCTTCAAGGATGATAGTGGTGCTGCAACTCTGGATAATTCTACTACAAAACTTCAGTAATAACCATCCAATCCCAGGAAACTTCATACCTCTGTCACACTCCTGGGTGGCTCCTAAGCAAGTATAGCCTCATTCTTCGCTGGATACACTACAACTCTACCATCTGAGATGACATGAAACAGAAAGTGAAACTATCGGATCTATAACTATCACTTTAAGAGATTACCATATAGAGGGTTCTTTCAGAGTGTGTCGAGTACTACTCGCAAATGGTAGAAATGATCCTCCTTAGATGTTGAGTAGATCAGAATGTTGTCGATGAATACTATGAAAAAGCGATTGAGGTTTAGCTGGAAGATCCTGCTCATGAGCCCCATGAACACTACTGGAGTGTTAGTTAAGCTGAAGGGAATAACCAAGAACTCGTAGTGGTCGTACCTACACTTGAAGGTCGTCTTCTACACACACTCATCTCAGACTTTGAGCTAGTGATAGACTGGTCTGAGGTCTATCTATAAGAAGCACTATTCTCCCTTCAGCTGATCAAAGAGTTATCCAATCCTTGGGAGTGGTTACTTGTTCTTTTCGGTCACCTAATTTAGGTGAAGGTAGTCAACACAGAGCCTCAAGCTCCCTTCCTCATTCTTGGCAAACAAAATCAGGGCTGACCAGCGAGAAACATTGGGTTGGATTAATCCCTTCCATTGGAAGCTCTCTAGCTGTACCTTCATCTTGCGAAGCTCAGCGGGAGCCATCGAATATGTTGGTGTAGATATCGGTGTCGTCCTGGGTTACAGTTCAATAAAGAATTCCAACTCTCTACAGGGAGGTAGTCCTGAAATATCGTTAGGGAAAAACATCTATGTATTGGTCCACCACTACAAGATAGCTCAGTCTCTCCACATCAACTAATCCAAAGGTATGTCAGGCCAGCTGATTAGTGATCGACTGCACCCTCCTCTGAGTAAGTTTGTACTGTGCTGCCAAGGCTCCCTTCTAGCCAGTGAAGGTGAACCTGGTCCCATCCTTGTGGACACACCGCACTTTGCACCTAATACAATTGATCTGACAATAAAATGTAGATAAACAGTGCATACCCATGATGACGTCGTAAGGCCTAGACGCTGCTACAATAAGATCCTAGCTCAAGCTATCATCTCCAAGAGTAATCACAAACTTCCATCACCAGTGCATAATTGTTGATTCTGCTCTTATAAGAGTCTCTTGCCTTAAGGATCAAGCCAATGACTCTGTCAGAATCTCCGAGCTCCGAATGAGGTCAGTGGAAATGAAAGAGTGAATGTCACTCATGTCTATAAGAACTGCAGCTAAGGTGGAGTAGATGCAAATTGTACATCGAATCATATCTGGAGCACCATGATCGTAAGCCTCAACTACCTGGAGCTGAGATCTCTCATGTCCACCTGCTCCCTACGGTCGGGGTGGACCTCATGGTGGTGGTGCCAGTAACACCTAAAATCGTCATCCACCACCAGCTACATGGCTAGCTCCTCTTCCATGTCCGCCTACTACCTACAGTCCACCTCGATCGAATATATATCTCTTTCTGGGTGGTCCTTCGACCGTCTACTGATCGTCAGTATGGCGGGTCGGACTGTCATGAGACTTGTGACATAGCCCGCCGCAAGATTAACATTTCCCACTCCTGGCATGACTGGATCTGTCTAATGTGCCTCGCACAACTGAACCCATATCCTGAGGTTGTCCACTGGATGGTCTGGTCTGGTTGGACCTCTGTTACATCTGTCTACTTCCAACTGTAGAAGACTCCACTGCATGTCGACTAGTGATGGGTCTCGCTGCTGGTGACTGCTCATCGAGGAAACTCTCAACTATGAGGGCTCTCTCTAACACCCCTACCTACGTCAGGATACTGAGGGAGATCGTCGAAGCCCTGATCTCTCGCTTGATAACCTGCTCTATGGTTCGGGCCTTGAAGAATGGGTCTCGTACCAAATCTGTGGAGTAGTGCGAGAGGTAGGCGAACCTCGCTGAGTACTGATCAACCGTCATTCTACCCTATTGTAGACGGAGTATCTCCTCTATCCACACTTCATGAAGGGTGGCTGGGACAAACTTCGCCTGAAACCGGCTCTCAAATTAGGTCCATAGTAGTGTCACCCTGTCATGCACCTGGAGCATCAGGCTCCACCATCTTCCAGCTAGTTCCTGAAGGAGACTCGTGGAAAGGATCACCATAAGGTATGATGGAGTCCCTACTAGTCTGAAAACTCTAACCACAACCTCCATCCAATCCTCAGTCGATGGTGGGTCTATCTCTCCCCTGAACCAGGGTGGCCTCTGGAACTGGAACTCATGCAACACGCTCAAGTAACGTGCATCATCTACTGCTGGGGCTGTTAGCATCTGTGGCCCAATGGGGATTGGTATTGCTGCTTCCTCTAATGGAAAAGGTCCTTGCATTGAGGCCTCATTGCTCAGTGGGCTATTCGTGCACACAAATCTTGGGGATCCAGCTGGTCATCCATGGGGAGGAATTCTGAAAAAAACAGATGTGACACGGTCAAAAGATTATACCTGGTGAGATGACCTAGTTGAGCTGACTTAAAGAAATATTTTGAAAACACACACGCAATCAGTGTTTTCTTGATCTGATTTGGAAATTAGAAGTCAGGGTTCTTGTGTATTGATACATCATCCATCGCACCAACACTGGACTCCCTGAACTGAAAACCACACTCAGTATCCTTAACACTATTTCTTCTCAGAAAAGAAAGATCAGAGTCTCAAGTTCTTGAGTAGAACCAACTCCTCTGATAAAAATTGTCACGACCTGTCCCCCGGGGCCCGTGCTTTGACTACCCCAAGCATACCTTCTATAGTACTGGGGCAGGCGACTAGCACTAAAGGCGTAAAATACCTAAACACAGAAGGATTTACTTTTATAAACTGAAAACACACACAACAGAGTATGAGTTGGAAGTAAAACACCAAGTAAAGGTGTATAAAAAAGAAGTGATGCAAGTAAAAGGGTTCGGAAATACAAACCCAATAGGAGAGTACAAGTAAACTAAAAAACAAGTACAACTGATGAAAAGTTAAGAAGCTATTGGGTCATCCTCCGGTGTTCCTACCAGAAGGGTAGGTATAGATGGCATCCTCGGCACTCCACGTCTGTCAGTATTCTTCAGGTACCAACTCGTCGTAAGGTCCACCTCCGGGTACCGTACAGTCCTGCTACTTTGATCTTCAGTCAGTGTTGTCCATAATCTACAACCAAAACAATGAGGTGCGGGCATAGTCTGTGTAATAACCCGTACTCGAACAGACCACCAAACAGTGCTAGACAGGTCAGGTGCAACTTCCTTAGGCACACCTCCCTAAATGCCAAAGGCTGCCGAATAGAAGCGAGGGTCTGATAGGTATAGTGGGGAGGCTATACCCTCTCGGAGTATAATAATAATGGTATTGGTCCAAGTATAACAGTAAAGATTCAGCGGAATAAAAGACTCAGCAGACTCGAACCAGACCCGCAGAGCGGAAGCACAGTCAATATAAAAAAAATAGAGAAAACTGTAAATATAAACAATAGCAGTGGATATAAACGCAATAGAATGCTGATCACATGTAACTACTACTAAGAAAAAAACCTTCCTTAAATGTAGGTCATACATATCTGAATATAAAAAGGTGCCAATGACTAACCAGGTGTTGCTACCACAGGTAAGCATACTGATAAAAGAAACCAGAACAAAATAGAGTAACCCTAGATAGGTAATACCTCAAAGTCCATACCATCTCCATGCAACAACTAATGCAGCCCAGCTCCTAAAGCAGGCATCTTTACTAAACGTAAATCTATAATCTTTTCATGCATCCTGAAGGGCCCATGCAGGGTGTGAGAAAAATTTCAGTAAGATAACACCCAACGATGCGTACCTAATATAATTGTTTAAGAAGGCATGAATTTATAAGTAAAATAGTAAACAGAATGATGAATAAATAAGAACAAAATTCACTGGTTCTCAGCAGCCACCATGGAGTGTCACCTACTACAGCCAATGCCAAAATCTCTGTCATGTAACCCGACACCATCTTCCCCCTGACACCACGTGACTCAAGTACCGACGTCCCGAAGGCACAACCAAGAATAGTAACCTAACACATTCTTCCTCCTGACACCTCGTGCCTCAAGTAATGATGTCCAGAAGGCATGTAAAAGAAGTAATCCAGAGGAACAGCGATGGCTGCCTTCAAATAACGTATCATGAGGGACAGCGATATCTCCCCTCAAATAACATTGAGCCTCAGCCCCCAACCCTATAGCCTCAATGCTATCCTATGAGGCTCCTCACCTCCCACGTGGATTTCTACAGCAAGCACCCCCAACCAAAGTACCTAAACTGCATCAACGGGGGCCTTTACCCACACGAGTGGTCAAAACCACCTCATCACGGAGTATCTCTATATGCACACTACTCATGGTTTCAGGTGAGCAGTAATCACCAAAATAGTTCTGAAGCCACCACACATCTGACACCTTGTGTCCCTGCGACCATGACACTCAAGTATGATGGTATCGCCATCCAAGTAACCTAGGCCATTACCAACATAACAGTCGTACTACTTCAAGACGACGTCCATGACGCCCAATCCTATAGTCAAAACCACCCAAAGTAACCCGATCCAAGCCCAACCTGTGATCAGCATCACTCAAAAATATCTGGGCAAAGCCCAACACCACCCAAAGGGTTTAGTATATGCAATTTAGAAATTTCATATATAACATGTTAAAACAGAAAACATAAACAGACAAAATATTCTAAACAGTTGATTTTCACTATGCAAGGTGTTTTCTCATACCAGCACTGAGGTCTTGAATGCCTCTAATAATTTATATCAAGTCCAATAAGCTAAACTAAACAATTTAAAGAATTTTAATTCAAATATAACAATTTTGGAACTCCCCGGCCAAAATGCCCTGATGAGCAACGGCCCCTAGCCCATCCCTACACAAACAAAACTGGAAACATGGCATACCCAAAGGCATCACATAGGTCAAACAATCAATTCAATATGAAATAGCAGATAAAACAGGTCCCACTCAAAATAACAGTAAATGCACCGAAGTCCATGCCACCCAAATGACCACGAAAATACAAAAAGAGGTATGCACCAGCTACCTGAGACTCGTACAATACTACTTCTCCGGTAACAGCCTCTAATTAGGTCTAAAACGCGGTAGATCTAAAAAATAATCAAAACCACTCAAACCTCTATAACTCGTTCTAGAACAGAAATCAAACAAACGGCTCAAGAGGAATGAAGTTATTACCGAGGGGGTTCCAACGCATCTAACCGTGATCTAATCTAACTTCGGATAAAGAATCGGGAAGGGTTTAAAGATCCAACCAACTCTCCCTGGTCAACCCAAAGGAGATATTGAGGTTAGGCCCTAATACGAGGCTACTACCCGTTTTATGTGAAAAAAAGCATCTACATGATGTGTACATTATGAGTATATGTTGTTTGTATCATTTAACTATTCATATGATGAGGTGAAATTCTTCTTAAATGAAAATCGGCACTGCAATTTCAATGGTACCCTTAGATTTCAATTTTGAGCACCGGTTCAAAAGTTATAAAAACCTGCTCGTATGTTTTCTGAACATACCTTAAAAAAACTTCAAAATTGATTCTAGGAACACCAGGCCTCAGAATCAAGCAGTGTAAATTTTCACAGACTCCTAAAAATCCCATATATTAAAAAAATTCCATGGGATTTCCGGGTCATTACATTCTCCCCACCTCAAGACATTACGTCCCCATAAGATACAACTCAAACTAGGGGAACAAATGGGGCTATTGAAGATGTATCTGAGCCTCCCACTCCCATGTTCTCTTTTGGAGGTTCATGTACTGCCAGCAAATGTGCACCAGAGGTTTTCACCATCCAAATAGGACCTGCTCCTGTCGATCCTCAATCTCCACTTGGACCTCAGTAAAAGTCTCCCCATCATCGACATCCATCTCTCTATGGTCGATGATGTGAGATTGGTCATGCATGTATCTCCTCAGATGAGATACATGGAAGACGTCATGCACCCAGTGCAACTGAGGTGGAAGAGGTAAGTGGTATGCCACCTCACCGACTCAACTGAGGACCTGGAAAGGTCTGATGAACCTTGGAGATAACTTGGTGCCCCAACCAAATCTCTGTAGACCTCGTCGAGATGAGACCGGTAGAAAGACATGGTCGCCATCCTAAAACTCCATAGGCCTTCATCTCCTATCAGAATATAACTTTGGCCTCCTCTGTGCAGTCTTCATTCGCTCCTGGATGATATGTACCTTCTCCGTGGTAGCTTGTACCATCTCCGGTCCCACCAGTGCTAACTCCCCAGGGTCTGTCTAGCACAAGGGTGATCTGCAAGGTCACCTGTATAACACCTCAAAGGGTGTCATTCCTATGGTGGAGTGATAGCTATTGTTGTATGAAAACTCCATCAATGGTAAGTGATCCTCCCAGCTATGACCGAAGTCGAGGACACAAGCACGTAGCATGTCCTCGTGGATTTGAATGGTCCTCTCATTCTGGCCATCTGTCTGAGGATGGAAGGCGGTTATCAGACATAACTGCATCCCGAAAGCCTCCTGAGGCCCCTTCTATAGCCAGTAAGTAAAGTTTGTATCATTATTGGAGACAATAGAAGAAGGTACTCCATTTATCTGCACAATCTCCTACACATAGAGTTGTCCCAAGCTCTCTACTGAACCCTGCTCTCTGATCTGTAGGAAGTGTGCCGACTTGGTGAGTCAGTCGAAGATCACCCAAATCAAGTCATGACACCTGGATGAACATGGAAGACCCTTCACTATGTCCATATATACCCCATCCCACTTCTACTCTAGGACCTATAAAGGCTAAACCAAGTGTGCTGGTACCTGGTGCTCTACCTGCATGTGATGAAAAGTGTGTCATCGAGAGATAAACTCTGCTACTGTATTCTTCATACCTGGCCACCAGGTCTATCGTTGAAGGTCCTAGTACATCTTCGCCACTCCAAGATAAACCACTAAAGGGGATGTGTGGAACTCCCACAATACTTCCTCCTGAAGTGACACAGTACCATAATACGTCATCTAAAGATGATGACATGCTCCCCACCTTTAGAAAATTTATCAGGTGCCTGCCCTATAGATATCTGATCATGTCATGTCTCACAGTCAGCATCCCCATGTTATGCCTCCCTGAATCGCTGACAAAGTGGAGGAGTAACTGTAAGAGACTGAAGGAAAGTTTCTTCATCTCGGTCCACATAAGAAATATTTAAAGAAGCCACCTGGTTTGTCTCCTCTCCTAGTAGTTGTATACCATATCTCCTTCTGATTGCATCCTCAACAACGTTCCCTTTCATAGGAGTATACACTATCTCGAAGTCATAGTCTTGTAGGAACTAAATTCAACGTCGTTGTCTCGAGTTCTGGTCCTTCTGAGAGAATATATACCTGAGACTCTTGTGATCAGAGAATATGTTAAAACGTTCACCCATAAGATAGTATCGCCACATATTCAAGGCGAAGACCACTACTGCTAACTCCATGTCATGGCTAGAGTAGTTCTTATCATGTTGTCTTAGATGCCGAGAAGTATATGCGATCACTGCCCACTCCAGCATCAGGACACACCCAAGCCCGGTCCCTGATGCATTGCAGTAAACTACATACCCTACACCTTCCTCTGGAAGCCTCGAGATGGGTGCACGAGTCATCCTCTACCTCAGTTCCTGAAATCTCTATTGGAATCTCTCTGACCATACAAAGGGTTTCCCCTTCTTCTTCAAGGATGATAGTGGTGTTGCAACTCTGGAAAAGTATAGTACAAACCTTTCGTAACAACCAGCCAAATCCAGGAAACTCCATACCAATGTCACACTCCTAGGTGGCTCCTAAGAAAGTACAACATCAATCTTCACTGGATCCACTACAACTTTAGCATCCGAGATGACATGACCTAGAAAGTGAAACTCTCAGATCCATAACTAGCACTTCAAGAGATTACCATAAAGTAGGTGCTCTCAGAGTGTGTCCAGTACTACCCGGAAAGGGTAGGAATGCTCCTCCTCAGTAGTCAGGTTGATCAGAATGTCATCGATGAAGAATATGAAAAAGCGATCGAGGTATGGCTGTAATATCCTATTCCTGAGCCCCATGAACACTACTGGAGTGTTGGTTACGCTGAAGGGCATAACCAAGAACTCATAGTGGTCGTACCGACACCTAAAGGTCTTCTTCTACACACCCTCATCTTGAACTCTGAGCTGGTGATAGCTTGATCTGAGGTCTATCTTCAAGAGGCACCATTCTCCCTTCAGCTGATCAAAGAGGTCATCAATCCTCATGAGTGGTTACTTTTTCTTTATGTTCACCTGATTTAGGCGACGGTAGTCAACACAGAGCCTCAAGATCCCATCCTCCTTCTTGGAAAACATAATCAGGGCTGACCAGGGAGAAACACTGGGTTGGATTAATCCCTTCCCCTACAAGATCTCTAGCTGTACCCTCAGCTTGCGAAGTTCAGCAGGAGCAATCCGATATACTGGTTTGTCTATCAGTGTCGTCTCGGGGTACAGTTCAATGTAGAAGTCCACCTCTCTACGAGGAGGTAGTCTTGGAATATCGTTAGGGAAAAACATCTGTGTACTAGTCCACCACTACAGGATAGCTCGGACTCTTCACATCAACTACTCCAAGGGTAATTCAGGCCAACTGATGAGTGATCGACTACACCCTCATCCGATTAAGTCCGTCATGTGCTGCAAAGGCTCCCTTCTCTCTAGTGAAGGTGAACCCAGTCCCATCCATGCGGACACACCGCACTTTGCGCCTAATACAGTTGATATGATAATGAAATGTAGATAAATATCCCATACCCATGATGATGTCGTAAGGCCTAGATATCGCTACAAGGAGATCCTAGCTGAATATTTCACCTCCAAGAGTAATATCACACTTCCGAAACCAGTGCGTAATTGTCGAGTCTGCTCCCATAGGAGTATCTAGCCGTAAGGATCAAGCCAATGAATCCGTCGGAATCTCCAAGAACCAAATGAGGTCAGTGGCAATGAAAGAGTGACTGTCACCCATGTCTATAAGAACTGCAGCTAAGGTGGAGTAGACACAAATCGTACCTAAAATGATCTCTGGAGCACCGTGATCGTAAGCCTCAGCTACCTAGAGCTGAGCTCTCCCATGTCCACCTACTCCCTATGGTCGGGGTGGAACTCATGGTGGTGGTGGCGGTAACACCTCAAATCTTCATCCAACACTAGCTACAAGGCCAGCTCCTCTTCCACGTCTTCCTTCTCCCTACGGTCCACATCGATCAAGTCTCTATCTTTGTCTGGGCGGTCCTTCGACCATCTGCTGATCATCAGTACGGCGGTTCGGATAGTCATGAGACATGTGACATAGCCCATGGAAAGAGTAACATTTCCCACACCTGTAATGACTAGCTCTTTCTCATGTGCCTTTCACAACTGAACCCATATCCTGAGGTCATCCAATGGATGGTCTGGTCTACCTGGACCTCCGTCACATCTGTCTACAACAAGCTGCAGAAGACTTCTCTGCTTGTCTACTAGTGATGGGTCTCGCTGTTGGTGAATTTTCAGTTAGAAAACACTCCACTAGGAGGGCTCTCTCTAACACCCCCTCCTACATCAGGATACTGAGGGAGATCATCGAAGCCCAGATCTCTCACCTGAGACACTTCTCAATGGTTCGGGCCATGAAGAATGGGTCTCGTACCATATCAGTGGAGTAGTGTGAGAGGTCAGTTAACCTCGTTGAGTACTGATCTACTGTCATTCTACCTTGTTGTAGATGAAGTAGCTCCTGTATCCACACTACATGAAGGGTGGCTGGGACAAACTCTTCCCGAAATAGGCTCTCAAATTAGGTCCATAGTAGTGTCACCCTGTCATACACCAGGAGCATCAGGCCCCACCATCTTCTAGCTAGTTCCTGAAGGAGTCTCGCAGAAAAAAAATCACCATAAGGTATGATGGTGTCCCTACCAGTCTGAAGACTCTCACCATAGCCTCCATCCAACCCTCAGCCGATTGTGGGTCTGTCTCTCTGCTAAACCTGGGTGGCCTTTGGAACTGGAACTCATGCAACACGCTCAAGAAGAATGCATCATCTACTGTTGGGGTTGTTGGCATCGGTGGCCCAATGGGGAGTGGTACCGCTGGTGCCTCTGCTGGAAAAGGGCCTTGCACTGAGGCATCATTGCTCAGTGGGATATTCGTGTGCACAACTCTTGTGGTTCTAGCTGGTCGTCCATGGCATGGCATTCGGAAAGAAACAGATGTGACACGGTCATAAGATTATACCTGCTGAGCCGACCTGGTTGAGCTGGCTTAAAGAAATCTTTTGAAAACACACACGCAATCAGTGTTTTCTTGCACTGATTTGGATATCAGAAGTCAGGGTTCTGGTGTATTGATATGTCATTCATCGCACCAACATTGGACTCCATGAACTGAAAACTACACTCAGTATCCTTAACATTATTTCGTCACCGAAAAGAAAGATCAGAGTCTCATGTTCTGCAGTAGAACCAACTCCACTGATAACAATTTTCAGGACCTATCCCCCGGGGCCCGTGCTGTGACTACCCCAAGACTGCCTTCCATAGACCGAGGGTAGGTGACTAGCACCAAAGGCGTAAAATACCTAAACTCGGAAGGCATTTCCTTTATAAACTGAAAACACACACAACAGAGTATGACCTGGAAGTAAAGCACTAAGTAAAGGTGTATACAAAAGAAGTGATGAAAGTAAAAGGGTTCGGAAATACAATCCCAATAAGAGATTACAAGTAAACTGAAAAACAAGTATAACTGATGAAAAGTAAAGAAGCTATT
The DNA here is from genome assembly GCA_963277665.1 of Viscum album. NCBI lineage: Eukaryota > Viridiplantae > Streptophyta > Magnoliopsida > Santalales > Viscaceae > Viscum > Viscum album. The sequence continues at coordinate 237,696,637 of OY728133.1, read as the reverse complement.
GGGTCATCCTCTAGTGTTCCTACCTGAAGGGTAGGTACATATGGCATCCTCAGCACTCCACGTCTGTCAGTCTTCTTCGTGTACCGACTCATCATAAGGTCCACCTCCGGGTACCATACAGTCCTGCTACATTGATCCTTAGTCAGTGTTTTCCAACATCTGCATCCAAAACAATGAGGTGATGGCACAGTCCGTGTAACGACCCAGACTCAAAAAAAAACCCAAACAGTGCTAAACGGGTCAGGTGCTACTTCCTTAGGCGCACCTCCCCGAATGCCAAAGGCTGCCGACTAGTAACGAGGGTCTGATAGGTATAGTGGGGAGGATATACCCTCTAGGAGGATAATAATAACGGTATTGGTCCAAGTATAACAGTAAAGATGCAGCGGAATAAAAGACTCAGCAGACTCGAACCAGACCAACAGAGCGGAAGCACAGTCAATATCAACAACTAGAGGAAGATGTAAATATAAAAAACAGCAGTGGATATAAACACAACAGCATGTTAATCATATGTAACTACTACTGAGAAACAAAACATGCATCAAAATCAGGTGATACATATCTTAATATAAAAAGGCGCCAATGACTAACCAGCTGTAGCTACCATAGGTAAGCATACTGATACAAGAAACCAGAACAAAACAGAGTAACCCCAGATAGGTAAGACCTCAAATTCCATACCATCTTCATGCAACAACTAACACAGCCTAGCTCTAGAAGATGTCATCGTTCCTACATATAAATCTATAATGTTTTCACGCATCCTGAAGGGCCTGTGCAGGGTGTGAGAAAAATCTCATTAGGATACCACCCAACGATGCATACCTAATATAAGTGTTTAAGAATGCATGAATTTATAAGTAAAACAGTAAACATAATGATTCATAAATAAGCACAAACTCTACTAGTGCTCAACAACCACCATGGAGTGTCACGTGCTACGGCCAATGCTGGAATCTCTTTCATGTAACCCGACACTATGTACCCCCTGACACCACATGACTCAAGTACCGACGTCCGAAAAGCACAAGAAATAATAATAACCTGAATCCTTCTGCCTCCTGACAACTCGTGCCTCAAGTACTGATGTCTTGAAGGCACAAAAAATAAGTAATTTGGAGGAACAGTGATGTATGCCATCAAATAACGTATCCGGAGGGACAACGATATCTCCCCTCAAATAACGGTGAGCCTCAACCCCCAACCCTATAGCCTCAATGCTATCCTCTGAAGGCTCCTCACCTCCCACGTGTCTTTCTATAGAATGCACCCCCAAACAAAGTACCTAAACCGCATCTACGGGGGCCTCTACCTACACGAGTGCTCAAAACCACCTAATCACAGAGTATCTTATTGTGCACACAACTCAAAGTTTAGGGTGAGCAGTAATAACCAAAATAGTTCATATGCCACCACACATCTGACACCTTGTGACCCTATGACCATGTCACTCAAGTATGATGGTATCACCATCCTTGTAACCTGGGCCTTGACCAACCTAACAGTTGTCCTTCTTCAAGATGACGTCGATGACACCCAATCCTATAGTCAAAACCACCCAAAGTAACCTGATCCAAGCCCAACCTGTGATCAGCATCACTCAAAAATATCTGGGAAAATCCCAACACCACCGAAAGAGTCCAGTATATGAAATTTAGCAATTTCATATACAACAAATTGAAACAGAAAACATAAATAGAAAAAATATTCCAAACAGTTGATTTTCACTATGCAAGGTGTTGTCCCATACCAGCACTGAGGTCTTGAATGCCTCTAACAATTTATATCAAGTCCAACTAACTAAACTAAACAATTTAAAGCATTTTAATTTAAATATAACCATTTTGGCACTCCCCGGCCAAAATTCTCTGATGATCAATGGCCCCTCGCCCGTCTCTACACAAAAAAAAACGGGTGATAGGGCATACCCAAAGGCATCACATTGGTCTGACAATCAATTCAATATAAAACATCAGATAAAATGGATCCCGCTCAAAATACCCAAAAATGCGATGAAGGCCACACCACCCAAATGACCAAAAAAACACAAAATGAGGTATGCACCACCTACCTGAGACTCGTACGATGGTACTCCTATGGTAACAGCCACCAATTAGGTCTAAAACGCGGTAGATCTAAAAAAGAATCAAAGCAACTCAAACCCCTATAACTCATTCTAGAACAGAAATAAAACAAACGGCTCAAGAGGAATGAAGGCCTTACGGATGGGGTTCCAACGCATCTAACCGTGATCGAATCCGACTTTGGACGAAGAATCAAGAAGGGTTTAAAGATCTGGCCGACTCTCCCTGGTCTACCCGAAAGAGGTATTGAGGTTCGGCCTTAATACGAGGCTACTACCCGTTTTAAGTGAAAAAAAGAAGCTACATGACCTGTACATTAGGAATACATGCCGTTTGTATCGTTAAACTATTCATATGATGACTGAAATTCCACCAACTTACTTTCCAGAACTGTCGACATGAGTACATGGTGTGTACTTGTATTTTCTTCTCTTCCTCACTAACTTATGCACATGCCATGTACTTCTCTCATACACAGCTGGACTATACGGTGTTTCCAGGAGGGACACGACATGTACTTGGTCAAACAAATCTAACTGGCCAATAGGCCTACATGCCATGTGTGACCTCCACATGGTCAGGTGTACACAGGGTGTCTAAAACTAAATGTCGTGTAGTATGAAATTTTCTACACGGTCATCACATGGCATGTACTGGGAAAGAAAATGGTCGGTCACTCACTTAACTTATACACGGGGTTTACATAAAATACACGGCGTGTAGTTTGGAAATTTCCAAAATCTGCCCATTTTCTCCAGTTTCCTCAGAGTCACGTCAAAAATTCAAACAGGTTCCGGATTTTGACCTGTTCTAAAAACCCAGGTTCTTACAAACTCTGCACCTTAACATAGCTCATCCCCGAGCTATAAAAAAACTCAAATATGGCACCAAACACACCACCCCGATCAAAGTTACCTAAACTTCCCCGGTCTCAAAGGTCCTTGATAAATTACTCAAGGGGCTCCCCACCTTAGGAATCACCTAACCCAGTCTCAACCCAATAAAACTCAAAGAAAGAAGTTTTACTAACCTATTTTCTGGACGCACAGTCCTTCCAAGACGCATCGCCACCCCTACAACCCATTGGTTCTCCTGTGTCATTTCGGACACTCAACATATCATGCACTGCATCGGTGTCCGCCTCTATGAGGTCCTAGTGCCCATTACCTCAAGTAACCTGCATCCTCGATGCCCCGATTCCCACGACACCTCAAGTAACCCGCATCCTCAATGCCCCGATTCCCACTACACCTCAGTAAACTGCATCCTCGATGCCCCTGATGCTACGCATCTCATACATATATATAAATATATAAGGCACTTGATATGGTGCCAATCCCACTGACTAGTGTCTAGTCAGTCCACATAGAATATGTGCACCACGTTCTCTCAAAATGGACATGCCTCTACAGGTCATGCCAAAAAGTAAACATAAAGATCATGGCCACAATGTGGTGTACCTCTAACCATAGTCGGCTCACCAGCTTGCTCATCCACTGGCAACTCCACAGTGTGCACCTGGCCTAAAGTACGTCTGCAAGTTGCCTAACCTCCCTACGGTTCTGCTCCAGTCACTGGCCACTGACCCCTCAGCTGGATCCCACTGTCTTTCTCACATCCTCCACGTGCAGCTAAACCTCATCTACCCTCTCCTAGTACAATACCTAAACCAACTCTGGATGTCACTGTCTGTCTTGGCCCCTGCCTTTCGGCTTTCTTAGTAGGCTGCCTACAAAAACTATCAAGGTGCCTGACCTATCCACATGCTCGACACTCCATTGGAGGCTTATCACACTGAGTCCAAAAATGACATGGTTTTCCACACTAGAATAAAACCACTAAATAACATCCACGAGGTGGTCTAGAAGACTCCTTGGCCTAACTTCCCTGCTGGAACTCATCCCTTCCTCACTTCCTACTATCTGAACCATCACTTGAATCTATCACCCGGCCAACCTGGGGCCAATCCCTCTGATTTCACTCTACTATGAGCGCCTGATTCACTGCCCCTAAAAAAGATCCAATCCTGGAGATATTCACCTAGATCTGAATGGCGTGTCGTAAGCCATTCTCGAAGAACCTCACTCTAGTTGTGTCATCGCTTACCAGGCTGGGTGAAAAATGAGACAACTCGGTGAAATTAGATGCATAGTCCATGATAGACATGTCTCCCTGCTGAAGACTCAAGAACTCTCGAGCTCTCTCTGCTCTCAGTGTCTCTAGGTAGAAGTTCTCAAAGAACCTATCTTCGAAGTCCTTCCATTCTAGTCCCTCATGCCTACAAACCTGGACATGCACATCCCACCATTACTTTTCCGGTCCTCACAGCATGTACGTTGCCAGCTTGACCCTCCGCCCGGGAGGCGTCTTGAGCTACTCAAAGATCATCTGCATGCTCTCTTTCCAGTTCTCAGCCGCCTGCAGACCACCCTCACCATCAAAAAGTGGAGGTTGTTTCAAATGAAACTCCCGTCTTAGATATTCCATAGATGTCTCTACACCCTGCACACCTCTGTCGATTCCCTACAAGACATGAACCAGGCTCGCTCGGAGCTGCTCGTCGAGCCATGGCCAGAACAGTGCCAAACCTTACTACTATCCTGCCTTCACTGGATCCTAAACCTAATCTTGTCCCTAGGCCTGTACCTATGGATCTTGCTCTGCCTATACCGGATCCTGAACCAGATCTTGCACCTGGGACACTACACCATCTCCTGTCTGACACTCCATCTGAGTCACCCAAAAAATAACCCACTGAATACCATAAATGTTCAAACAGCCCGCATATATATAATTGACAATATATATTCAATACCGAAAAGAAAGCAGTAAAAGGCAGTGCATAACTACTACCCTTACTCTCCCCCCACTGAAACCCATGTCCCACGGCATCCTGGGCACATGGCCTCCTTACCTGTCCCTATCAGGGCCATGTATCAAAAGTACCTCGGTCCATGCTTGTCCGGACAACTAATGATTCCTCAAACCGACAACTGAGTCGCCCAATCTTGATGATCAAAATCACCTCAACTGATAGTACATGCCTGTTTATACAAGAGACAGACCCAAATACCCTGTCACATGCAATTCTACAAATATACAGCATGGAATACACATTGCAACAAACAAGCAATTCTATTAGTAATTTATCCTTTTCACATTACAAGAACACAAATCATGGCAATTGACATTTTCTTTACATGGAATTATCACTTCACAAGCATAAGTGCAGTTATGAAATTAAAATACCCTAAAATATGCCTAACAAAATCCAAGAAAACAAGCCTTTCTATACCAAGACAAGGTCTAATTCTCCCTTACCACACCGGGTTAAGGGTTACATATCACAATCAATAACATCGCACACCAAGTGATTCACCAAGGTGGAAATCATATAAATGGTAATCTGAGCAAAAAGAAAACAGCAATTCCCACCCATGGCAACTTGGTCCATCCCTCGTACCTAGGCCTATAGGCACCCAAGAACAAGCTAGAAACAATGTTCCAGTAACAACCTATCTCTAGTGTACCACATCCCAAATAGTAAAACCAGAAAAAATAAAAAGATAAGTCTCAAAATCATTAGTAGCCAGCAAAACACTACTACTAATTCCCTATCAAGAACTCCATTGATACCACTTTGTAACGACCCAGACTCGAACAGCCACCCGAACAATGATAAACGGGTTGGGTGCTACTACCATAGGCACACCTCCCCGAATGCCAAAGGCTGCCGACTAGCAGCGGGGGTCTGATAGGTATAGTGGGAAGGTTATACCCTCTCAGAGGATAATAATAACGGTACTGGTCCCAGTATATCAGTTAAGATGCAGTAGAATAAAAGACTCAGCAAAATCGAACCAGACCCGCAGAGCGAAAGCATTGTCAATATCAATAAACAGTAGAAGTAGTAAATATAAACAACAATACTAGATGTAAAAACAACAGAAAGTTGATCACATGTAACTACTACTGAGGAACAAAACATGCATCCAAAGCAATATATACATATCTGAATATAAAAAGGCACCAAAGGCTAACTAGTTGTAGCTACCACAGGTAAGCATGCTGATACAAGAAAAGAAAACAACACAGAGTAACTCGAGCTAGGTAAGTCCTCAAAGTCCATATCATCTACATGTAGCAACTAACACAACCTAGCCCTTGAGGTTGTCCGATTTCCTTCACGTAAACCCATAAAGTCTGCACACGTCCCGAAGGACCCCTGTAGAGTGTGAGACAAATCTCAGTAGGATACCACCCAACGGTGTGTACCTAATATATGTGTTTAATAATGAATGAATTTATAAGAAAAATACTAAATAGAATGATGCAAAAATAATCACAAACTCCATTGGTGCTCAGCAGCCACCATAGAGTGTCACCTGCTTTGGCCAACGCCGGAATCTCTGTCATATAACCTAGAACCATGTGCTCCCTAACTCTGCGTGTCTCAAGTACCGACATCTCGAAGGCACGCCCAAGAATAGTAACCTGGCACCTTGAGCCTCCTGACACCATGTGCATCAAGTACTAACATCCCTAAGGCACGCCCAAGAAGTAACCTGGAGGAACAGCGATGTCTACCCTCAAATAATACATCTGGAGGGACATCGATATCTATGCTCAAATAACGGTGAGCCTCAGCCACCAACCCAATAGCCTCAATGCTATCCTCTGAAGGCTCATTACCTCCCATGTGGCTTTTTATGGCAAGCACCCCCAATAAAATTACCTAAACCACATATACGGGGGCCTTTACCCATACTAGTGGTCAAAAACACCTCATCACAGAGAATCTATTTGTTCCCACTAATCAAAGTCTCGGGTGAGCGGTAATCACTAAAATAGTACCTAAGCCACCACACATCTGACACCTCGTGTCCCTACAACCATTCCGCTCAAGTCTGATGGTCTCGTAATCCAAGTAACTTGGGCCATGTCCAAGCTAATAGTCATACTACCTCAAGATGATGTCTATAAAACCCAATCCTGTGTTCAAAACCACCCAAAGTAACCCAGGCTAAGCCCAACCTGTGATCTGCATCACTCAAAAATATCTGGGCCATGCCCATCATCACCCAATGGGTCCAGCATACGCAATTCAGTAATTGCATATATAACATATTTAAACAAAAAATATAAACATGCAAAATATTCTAAATAGTTGATTTTCACTATGAAAGGTGTTGTCCCATACCATCACTAAGGTCTTGAATGCCGCTAACAATTTATATCAATTTTAATAAACTAAACATAACAATTTAAAGAATTTTAATTCAAATATAACCATTTTGGAACTCCCCGGCCAAAATGCCCAGATGAGAAATGACCCCTCACCCAACCCAGCTCATGAAAAACAGGTAACATGGCATACCCAAAGGCATCCCATAGGTCCAACAATCAATTCAATATGAAAAAAACAGATAAAATGGGTCCCGTTTAAAATATCTAAAAACATTCCAAAGGTCGTGCCATCCAAATGACCATGAAGACACAAAAAGAGGTATGCACCACTTACCTGAGACATGTACGATGCTACTCCCCCAGTAACAGCCTCTAATTAGGCTTAAAACGTGGTATATCTACAAAAAAATCAAAAAATCTCAAACCCCTATATCTCATTCTAGATTAAAAATCAAACAAAAGAGCTCAAGAGGAATTGAGGCCTAAATGTGGGGGTTCCAACACATCTAACTGTGATCGAATCCCACTTCGAACGAAGAACCAGGAAGGGTTTGAAGATTCGAACGACTCTCCCCGCTCAACCCAAAGGAGTTATAGAGGTTCAGCCTCAATACGAGGCTACTGTACATTATAAGCGAAAAAGAAGAAACTAAATGGGATGTACATTAGGAATACATGCCATGTGTATCATTTAACTGTTCATATGACGACTGAAATTCCGCCGACCTACTTTCTAAACCCGCATACATGAGTACACGACATGTACCTGTGGGTACACAGCGTGTACTTGGTTTTTCTTCTCTTCCTCACCGACTTACCCACACGTCATGTATTTGTCTAATACACAGCCAGACTACACGGCATGTCTAGGAGGGACACGGCGTGTACATGGTTAAACAAATCTAACCGGCCAATAGGCCTACATGCCATGTGTGGCCTATACACGGTGAAGTGTACATGGAATGTCTAAAACTACATGTCGTGTAGAAATAAATTTTATACACGGTCATCAAACAGCATGTACTCGGAAAGAACATGTCTGGTCACTTGCTTAAATTATAAATGATTTGTACATAAAGTACAAGGTGTGTAGTCTGGAAATTTTAAGAAACATCCCATTTTCTCTAGATTCCTAAGAAACAAGTCAAAAATTCCAACAGTGTTGGGATTTTGACCCATTATTAGAACACGAGGTCTTACAGCCTATGTAGGGGTGAGTATAATGATAATCAGTAGGGACCCCAAGACCATCACGATCTCACAAAATCCAACAAGGATAAACCACAAGGTAGGAAATCGACAAATAACCCCACTTAGGTATATGCCCATACATATACCTAGGTTATTAAGTAATCCATCTCGTTCATGATGAAACACAAGAGTTACTGACTCAGGTCACACAGGTATACAACATATGTAGAGAGATAGAGATGATCAGATATAGACATTGAATCATCAGAGCTGTTGGACCAACATATGATCTAGGACCACCTATTCTGTCGTACCAACACATGATAGAGGAACAGAATTCAGAACTGTCGGACCAACACATGATCCAGGAATAGTCATCAGTGCTTTCGGACCAACACATGATCCAGGACCAGCTATTTTTTCAAACTAACACATGATCCAAAAATAGAAGTCAGAACCTTCATACCAACACATGATCCAAGAACAGTCATCAGTGCACAGCCATTCACAGGGTTTCCACAGAGCACACTTGATTCCAGGAGGGTCTGCTCCTCAAGCCAAATTTCAACACGTCAATGTCCACCATGTCCCAAGAAGAAGTATCTCAAAGGTCCGAATAATCATAGGGGTCTCAACGCAATAGACGACACGTCAATCAGACGCCAGGTCTGTGAGTTATTAGCTTTTTAGTCCTGGGGGCCTGGTTGGATTCGTGTATGATCCAACCTAACCTTATCTCAATATTACCCTAAACTCTAGTAGACTATACTCAAGGGACATTCATGCTCCATGAAAACCAGTGCCACTGACGGTTTGTCAAACAGTTTTACGGTGCAAAAGTTACGGCCAAAGGAAGTAACAGTTAGTAGGGAGCTCGGGTTTGGTCCGACCCAGTCGGACCAACTCGGCCCAACCCAGTCTGGGAAAACCCAGTCTGGGTTGCCCCGGTCAGACTTGCTGGGTCAACCTGGTCAGCCCTCTAGGTTCTGCCCAGTCCACTGGGCCTGGCCCAGTGGACTGCGGGGGTGGTTCGGCCCGGAGATCGCCGCATAGGCGGCTCAGGCGACTCAACTGGAAAGGGTGCCGACAGGCCAAAAGGGCATGGGCAGGCCGCGTGGGCTGTGTAAGGTTGTGTCGGGTGTCGGGAAGGTTGTGTGGGGCATGGGGAAGCCCGCACGGGGTGCCGGATTGGCCGTTCCGGGTGCCGGGAAGGCCGCGCGGTGCGCCGGCAGGCCGCGGGCAGGCTGCACGGGGCGCGGGCAGGCCACGTGGGGCTTGGGGCAGGCCACGTGGGGTGCCGGACAGGTTGCCTACAGTCCAGTGGAAGGTCGCAGGCAGGCAGGCCAGCGGCCGGGTGGCAGACGGGTGGCCGGTTCGGCGGGGCTCAGGCCGGCATGGGCTGGCAGTGTTCGGCCGGGAGCACCAGTGCATCGCGGGGCGGTGCGGTTCGTGGAGGTCACGGGTAGTGCGGCCTTTGTCGTCGCAACCTTCGTCACCTCATCGCCATGTCATCGCTGAAAGTTCAACATAAATAAGATCGGCGGAGGGGTCGAGCCATGTTGGTTTGGCCCGCACCCTCCACGTTTAGGGTGGTAATGAAAGGTTCATCAAAGAACGAAACCCATTCACCTTCTTTATTTTAAAACGAAAAAGAAATACAAGGCACTCAATTGATTTTAATCCCTGAACCTTTGTTGGTCGTTCATCGTTCATTGATGGAGTTCCATGAAGAAGACGAAGAGGATCATCGTCCGTCGCATCCGCCAAGTACTTCCAAACCCGAGTCGCGTCGGCTCGTGGAAGACACTCCCCATCGGTAGGTGTCCGGGGAAGAAGTCGAAGAGGATCGGTGTTCTTCGTTCTTCATTGGGAACTTTTCTCCTTAGCTCTCCTCTTTCCAAGTTCCACAAAATGAAAGATACCAACCCAAAAGAAAAAATATATTGTCTATTATTTTATATTTTGGCACGAATTCAAATTGGTAGAATTAAATTAAGAGGCTCCCCTTAATTAATTCACGGTGATGCCGCAATTAATTAATGGAGAGGTCAATAGACTCCCCTTAATTAAATCATGCATGTTGGCATTATTGATTAATGGGGAGATCAAGAGGCTCCCCCTCCCCCTTATTAATGAGGGGAGTTGGGAGGTTTTCCTCTCCACCCATTAATTGGGGGTTAAACTTGGTGAGGTCCCCACCTCATTTACCCTCACATGGGAGGTTGAGTTCGGGTGGGCCCCACCACTATAACCTCTTAGGATAGGCTAAGGTGTGGTGGCCCGACCTCCAACCATTATGGGGAGGTTTTAACCACCACACACCAAACGGTGGATCAAAATAAAATAAAGCGTAGGGAACTTTCTTTTATTATTACTTTTTTTATGAAAAGCCAAAAACTAACTTTTTTTCTCGACCAACTGCCATCGAGGTCATTGTCTTCTTAAGCGAAAATTGGCACTGCAATTTCAATGGTTCCCTCAGATTTCAATTCTGAGTACCGGTTCAACAGTTATAAAAACTAGCTCGTATGTTTACTGAACGTACCTGGACAAAACTTCAGAAATTGATTTTGGGAACACAGAGCCTCGGAATCAATCTCTGTAAATTTTCATAGACTCGTAAAAATTCCATGTATTAAAAATAATTTCCACTCGATTTCTGGGTATTTCAATATAAGGTTAACTGAATGTAAAGTAAGAAAGGTAGTTGAAATAAATATAACAATTTATTATAATTAACATGTTCTGGGGGCATTAATAAAAATATATCATGTCATATTTTTAAAAATTGAACCAAGAATAAAAAATAATAAATATAAGAATAAAAATAAGAGGGCATTTTCACATGTATTTTTCTTAATAACGATTAAAATACAATAAATAATAATTTTTAAAGTGAAAGATGATTGGAAAAACTGTACTTAATATAAAAAATTTGAATGAGTTTATTACTAATTTAGATTCAAGTTCATTTTATAAATATTATTTTGAATATAATGTAAAAGAATTAACTAAAAAAATTAAAATTTATAGAAGGGTGTTCTAATAATTGATTAATTATGTAGAGCTGCAATATGAAATTAATAATCTTATAAAAAAATAATATTTTCTCTCAATAAAATGAATAGATTAAAATTAAAAAATAATTTGAAAAAAAAACAATTCAAAAAAATAAAACATAAATATTGAAGTTATGAAACTTAAATATATTAATGATAGGTTCAAATATTATCATTCAATGAATAATGAAGTGTAAATATAGTGATTTAAAATTTTATTTGATAATATGACTCAAATAGATAAAGAATATAATAATATAAAACCATAAAATAAAAATTATGAAAAATAGATTCATGTTCAAATGAAAAATATGTGATAATTTAGCTCCTACCTAAAAAGAGAATGAAAATACTAAGATGAAAATTTCTAGCATGTAGGAAAACATATCTAATTCTTTTCATGGTAAAGAAAATTTTGATAACATGATGACTATAATTGAACCTAATAAATAGATAATGACTTTACGATATAATGGATAGTCCCTAAGTTATACAAGAATTGTTTTCCTAGCATCACTAAAATATGTTTCTAGTGTTATATACATTTGATGTAATTTTAAAGGTCGATATGAAAATGGGGTCTCATTGATATTTACTTGATCCTTATTCCGCAATAAGGCTTATATTTCTATTAATTTAAATTCAATATTAATCAAAAATATATGTCATAAATTTGTATGGATACCAAAGAATTTTTCTTCTAATCCAATCAGACCCATGTTTTCATAAAAAAAAATTATTTTTCTATAAATATTCCATAAAATTATCAAAGTAAAGTTTTGTATACACAACTGATTCTTTAGAAATTTAAATGTAGACCCATGATATTTTATAACTTTTAATCAATGTGATTGAGGCTCTCTCACCTTCAACACTATTTATAAAGGCATGGTCATATGTTTCAAAACATTAGGTACACATAAATATATCATAATTTATAAAGTATTATTTATTTATGTTTTTAAGGATAAATTAAGTAGTATATCATAGATTTTTTAAGACATAGTGAGTGTAGAGTTTGATGATTTCTAGTGTATAGTTCTTTAAGATAATTCTTCATTATTTTATGTAAATATAAAATAATAATATTTATTCAATTTATTTTTCTAAGATAGTCGAGTATCATATTATGAGTATGAATTATTTATAAATATATGATGTTCTTTGGAATATGTTATTATAAAATTCTCATTAGAGAAATTATAAAAACTACCCAAACATGGATAGGTTTTGAAACGACCTGATAATAATTTGAGTGAGTAGTTTTTTTGAAATTATTGGTAAAGTGTAAGAATCATAAATAAAAATTAATATTTGGAAATGATATTAATATAATTCAATCATTAAACAAATTAAATTGTGATCTACTAATCCTTATGAAAACTTATAATTTAGAATATAAAAAGTTTATTTTTAATATTTTTCTAATTTTTTTAGGCTTACTTGGACTCATCCTATAAATTATAAAACTAAAATATTAAAAAAGTTTATTTAATTTTGCAAACATGTTAAAAATAAAAAGGGGAATTTAATAATATCTATTTGATATGATAAAAGAGGGGTGTTTTTTAATCATGAATTTGAAATATTTTGAATATAGTGGAAACTTTAATGATTTCTCAACTCCCAGAGTGCCATAGAAAAATGGTGGTGAAGAAAGTAAATATAATTTTTTTAGAAATGTATATGATCATGATTAATAAATTTAATCTAAATTTTTTTTTTGGGATGAATCCATGAATACTTATTATTATATTAAAAATAATTTTTATTATAAATTTCTAAAAGATACCTCCCTATTAGTTTTTTAAATAAAATAAACCCAAAATTTTTCATTTTAGAGTATTCGAGTGCGGATCTTAGATTCTAAATATATAGGGTAAAACAGATAAATTTGATGATAAAAGTGATCAAGTTATTTTTTTAGGATATTATAATAATATCAAATCTTATAGAGTATGAAATAAGTTATAGATGAATGTTTAAGAATCATTATTTTGTAAAATTTATTGAAAATAAGGACCAATAGAAATCATATTTAAATTATGGTTATAAAGAAATTATATTGTTTAACATTTGTGAATAAAATTCCTAAATTTATAATGTATCAGTTGAGGGGGATCATGACACTTCTCAATATGATCCTAATATTTGTAAAAATAATAATTCTTATCCTCTTAATAAATTTATTGTAATGTTTTAAGAAATAATTAAAACTATAAAATTATGTTTAAATATCTGTGTAATTTCAACATATGTTATTTATTTTCTGCCTTATAATATTTAAAATTATTTATGGTTTATAATTGTATAATTTTAATGCATGTTGAAAATAATAAATTTTTATTAAATATTTTTTGGAATCTATTAATACATACAAATGATAAATAATTTATAAAAACTAAATGTATCTTGTGAATAAATTAAATGAAATTTGAATTATAGTAAAAACTAAAGATAACATGTTTTCTTGAAAATATTTTTCAGAGAAGTGAAATGATTTTGATAAATATTTTCCTCTAGAATATATGATTGAATCTATCTGGATTTTATTACCTTATAATTTTTTTCAAGGTTTTAAATTGTTTTCTATAGATGTTGAAATTTAATTTTTAAAGATTTAATTTTTTGAGGAATTTTATTTTAATCGACAATAAATATTTTATAATGAAAAAAAATTAAATAATTTATTCATATTTAAAATGATTTATATGGTCTTTAGTAAGATCCGATATCTCTATATGATATATTATCTTTGTTTTTTATGAATAATAGTCGTAATAAAGGAAATTTATGTTTGATTTTTCTTTTTATGAATGTATAAAAAGATATTTTACAATAACATTATCTTTTTTTTATATTTTTTATCACTTCAAGTTATTTTTTATCTAATTAATTTTATAATATAATGAATTATGTATTTTATATGAAATTATTGGTTTAATTAACTTTTTTATTTTTAAAAACTATTAAATAAGTTTTAATATATTTTTAAATCCAAATATGTATGATAGGTATACGATTAAATGGATTATTCATAATTCCTATAAAAGTTTCAGTGCCCTTATTTGTATTAATTTTAAATTATATTAAGATGAATCTATAAACAATGTGTATAATAAATTATTTATAGGTATGATCAGAAGTTTTCCATTCTTCAATTCTTCTACACCTGATATCATGTTCAGTTCTTTTATGTGTGAAATATTTCAATCTAATTATTTGTAAATTTATTTAAAAGTGCTAAAAAATTATAATTAAATATGTTGAAGGAACTGTTAATAATGCTTTATTTTATTTTAATAATAACTGTTTTAATTTTTTTACAAATACAAATTATTATTTTATAGTTTATAAGCTTGAAATGAAGAGAACATCATGCATGTGTCATGTACATGGTAAATAAATTATTTAATTGATATGTTAAAAGAAATTATCATTTTCTTTGTCTATATTTGAGGATGACTATACAGTTTCTTCAAAAAAATCTCATGGATTATGGATAAAACCAACTATATTAGATCTCAATGTATATTTTCCAAAGATTCCAACATTCAATGATAATACGTAAAATATTTCATTTTTAATAAAAACATTAAAATATTAATGTAGAAAATATATATATATTAGATTTCCTCTTAAGTATATAATTTTAATAACCGAGAAATAGTTTTAGAATTTGTATCGATCAACAATCAACATGATAATATATTTTTGAGACCATTGGAAATAATTATGTTTTAGAAAATTAAAATTTAATTTTATATAATAAGGTTTTAGTAAGAGTTATTTTATTTTTAATGTTTACTTAATAACTGTTTTTGTTACGATTTGTGTAGTACATATTATTTTGGAAAATTTTTATTAACTAAAATTAAATACTTTGTATAAATATTAATTTTCATTATAAAATTAAAATGTTCACTTTCATATAATAAATTTTTATCCAAATATAATGGATTAATATAAATTAAAATATTATGTTAATATAATGTTTAAACAAATATATATATATATATAAAATAGTCATTAAATTAATAATTAATTGTAAATAATAATAATAAAAATTAAATATATATAAGTCATTTATTTATTAAACTAATTTTTTCTCTAAATTATGTTTTAATATAAAATTTATTCTTATCATATTTTGAAATTGAGTAAGATTAAATGGATACCAAATTTATATTCAATACATAAATATTTGGTTATGATATTGATATTATTTATTTAGTAAAAAACTAATTACCATTGTTAACTTTTTATCGAGATCAGTAAGAATAAAATTACCAAATTAAGTATCATGAATTTCTAAAAAGGAAAGGTCACATACATAATCTAGAAGTGCATTTTGGTTTTAAAATAATGACCTATTGTGGTTCCAACAATTTCCCACCTTACTCACCAAATCAACCTAACACCCTTGTGATCTCTTCACGCCCCATACCTAACTATTGTTTTTATAAATACGAATCTATTTTTCACCTATAGAAGGGAACTCTCACTGCCCCTTATATGAAACTATAAAATTATTTTTCTTAGATAAAATAATATCTCCCTCCTTCCCACATTATCTATTTTAATTCTCATAAGCTTTTAGTTATAATATTGTGTCCCAATCCCTTAAATTCTGAGGAATCATCCGAGAAAAACTTATAATTCATAATTTAAGTACAATCAATTCCTTAACAAGTTTTCATTTTTACTTTCTACTTAAAACATATTTTCCCAACATTATATGATGAATTAAGTATTTATAGTATCAAAAAAAATTATATCATGTAAATAAACATTAACCACATTTCCCCCTTCCCATAAGGAAAAAAATAGTGATTCATGTGTTGGGCACACTATTGCCTCTATAAAGTATCACGTGTCATTTTCCTTCACTACTATAAACAAAATAGATGCAAGTTTGATATTAAAGAAAAAATATATTTTTTATAATATTATTAAGGTTTTAGTATGAAATGTTTGAGATCATATAACAGATATTATCAGTAAATGATCATCGTTAATTTCATCGCAAAAAATATGTGTACTAAGATGATAATAATTTATTGAAATTAAATAAAATTTTCATATCCATTAATTTATATATAAAATACTTAAAATTATGATATATAACACGAATAAATAATAAATTATATAATTATTCTTTTCGTACAATTATATTTCCAAAAAAACATCTCCTAATTATTTATTAAATCATCGAAAGTTCATGTTTGGGTTGATTTAACCACCAACTTGAAAAATACTATGAATTTATATCATAGATGATTATGAAAAATTATTTAATACTATAATACTATAAATATGTTTAATTTTATTTTTTTGATATTCTTTATCAATATTTAATTAAATAAATATGAAAACACTCATCAGTCTTCAGGAATCATCGGAACATGGCTGTAATCAATTTCATCTAAAAATATAATGACTAAAAATCATAAAAATTAATTTGGAAAAACAAAATGAATTATAAATTATCCATAGTAGTATCATTTATGTCATACTAATGATATAATTTTTATGAATAATTGATAAGAAAATTATTATTATGAATCTAGTGCAACTAATCAAAACTATAAACACTAATGTGAAAAATATGAAGATTTCATATAGAGAATAAATTTTTATGAAAAGTGTGAATTAAAATGGATATGAGTAAGGTTATAAATTAATAGATTAAATTATCTATATTTGTGATACTATAGGTAAAACTAATTTTGTGGAAGTCAGGATATGAGGTATCAATTTTCTATCTCAAACTCTTTTCTTTAATAGATGTTCGGTATTGAGGACATATTTTCATTAATGTCAAGTATATATACTACCTATGTGAGATTTTATATCATTATATGCCCTTATTCAAGATATATAATCATCAAATTGAATTCTACAATTTCAAAAATGTTCTGATTGTATTGTTACCCAATCCATAAGTGGGGGTATTCCATCTAAATTTTTTTCCTAGGGGATTCATGTTATATTCAAAAAAAAATGTTTCAATTTTTGAGGGTTAATATATTTAGATGGAATAATTTTACAATATTTCCCATAAAATTTATAGGATTTAAATGTATATATTATTACACATTCATAGTTTTCTTTATGTTCAAGATTTATAGAAATCGTTATAATATACAGTTTTTATGGGAGAAAAACCATCCTATGTCTTGGTAAAGTAAATGTTTGTATAGTTTCCTAGAAAATGAATCCATGTATTTATACTAGAAAGTAGATTTTGTTATTGAAAATATTTAAATATTTTTAATCAGCTTGAAAATATTTGGTCTATAGTTATCTTAGTCATCACCCTGATGCATTTTGAATGGGACCAATACTGTACACATTACTAGACACTCTCGAGGTACTCTTTTTGGACTATTTCCACAAAATTTAATGAACCTTGATAAAATATTTTTTCCTATAATTTACTTTGTCTCCTACAAATGAAACATATTAAACCTAATTACTCTCTTCCTTGGATAACCTATCAAATTTTAAGTACTCTCGGCTCTATATTTATTTAACATGGGTATTTCATGTTATTTTAATGATTACCCACATATTCTATTTTGATTTAGGTATGTTCTCATAAGAATATACATTATTCTATTTCATTGAGAATATTTTGTTAAAATATTTATTATTATATGGATATCCATGTTTTATTTAGTAAAAGGTTCCTTTGGGAATGTTATGAATTGTATTGATAACTTTTATAGTGACTTCATTGGACTTAATCAAGTGAAGTGTGGTTCCCAATATTATATAGCCCTTGATGCACTAATAGTTCCCATGAGACAAAAACCATTTAGGTTTTGATGTAAACATCTTCCCATTACAGGAAAGTTTATTCTAAGAACTCATCAAAACATGTTTCATTCCAAACATATGAATTACATTTGTTTGAGATCAGCGATTATTAGTATCCTTATATTACATTATTTATATGGACATAGATTTCCCTCAATTTCTATTGATTATGGAATTATTTTTTCCATTATTTTATTAAATATCAATTACATCATGTTTATATTATTTCCAAATCCATTGTATCCTCCTCATCTTTGGGCATATGAAATTAACCTTATTTTTTTTCTTTTCCCCAAGAAACCAAGGGGAGGATTATATGGAAGGGATAATAATTTTCTCACAATATGTTCATGTTTTATCTTATGTTTGGAAATGAAATTTATTTATTTATCTAGTTCTTCTAATACTACTAAAATATTGGATCCATTCAGAAAAGTTATATTATAGTACAAAAATATAATATAACTACTGGATCTAGGTCTCTATAGTTTGGGATGTTACATCTGGTGTCCAATGAAGTTTATTAGGAACCTTAGAGAGTGTATTTAAAATAAAGTATTCATATAAAACAAGTTATATGAAAACCCTAACTATATATAGGGAAAAATCTATAAAACATAATAGTAATTGTATTTTTCAATTCATATCATGATATAATTAAATATATGACATTTTTCAAATATAGGTACTAGATAACATAGATTATTATCTATTAATGGGGTATATAATCCCATGTTTTTAAGGGAGAGTCCACATCTCCTAGGTCCTTTCTAGGCCCACCCCTAATATCTCTCCCAAATGAAACTCATCGTATATTGGATTATCAAGAACAATATATGGATTAGAATCATCAGTAACAATCTATAGAATTGAACTATTGGAGTTTTTTGGGTTAAAAATTAGCAATTAGAGTCTTGTGATAAGTAATTTATATGCAATAGTGTTTCACTATGGGTATTTGTTGTTTTATTCATTAAAATTAGGATGAGTCTATGAAATTCTCCATTGATTTTAGGGAGAAAAATTCAATTAATATATAGAATATGTATATGTTACCACACATTTATATCATTTTTGATTGATTTAAAAGAACCTAGTAATTTTTAAATCTTTATCATTTCTTTGGTGATATTCAGCTAATGGTTAAGAAGGATGATATAACAAATTTGAAATTTTGAACAAAATATGGACATTATAAGTTTATGGTAATACCTTTTGGATTAACTAATTCACCACTTTACATTAAATATTTTATGAGTAAATAATTAAAGAATTTTTTTCATAACATTTTGGTTTTTCTCATTGATGATAAATTTATTTACATTAATAGCTATAAATTGCAATATTTTCATATATAAATAATTCTAGAGCCACTCAGAAATGTGTAATTATATAGAAAATATAGTAAAAATTAATTTTAACTATATGAAGACTCTTTTCAAAGCTATATTTTCTCTAATGATGGATTATATATTATATATTGATGGACCTAACTGATATCCCAGGTTCCTTATGTTTAATAGGTTACAATTGAAAATGAATCTAAGATTTCACCTTGATGGCCAAACTTTTAACCATGTTAACATGTAAAGGGGTTAAATTCACATGTTTAAGGGAATGTGATAAAGGTATTAAAGAGATGAAAGTTTGACAGATTAATGAACCAGTTCTGACTCTACCAGCATGTAATGAAGGATTTTTAATATATATTGATTCATCAAAAAATGGACTTAGTTGTGTCCTTAGGTAGAATGATAGTGTGATTTAACTATGCATCTTGTAAATTTAAAATCAATGAATAGAACTGAACAATAAATAATATTGAGCTAGAATCTATAGTATTTTCATTGAATATATGGAAAAACTAACCATATGGAGAAATATGAGATATATGTACATATTAAAGGAGTTATGAGAATATATATTCACTTAGATGGATATAAATATGGGAAAAATAATATGGTTGGAAATTTTCAAGGAATATGATTACTAATATAATGTCCCAACCTTAAATGTTACATTATCTTTATTTAAGTAAATAATTCACATTAAGTATATTTTTAGGATTATAGTTTTATATAGTTAGGCTATAACTAATACGTGACAACTCAAATTTATACAAATAAGATACAAATAAAATAGAATCCATTTCATCCACAATATGAAACATTTAAAAGTAAAAATGACTTATTTTTTTCTTGATAATAATCTTACTAACATTCATATTGACCTCTTATTTTCTCTTATCCATCCTTATACCATGTGAAAAATGTTTCAAAAACATGCGATGAGCACCAAAAATCTCAATAATGGATATAAATAAGGAAAGATCTCACTATTCCATGAATATTTAAAACTCATGAAATATTTTTAAAAAAATCACACTTTTCACCCATAATACATAAGTCATTTAACATACCTCAGGAAATCATAATAATCTTAAAATCCTTATTGGAAATCATAAATCATAAAGTTAACTTGTGGAATCCATGTCATACTTATATTGTAGCTTTCACAACTACATAGGAAGTAACATTTTTTGTTACATTTGGAATACCCAGCATAGTATATTCCCTCAATATCTTTGTATAAACAATATTTTTTTAACTCTGTCTCGTTACCTAATTAAATGGGTAGCTATTACAGGCTCTCTCTCCCTCAAATAATCATAGAACCACCTGTATACATAATCTACTTCCAAGAACCATAAAAAACCATAACATATAAAACATTCACAAAGTAAAAAAGAATATTTACTCATTACAATCACAAGACATCATTTCAATATATTGATATAATAAATCCATTCAAAAAATGGTCACGGTGGCAGAAAATTCATTTTCATCACATATGTTAATAAAATTACTTTTTTTGATTAGTAAAACACTTCTTAGAAAAAGATTCCTTTTAAAAAAATTGAATGAAATTATAATATAGACATAAAATATCATTTATAATACTTTTATTTGCATATAAATATATATTAATATTTTAAAGAAAATATTTGACAATTAAATATTTAAATGTTCAAGGTATCACAAACCACTTTGAACATTTAAATCTTAATAGCCATGTATTAATACACTTGAAAAAAAAATAATTAAAATTATTATAGATAAAATATGGATATGAAATTTCATGTGGCTATATATACACTTAATAATAGAACAAAGGTGTATATTATCAAGAAATGCCTCAATGAAAGAACATTGGGACGAAATCTCATACCTTGAGTCTGACTCATCACGTACAATCTTTATATTCCTAAAAAATATAATTAAGTTAATTTATACTTTATTAAGAACCTTTTATAAGATTATTATTCCTATTTTATCACTTATTACCATGTTATGAAACATTTATAATTATTTATGTTCATATCATACATTTTGTAGATATTCGGTACCTGAGTCAAAAATGAACTTATTGTGATTTAAATTGTCCATGTGATCATAATTCCATCTTCTCGTGAATATTATTCATTACATAATTATAAATTTTATACATTAATAATTCTTTTTAAATAAAACCATTAATTATGGTTATGAAAAAATGAACAACGTTGTAATCAAGGATATGGTAGGTCCTACGTACGCATGAGTAATGTTTTCTATTTTTCATTGATCATTATAGAAACAAGGAAATTATTTTATATTTCTATAATTATTATAATATTATTTAAAACATAATATTCATTTAAATATTCTAATATATATCATACAAGTTAAGTGGTGAATAAAAATGATTCACATCGCTTCATGGAGGTGATAGTTCACACGTACACACGGACGACATTATCATTTTTATTGGCTTGAAAGTTAAGAAAATAATTGTAATGTTCTTATTTTAAATGATAAATATTTAGAGAATATCATATATAAATATTCATTCCATCATTATATCTAATCTTGATATATGGAAGTGAAAAAAGAACTATATTGGTTCATGAGGCGGTAGTCCGCCGTACACACAAACGAAATATTCATTTCCCATTTGATGAAATTGGATATTTATTTAGGTGATGATTTTTACATAATAACTTATGATTAAATTTATTATATTGTAGTTATTATTTAATCCTAGAAGAATAATATTTATTGCAAGTCGAAGAAGAAACAAAAGAGAAACACTTAAAAAAATGATACCTCTTCTTCAGTTGATCACCTTTGAAGAAAACATTAACACCACTATAAAGGGTTTTATTACTAAACTAAGTCCACTAAAATGTTAGAAGGAATTATAGAAATCGTTTTGGGAAGATATTGTATGAACTAAATTGTCCATGAAGTGTGATTATTAGAGAATAGTGGGTACATTTTTATAGGATATGAAAGGGGAACTATTAGAAAATCATAAAATATTAAATTAATATAAATTAATTTTTTTGATAAAAATGACTCCAAATTTGTATATTTATAATATATATTAATTATAGTTCTAAATAAACTCATAAAATAATATTTAGATATGTATTGATATAATTTTAAACCTCATCTTTTCAATTTACCCTTAATTATTCTTTTTTAATTTTAACTTTGGTAACAATATTTTAAATATAATGAGGCTATAAATATTACTTATATGGTATAAATTATTCATTCTTAGACCCTTAAAGAAAATTTATAATTTATCATAACTAATTTTAGATTTTAAAATATTTTTAGTAATTTTAAATAATTTAATATTTTTATATTTTTATAAAATATCAATTATGTCAATTTTTACACTATCAATTTCATTGAATTTATAGAAAATTCAAACATAGATATAAATTCCAAGATACCAATTTAATAGACATATAAAATGTCATAGTCACCAATAAAATTCTTTTCTGGAATAATTTATTTCAAATGATATTTATTTTAATATTTATAATACCATTTATTTGATTCTTTAATTAAAATATATATTATATCATCATCATTGGGTCATAATTAAATTTAATTATTTATATCCTAAAATTGTAAATAAATTTACATGATGTAGGTAATATTTTCATCTTTTTAATTATTATTTATTGTCAAATATATCACATATATTACCCCATATTAAATAAATTTTTGTAATAAGAGACAAGTAATGACATTTTTTGCCTTAACTTTAAATAAAATATTATAAATGTCAAAATCACACCCAAGTGGCTTCTAAAGGTGACCATTTCGACCCCAAGATTGTCTTGGTCGGTGATAACTCATCCATTCAGATTAAAATAAGTTCTAGGATAGTTTTATATTATTATAATATAATTTTTTCCTTTAATTACCCAATTTACCTTTAATCGTGGTAAATAAAGTACTCAAGTTACTGTTCAACAAAAATTATATCGATCCTATTAGATCACATTTTTTATACTCATTACAACAAACTATGCCTATTTTTTAAAATTAAATTCACTAAAAGGAATAAAATTAATGTAATGTTAATCTCATTAAGGATTGAGGAAATGTGTTTTTAAAATGTAAAAACCATCGAAAGATTGACATGTATTTATATCTAATTTAAATATGAAATTAATTCCAATGGACAAAATATGATTAAATAATAAAAACATAATATATATATATACCTTAAAACCATGTAAATGTAAAATATAACAATTTAATTAACTAGGATGAAAAGGCAGTTTTGAATTAAAATGAATTATTTTTTCACTGTTCATTAAAAATGAATTTTATTACAAAATACCAAAAAATCAAATAAATGAATTTTTATGACCCTATTCTAAAGATAATGTTTATTTATTAAAATATAACTTATCGACATGATAAAAACTAGATTTAAAAAGTTTTCACCATCAAAAGTCATTAAAACTACCTTTTAAAAATATTAGTGTGTTTTATGCTTAAAATTTGATTTATTCTCATTTTAAGCCTCTAAGATTTATTACAAGAAACTAAAAACATTTAACAAACAAGTTTAAACATAATATAGTATGTTCTTTTCATTCCTTCTAATATAGCGACTAGGCATTAACCACCATTTAAAACAATAATAATTATAATGTATTATGTCTTTGTATATCTCAGTCTTGTGTGCAACAGAGGATTTCGAAAAAACCCATTTTTGTGTGATGGGTATGCTATCAAAAAACACATTACTTTTAAAGTAAAAATGATATCAAATTCATAAATATTAATGTATATAAAATTTTCATATTCTATAATTACCTGGAATGTTACATCCTTCCCGCTTTTTGGAAATTGTGTCCTTGAAATTTTAAATTTGGGCTCAGAAATTAACGCTTCACTTTTCAAAATTACATTGTTGAAATCCCAATATTAGAAAAATAGTCAATAAAAGATAAACTTTAAATGAAATAAATTTAAGTACAAAGGTTACCTAAGATAACTCATACTAGGATTCCATGTTGGCAAACATGGATATAGAAGAAAAATTAACCATCATTTTCTGATAAAGAGTGATAGAAAACATAAACAGGAGAAAGTTAACAATTAGGAAACCACAAAATTGGGATGGTTTAAATAGTATTTGATTTCATAGTAGGAAATATAAATAGAAAATGTTTTTGTTTTAAAATACTTTTCAAAGATTTGTGGATTTAATCTACTAAAAAATCTAAGATTGTAAGAAAATATACTTACTTGAAATGTAGAGTTTCATCAACTAATCAAATTCTACACTAAACTAATACTTTTCTCTAAATAAAGAGTATTCGAGTTGATGTTTTTTACACCCTAATCACTAAAATTATCTTCTATAGAATCACATAATCCAAAAAATATTAAATATATATTCATTCTATCTTGAATCATTAATAAAAACTAAAAAGGGAGGATGAATAATATAATTCTCCATATATAATAAACATTAAAAGAATAAATACTACTTTTATTCTCCAAAATTTTACTATAATACATAAAGTTCATCATATACCATTAAAAAAATAAATATCCTTAAAATTCCATAACATAATGAAAACGAATATTGATACTCAAAATTCAGAAGGATTTCATCACATTATCTTCTTGGATAAATTTTAACATTTATCTTCAAATAACATCAACCACTCTTAATGTCTTACACCAAAAATTAATAAGCAAATCACATATTCTCCTGAATGGTCAATCATATCTGTAAATAACTCAAATTTTCATAAGTATATAATAAAAATCATAGAATCATCTAAAATATAAATAAACCATTACTCCTCAATTAAAATCTCATATTATTATATTTACCTAAATCATATAAAGTTCCCAAAATAGTGAATGTCTTTTAAAATAAAATTAATCACTAAATTCCCTAATAATTTTCCAATAGCAAGGATATAAATTTAATAAAACATATTTTCCCAAAAATGTCTTTTTTTATTACTTTAACTCGTTTAACTAAAAAGGAAAAGTCGTACTAACTAGGGACATCACATATGATAGTGGTAGGTGATAAATCCTTATCACACATTGGTTATGGGTTCTATTTACACTACCATTTAGGACATTATAGGTTGTCACCCTTCTTGTGGTTTTTCCATTTCCAAAAATAATATAATTTTATTGCATTCCTGAAATGAGATAAAATCCATGAAAATAACCATAACATGTTTTATCCTAAATGTTAATCTAATACCTTTCATTTTGAAACCCAAAATGTAATAACCCATAATTACCTAAAAAACAAAGATTGTATAATCTCTAAAGGTAATTCCTACCATTATAATTATTTATACACAAGAAAATATAATTCTTACTCAAATAAAATTTTCACATAACAAACATCAGGTTTTCACATACTAGAAGATCTCTTCCCAATTAATTAAATAATTAAAATAGTATCAATACTATTAAACATTTAATCATCCATAGATCAAAAAAAAACTTTCATATACCTTATTTTTAGACTTCTTAATCATTTAGAATTATTTATGTTCCATTAACCACAATTTTCCATCTTATTTATTAATACATAATTCTTAAAAACAAAAACCTGAATCATGTCCTAAGATTCAATAATGTCAAAACATGATACAGGACAATAATCCATAACTTTCATAGGTCATTTTCAATTTCCTCATCTTAAATTGGAATGTAATTAGGTATTGAAAAATATATATTTGTGTTGTCCTACCGATCCCATTCTCACACCTTTTTTATTGGAAATCTATTTTAATAATTACCATACACCCCAAATTTAAATCATTTAATTGATAACTCAAAAAGAACTTGTTTCCATTTCCGAGATTCAATTAAATTCTTCCTTTTTTCTCTGAAGGTTATTACTTTATGACCTTCATTACCACATATATAATGACATATTGTCCCTTCAAATAAATTTACATGGTGTTTCTTTCCACATTCTTGATAAATGTATTGTTGAATATGCTTACCTTTATTATCATTATTACTTGAACTTCCAAAGGGATTTGTTTGCCTCATATATGATGCAGCATAAAAATCACCATAGTTCAATTGGTTAATTATTAATTCAGATAGTTGGTTTAGAATAACCAAGAGAGTACTCATTAATTCTTATACTTAATTTTGTTGATTATTCATAGAATAAGTACATTTTTCTTCACAATCCATTTTAACCTTAGTTTCTGATGGATCCATCCATTTTCTAAAACCAAAAAGGTTAGTGTGATTGTATAAAAAAAATCATATGAGAAAGATAAACACTATTTTATAATTATTCATGTTATCTAAAAATCATTCAATTTATAAAAAATAATTATGCCTCTTTTTTTTTACGCTAACCATTATGGTTCAATAAATAACTTGTAACATATGTTTAAATATCACACTAACCTATAATATTATCTAAACTAACCTTTGATACAAATAATAAGGCCCCAGCCATAAACATTACATAATCTTGATTTAAATAAAGAATTTACATTGAGGATCATTTAATGTTTTGAGTTGTAGAGAATTAAGTCATAGCTATTACATAATAACTCAAATTTATACAAAGTGGATAAAACAAAAATAATATCAATTTCTTCAATAATATAAACCATTTAATAGTAAACATAATTTGTTTTTTTCTTAGAAACAGTCTTTATAAAATTCATCATGACTTCTTATTTTTTATTATCCATCTTATACCCTGTGGAAAAAAAATCAAAAACATGGAATGATCACAAAAAAATATCAATAAGGGATATAAATAAAGAATGAAACCATTAGTCCATGAGTATTTTTAACTCATGAAAACATTTTCACAAAATCATACCTTTCACCCACAGTACATAATTTCTTTAACATGCCTTATGAAATCATAATATTCCTGAAATACTTCTTAGCAATCATAAATCATAATGGTAACATGTGGAATCCAAGTCCGACTTGCATTGTAACTTTTCAACTACATTGGGAGTAAACTTCATGGTTATGTTTAGAATAACCATCACAGTATATTCCTTAAATCACATAGAAGAAACCTTGTTGTTTAATTACATCTCATTACCCAATGTATTGGAGTGATATCACAGGCTCACCCTCCCTCGTTTTTTCATCAAACCACCCATATACATAAGCAATTCCCAAGAACCATAACATAATCATAATATATAAAAAATTCACAAAGGAAAAATAACATTTCTACATTGAAATCACAAGATATCATTTCAATATATTAATATAATCATTCCATTATCAAAACCAATTTCAATAAAAAAATATCTAAAAATTTCATATAGTATTTATATTCCTTTTAAAAACATTAAGGGTTATTGGAGAATCTAAATATGAAATAATGTTCAGAGCGGTGGAAATGTCATTGTCGTCGTGTATTTTAAAAATCATTCCTTTTATTTTTTTTGTAAAACACTTGGTAGAAAAATATTACTTTCAAAAAATATTGAATGAAATTAAAATATAGATATTAAATATTATGTATGACCCTATTATTTCAATATAAATAAATATTAATATTAAGAAGAAAATATTTGACAATTAAACCTTTAAACATTCATGGTGTTTCATACCACTTTGAATATTTAAATCTTAATCTTCATTAATTAATACATTTACCAAAATATTAAATAACTTTATTATAAATAAAATATGGATTTGAAATTTCATATGGTTTTATATACACCAAATAAAATAATAAAGTTGTATATTATCATGAAAAGCCTAAATGAAAGATGATTGAGGAAAAATCTCTTACCTTGAATCTGAATCATTAAGTGCAATAATTATATTCATTAATAATAAACATAGATTAATTTTGACTTTATTGAGAACCTTTTTCAAGTTTATTTTTCCCTTTTTATCATTTATTACAATGTTATAAAATTTATATAATTATTTAAGTTCATATCGGACATTTTGTCGATATTCGGTACTTATATGAAAAATGAACTTATTATGTTGTAAATTTTCAATGTGGTCATAATTACATTAATGATATAAGATTATTCATGAAAAAACATCTCTTTTTTAAATTAATCATACTTCTAAATACAACCATTAATTATGGTTGTGAAAAATGAACAATGTTATAATCATAGAGATAGTATGTCATATGTACGCATGATTAACTTTTTCCATTTTTCATTGATCGTTATGGAAATAAAGTAATTATTATTTTATCATTATAAAATGATCATAATATTATTGAAATCACAATAATATTATAAATTTACTTATATATATCATGCAATTAATGAATTGAATAGAAATGATTCTCATCACTTTGTGGAGGTGACAGTTCACATGTACTCATGAGCAACATCATCATCTATATGTACATGAAAGGTAAGAACATGATTGAAATATTATTCATTTCAAATTAATAATATGTCATTAATTTCTTTTATAAACAATTATTCTATCATTATATCCAATCAGGATAGACGGTAATGAAAAATGAACCATATTGGTTCAAGAGGTTGTAGTCCGCCGTACACACGAACAAAATGTTAATTTTCCATTTGTTTAATTTGTAGATGTATTTAGGTGTTTATATTAAAATAATAACATCTCATAATATTAATTATATTTTAGTTATTATTTAATCTTATAATAAGATGATTTAAAAGGAATTTGAAGAAGAAATAATATAGAAACATTTAAAGTAAATGATACCTCTTTCTTTAGTTTATCACCTTTGAAGAACACCTTAACACCTTTAAGAAGGGTGTTCTCCCCAAAATATGGCCTCAAAAAAGTTTTGTTGGATTATAAGAATGTTTTTGGGCATATCATGGTAGAAAAAAATAGATATTGAAGTGTTATTGTTATAGAAGAGTGGGTAACAATTATATAGGAGAGGGGATGGGCACCCTTACAAACTCTTAATATATTAAATTTATATAAATTAATTTTTCTAATACCAATGACTCCAACAAGAGATATGAAAAAGAAATGATTTGAATAGTTTTAAATCCTCTCATCGAATAATTTTTATACCTGTATTGATTTTATTTTAATCATTATCTTTTTAGTTTACACTTATTTATTCTCTTTAAATTTTATATGTGGTAAAAATATATTTAAATACTAAGAGGCTATAAATTTTAATTATATGGTGAAAATTTTACATAATTTTACACATGAAAAACTTTCTGAACTTATCATAGTCACTTTTTGATTTTAAAATATTTTTATAATTTTTAAATAATTTAATAATTTATTATTTTTATAAAATTTCAATTATATCAATTTTACACCATTCATTTCATTGAATTTATAAGAAATCCAAAAAGAGAGATAAAATTGAAAAAAAACAATTTAATAGAATTATAAAATGTCATATTCAATAAAAAAATTAAATCATGGAATAAAATATAAGAAATATTATTCATTTCAATATTTATAATTTCATTTATTTAATTCTCTTACTTATAAATATATTATTTCATCATCAATGTGTGATAATTAAATTAAATTATTTATTTTCTAAAGGTTATAAATAAATTTTCATGATTTAGGTAATATTTTTATCTTTATAATGACTACTTATAGTCAAATATATCACTTATATAACCCCATTTTAAAATAGTTTTAGTACAAAGATACATGATTATGGCATTTTTACCTTAACTTTAAATTAAATATTATAAATTTCATTATCACAACCAGGTGGTTTCTAAAGGCCACCATTTCGACCCAAGGATTTTCATTGTCAGCCATAACACATCCATTAGGATTAGGATAATTTTTAGAGTGTCTTTATATTATTATAATATTATTTTTTTCCTTTAATTACCCGATTTACCTTTATTTTTGGAAAATAAAATACTAAAGATACTATCCACGAAAAATTATGTTGATCTTATTATATAATTTTTATAATAATAATTACAACCATTTATTTCCATTTTTTTAAAATTCAATTTACAAAAGTGAATAAAATTAATTTAAAGTTAATCTCGTTGACGGATTGAGGAAATGAGTTTTTAAAAAATAAAACAATCAAAAGATTAACATGTGTTTATATCCAATTTAAATGTGTTATTAATTAAAATTTCCAAGATTGGATTAAATGATTAAAACCACATATAATTATACTTTCAAACTATTTAAAATAATAATCTAGTAATATAGTTAAATTAGACGAAAAGGTGCTTTTGAATTAAAATGTATCAATTTTTAACATTCACAACAATTGAGTTTTATCATAAAATACCATAAATTAAACCAAATTTAATTTTGATGTCTTGCTTCTTAGGAAGAAGTTTATTTTATCAAATAGAACATATAAAAGTGACAATATTTAAAGTGGTTCACTCTCAAAAGGCAATAAAACTTCCTTTTAAAAATATTAAAGTGTTTTTTTCTTAAAAATGGATATATTATAATTTTAAGCCTCTAAATTGTATTAGTAGATAGTAAAAAATTTACTAAAAATGTGTAAATATATTAAAGTTAGTTTTGTTCATTCCATCCAATTCAACAGAAAGGCATTAAAAACTATTTAAAATAATAATATTAATAATGTATTATTTTATGATATATCTCATTTTTGTGTGCTACATTAGATTTCAGTGAAACCAATTAATGTGTGTTGGGTACACTATCAGACAAAGAATAACTTTTAAATTCAAATTAATATATAATTCATAAATATTAATATATATGGATGTTTATTATTCTATAACTACCTTGTATGTTACAACTAAATACATTACCCCCATGGGAAAAAAATTAAGGTAGATGATGTATTATGTTGGAGAGACCCTGGAGTCTTAACCATAATGAAGATTAACAAGGATCCTATATATAGTGATATTTTAAATATGGATATGGTTATTTTTAAACAATAGGATCCCTATTTTATTTTTATTGAAATTTTTAAACCATCCTTACAAGAAGCTATAGAGAAGTCCCAGTAGGATGACGAGGAATTATAAAAGAAAATTAAAGTGGTGAATGATTGGAAATTGATAGTATTAATCTATATAGATTGATTACTGCTACTTGGAAAGAGGTTATATGGTCCATAAACACTAGAGTGGAAGAGTTAACTGCTAGATGAAGTAAATAGCTAAAATTTCTATATACACCTTGGTAACCCAAATATGTATATGTATTTACGAGCACATTTCTAGTGGAATTGTATGAAGAGAGAAATTGTGGGCTATGTGACCAAATTCATAATATTTCAAAAGGTTAAGGTTAAAATACATAATCCTAATATGGTTATAAAACCTCAACACAAACCTATATAAAAATGGGTTAATGTTACAATGGATCATTTCACTTGACTACTAAATTATCCAAGGAAGAATGATGTTATATTGGTCATTGTTGATCGTCTTAATAATTTTTTCATTTTGTATTGATAATATAATATTTACCCATTGAGTTAATTTCATGTCTCTATATCAATTAAATTATAAGGCTTCATGAGTATCCTTTATCAATTATACTTTATAATGAATCTCAGTTCACATAAAAATTATGGTAGTGTCTTTAAAGGGATCTTGACAATGTCATACATTTAAGATCCACATATCATCCCCAACCCGAGGGGGTAAAAAAGGACTATGAAAATTTTTAAATTCAAGACCGTACTACAACGTGAAATCACCATATCCTGAAAAATCAAAAAATGAACACACAGAAGACTAATTATTCTTTAATACACTTAAAATTTTATCTTCTAAAAGTTGTTATTTGATTTTAACAATGTAAATATCATTTCAAAGTTTTTCATAAAGATATTAGCTTAAGGGGAAATTTTCTTATTTTTCTAAAAAATAATTTTTATGCGCAGAAATGTAAAAAAAAATTATTACACATATTGATATTATCTGATTAAATAGAATATAGGTTTAGAATTAGTAGGTCCAAATTTTGTAACTTTTAAAATATTATTTATATTTTTTTTAAAACCCCTCTTAGGATAAATATTGATTAACATCGTAAAAGTAAAATGGTTGTTTTTTAATATTTATTTTTATCCAAATAAATTTTATTATTATAATTTAAAATATAACTCTATTAGGATAATTGATCACATAAATAAATTATATAAAAACTTATTCAATTAATAGTTAATATGAAGTACCAAAAAATCACCTATTATATAAAATGCATCTTTTAATAAAAATAGTTTTTCTTATATGTTATGTTTACATTTAAAAGTTAGTTTTATAATATTTAGACATTGAATTTTGTTTAATGGGTCCAAAATTTAGATTTACCACATCTATATTTATTATGAAGTTTCATATTATATTTTTTTATAAATTTATTACCATTGATCATTTTTAATCGATATTATTATCGAAAAATTGGGTAAATGAGGTATTTTAAATTTTTAATTATTATAAGGCCATATAAACCTTCTAGAATTTCATGTTAGGTACGTAATTTATACCCACATATATCACCTACCATTTCTAATTATAATTCACTTAAATAACCCAACCCACATAACACCCATGTAATTCCATTTGTACCCCTTTCCTAACTATAGTTTCAATGAAAATGCCCATATTTTTCTTCTATAAAAGCGACCTCCTACCACCCCTACAATAACACTGAAATGTTGGATTTAATCTTATAACTCTACCTTGTTTAATTATCCTATAAGAACCTTTCACACTCATAAACTTTTGTTGATAATATATTTTCCAAATACCTTCTTTTCTATGGAATACTTTAAGAGAAACCCAATGTTCCCAACATATGTCCAATTTTTTTGCAAAACAAATTCCCCTTATCTTCCCATATAAATTTTTTTTACCAGTATTATATGATGAATTTCATATTTATATTATATTAAAGGTGTTTATATTTTTTATATTAATACAAACCTAATTTTCCTATTCCCTTAAGAAAAATAAAATCGTTATTTGTGTGTTGTGTGAAATATCACCTCCACGATGCAGTGTGTATCATTTTATTTCACCATATTAAAAAAATGGATCTAGGGATGGGATTAAACGATTAATATGATATATATAAAATCATTAGGGGTTTTTATAATAAATTTTATATATTATTAATGACATTACTAGTTAATGATTATCGTTATTTTAATCATTTAAAGTAATTTTACTAAGATGATCTTCCTTAATTCAATTTGTGTAATATTTTCATATCTATTACTTATTATTATAATTTATTAAAATTATGACATATCACACTTATAAACACTAAATAAGATCATTATGCTTCTAATAGGATGATATTACAGCAAAACCACAACATAATCATTCATTAAAACATGGTATGTTCATGTCTGGATAGGTTAAACCACCTCTTTGAAAAATGATACACATTTATGTCATGGATGAATATGAAAATTTATTTACTTGTATGATAATATAAATGTGTAAATAATCATATTTTTATTATTTCTGAGATGAAATTACTATATTTATTTTATTAGTTATGAAAACACCATTTGATCATCAAGAATAACTTAAAAATGCTTGTTATTGATTTCATCATCATGTTTTCAAAAAAATGAAAGGAATTTTAAAAATAAAAAATAATTATAAATCACTTGAATATGTAAATATAATTAACTATTATTCATGAATATTTTATGAACAATGAATATGAAGACTACTATTAGGAAACAAGTACAAATAATCAAAATAATAACACTGATGTGGAAAATAAAAAGAATTCATGCATAGAATAACTTTAAAAGTATAAATAATAATGGATATAAGTATGTTTTTTAATTAAGTGACTAAGATATATATTTTAGTTATAAATGAGGCTAAATTATCTTTGTGGTAGATCGGAAAAGATGTAAGAATTTGTTTTCTCAAATTCATCAGTTTGAGACATGTTTTGTTTTATACATATAATTTCCTTTGAGTGGTTTATATATAAAACCTAATTTGGGTTCTATTTTATTAAAAATCCATTATTCTGAAAATTTTAATATAAATTTTAATCCATATCTATAAATAAGTTTTTGATTTAATCTCTACTCAATCCATAAGGGGGGTTTTCAATCTTAATTACACTTATTTGTGAGTCATGTAATATTTACCACCTATTTACATTTTCTTGGGGAACAAATTGGCATGCAAGAAATTCACCACACTACTCAATGAATTTAAGGGATCTAAAAATTATATACTCTCTCCCTCCCTCATTTTCTTTTGAATCAATAGTTTATAATACCATTGTAAAACTAAATCTTTTATATGGTGGAAACCCATCCAATATTTTGGTAAAGTAAAAGTATATATAATTTCATAAAAAGGGAATCCCTTTCTAGATAATAGTTAGTAGATTTGACTCTATCATAGATGACCCTAGGTGTGATCAAACTAAAATTTTTTATTGATCACTGAATAAATTATAATTTTAATTCATGATGAATGGGTGTATGACTACACACCTAGAAATTCACTCTTAGGGGATATTCTTTGGAATATTCAAACTCACATTATAAACCATGATAATGTTTTTTACTTCAATTTATTTGTTCTCCTACCAATTAAAACTATTGGATCCAATTTTTATCTTCAATGGATAACACATCACTTCACAAGTACATTCATCACTGTATTAATTGGATAAGGGTACTTTATATCACATAGATGAAGACCCATAGTTTTAAAAATTATTTACATATGTTCTCCTAGACATCAATATTATTTTAATTCGAAGAATTTTAATTTCATATATCCTATTGTATAAAAATACAAGTTTTATTCAATAAAAAGTTATTTTAGGGTGATTATTATGGGTATTGATGACTCTTATAGAGATTTCATTGGATATAATCAGGTGTGGGTGTGGATAATAATTATATATCCCCTCAATGAATAGATGAGTCAAATGAGAGAAAACAAGTCAGGTTTTGGTGTATACATCTTCTCATAGTAATAAAGTGCCCTTTCACAAGGCCTTGGAAACATTTTTTGATATTAAGAAAAATGAATTTTATCATTATAAGATCAATGATTCTTATTATCCATTTTTTCATTTATTTTCATGGATATATAATTCCCTCATTAATTTGATTATGCATTAATGTTCTTTAATTATTCCTAAAATTTTGATTATTCCATATTTATGTCATATAAATTTCTTTTGTATACTAATAATTAATGACCTTTTGAGATCACCCTTATTTTATTTCTTTACCTAGGAATCTTAGAGTTGGGAAAAGTAAAATCTCCAAGGATATGGTGGAAGGTATAATTATGTTCTTGAAATATGGTCATACTAAGTCTTCTGTTTTGAAATGTAATGGTTCTATGTGTTTAGTCATTTGAGATTTATAAATTGTTAGGTCCTTTGGGGACTCTATTATATTATACAAATAATGTAATCTAACTTCCATATCTCTGACTTTGGAGTCTAGGATGTGACATTAACCCTATGTTAGTAAATTCCCTATTAAGGGGGTTTCTGCAGAAGGGTTAGGTACCACATAAGGGGATCCCAATGTAAGGTTCCACCCTCAAGTAAAGAGATTTTCCACATATAGTGAGTTTAAATAAATGGTTAATCCCCATGTAATGGGATTAACCAGGTATTTGAATTTTTTTTATATGTGAGAACTACCCAAGTAAGGGGATTTCCATATTAGTGGATTTTTTCCCCTTTTTTGGTATTTAAGTTTTCCAAAATTTGGAAATGTACCTATGTATCGTTATCACATGTAAGGGGACTCTCTAAACGTGGAATCTTTCAAAATTATTATAAAACCTCTATATTAGGGAATTACCTATTTGATTAGGACATCCTATATCTAATGTAACACCACAAGATTTAATAGTACATTATCTCATTAAAGTAATTCAATGGCTTGCGCTACTTGCAACACCGAGTTCGAGCACACCACAACTTATTAAACTAATTGTTCAAAAAGTGGTTATTAATAGTATTAACATAATATTAATCTTATATAATCTATATAATTTTAAAATCCATATTATGTCTTTCAAAGATATAATATAAGCACAGATTCATTTTTTCAGATAAAATAAGTATTTTTCAAAAAAAAATGCAATTCTACCACCTTTTAATGGTGAACCCTTTTTAAAAACAATATTTGACACTTTTATAAATTAAATTTTATGAAATTAAATTCTTCTTCAGAATATTTACATAAAAATTTAATATGGATAAATTTTTGGTACTTTTCTGATAACTTTAATATTTTGATGAATAGTGAAAAAATACTATTTTTTAATTAAAAACAACTTTTTTAATCGACATAATTTATAGTGATAAATTACTCATTAGAATTTTTTAGAAGTATAATTAGATTATATTTTTATCATTTAATACAATTTTTGTCATTATAAGTAATTTTACATTTAGATTTGACATAAACACATGTCAATATTTTGATAGTTTCTACTTTTTAAAAAAAACCCGCTTTTTGGTTTTGACAATGCAAATTAATTTTAATATTAATAAATGAAACTTATATGTTTATAATTTGGTAAAATAGACTTCAGTTTTGAATTCATAATATCAAAATTTTCTTAGGGTAAATTTTTGGTATTTTTCTGAAAACATTCAATTTTTGATGAATAGTGAAAAAAACACTGCGTTATTGGTTAAAACCAACTATTTATTTAAATAATTAGTTATTTTATTTTAAATTACTTTAGATCAAAATATATACATAATACCTATATATTTTCAACGTAATTCATTAGAATCATTTTATAATATGTTTAGATATATAAAATTTTATCGAACATTTTACCGTCTTTTACCCACCTCATAGAAGCATTTGAAAATTTGAATAACACTTAATTTTACCACTTCTGTGAGTTAAATTTCAAAAATCCTAGAGAAACGTTTGATATCATTAAGTAAAATGTGGTTCAATAAGGAAAAAATAATTTTTGGTGAATAGTAACTTTTTACTTTTTTCCCTCAGTTAAAAGTAAACAAGGTAATTATGGGTAAAATGATAATATTATTACCCTAACACATGTCTTATTTCTATTAAATAAGTATAATTCGATCAAAAAAACATTAGGAATAAAATATTATCCTCTTTAGTACACTTGGATTAGATTAGGGCATTTATTATTATTTTATTTAAATAAGAGTTAAAAGATATAAAATTCAACGTTTAATAACTAAACCATTTTTAATATAGGGTTATACATAATATAAATTTAGCTATAAAAATTAATTATAAAAATTAATTATAAAAATAAAAATATTTCCTAAATAATTATATTTTATTTATAATTTCTAGAAAAAAAATATTTTAATTTATTTACAATGCAATCATAATGCAGTAATTACCTTAATAATAAAATATTAAAATAATTGATATTATAAATATCAAAATAAATGTAAATTGAGACTTTTGATGATTTCCACTAATTTTATAAATTAATATTACATGTTATGATTGAACATATGTATTTATTTAGAAGTAATAAAGTTTTTAGGACTTTAAAAAAATAATTTATTAAATAATGTCAACATTGACATAATTGGGTTTTTAAATCAAATACTATATTCTTGGTTCATATAATATTCCTAAAAATATAATTTTCGGCCTAAGGGACTTAATAATATCATATATTTCATTAAGGAACCTATTGGTGTTATTTTTGATGTTTATAGAAAGTTTATTAACCATATAATATAAATATACAAAGAGACATGGTAAAAGGGAACTTTCCCTTCTCTTAAGTTTACACCTCCAAAGCCTTTTGTCACAACCAACGCCTACCCATATATCCAACCAAA
Organism: Viscum album; assembly: GCA_963277665.1. NCBI lineage: Eukaryota > Viridiplantae > Streptophyta > Magnoliopsida > Santalales > Viscaceae > Viscum > Viscum album. The sequence goes on along the minus strand of OY728133.1, from coordinate 237,658,174 downwards.
TTTCTTCTATTTATTCTCTAGGCTTTACATTGGTCATAAATGCAACCTAAGAATCCCTTTTGATCGAATCAAAAAGATGAACCTGAAGAAGAGGTAAATATTTCATCACCTCCTTCAAGTTCTTTTCTTCTTCCAATTCCTCTTTATTTGATGTTTACATTCTAAAATAATAACTCTAGTATTTTCTATATATTGTGATGTTATTATAAAAATTTTATGACAATATTCATTATTACATCCATCCTATAAATGTCTAAGTCACCATACGTGCGTACGTACGGATTACCGTCTCCACGTCGTGGTATAGTTTGTTATTCAAACACTTAATTATTTGGATGGGTATAATAATGAGTATAACTGATGTAAATAAAAAATATAACATTTTAATGGTTCTTCATATATGATATACCATCCAATTACATACTATTTTTACATCAATATAATGATATTGTCGCTCGTGCGTACGTACAGATTACCGTCTCCATGATGCGATGAGATTCATTTCCACATTCACCATTCAACGATGATTATAAAATATATATCGTTAATAAGTATCTAATATATGAAATAATAATGATACTGGATATATATATATATATATTTACTTATATATATCTTTTTCACTTAGTTCCGTTCAATACGATATGAAAACGGAAACAGCATTTATCTATACGTACGACCTACCGTCTCCATAAACAGTGCTTCCTATTTCATATATACGTCTACTATACATATTTATATTCTAAATATATATTATATATAAATCATGTTTTATATTTTAGAAATATTTAAATCATGATCTATTTGATACAATCAAGAGTAATAAGTTAAAAAATGTACGATAAAGAAAGTGATTATTACCCAAAATGTTAATTTAACATGGAAATTATTATTAAATGGGTAGTATAAAGTTATGAATGAATAAATTAGGATATCAAAAATATTAATATGGTTCCGGTATAATTTAATAAGATAATATGGTCTTAATACAGAAGGTTAAACGCACCCTCGTCTAAAGGAAATTGCAAGGTAAGAGTTAATTTCAAAATCTCTTTATTATCTCAAGTTGATTTTACATAAGTATATACTGGGAAATATTTATTATCCATGTCCATGTTTCATAAAATTGTTTTCAAAGAGATTATTTTTAATTTAATTTTTTACTAAATCATCATTTAAAATGTTTTAAATATTTATTCTTCTAAATCATTCTCATTAATGTCCATGTTTTCAGAATGGTTTTTAAGGATTTATTTATATGTACATGAAGGTTTTTAAAATATTAATTACTTTAAAAATATTCAAAGTGGTATGGGAATCTTTTATTCAAAAATATCTTCAAATGTCTTCCTTTCTAAATTTTGTGACTTTTAAAAGTTAACATGAAAAAGGTATATTTCTCTCAAAGAATTTTACAAATCATTTTCAAATATGTAAACATACAATGAATGATTTTAAACTTGTTTGAAGTTGATTTATTATGATACAAAATATCCATATTGTATTGAATGTTTTTTGATATGTCTGACTGTGGATGTGTTATTTTTATACCATTAATGGTTTATGGATAATTTATTGACATTTCGTATGCTAGTTTTAATATGAATTTTTATGTTATGTTTAAACCTTTTCATATGAGGAATGAATTGGACTTAGTAGGTCATGGGTGGGGCCCGCTATAGCTCATCGATGCATTAGTAGATATCATGAGAAAAAATAATTTCTTTGCACAAGGCCTTGACAAAATCATATTTTTATTCTTAGCACAAGGCCTTGATTATGTCGTTATGAAGTCTGGAATTATGAATTCTATCATTATGAAAGTGGAAATTGATATTTCATGTGATTATTAGACTAGTAGAATATCCATGTGAATATTTAAATGGCATTATGTTATTGTATCTTTGTCATATTATGCTGAAGTTTGTGTTTAAAAGGCTTTTGTTTTAGTGTTATATAGTGCCTTAAATTTTTATGATTATTTATGAAAGTTTCCACTATATTTTTATCCTTACTGAGCATCTGACCTCACCACTTTCTATATTTTAATTTTACCAGGATTATAAAAATTGTATTATGATTGATAAGTAGGGTTAACCAATGGGATTAATAGAATTCCCAAAGTATCATTTATGTTGTCTTTTATTTTTCTAATGTGTAATGTAACATTCATGTATGTAATCTATTTTCCAAGAATGCTAAAATTATATATCTTTTGGGACTTAATTCCTTGTAATCATGAACATTTATTAAAATTATGCACGGACTTTGGGCTTCTTGGGTCAGGGCGTTACAGTTTGTATCAGGGGAAGTTTATAAATAACTTTGAAACTAGATCTATAAAAACTCTGATTATAGAAAACTACCCTAAGATAGACTTTAGGGATTTGAATAGAAGAACTTCTTATAATTTTGGTACTGTAGAGATTTTGTGAGTTTTCCAAGCAATACATCTCTGTCTGGATATGAGCTGGTAGAGGAAGCTTTGGAACAGATGTACCTAGGGGTAAAACCCAAAAACCCCACTTTGAGCTAGACTCGAATGGGAACTAGTGCATGACAACGGGTCTTGCTACACTCTTGGATACGAAACTCTCGTGGGAAATTCATAAGATAATTCACATTTTCTTTATAAACTACTATGAAGGGTTTAGGAGTATATAACTACTCAAAGAAAAAAACTTATGATTATGGATTATATCCATGAACTGTTCAATTTATGTTAACTATTTTACAAGTTTGAAATAATGCATTGTGATTCATAAACTAACCTAGTATATTCCATTGTTTAAAAATGGTGCCCAGTAGATGGAATGACACCTCTAGCAATACGCATGATCCAAAGAGTAAGAAGGATCATATCTTTAATGGTATTATGAAAACATTTAGAATGAAAATAGTCTCCCACATAATATCATCATATGAAGAAATAAAATCATGTGTTAATAATATTAGTAAAGAATTTTCCGAGTCCCATGGCTTTGAAGGGAATACAGATAAGAAAAATATAGTAGAGAGAAAGATGGATAAAGGGAATAAGGGAAAGAAATATTTTCCCACATGTGATAATTGTGGAAAGAATCACCTTGGTAAATTCTTGAAGGGAATGGGAGTTTGTTATAAGTGTGGAGAAAAAGGACACCAAGTATTTGATTTCAAGGGTGAGAAAAAGGTTTCAAATGTATAATGATTCATCTATAAAGAGTTAGGACACTATGTGTATCAATGTCCAAATCATCAAAGTATACCCCAAATGCTGATATTGGGTAATAAACAAGTTATGATACTACTGAAGATGAAGGGTAATGATTAAGAGTTCTTATGTTGTTATTGAAGTATTGTGTCATTTGAGTATTTTATTATTGATGTACATGTTATAATAATTATAGAGTATATAAGGATTGTACTGCAGTACTATTTCATCAAGGACATGAGAATAGTGGAACCAACAAAAGTGACTCAATGGAAAGTTGAACTTCTTGGAAAATAAATGGTTGATAGAAAGATAAAACTTTAATATGGTTCTGATATTGAGGTATTTATTTCATAATAAGAGATGATTGACTTTGATAAATTATATTGGATATTATTGACATCCTTGGAACTGGCTAATGGTTTGTTTATTCCATCATTGTTGAAGTTTACAAAATTTTTGGATATAAGGAGTATATAGAGTATTATATAAGGAATAAGGGAGAATGAATGTAACCAATATGGTTATATGATAATTCAGGGTGTTATTGTGTTTTAATAGAATACTTGATGAAGGTTTTCACATGTTATTACATGGCAAAAAAGATCTTTATTGTGTTTACCTTATAAATTTTGAACTGTGAGTTTGGACAGAATTATTTTGGATAGGTCTAAAATTTGGAATCAATTATTTTTGAAAATGGATACTATTGTTGAGGATAAATCATTTCTTGAGATTATTTTTGGATTGTCATAAAAAGTACAACTCGGAGGTCGAGCGACAACCTGTCGCGTCCGGCAAGGCTGTGAGAGTTAAACCCGCAACTGAAGAGAGACAAGGGTGGATCACATACCACTAGAATATGTGATGTCCTGGTTGGTATAATGTAGTTTTTATAAATAGTATGACAAATGAATTATAAATTCATTATTTTTGTAACCCTATACGATTAGGATAAATAGAATATTTATCAATTCTATTATCATTTGAGTGAAAGATGAGTTTTTTGTAGTAATTAGATGAAGGATGAAACTCTACTTTGGAAAAAAAAATTCCTCTTATTCTATGAATAAATAATTTCTTAAACTTTAGGGAAGGGATATTAAAACCAAAAAAAATTGTCCTAATATCTTATGTTTTGTTGAAATAACAATATTTTAAATCATCATATATTGATGGCTTTGAGGACCTCAATTTTACACTTGTTTGTGATTGATAACCTCAATCACTCCCTATAAATATTTTCATTTTTCATCCAATTATGTGTCTCTAATTACCTCTAATGTTTTTCAAATTGAGATCAAAATTTTTGGGTGACTTTTTCATTTCCCTTTCCCTCGTATTAAGAGTAAATTTTATTAAACCAATTTCTGATGTGGGTCTTCCACAAAGGTATTTTTTCTATTTTTATCAATTTATTTTTGGAGAACAATTTCAAATTCAAAGGATGCAATTTATTGAATGAGGGGGGAATGTAACGCCCCAAGATTTCATAGTACGTCATCTCATTAAAGTAATTCAATATCTTGTTCTACATGCAACACCAAGTTTGAGTGCACCACAAATTATTAAACTAATCGTTCAAAAAGCGATTATGAATAGTATTAACTACATTTTGAGTATTATATACTCAATATAATTTCAATATCCTTATTATGTGTTTTAGAGACATAATATAAGAACAAATTCATTTTTTTCAGATAAAATAAGTATTTTTAAAAAATAATGCAATTTTACCACATTTTAATGGGGAACCGTTTTTAAAGCCAATATTTGACACTTTTATATATTTAATTTAAATAAATTAAATTATTCTTTATAACCGGGACATAAAAATATTGTTTGGATAAAGTTTTGGTACTTTTTTGATAACCTTCATACTTTGATGAATAGTGAAAAATACTATGTTTAAATTAAAAACAAATTTTTTAATCAAAATTATTTATAGTGATAAATTATGAATTTTAATGGTTTAGAAGTATAATTAGATTATATTATTATCATTTAATACAATTTTTTTCATTATATGTAATTCCACATTTAAATTTTACATATACACATGTCAATCTTTTGATAGTTTCTACTTTTAAAAAAAACCCGCTTTTTGGTTTTGACGAAGGAAATTAATTTTAAATTAATAAATGAAACTTCTATGTTTTTAATTTGGTAAAATATAATTCATTTTTGAATTCAGAATATAAAAATTATCTTAGGGTAAATATTTTCTATTCTTCAGAAAACTTGAAAATTTTGATGAATAGTGAAAAAAACATCATTATTAGTTAAAACTGACTATTTATTTAAATAATATATATTTATTTTAATTTATTTTAGTTTAAAATTGATATATAATACTTATATATTTTCAACTTAATTCATTGGAGACATTTTATAATAAGTTTATATATGAAAAATTTAATCGAATATTTTACCGTCTTTTACCCACCTCCTAGGAGCATTTGTAAATTTAAATAAAACCTAATTTTACCACTTCTGTGAGTTGAATTTTAAATATCCGAGAGACACTTATTATTTATCATGGTTAAAAGTAAATATGATAATTAAAGGTAAAAATTATATTATTATTACCCTGACACATGTCCTAATTCTATTGGATAAGTATAATTATACCAAAAACAACCTTAGGAATAAAATATTATCCTCTTTGATCGACATGGATTAGATTAGGACATTTATTATTATTTTATTTAAAAAAGAGTTAAAAGAGTTAAAATTCAAAGTATAATAACAAAACCATTTTTAGTATAAGGATATAAATAATATAAACTTGACTATAACTATTCATTAGAAATATAAAAAGATTTCCTACATCAGGATATTTTATTTATAAATTTTAGACATTAAATAATTTAATTTATTTATGACACAATGATGAAGTAGTAATTACCTTAACAATGAAATATTAAACTAATTTATATTATAAATATCAAAATAAATGTAATTTGAGACTTTTGATGAATTAAACTAATTTTTTAGGTTATATGAATTATTAGGATTGAACATATAAATTTATTTCGAAATAATAAAGTTTTTAGGACTTTGAAGAAAAAAAATTTATTAAATACTGTCAAAATTGACATAATTGAGTTTTCAAAACAAATACTATATTATTAGTTCATATAAAATTCCTAAAAATATAATGTTCTGCCAAAGGTCCTTAATAATATCATACATGTCATTATTGAACATATTGTTGTTATCTTTGAATTTTTTTGTAAGTTTATTAACCATGTAATATAAAAATACAAAGAGACATGGTAAATGTCAAACTATTTAATTAAGAGTTAAATCTAAAAGATAAGTTTAATATGATGACATAAACCTATCTAAAACCTATTGGTTGAAAGGTTTTCTACCCATCCCCACATTATCATTTTAATAATTCATCTCTGAGCCATTATAAATTGAAAATTATTTTATTATAAAATAATATTTCAATTTATTCCTAAAGTGACCCTCACCTCACTTATAAAAGGAGACTTCCCCTTATCTTAATTTCACACCTCCAAAGCCTTTTGGATTGGCCAACCCCTTCCCCAATAACCTCCCCACTTTCCTCCCTTCATCCTAGAGGCCTTCCTTTGGTCATAAATACAACATAATGAGCCCTTTTGATCAAATCCAAAGGAATAACTCGAACAAGAGGTAAATATTTCATCACCTCTTCCAAGTTATTTTATTCTTCCACTTCCCCTTTCTTTGATATTTCCAATATAAAATAATAACACCAGTATATGATATATATTGTGATGTTCTTATAAAAATGGTACAACCATATTCATTATTTTATCCATCCTATAATTGACAAAGTCACCATATGTGTGTACGTACGGATTACCGTCTCCCCGTCGTGGTATAGTTTTTTATTCAAACACTTCATTATTTGGATGCATATAAAAATGAGTATAACTGATTTAAATAATAAATATAACATGTTAATTATTCTTTATATATTATATACTACCCAATTACATATTATTTCTTCATCAATATAATGATATTTTCACTCGTGTGTACGTAAGGATTACCGTCTCCACGATGCGATGACATTCATTTCCGCGTTCACCATTCAACAATGATTATAAAATATATATAATTAATAATTATGTAATATATGACATAATCATTCTAATATATATATATATATATATTTATATTTATGTACTTACATATATCGTATTCACTTAGTTTCATTCAAAACTACATGAAAACAGAAACAAAGTTTATGCGTACATACGGCCTACTGTCTCCATAAACGGTGTTTTCCATTTCATATATACGTCTATTATAAATATTTATATTCTAAATATATATGATATATAAATAATATTTTATATTCTAGAAGTATTTAAATTATGATCTTAGTGATTCTATCAAGAGTAACAAGATAAAAAAATTACGATAAAGAACGTGATTATTACACAAAATGTTAATTTAACATGGAAATTATTATTAAATGGGTAGTATAAATTCATAAATGAATCATGTATGATATCATAAATATCAATATGGTTATGGTATAATTTAATAACATACTACGGTCTTTATACAAGAGGTTAACCATACCCTTGATGAATGGAAATTACAAGGTAAGGGTTAATTTCACAATCACTTTATTATCTGCGGTTGTTTTTACGTAAGTATCTACTGGGAAATATCTAATATCCATGTACATGTTTCATAAAATAGTTTTCAAAGGGATTATTTTTCAGGGAATATTTTACTGAATCATCATTTTAAATTTTTTAAATATTTATTCTTCTAAATCATTCTCATTAATGTCCTTGTTTTCAAAATGGATTTTAAGAATTTGTTTATATAAAAATGAATGTTTTTAAAATGTTAATTACTTTAAAAAGATTCAAAGTGGTATGGGACACTTTTATTCAAAAATTAATTTAAATGTCTTCCTTTCTAAATTGTGTGACATTTAAATGTTTTCATGAAAAAGGGATTTTTCTCTCAAAAAGAATTAAAAATCATTTTCATCTATGTCAACATCCATTAATGGATTTTAAACATGTTTGAAATTGATTTATTATGATAAAAACTTCCATATTGTGTTGAAAGTTTTGTGTCATTTTTGACAATGGATGTGTTCTTTTATACCATTCACAGTTTATGGATAACTTATTGACATTTCTTATGCTATTTTTAATATGAATGTTTATGTTATGTTTAATCCTTTTCATATGAGGAATTAATTGGACTTAGTGAGTGACGGGTGGAGCCCACTATAGCCCCTCGATGCATCGGTAGGTCTCATGAGACAAACTAGTGTCTTGGAATAAGGCCTTAACAAAATCTTATTTGTAGTCTTGGCACAATGCCTTGACTATGTGGTTATGAAGTCTGACATTATGCATTCCATCATTATGGAAGTGGTTGTTGATATCGAATGTGATTATTCAACTAGAATAATATCCATGTGGATGAGTAAATGGAATTATTTTATTGTATATTTTACCTATTATGTGTAATTTTAAATTTAAAAAGATTCTGATTTAGTATTATACATTTCCTTAAATTTTTATGTTTATTTATAATAAGTTTCACTATATTGTAATCCTTACTGAGCATCTGAGCTCACCCCTTTCTATGTTTTAATTTTCCCATGATTCCAAGAAGTGTATTATGATTGATAAGCAGGGTTAAGCTAGAGGATTAATGGTGTTCTCTAAGGATCATTTATGTTGTGTTTTATTTTATAATGTATAATGTAACATTCATGTATGTAATCTATTTTCCAAGACTTCTAAACTGATCGGTCTTTCGGGACTTGATTCCTTGTAATCATGACAATGTATTAAAATAATGCATCGACTCTAGGCTTCTGGGGTTGGGTCATTACATATAATCTTATTATATATCTCTTGAGTGCCAATGTTGTCACCCAAACCATAACCCATATAAAAAACATTACCCATGGTAGCCCCAATTCTTATATTATTGATCTGAATCAAGGTTCTTAGAATGATCCTTACACTATGGTCTTTACAACCTCCCTAACATAACACTTTTCATCCCTTAGTAGCCCCAATTATCATTAACCAGAACTCTCAAATTATTAGATCCATCAAGTAATAACCAATATGTTCTGTCCCACTCCATAACAACAACCTAGTTTCTTCCACAATACTCTAAACACATAGTAATTATCCACTAAATATTGGACCTCTTGATCATCATCATTTATAATACTGATATGGCTCTCCACAGAACACATCCATACTAAGACTCTATAGTGTCATTGATCAATTCATTCATGATTCTATGGGGATACCCACACTAATTCGTAGATCATAAGGATTGATAATGAACCAAAGTAATCCCCATATTTGGAATCACCTACTGAAATTAATTTTAAGTGGTCCAATGATATGATCAATGAAGTTTCCATATCACCATATATAATCTCATATAAAAATTTTTGTTTGTAATACTCTATCTGGACTTTATTGAAAATGTTTTACTGAACATGCCAATTTTCTATAACATCCATTTATCTTAATACAGTAACTCGTGAAGGCACCCTGAGAAAATTCAAACACCCATAGTGAGAACTAAACCCGACCCTCAATGTAATTCCATTTTTTCTTCCTTCACCAAACAAAATAATCAGTGTACTATGTACATGATCACAGATCACCTTTTATCCATATCACCGACATATCACAACAAATTTATCTTGATCTTAGTGATAACGTAGCGTATCCATCCAATATTGCATAAAAAATGAAAGTATGGCATTTTTATTAAACAAGCAAGATCAGCCAGAAGCTAAGCCTATGACTATTTATTAAATAAAAGAAAAAGGTACAAAGGAGGCGGGCGAGGTCAAACAAAGGAACTTTCCCTCATCCATCAAACACAACATTACAGATCATAATAAGACATGTCATTCCCATAGTCAGATTCATCAGCAGTTTCCCATTCAGATTGGGGCTTACCCTGATTGAGGATCTTAAGAATATCATAGTTGAACCTACCAGAAGGCTTAGAAGATCGTGTAGACACAGTATGAGGTATGTTAGAATAATCCTTCCTTGGTGGTCTCTTCGAGGGAGCAGGAGCGAGGACTAAGCAGTCATCAACCTTCCCTTTCCCAGAAAGTAGTGCATCTTTGAAAGTGTTGGGACCACCACAATCTGGTGTTGTCATGTCCTCCTCAGAGATGTCACCCCACTTCCCAGAAATATTAGAGGAGGTCAAAAGATTCTGAATTTCTTGATGACAATCAACATTATGAGAAGGCCCGAAAGGAGCCAACTCAATAGTCTCATCTTGTATCACGCCTACATTAGGACTATCATTCATACTAGTATTAACAGAGATACTAGGAGTATGTCCAGTCTCAACTATCTCAGTTAGAGTAACACCACCACCATCCTTAGGTGCAGTCTCCTTGGAAAAATCAGCCCGAGCAGAGGGACCACTCATCGGAGACTTATCCACTATCGGTCCTTTACCCTTCAAATTGTGCACACGAGAAACAGATTTCCCAGAAGCCAACATCTCAACCTGAGTAGCAGATGATTTTTTGAGAGAATCTCTATCAAGATTTGAAAAATCCACATTCTTTCCCTCAAGTTTCCTTCTACAAAGAGTAGCCAGATGTCCCTTCATCCCACATTTCTCACAAGAGATATTCCTCTGACATAACTCCAATGAGTGTCCAACAGCCATGCATTCAGTACAAAAAAAGGCTTCCTTTCATACTCAACATCAATATTAATGTTATCAGTGGGAGTAGAAAGAGTTACCTTGTCAATCAAGGTGGAGCTCAAATCAACCTCCACCAGCATTCTAGCAAAATGTCCAAACCGAACAACTTCAGTTTCCTTGTCAAGGCGGATAGGGGACCAAATTGCCATGCCAATATCATGAAGAATCTTTGGATGCCATAGGACCCAATTAAGCCCGTGCAAATAGACCCAGACCTGAGAAAATGAATTACTTGCACGAGATGCATTGAAATCAAGAGACCATTCATGAAGATGAAGCCATCCAGGTTTCAAAGAAAGGGACCTAATGCTCCATGCATGTATTTTGAAAGAATTTGATGGAAAAATGCAATGGAAAAAACCACGACCAAGAGAAACGCAACGCCAATCAGATGAACCCCACAAAAACGAGACCCGTTTGATGAGATCATCAAACTTCCGGGATGTCTCACCCTTTGCTAACACAAGGCGTGCAATTAGAGAATTCTGTCCAATTGCAATCCTCTCATCAAATAAATCAGGACTGACATCAACATGAGCCGTAGATTTATAACCATGACCCATCCAATATGATTTCCATGCTTTCACAGACCACACTCTATCCATTAACATATGTAATGACTAGGCAAGGTCATATCACTCATATTTGATCACTAACATGAATCATTAATCATTCCCCATTTCATTCTAACTAATAATATCATCCTTGGAATATGTTTAATTCTATTTATCATGAGGGTAAATGTCCAATGGTGAACTCCCCACGAAATGGTGTTCCATATACACCAATCCAAGACTTGATCCTAAACAGATTCTAATGACATGACTTCCAATAAATATTTTTCAAGGAAAATAATAAGTTTGCTCATACCATGGAACACCAATAAAACTTTTTTGTCACATCCCAAAATAGAGGGACATTTCCCATTCTCATCAAAACTCTAAGCCTCCATACCAACGAGAATATCGTAAAAACATTAATCTTCATCCTATACACAACTTCTCAAAGATCCATCATTAATGGAAACCACATGTAACTAGTTCATTCCACCTTGATATCAACTAAATTGGATGGGTGTACACTCTCATACCACCTATTCACACAACTTGATTCACACTCCCACAAGTCTCACTCCATTGTCTTGATTTCAAAGCACTATTTATGTTATCCATTTGGAATTAAATGGATATTTTAAACAATTTAAGAATACATCATTCCTCTTTAAATTTCTTCTTTTATAATGGTGCTTAATATCCAATGTTACCAAAGTAAGGAATACTCTAGAAGGAACATCCATGTTATTTGTTGACATGTCATCTTAATCAGATCATTTCATGTCATATCTCATTCATTCTTTCCTCACATACTAAAATCATTAACTATTCCCTACCATATTTAAATCTCCTCTATTTAAATTAACTTTGGTTCCTTTTATTAAAATTGAGTCATTTCACTCATTCTAAGTCAACCATACAATCTTCTACTTACCCAAGAATCACAACTAAACTAGAAGAAACTACCTATTATCTAACTATATTAGATATCACCATCTAGGATCATCATCCACTATCATATTAGAAAATAAACATGAAAACACTAGGTTTAGAAACCTTACTTATCCTTTCAATCTGAACCAAACCTTGATACCAAGGAACATAAAGTTCCCCTCATCATAAAACAATGTGGTATATCCATGTCTATACAACATGTATGATGGCACCTCCAATGAACTTATCTAATAACTTTAAGCATCTACGCATTCTTCTCATCTCAAAAGTAACTTATAAACTCTATTTAATCCCTCACTGAGGTTACATTTACATAAACCACATCTCAATTGAAGTTGGAAACACACTACTACTTAGACATTATATTGGGCTCACCAACACCCTAATCTATATCCCAAGGTCACTAGGATCTCCTAAAATTCCCATAAAAAAATTCCTATATAGTTCAATTCTCAAGGTGAAAATAACTTCCCTCATCTCAATATCACACGGAAGCTCATGTTTCTAAACACCCACTATATGGTTCTCATTGTGCATATGTATACATATTATGAATATCTCGTAAATCGTTGGCCACTCTGGGAAACTAGACCCCATTAAGATTCAATGAACTAAACTACCCACTCTCATACAAGTATCTCATATACATATATATAATTTTATATTACCATGATGTTCTATGTTATGTATTCAATAGTAATATAGTTCTGTTAGGTATAATTCTACCAACAAGCTATAGAGGAAACATCATATAGGTTATTTTTGAATCTTTAAGTAATATAAACCACTTTATTTTTAGAAATAGTAATATAATAACTCGCTATGGTTTCATCCTCAAGGAATCAATTGAATGTACTAGCCACTTTGGGGTTATAAAATATCCTTTACAAGAGATACTGTATAGTCATATCCATGAATATCCATTCATAGAATCCACATGAACTTTAATCTCGGAAAATATACTATGGTTTAGTTGAGTTCAATGACACATTAAATTTATATGGTAAAACATCATATATGTTATCCATGAAACATTAATAGTTGAATCCTCTATCTTTAAAGATATTAATCACAAGTAGGAACATGTTTGTCATGTGAATTCTATGGGAAAAATATGATACATCTTCAGTGGCCTCTTTTCATCAATCTAGGAACCAAACCCACATAAATTATAAATCCAAAACTCAAGTGTACTACAATTGGTGAAATTATACATGTATATATAAAAAAACCAAGAATATTAAACCCATATTCCATGTAACCTTGAACATTAGGTGGAAAATGTGTTTGTGATGAATGATTCCGATCTTTATCATAAGATATGACACATTCCTATATCATCAGTCTACTATATCAATAAATATTTAGACTATAAAAATTTTACACCACTTTATAATATTCTACTACCTAGAAAAACACAACGAGTGATTAAACAAGTGTTCAATACTTTTTAATAGGTTCACTTATTCAATATTCAAAGGCTTACCATTAGTAATGAGGTTCTATTTTGTTTACTTGAGGAGAATATTCCATTTTATTATAGTGAAAAAAAGGAAAGAACTCATCATCATCAAAAAAGAATAAAAATAAATTAAAATATGCATAAATAGTCTAAAAACAAAAATACTCTATAAAATGGTATACATAAGAAAACTGTCATAAAGTATTATGGTTATTCCAGCAAATATAGAATGCTAAAAAAATATGTTGATCACATATATAAATGAAATAAAATAAGTAAAATTCAAGGAGTCCCTACTACCATCCTCAATCTTCAAAATATCCCATTCCCTAGTCCATGCAATCTATTATGCTTGATCATAAAACTTCCATCCTATACCTAACAAGAACCTATGATCAGTGAGGTCTACATGGGTACCCATGTGTTATAGAATCAAAATTAGGATGTGATTATACCTCATGGAACCTAAAATAGGGTACCAAGCATAACCAATAATGTATTATATACACATGTAATATGAGAAGCAAAATAAATAAATACATTTCACAAGCACAAACAAGCAACCATTGTTGATCCTCGGGTTCTAAGATAACACTCTTGATCAAATATACCAGAATAGGACAGTGGTGGAGTGTATCTAAGAATAATATTTCATCATGGATAATGTTGATCCCATGGAGTTAATCCTAGGAGATCAATTATTATTAACCAAAAATTAGATCCCTATGAGGTAATCCTTAGAGATCAATAGTCATCACTTGTAAAATTGATCACTAAGAGGTAATAATATATAATCAATAGTCATTGCGAAACAAGACTGTCTCTAGGATGTAATCATTATTGATCAATAGTCATCAGGAATAAATTTTCCCTATTAGGTAATCTCAAGTGATAAATAGTCAGTAAAAAAAAGTGGATACATTAGAGGTAATCCAAAGAAATCAATAGCCATCAAGAATTAATCTGATCTCTTAGAGAACAATAGTTATCAAAAATAACATCGAATAATAGCAGTTAATCCTCTATGATCAAAAGTAACTAAATATAATGATAATCCCTATATGGTAGTTTTATGTGATGAATATTCATCAGGCATAACATTGATCACTATGTGATAATCATAGGATATCAATATAGACCAAAAGGTTTTAATACCACTTCATTTCCTAGTAATTCATTCATAAAAACTCTAGGGTAGTAAATCCCACACATCATATATCATATCATTAGCAAAGATATCTCAGAATCACACTATCTACTTTCAGAATCTAATGTGGCACTTGATGATGATATCACCATCTCTACTACCCTAGTCATCATTAATGTCGACATATAACTTGATCACCCACTGAGATATCTTATATGTTATCATGACAAAAACACCCTACATGGATTCCATTACCTCAATCTCACCTCTTGGGTCAAAGCCTATAATTTATATAGTATAATGTCCCACATCATTGTCACAATAAAATTTTTGGATTCATTGTTATAATACCATAATCCACATTGTAATTAATCTTATGGGATGGAATAACGGCTAACGCACTTCCTGAGTTCATCCTAGGTTAGACCCCATAAACCCAACCTATCCATAATCAACACAAGGAATACCCACTCATGTAATCAAATCATATTGGGGAGAAACACTCACCCCATGATCATCTCAACTATCATGAAGGCTTAAATGCATATCATTAATATATTATGGACAAAAAGGTTCAATGTTTCCAATTCATCACACATCCCTACTCAATATAACTGAGGAACATATCGTGAGGCCTACTACATTATCTTAATTCATTAATTTCCCACCCCTCGATAATTGGTTACCCCATGCTACATTTTAACGATTGAGGCCTAATAAATAAGTAGTTGAGTCAATAATTTGGTACTCAAGGGTCTCTAGTTTCTATTGGAACTTGCATCTATCTATAGAAATTTAATTTAAATAAAAAATCATTTAATTTAAATGGTATGCCTCCCATGGTGGTGATACCACATATCACATTCCATATATAAAATAAATAAATTCATATATAATGTGGTTATGATCAAGGAACCATGTACCTCATTTGGAGTTACCATCCTTTAAATAAGAAAAAAAATTATCACACAATATCACCCAAGACTTGCATCTATCTAGAAAACTTATCTCAATCAATAACCAAAAACAAATTAATTATAATAAATTTAAACTGAATCACCCAAATTAAGTAGCATTGAAAATTTTTAATTTATTTTTTTTGTTTAATTCATGTGTATATAAAGTTAAAAATATTAAAAAGGGAACTATCCGTGGCTTAAATGCTTAAAAAATGGGGTCCACGACAACCTCAACAAACACCTATCCATTTAGGACAAAAAAACAAGAATTTATCATTCCATTTAGTCTATTAATATGACCCAAATTCCCAAAAACACTGAATAATATCATAGATTTGAAATAAATCTTGAAATCCACCTGAATACTTGTATAGTAACCTTCAATAGATCTTACTTAGTTAATATGATAAAAATCACATCCATGATGGGATTATTTCACCATGCTCTAGTGTAATCATCACGAAATACACTGGCCTAGTAAGTACAAATCAGTTGTAATGAAATAAGTGAAGAAAACAAGATGGAATAAATGGGGAGTGTTAGATTTATCTCAAAACGTCCTACATATAAAAAATCACTCAATTCTATTAAGAATATAGGGATGTCTCCCTTAGAATATAAGAGAGTGGAGGTGACTCTTTCTCAGTCATGAATCCCTTGCATAAAGTGCATGAAAATGACAATAAACCCCTTAAATATGAATTGTTATCCTTTTTATCAACTATTTTTAAATGTTTATAAACATTGTTCACCCACACCCAGGTAAGGGGGAATGTAAGGGTCGATGTAAGTGAATTCAAGTATATGTTTACTCAATATAAGGGGATTCTCAAAAAAGGATATTTTTATACAGGGTTTGAACACCACGTAAGTGGATCCAAATGAAAGGGTCCACATCAATGTAATATAATTCCCCATGTATAGGTATTTCCACAAATGGCCACTCCCTGCATAAGATGATTCCACATGTATAGGAATTTTCCTATATGTGGTGTCTCCCCACCTATGGTGATACTATGATACTCCAATATTTAAGAAAATAATTCTCTTTAATAAATTTGATGTGTTTAATTTCTTATGATGCATGCAATAGTGAAATTAATAGAATACTTACTTATTAAAAATACAAAATGAATTGTATTAAAATATATTTATATCAAATTGATAATTTTTTTATAATAAAATCAAACAATATTATTCATGAAATACATGATAAATGATAAAGAAATATTATTTTGTTTTTCTTCCTAGGTGAAAAATTTTGTTTTCTCATTATCTTCCTTAAAAGTTTTTTGATAATAAAAAAGTTAATTTTCATTCAATAGGTCTAGAAATTCATGGATAAACAGAAATCTTGTTTACAAACATTGTTTTTATTTTTCATGGTTTATTTAAAAGTTAATTTATTTTATTTTTATTAATAAGAATTTTTAGAATTATTTTAAATACTTTCCTAAAAACATGTGATCATTCATCCATGGATTATCACATGGTTATAAATTAAGATAAAATTATATGAAGGTAAAAAGATATATTTCCACAAAAAATTGTATTTGTGAAATTTGTTATTATATTAATAAATTAAATTAATCACTATTAATGAATGAATTTAGTAAAATTTTTAAATAGTATATTCAATCAAATAAAATAAATTTCATTTGATGGTTGTTAACAGAAAATTAATGGGAATAAAATAATTTTTTCTGAGAAATATTATTTTAAATATGGATTTCTCACATATTGTGCGTAGATATTTTAGTTAATTTTTTCCACCTAAAATAATTAAGTGTTGAAAAAATCATTATATATTTTATATAATAATAATAATAAATATTAGTTAATATTTTTAACTTTTTTTATAACCATATTGAATAGTAACCATGGTAATAATATCCTTTTCATGCTATGGGTAAAAAGGATTAATATGGGATAAACTAAGAGATAAAGCATAAATTATCACTATAAATTTTCTAAATATTATTAGTTTGTTTATTAATACATTAATTTATCCTACCCCCAAAACATTATCCATTCAGTGCCATTATCTTATGAAAATCACTATATTATAATAAAACTATTAATATTCACAAGGAGCGCACTCCCCTAACTAAAAAAAGGGAACTTCCACATATATTCTTTAAAAACATTGAGAAATATAGCTCAAAAAACACCTACCAAAAAATATTTTCAACTTTAATCATAGTGTCTTATAGGTTATGGTATTTCAAAAATTCTATCATAGGAAGGCTTAATGGGTAAGCAAGAGGAAGATACTAAAAGAACATTTAATCATCTTAACTGTGTTATTCTACATTTTTTTCTTATTCCACCACCTAAAAATATTATATGAAAATATTAATATAATTAGATTAGTATATTTCAAATACTTATATTGTTTTATGTTAATTTCAAAACCATTTTCTATCTCTTTTCTATCCAATATAAAATGAATGTTTTCATTATTCAAACATATGAACTTCCATCTCTATGAAGAGATGCTTTTAATTTTTCATTAATGCATCATATGGATAGTCATACTGATTGATATAATGAATATATATGATATTTAGGATATAACTGGGACACTATACAAATAAATTATTTTTTTTGTATTATTTTATTTCCATCCATTGAAAAATTAAAACAACACCCATGCTTTTAGATAGACAGCGACCACCATAAAGTGTTATAATTCATTTTTTATCACTAGAATACAAGGATTTTTGTAAAATATATATCATGAATAAATTTTAAATTTATAAAATTTTCAATATTTTTATTTGATGAACCATGTACATGGTTCAATCACCTGAATCTCTAAAATGAAATGTGGATGAAAAACAAAATTATTAATACGCAAAATATTGATTTCAGTGAAGAATAGATAAAAATAAGGGATTATGACTTATTAATGAAACATATATGATATGATATTTAATAGTATGATTCTTATATATATTTATAATCAATATAATGTCATTATACATAGTTTTAGGGATTGTACAAAAATATTCAGCACTTGAGGTAAGGGTTTTTATTGCAATCACATTTTTTATTCGGATTATTCAAGTTTTAATCTCCATTTGGAAAATTATATTCCATATCTCTCTTAAATCCCATATATTTTCTTCTATTATAGTCATTTAAATGGTTTAAAATTATTATTACTACATTTGACATCTTGGGTATTGAAAAATACCAAAATAGTGATTTTATGAAAAACTAACCTTATTTATACTTTTTGTTTGTGGATCATTTTCTTCCATGTCCATATACTATAAAATAATTATATAATTTTCATTTATGTTATCAAATGTAAGTGTAAATTAATTTTCAACCATATTTTATTCTCTTTTAAAATTCGAAAAAATAATTTTTAAAGTGTTCTCCATAGAGGGTATATTTAACTTTTTATAAAAGTGTAAAAATAATCTATTTTTAAAGTTTTCTAAATGAATAGCTTGTCCTAGAATTGGGATCATTATTTTTCAAGTATTTATTAAAAAATTATGTGGTTTTGAAAAAAAATCATATTTCCACTTATCATGTAATTTTTTTCTTTTTAAATGTTTCTAGAAAATAAGGTGTTTCCTCTAGTTGTTCATATCATATTTAAAATTATTTTATATAAGTATTTTCCAACTAGTTAAATATCCTTTAATGAAGCATATGATTCCCTAGGGAAATTCTTTAGCAATACCATAAAATTTACTACTTTAGATTTAATATAATTATGATGTTCAAAGGATATTTTCATGAAACCTAATTTAGCCACATGTATTAATTGTGTTATGAAAAATGATGAATGTTTTTATGACATAATGGAATGCATTTTCAGGGTTTTTGTTATGTGACTTGTGAGAACAAAATTATATATCCAAAAAATGGATTCATTAAGTATTTATATCTCATGAGACAATTTGAAATGTATTATTAATTAAACCCATTTTAATTTGTGACTTTTTCTACCATAAATTAAAAGGGATTTGGAATTAAACTAAACAAAATATGGGAATCTGTCCACTATTTAATATGGCCATGGTAGTAAATCATGATTAATGAAATTATATTATATTATTATGACTATTCCTAACTACAAATAATTATTCTCATGATTATGATATGTTATCATAGATCATGATTTATTATTGATGATTTAGACCTCTTATGACTCACATCTTCCATTATAATAATGTTTTATAGAATGAATCACAGTATATGATCTACTATTGATTGAGTATAAACTAAAAAATTTATGAACATTATCTCATACCCTTATTCTTATGTTAGGATCACTTTTGACAATATATTGAGGTTTCATGGGTTTAAACTTATTAGTCATATGAGACCACCCATTTTAATGTATCCATTTTCCACAGGTTATAATGAATTGTTTTAAGTATGAAATTACTAAGAAAGGAACTATACAAGAATAACATTGTCAGATATATTGAAGATATTTCATGAAATATATTTATTATTCATTTAGCCTTCAAAAATGTTAATCCTTTATGTTTCTCGAGTATGAATTATTGTTTAATATATTATTTTTTCTTCTAAAATTAGTGAAATTTATTGAATATTCATATATAATGAGGTAATATAATTTCATGGTTGTATTTATAGATGATATAATTAAGAATTATAGGGTAAACAAAGGGAATGAATATCATTTTAGTATTGGGTTAAAAACATAAAAAGTATAACATGAATGATAAACTTACAACATGGGATTTTGGCTTCTGGAAGTATAATTTTTGGGTGATGTAATAAAAAGAGAGGGTATATCGGTGGATACTTCAATGATGAAATTTACTGAAAATATTACCAAAATAACCATAGTAACTAAGGTTCATATTTTTCTAGTATTTTATGGATACTCTCTATGATTTGTGAGAAATTCCTCATGGATATCAAATCCAAAAAATAAATTGATGGGGAAAGGAGGCATGTTCCTTTTCAAAGATGAATATCAAGAAACTTTAAGGGATGTACATAGAGTTTTGGTCATTTCATATGTTTTTATGAAACCCTACTATAGATACATGTTTATGATATATAATAATTCATCAAATAAGGTATTGGGATTTTTTACAACACTTAGATATTTTTTTTAAAAAATTCAAATAAATTTAAACATTTTGATATTTTTCATTTCACACAACACAGAATATAGATTTTTTTATATAAAAGAACCAAGTATTATTATATTTACTCTACACCATGTTAATATTTCATTATATTCTTCTTTTACACATAACACTAACTTGGCTTCGGTTACACAAAACATTGAGTTTCTACAAAACAGCATTTTATTATTATATTTATTTAAATGTGAGAGTTATAGCTAGCCATAAAATATATTAATATGAATAGTAAGACATAATTTTAAAATAATATAAAAAATAATGATGATAAAACATATAATTATTTGTAAAGTATTTATATGATTGGAAATACTATTTTCTCAAATAAACTAATTTGTATTTACTTTTGTGCACAAAAATAAAATTAATTTTATAGACTTTTATAAATTGAATTAGATAAAATAAGAATCATATTTTAATTTTTAATTTCACATTTATCTAAGGGATTATTTTTGGGATTTTCCTCAAATATTTTATTTTTGGATGAATAGTGAAAAATATTGACTTTTAATTGAAAACTATTTTTTGATATTATTTATTTATATAGTCAAATCATGTTTTAATTTGAATTTATAGTTTATTTAGATCAATTTTACATGAATTAATATAATTTAGGTCATTTTTACCAATTTCACATTGAAAATGGATATAAAAACTATTCAAACTTTTGCACATCTTCCCTAAAAACCTGCTATCTGGGAGTGTCTGCAGAATGAATTTTAAATTAATCTTAGCTACTTCTATGAATTGAATTTTGAAAAATAGAAATATACAGTTTTAAAAAGTAAAATTTTATTTTATAATAATATCAAATTAGTTTTTTACCAAAAATATTAGTTAATAAAAATAAATTTATTTACAAAGATAATGATAAATTTAAGCTTAAGAATTCACTAAACCTTAAACTTAATGGTTCAAACCCTAGATACTTTCCCAAAATCCATTTTATTACATTATTTAGAGTATATATAATCTTGTTTATACTTTTATTAGTTATTGGGATACTATTCCATGATAGATACCAATATAATAAGTTATGTAATGAAATATAAAAAAATAAACATTCCATACCTTCAACTTTTATAAATATTTATATTATAAAAAAGCTACTCAATTTTGGATATAAAAATTATTTTTGAAGTTAAATTAATTTTATATCATTGTAAGTTAGCTATAATTATTAGAGATAAATTAGTGATATTTAATGATTAAAAAAGTTTAACAAATGGATTATTTAGTTAATAATTAAATTAAACAAATGATTCTAAAAACATTATAAGGGAATTAAATTTAACGAATTACTATGTTAAATTATTTTTCAAGATGAATTTATCATTTAACACATATGTGAACTTAATATTTTTTAAATACAATATATTTTTTATATATTTTAATTATAATTAAATAACTTCTGTCAAAATTTACATTATGAATATTTTACAATAAATGATATTTTATTAAATGATTTAAAATTAATAAAAAAATAAATTATAGAAAATTATTTTTAAGTGTTATTAAAAATAAAATATGGTCTATTCATAGAACAAATAATCTTTTACTAATAACAGAATGACCTAAATATTTTAAAATCATTGTTAGCATGGTTCGGGTTAAAGCAATATTTTTGCGAGTTACATGAACATGTTTTAAAATTAGATTCCAACACTCATTGGATTTCTATTTTTTAAATTAAACATAATATTTATAATTCAGTGGGACTATATTTTTTAATAATTCTAAATTTAATTAAATCGTAATAGTTAAATTAATAAGGATATAGAACTAGTTACGTAAATAAAAACATGATAAGAATAATAAAATTAAATATTGAGGAACAAATTTATTAAAATGATTTTATTTTTTTGTGTCATGTGTGGTTTTCTAGTACATAATTTCCCATTAATCCAAAAAAAATTCATTTTTTAATCGTATTGGGTAAAGTATATCTCCCAATAGTGTTTTCCTTTTGGTATTTACAAGAATGCAACCCCTCCTCTATAAAAATGCATTCACTCTTCCTATTCCTTACACCTGTCATGAAATTTTGATCATAAAATACCTGACCACATAAGCTATAAACTTCCATCCTCTCAACCTAGAGGCATCACTTTGTCAAAAAAAAGTTAGTCATATGGTGCAAACCTAAAGGAATTACTGAGAGAATTGGTAACATACTTCCACAACTCTTTTTTTATTTCCATTCTACACCCCCATAAATTATTTCTATTACATTTCTATATAATAACCTCATTATCACCAATATAATCATATGTTTTTATTATAATTTTTATAACCCTCGCAACACACACTTCCATCAAATGGGTAAGGAACTTATCATTCGTGTACAGTGAACAACCTCATCGTGAAATATGGTTGTCTATTTTTTCTTTTACCACATTTAATGGGTGGGAAATATTATGGAAAATATTTTTTTATATGATTTTTATTATTTATTTTTTCTTATATAATTATGTTATATAACATATTCACATGCTTTCCATTTTGTATAAATATGATGGAAGCATCGTTCATTCGTGTGTACGAACTGCTGTATCATGTTGTATAGAATGAATATATACGATTTATAAATCATTTTTTATATTATTTAAATAATTAAATCATGATCTAAGTAAGAGGATCATGAATAATAAGTCCAAACACAAATGATAAACAAAGCGTTTATTACCTGAAACATTACTTTAACATGTAATTGTAAATAAATAGGTACTATAAAGTCATAAGATAATAATATAAGGTATTATATATAGTATTATCTTTATGTGATGTATATATAATAAAATAATATTTTTTATATTGGTGTTTGGAAGATGTACGATGAAATTCAAGAATTAAGGTAAGGGTTTTCACGTCTCACTTTTATTTCTGTGAGAATTATGCCTTATTCACCAGTCATTTATTTTTTGTGGAGTATATATTTTCCATTAATGTATTATATTATTATTCTACTTAAATTTATGGGTACTTACATATCTATTTTATGATCTTTATTTCATCTGGTTTATTGTCCAAAATTTTCCAAATCGGTAATGTATTTTTGTCTAAATTTTCCTTCTTTGAGACACAAGTTGTTTCATGCACCCATATTCTAATATGAGGTGTATATAATTATCTTTTACATGTAATTTAATGAATATATTTATTTTCATGATATTTTATACTTAATTTGATGTTATTATTTCATAAGGATGATGAGTTAATGTCACCAAAGTGGTAACAGTTTATTACTATAGTCTCATATTTATCTTGATTGTTTATGATTATGCTTCCACTGATTAAATATTATGATACATCTATCAATACATATAATGAAATTTTTTATAATATTTTTATCCCTGATATCTTTATTTATTATTACAATTTTCCACTATTTGGTAATCTAGATAATTATAAAGTTGATTTTATGAAAATGTGACTTTTTTTCTCTTTTTGGACTAAAATCTGTGTTCTTTTAAAACCCTGTTTCCTAAAAATGTTTTCAAAAATTATATAATATTAACAAATTATGATTAAAGTAAATTTTTACCAATGTTTTTACTTTTTACAAATTAAATTTAAAAGAAATATTCTTGTCATTTTCAGATCAAGGGAGTTTTCGAAAACGTTTAAGGTTTAAAAGAATGTTCGGTATGTACGGACATACCCACTATCAGGACCACCATTTCCTTAAAGCTTCCTTTGTAAGTTTACATGGGGTTTTCAAAGAAAAATGCGTTTTGAAATTTTTTTATGTTAACAAGGTGTTTTAAATTATTATCAAACATTATTTTACATATTTCAATGTAATTTTCAAAGAAAAAGGTTTTGAAAATGTTTTAAATATGTATTTATAAGTTTAGAAATTATATTAAAAGTAAAATATATTTTAAATTTTCTCAATATTCCTTTATAATTTTCAAATATACTTTCAAAGAAAAGTTTTTTCAAAATCATTTATGTTTTAAAGAAATTATTTTCAAAGTGGAAAATATATTTTCCTCAAGAAATGTTTTAAATGTTATTTTGAAGCTTATTAATAACAATGGTATTTTTTAAATGGTTTTTGAACTCTATTTCATAGAAAGGATATCTTCTATAAGAAACATTCCATGTGATCATCAAAAATCCATCTTCATAATATATGTCACAATTTTTTATAGATTAACCTTTAATGGGTATAAGATACAAGAATATTATTCAAATTCTTTCTTAAATAGCTTATGTTTTGAATGAATGATATTTATGAAACTTGTTTCTCTTCCATGGGTTATATTTTTGGTAACACACTTTTTTTAATGGGTTATGATTCTATGAGATGATTATGAGGCCTATCTCTTTTCCATATTTAATGATATGATTAAGTGTTTATGATACCAATTTCATTTCATGTGTTATGATATGATGTTTATAAACACCATCCCTTTTTGTGGATCATGATATTATAAAAGTTTTAATACCCTGTGGAACATGTATGTATGATTTTATTATATGATAGTTGGATCCTATATCTCACTCTAATTCATTGGGTATGGATTTATATCTCTTGGGATAACGAAGGGAAACAAGTTTACATGCTTGATCCACAATGAAAAATTGGTTCTTACTAATCCAAAATGGGAAGAAGGGGTGTACAGACCCACTATGGGAATAAGGGGAAGCCTGAACCACTATAGGAATATGGGAAAACTCTATCTACTATAGGAATATGGGAAAACTCAATCCACTATGTGAAAACTGGGAAAATTGATCCACTCTAGAAAGATAGGGAAACCGATCCCTTATTAGGAAAGGACTATGACTAGGGATAGTGGTGTGTCTTGCCTAGTAGTTGTAGTCCCCATGTAGTTCCCTGATATGTTTTGGAAATGAGACTTGACCAATAAAGAATATTTTTATATTCCTATAATTATTCCATAGGTCTATGTCGTATGCCTTTGATATGATCACATGGTTGATGTTCTTTATTATCTTATGATTCATGTCTTATGAACAAACAATATTTATGCCTTGTCTCATGATTATGATATTTGATAAGGAGGGTATGACCTTCAAATTTTATGCTCGTGTAATTTTACCCTTATTTTCATGTTACACTTATGTATTTCATTTATTTACCTTAACTAAACATTCAAGCTCACCCCTTTATTATGAAGCACTGCACGGGTCGATACGTGCAGCGCCTAGTATCCATCGTATACGGCTAGGACTACTAGGGTATCTAATCCCATTTTCTCTCATAGATTTCTTCTCTCAGTGTCAGTGTCGGCCCAGCAGAGTGTTTTCGTCGTAGGTGTTCTTTCCGATCTCTAAGCATTTCACCGCTCCACTGGAAATTCCCTCTACCCCTACCGTACTCCATCTTGGTAGTTTCCACCGCCTATCCAGGGTTGAGCCCTGGGAATTGACGGCAGACTTAAAAAGCCACCTACAGATTCTTTACGCCCAATCATTCCAGATAATGCTTGCATCTTCTATATTACCGCGGCTGCAGGCACAGAGTTAGTCGATGCTTATTCCCCAGATATCATCGTTTCTTCTTCTACGGGAAAAGAAGTCCACGACCCGTGGTCCTTCTACCTCCTCCACGTGGCATTGCTCCATTAGGCTTTCGCCCATTGCAAAAAATTTCCCACTACTACCTCTCGTATGATTCTGGGTAATGTCTCAGTTAGTCCTTTGAAAAGACATATTTCTATTTCTTCTCAATGATATACCACGATCAAGACAATTGGATGAATCCTACGAAACCATTTCATTGAAGTTCATTGATATCTTTTTTTTATAAAGAAAATCAAATCTGATTCATGATGAATCAAAATAACTTCTACTTCTATTTTTGTAAGAAAACATTCCCCTTTTATGTGGAAAGAATGTCTCGTATCAATAATGACGATTTGACATATGGAAAATTCCTCTATATACTGTTCATTCACAATCAAACATTTTCTTTGTGCGTTAGTAAGAAACATACTTTTTTGGAGAGAGAGACTATTTCACCAATCGAGTCACAGGTATCATACATATTCATACCTAACGATTTTTCAAAAAGTGGTGATGAATGTCAAATAACATCAAAAGTTTTGGTTTCATAAGATGGAATGTCTCATGTTTTTTTACCCGAGGAACTTATTGGATTTTTACGAGTTGAACGAACGGGGCGTGCTTTGGAAGAAGTGATCTGTTATCGAGCGATCTTATTCAGAATAACGTGAACAACTTTGAATACTCAAAATTTTATATCCAAATCTAGTTTTCAAGAAACTTCTTGATTTTTGGAAAAAGCATATATCCAGGGTCATGGTGATTGTTTGAAAGGGCTAAAAGAAAACGTTATTCTGGAAGGATTATACCCGCCAGTACCAGATTCAAAAAAGGATTAGTGCACCGTTCAATAAGGCAACAACACAAATTTCCTCTAAAAACTAAAAAAATAATCTATCGATGGGGGAAATGAGATAAGTTTTTATATCACAGAGGGAAATTTGAATCTTCTTGCATTTGAAACAATTCTCCTAAAAAAATATCTTATCATAACAATCATTATTTAAAGATTGAATGATTCTTAAGATGGATAGTCACAACAATCATGAGTAGAAAGAAATGAACCCCTTCGGGTTCCACTGGAACAATTTTTATTTTCGTAGTGTATCTCTTCATTTTTTGAAATTTTTAAATAAAAAATAGAAAAAATGTGAGAAAAAATGACAAGAAAATATTGGAACATCCATCATGAAGATATGATAGAATCAGGAGTTCAGTTAGGTCAGAAATTAGGGAATGTCTACAATACCTGGATTGAATCTGATACAATTGGAAGGATTTTTTAGGTTCATGGATCTGGGCTTGATAGAAGAACTTTAAAAGTTTCCAAAAATTGAAGATACAGATCAAGAATTTTAATTTCAATTATTTGGGGAAACATGTAAATTAGTAGAATCTCTAATAAAAGAACGAGATGGTGTGTATGAATCACTCACATATTCTTCTAATTTATATGTATCTTCGGGATTCATTTGGAAACATGGTGATATGCAAGCATAAACCATTTTGATTGGAGAAATTTCTATATTTAATTCCCAACGGGTTCTCTTCCCCTGCGGGGATGGAGCGACAGAAGTTTTGAGAATTCAAGATAAGGTCACGGCGAGACAAGCCATTTTTCATTATGATAGGTGTCAAGTGGAAGTGTAGTGACGCATGCAGCTGAGGCATCCTAACATACTGGTATACCTAAACCTTTTTCATGACCTGATCAATTCGATCAGGCACTTTCCATCTTCTTTTTTCTGTTCCACAGTTTATGAATAAAGGTTTTAAGTAGGAGTAAAAATGGGATCATTTTTAATGGATATGTTTATGATCTGTCTCTGAGTTGGAAGATTATGTTTCCTTGTTTCCAAAGATACTAAACCATTATGGTCATTGGGTATGTATCTTAGTAATTTGATAATTATTCATTAAAAATGATGTAATATCTATGTATTTAAAGCCTATGTTTCTATATTTTTTCTCCTGGAAAATGAAATAGTCATTGTTTATACCTAATACTATTTGATAGTTCATCAGAAACAGTTCCTGACATATGATTTAGATCAGGTAGTGGTAATCTTTTTCTTTAAAAAATTAAGACATTTTCTGTATGGTTTAGGATGTGAAATATATATGAATCCTAAAATAATGGGGTATATATTCACATAAAAATATTTTAATATGTGCTAAAGGATGTGTTTGTATTTGATTAATGATTATGTCTTATCAAATTATACCACCCAAGGAAGGTGGATAAGGTGTATGATGCTTTGATTCCAAACATCCATGCTAGCTTTTCCTTGATAAGGATTTAAATAGATATAATATTTATAGATTTTCATTGTATTAACATTGAAATCCTAATGTAATAAGATAAATAATATCTTTCTTAGATGAATTTCCAGACATCCATCTATATAAATAATTAGGGGCAAAAAAATGGAATTTTGAGTTACAAACAAAACTAAAAAAAGTTATTGAATTCAAATATGATAATTAAAGAATAATTAGGTTTAGAAACAATGTATGTGTCACCTTATTACCAAAATTGAAGAAATTGTTTTTTATAAAGTTCATAGGTCTTCATTTTCTATCTATAGTGGGAGTATAACAATGTATAGAGATCTGAAATATAATTTTTTATATGAATACATGAATAGGGTTAATGTGGATTATATATCTCAATTCATATTTTTGCATAAAGTTAATCATGAATGTCATAAATCTAAGTGGATGATCTAAACATTACTGATACTTGTTTGGTAATGGGAAAACATCACCACTAATTTCATTATATAACACACCAATATATTTAAAGGACATAATACTATTTTGGTAGTACTTGATCAACTTTTGGGCCGACACATTTTATTTATATCATATAGGATTTATCACATGACCAAGTTTCTCAGATATATATTAATTAATTTTTAAAGTTTCATGGATTACCACAATCAATAACATCTAATCAATATTTAAGGTTTAATTAGATTTTTTTTTGAAAATTCTTTAGTAATACTTAAGAATATTGTTTAGATTTATAAATATATATCATCCTCAATAAGATAGTAAGTATTATAGAATGATTCATACCATAAAATATATTTTGAGAGATTTATCATTATAATTTTCTGATATTTGTTTCAATAGATTTTTGTAGATTATTTTTCTTACTAAAATATCTTTCAATAAAGAATTCAAATGGCTCCTTATACATCTATCAATGGACTGAAGTGAAGAACCGTAACATGTTTGGATTAATTAGGAGAATAAAAATAATCCATATATAATCTAGGTTATAGAATAGATGAAAATATTAGAGTTACAAAATATTACATTATAGAAGCTTAGAGCTGATGGGAGAGTTATAATAATACCCATTCATGGGATTTAGATTTGAATTTAAAGATAATGTATTAATATAAATATATCACTGGAAGAAGGTTATTCAATTTGTAAGGAAGGGTAGGTTGCTCCCAAGATTCATTATTCCCTTCGATATTCTCAATTGTGTAGGTATGGTAGCTTACCACTTGGTGATTCCACTAAACATATCCTAAGCTCAGTATGTGTTACAAGTATTTATTTTAGGGAATTAAAAACTTGATCCTTCACATGTAATTATATCATAATTTTTATAGCTAGATAATTATCTTTATTATGAAGAACAACTTGTAGAAATATTTCATGATAGAGATAAAGTACTACTAGATAATTCAACTCTCATGGTTAAGGTTTTTTGGTGGAATCATAAATTTATGGATACTATGTGGGAACTTGAGGATATAATTAGGAAGTGGTGTCCTGAATTTTTTTTTATTTTAATATAATTTACATAGTTAAATTCATATAGAGGGTGTATAATGTAATACATTGTGATTTTATAATATTTTTTGCTATAGTAAATTCGATGTGTTCGATAGCTTGTGATAAATGAAACAATAAACTAAAGTGAATAGTCCTTTATTGAAAATATAAAATGAAAGAAATTAATATATATATATATAAATTAAGTTGATATAATTTAATTTAAAAAATTATAAAATAATATCTATTAAATTGTTGATAAATAATAATTAATTTTAGTATAGTGATTCTCGATCAAATATAAATGATTTTTAAAAAAATACTATTTATATTATATATTACATGTTTAAAAGATAATTACCCTTATTTTGAGTATTAACATTATTTATAATTATTTTCTATACATTTATAAACATGATTTATTGTTCATAAATTAATTATTAAATGTTTATTAATAAATATTAAATCATTTAATCATAAAAATAGAATTTTTTAAAAAAAATGTTTTTATATGTGAAACATGTTTTAATGAAAATAAATTAATTTTATCTCTATTAATGAATTATTTTTACTGATTTTTTAGATAATATATTTAATAAAATAAATTAACATTCATATAATGGTTGTTATTATGCATTGAATGAGAATTAGATAATTTTTGTGCTTAAAATTACATTTTCTTCTAAAAATGGTTTTAATATATTTTAAGTGAAAAATTTAGATTTAATTCCCACCACATATAAAAATTGAATCTTTAAAAAATCCTTGTTTTTCCATCATAATAAATATTAGTTAATAATTTAAAATTTATTTTTATCCATAATGAATAGTTACCCTCACAAAAATCTTACCGTTGCATTATAGACTAAAAGGGTTAATTGGGGTTAAAATAAAGGATAAGGCTTGAATTATCACTAATAATTTCCTAAATATTAATTTTTTAGTGTATATTAACGTTATAATATCCTATATTTGATACAATTTCTAGTTTTACAATTTCCCATGAAAATAACTTTGAATTATTTTAATATATCAAATATTTAAAAGGGTGCCACTCCCATAACTAATAATAGAGAAACTCATTTTCTCAATTCTAACCACACCTTCATCACTCTAGATAATCCAATAAATTATCAAATATCATACCTGTTGGGAAAAAATCTCTCAAGGTATCATTGCATCATTTTTGGGTTGATTGTGTTTGTTGAAAAAGCAGGTTTCCATGGTGAATTGTCGACTTCCAGAGAAGTTGTTGACAATCCATGTTGACAAAGAGCAATGACAATGGAACAAACAATTTGGAGGTGATACAAAAGAGCAGTATAAGGTGGCGTCATTTTCCAGTGTTTGCCAAATTTTTGGTGTCCAAAATTTGGAGGTTGGTGAGCATCGCGAAAAGTCGATTTCCATGAAGATCATAATTAAATATGGTGAAGGCATGAATTTCACGAAGAGAGGCTTCATGGTTTGGATTTCACAAAGATTAGAAGAATGATGGCGGTGATTCTTCGCGATTATGACAAGCTTCGTGAATGGCATAGGTTGAATTCCATCACGGCAGTGAAGGGCTTTGCAAGGGAGCTTCGCTGCGGCAGTGCGAGGTAATTGGCGGAATGCTCCGCGATTACGACGATCTCCACGATCTAAGAATTGTTGAGGTGCTTCGCGTTTTTTGAGAGAATTATGGCGGATATTTTAGAGCATCGCGATTGGTGATGACTTGGTGCTGACTTCACGTGGAAGGGTCGAGGGTACGTGGAATTGCCTATAAATAGAGGTCGACCCCCTCGAGAGAAGCAGATAATTTTCGAAGAATATCTTTCATTCTCGTTTCGCGAAGGTAGTTCATGTAGCCCATGTGCTTCACAAAAGAAGAGCTTCGCGGTGGCTATTGTAGCTCCGAAAAATTTGTGAGCTCCACGTTGGCTCAATGATCTTCCTGAGAGAAGTTTCTCTGCAACGACTTGAGCTTCACGAGAGTGCTTCATGAGAGTGCTTCACAAAAAGGGAGGAGCTTCGCAAAGGCTTGTTTGAGTTTCTCGAAATTGGGGTCCTTGCAAAGTGTGGAGCTTTGCGAAGGTATTTCCAAAGTAATTTCCCAGTGTTCAGGGGAAAAGGGTTATTCATAAGTGGATAAAATTTGGACTTGAATAGAGCATATATCAATAGTTTAAGATTCATTCTTTAATGCAAATGAAGAGGCCTATAGGTCTATAAACTGTGATTGGATCTTTTGAATAATTAGTGGGCCCACATCAGTTGAGAGAGCAGTGAGTTCTCAAATTGTGAGTGGTTGTAAACTTGGTGGGACAGTGAGTCTGCTTCGAACTTATAAACAGGACTGCACTTATAGTGTAATTGGTACATCTGCACACAGCTGGGGTGTGCACCTTGGACGTAGCCCAGTGAGGGTGAACCAAGTATAAATAGTTGTGTCATGTTCATGTTTTAAAGTTTTCTCATACTCTACATTGGGAAGGAGAGAGAAGAGAGTTTTTTCTAATTGCAAAACAATATGAAAATGTGCAGTTGTTTTAATCTTTCATACTTTGATTCACCCCCCCCCCCCCCCCCTCAGGGTTTTTAGCCTACTGGACCTAACAATAGCGAAGGCCGTGGTGGCAGAAATTTCCCTTAAAACATCAGATCGCTCTGGTGTGTGGATCCTTGACAGCAACTGCACATCTCACATGATAGGTAATAAGGATCTCGTTACAGGCATAAAATATTACAAAGAAAGAATTTTCATGTTTGTAAATGATGAAGGCTAGAAAATAATTGGCTCAAGAAAGGCCAAGTTTGGGGGAAAAGAGATGAGACGTGTTAATGTCTTAGTAGTAGAAGGCCTCAGTCACAATTTGCTCAGTGTCAGTCAACTGTGTGACTCGGGACATTCTATAAGGATTACTAAGAAGATGTGTATCATCAAAGGAAGATACGGGGTAGTGGTTCTACAGGGAAAGAGAACAAAGGTAAATCTCTACCTGGTAAGCGGATAAGAAGATATGTGCTTTCTCTCTAGAGATAAAGAAAACAAGTTGTTGAATAAAGTACTTGGTCATCTATGTCAACCATCCCTAGAAGATCTGGTAAAGTGTGATATAGCAAGAGACCTACCCAAAATATCACGTGATCGTACTCACACGTGCGATGCATGTCAACAGGGATCTTCATCAGAAAGACGTACAAGGAAAATGAAAAGAAGTCAGAAAGAGTGCTCGAATTGGTGCATGCATATGTTTGTGGGCCTATCACACCAAGAGCAATTGACGGAAAGAGGAATTATGTTCTTTCCATTAATGACTATAGAAGAATGGCATCAGTGTGTGTTATTTCCCATAATTTCGATGTTTTCAACTACTTAAAATAGTACCGAAGGGAGTGTGAAAGGATTCTTGGACAGAAAATTATGAAGTTTCGTACTGACAATGGTACGGAATTCACAAACAGTCATGTGCAAGACTATCTTGAGAAACATGGGATATGGCATCAAGTGTCTTCAGTAATAAATCCCTTACAGAATGGATTGTTTGAAAGGAGAAATTGGATCATCAACAAAATGGCCAGAATGATGCTCATTGAAAAGGACCTACCAGAGAAATTTTGGAAGGAAGCAGTTTTAACATCGGTCTACAGTTCTAACAGGGCTCTATTGTGTTCGGAGGAAGGAAAGACTCCATACGAGATGTGGTATGGAAGGAAGAAAAAGGTGAAATATTTCCGAATATTTGTAAGTAAGTGCTTTATCCTCGACAAGGAAA
This sequence comes from Viscum album, assembly GCA_963277665.1. Taxonomy (NCBI): domain Eukaryota; kingdom Viridiplantae; phylum Streptophyta; class Magnoliopsida; order Santalales; family Viscaceae; genus Viscum; species Viscum album. Next base: position 237,623,918 of record OY728133.1, on the reverse strand, counting down.
AACATAGGAAATATGAGTCACGAGAAGATTAGGGGATATTCCTTGGATACTCAGGAAAAAGAAAGGCATATAAATGCTTTAACAAAAGGATGGGAAAATTAGTTGAGGGAAATGACATCACTATAGTGGAGAATGAGGAGATCATTCAACAATGCAGTGAACAATTTCTTGTTGAGAGTGATGATGAAGAAATCAACACAAGGGAAGTAGAAGTGGCTGATGTTGATTTAGAAGAAGATGCGGATGCTGAGAATGAGGAAGTAAAGTCCGTATCTGCACAACATCCAAGGAGACGAGCTGAAATTGATAGGTAAAATATCATTGGTGATCAGTCTAATCTAGTTCAGACTAAGAGAACAAAATAATTGCAGCATACATCTCTCTTATCTTAGGTTGAGCTGAAATGCTTTGCTGATGCAGCTGAAGATGAAAACAAGATTCAGGAAATGAATTAAAAGCTAGATCAGATTGAAAATAATCCGACATAGGAGATTGTTTCGAGGCCAGTAGCTAAGAATGTCATCTGGCCTAAATGTGTCTATCGCCACAATATAAATAAAGACAGCATAGTGATTTAAAACAAAGCATGACTAGTGTGCAAGGGATACTCACAGATAGAGGGAATAGATGTTGATGATACATTTGCATCAGTTGTGAGGCAAGATACAATCAGACTATTTCTATCCATTGCAGTGCAACAGAAGTTCAATGTTTTCCATATGGATGTCAAATCTACATTTTTTAATGGGTTTCTAGAGGATGAGGTGTATATTGAGCAGCTAGATGGTTTTCTCATTCATGAGGATAGGAACAAGGTTTGCAGACTAATAAAGGTGTTGTATGGCCTGGAACAAGTACCAACAGCATGGTACTCAAGGATCGATCAGTACTTGAAGAAGATTGGTTTCTAGCACAGGGGAGTTGATTACGATCTCTATTTTAATAAAAACAGTAATCAAAGGATGGTGGTCTTGGTTTATGTTGATGACATAATATTTTCCGGATCAGATGAAGCTCATTGCAGACAGTTTTCCAAATTCATGAAAAGTGAGTTTGAAATGTCAATGATTGGAGAGATAACATTTTTCCTTGGTCTACAGGTGACACAAGGAAGGAATGGAATATTCATTTCAAAATCCAAATATGCCAAGGAGGTTTTGAAAAGATTTGGAATGGAAAAATTACAAGGAGATGAAGACTCTGATAGCTACCCAAATGAAATTGTCCAAATATGAGGATGGAAGGGCAGTTAATATCATAGAATACAGGAAAATCATTGGAAGTTTTCTATACTTGACTGCAACAAGGCCTGAAATTGTATTCGCCACATGCCAAGTAGAAAGATATCAGAATAATCCCAAGGAATGCCACATGATTACAGTGAAATGAATACTTTTGTATATCAAGGGCACAGTGGACTTTGGATTGATGTATAATGGAAAATATCAGTCGGAAGTATTGGGATATACTGATTTAGATTGGGCTCGTTCAGCGGATGACAGGAAGTCAACGTCAGGAGGTGCTTCCTATCTTTACGGGATGTGTGTTTCTTGGATCAGTAAGAAGCAAGATTTCATTTCATTGAGAACTTTTGAAGATGATTACATTGCTGCCACTCAAGCTTGCACATAATTATTATGGATGAAACAACAGCTTGATCATATGGGCGTCGAAGTGAAGTCCCCGATCAGAATCTATTGTGATAACTCAAGTGCTATAAATCTCAGTAAAAATACAGTCTATCACTCAAGGACAAAGCACATTGAGATAAAATATCATTTTATCAAGGAGAAGGTTGAGAAAGGAATTGTAAAGTTGGAGTATGTGCCTACAGAACTACAGGTTGTAGACATTCTGACAAAGGCCTTACCTAAGGAAGCGTTTGAAAAGCATCGACTGGCTCTGGGATTCCAGTCGACTCCCCGCACTTGAAAAAGTGTGGATGTGGGATCCCCGCCCTCTTTCTGAGGTATGATGTGTTTTTCCCTCATGTGCTGATATATTTTCTCTACTCTGTTACCGACTAAAAAGGAGTGACCTTTGGGTTCATTGACAAAGGGGGAGAAAATAGTGGTTGTTCGTGGGGGAGACAGTGTGGAAATTTGATAACTCATGATTGATATGGGGAGAAGCTGACAGGTGGAGCAGTGAGATAGGGGGAGCAATGAGAAAGGGAGATAGTATTAAATCTAATGATTCTAGAAGTGATCGATCAAAAACTAGATATCACGACAGCTGAGGATCGTGATAAGAGAAGAATAGTGAGTTTGGAATAGTGAGAGAAGGTTTCCAGCTATCACCAATTGGTATCAGTATGGTTCAACAATTGGTATCAATTTTGCAACTAGTATCATCTTGGAATCGACAATTGTTGTTTGAGATGAAGTGATTCATTGATGAACTTCTCATACTACTCTTTTTTCTCACATCGAGAATTGCTCATGTGGGCATAGAGTAAGTGTTAAGTGAATCCTTGAACATTATCTGAATTGCAAGAGGCGAATGGTTCTAGATGTTGGAAGGAGACTTAGTGAGGTATCAAAGTGCATAAAATCATTCTGAGAAGAGTTGTGAAGAGTTTTCAACAAACCCAAATGGTGGGATTGTTGGGAAAAAATCCCTCAAGGTAACATTGCAGCATTTTTGGGTGGATTGTGTTTGCTGAAAAAGCAGGTTTCCATGGTGAATTGTCAAGTTCCATAGAAGTTGTTGACAATCCATGTTGACAAAGAACAATGACAATGGAACGAATGATTTGGAGGTGGTACCAAAGAGCAGTACAAGGTGGCACCATTTTCCAGTGTTTTCCAAATTTTTGGGGTCCAAAATTTGGAGGTTGGTGAGCATCGTAAAAAGTGGATTTCCATGAAGATCATAATTAAATATGGCAAAGGCATTAATTTCATGAAGTGAGGCTTCATGGTTTGAATTTCGCGAAGACCCGAAAAATGATGGCAATGATTCTTCATGATTACGACAAGATTCACGAATGGAAGAGGTTGAAGCACCTCGCGGTGGTGAAGGGCTTTGCAAGGAAGATTCGCGGTGGCAGTGCAAGGTAATTAACGGAATGCTCCGCGATTACGACTAGCTCCATGATCTGAGAATTTCCGAGGTGATTCGCATTTTTGAGAGAATTCTGGAAGATATTTTAGAGCATCACGATTATTGATGACATGGCACTGACTTCGCACAGATAGGTCGAGGGTTGGTGGAATTGCCAATAAATAGAGGTCGACCCCCTCGAGATATGAAGAGAATTTTCAAAGAAGATCTTTCACTCTTGATTCGGGAAGGTAGTTCGCGTAGCCCGTGTGCTTCGCGAAATAAGAGCTTCAAAGTGGCTATTGTAGCTCCACAAAAGTTGCGAGCTCCGCATTAGCTCAGTGAGATTCGTGAGGGAAGTTGCTTTGCAATGACTTGAGCTTCACGATAGTGCTTTGTGAGAGTGATTCGTGAGAGTTATTCGTGAAAAGGTAAGAGATTCACGAAGGCTTTTTTGAGCTTCATGAAATTGGGATCCTTGAAAAGTACGTTGCTTCGCAAAGGTATTTCCAAAGGAATTGAATAGTGTTTAGGGGCAAAGGGTTATTCATCAGTGGATGAAATTTGGACTTCAACAGAGCATCTATCAATAGCTGAGGATGCATGATTCCATGCAAATTAAGAGACCTACAGGTCTATAAACTGTCAGTGGATATTCTAAAGAAGTAGTGAGCTCACTTTATTTGAGAGAGCAGTGAGTTCTCAAATTGTGAGTGGTTCTAAATAAGGAGGGACAGTGAGTCTGCTTCGAAATTTTAAATAGCAGTGCAATTATAGTTGAATTGGTACATCAGCACACTATCGGTGTATGCTCCATGGATGTAGCCTAGTGAGGGTGAACCAAGTAAAAATCGTTGTGTCCTGTGCATGTTTTAAAGTTTTCTCATACTCTAAATCGGGAAGGAGAGAGAAGGGGGTTTTGTCTAACATCAAAACAAGGTAAAAAGGTGCAGTTGTTTTAATCTTTCATACTATGATTCACCCCCCCCCCCCCTCAGGGTATCTATCCTAGTGGACCTAGAAATACAAATTTTCCTTCAAATTTTCTATAGTATTTATTCTTTCTAAAACATCATCTGAATAATGCTTAAGGATTAATCTAAAAGAGGATACTCAAAAAGATGTAATCTTATTAATTGAGTTCATTCTAAATTATTTGTACTTCCAACTCCTCAAAATATTCTATAAAAATAATATTATTATAAACTATTTATATTCACTCTAATAAAAAATTATGTTATTTTTACAACCATTTTCTATCTTCTTTATATTCAATGGAAAATGAAAATGTTTCTCATGTGTACCTATAGAATACCATATCCATGAAGCGATGTGTTTAATTTTCCATAATTTCCTCACATAACTGGTTATATAGATGGATTTAATGAATAAATAATATATATATAATATAATTATTATTATATTAGGATATATTATTATATACATTTCTTTGTTTTTACACATTGAAAATTGAAAACATCACATGTGTGTACGTGAGGACTACCACCTGAACAGACTGATGTAATTAATTTTTCATCATAGTCTAACATGGGTTTTTATTAAATATTATATTTTTAATAAATATGACATATAATATTATAAATATTATTATATAATGACCAAGGTTCATGTATCGGAATCACCAAATAGATACATGCATGAAAAATGAAACTTTCAACACCTCAAATATTTATTTTAATGTAGAATTATTACTAAATGGATTATTAAAAATTGTGAATGAATCATATATTATAATATAATTAAGAATATGGTTCTTTTATATATTTATAATATATTTAAATTTATTTTATAAGAGGTTATAATAATTCTAAATAGAAATGAAGCTTGAGGTTAGTATTTATGTTGCAATCTCAATTTTTATCAAAAATATTCGTGTTTAAATATCCATTGGGAAAACATTATTTTATATATCTATCTTAAATCTCATATATGTTACTATAATTGAGTTATTTCTACTGTTTTCATTTATTCCTTCAATTTTCCTCTTCTTTGGAACTGAAAAAGAACCAATAGATGTTATTCGTAAAAAATAGCAATATTAATCATTTTTTATTGATAGTATTTTTCTTTCTTATCTATATTATTAAAAATGTTTAAAATATATTACATTTTTTTATAAAATTATTTTATAAAGTCATTTCTAAGCATATTTCGTTAAAAAGTTTTTAAAATTACTTTTTATAGTCTATGTTCAGTTCATATTTGACTTTTTACACAAATGAAAAAAGAATCATTTTTTTCACACCTACTGAATGAACAACATTTTCCATCATGATGAAAATTATTTTTTTATGATTCCATTACAACTAAACATAGTTTTAAAAAGTAAACCTTAATTCAATTTTTTCAAAACATTATTTTTGAATAACATAGTAAATAGAGAGGTTGTTTCCTCTAATTTTTTCAATGAATATTTCAAATGATTTTACAAACATGTTTTTCATCTATGTTAATATATTTTTATAGAATATTATGTTTAATTGGGGATATGGTATTATTATAACATCAGTTTTTTTATGATTATTACTTTTTATGTATTTTTTTCAAGAATATCATTTATTTCCAAGGGTTAATAATGCTTTGATGAAATGGTGAAGGTTTTTTTGATCTTGTGCAAACATATGTATAAATTTAATTATGTGTTGGGTTATATAGAGTTATATAGATATCAAATTCATTGAGTAAAGATTTAAATTTAATAAGATAATATGTATAGTAATGGGAAGAGAACCTAATAAAATAAGGGCATCTATCAACCATGAATGAAAGAAGAATGCGGAGTGAATCCAATCTATTATGGGAACTTGTACACTATGGTATGGTGGTCTGGATAGTGATTCTTAACTTATCATATAATTTTATATTCATATTATTTACCCAAATTCATATGATGATTTCTTATTCTTAATATATTCACTTATAGTTGGTTGTATATTCACTTATTGATGGTTTTATATTCACTTATTGAAGATTTTTCACTCTTATGAGTCACTCCTTTTGTTAGATAAAATCAATGTTACATGAATTATAATTTATGATCAATAAAATATTAGATATATATTTCATGAGTTATTACCATAATCTCATACACTAATTCTAATATTACGATAAATAATGATATTTTATTTTTGTCTCTTAATTTTACCCTTACTGAACATATGATATCACCCTTTATTTTGTTTCCATTTTCTCCATGTTATGGAAACTAGATTAATGTGGTATATGACTAAGAATGGTATTATATGGGAATAAATTTTTGAGATATTTTTAATATATTTCATGAGATAAGTTAATAATTTGTCTAGTCTTCAAAGACACTAAAACATTATGATTATATGTAGTGAATTATTGTGTAATATAATACATTTTCATCAAAAAATTTGTAGATATATATAATATTCATATATAATTATATAGTATTTATGTATGAAATTATCAAATTACCTTATATATTTATGTAATGGAATTCATTTTTCCCCTTATTTGGTATTTTACTTTTACAAAATTTGGAAAAATCTACATGTATGGAGATTCCATGTGAAGGGGATTCTCTTTTTCCTAAGTCTATACCATGGATTGGCCTAAAATACTACTATTGAGCACACTGGTCATCACCTAAAACTCAACACATATCCAAAAACATTACTCAGGTCATCCCTATATTTTGAATTCGTGATTTGAATACCAGTTCTCAAAAGAACCACTTCTCGAGTGTCAAAATTTTAAATTCTCTTGTAATTAATCAATATATTCAGACATGGGTAGATATAGTATTCTTATGTGCAACCACCTCCAAAATACATTTTAAATATATATACTCAATGTTTCATGTAATTTACCATATATTTGGGGTTTATGAGGCTACATGGCATATACAATCTATACTCACGGAGTCTCACCATCTAATACACACAGATTTTTATTTGGTGGAACACGGCATGCTGGTCTAACAAATTGAACTGGCATGTATAATAATATATGTTGTGGTAAATGATCTTGCGTTATATGACATGTGACCTAATGTTAAATTGAGTTTTTAATTTATAAAATGGAATAAATCAATCATTTTTAGGGTTTTAATACATAGATTATGGTGGGAAGTACTACTTGTTGTGTAGATACAAAATATATATTTTGAACATTTTTTCCACTAGGATTCATGGTGAATCCTCACCTAATTCTATTTCCTTGGGTCATTCCATCATCATTAGTCCTGATATATATCCCTGGTAAACTCATCTTATCTCACAATAACATCTTTATTTATAAGTTGCTAATGTCATTTACAATCATCATCCAATCTATCTAAGTCATTCATAAACACTCACCGCCCATTGAATCATCATTGAACCACTTTTGTTCATCTCCCAATATTTCTCAATGCTTTCTCCTAGAAACCATCAATCCTTTCCACCCATGTTTAGACAAACTACATCTCAGGAAAATCATTTTAATACCTTGATCATAAGGAAATGAGATTAAAAAAGAGGATTGATCACAGGATGGTTATTAGTGGAAATCATAGCACCCAATATGATATTACATATATATTCTCTGAAATATGTGAAATAAATTAAGATTATTGATGCATAAATTACTAGAGGAATAATCATAAAAAAGGTTCTTCGATCATTGACCAAACATGAATCATATATAACATACCATTAGAATAAAATAACTCTTTTTAATATGTTATATTCAATGTATAATAATAAATGAATAAATAATTATAATCACCATTTCATGAGTAATTGAAATAAATAAGAATAATTTATGACTATAAATTATCATATATTGTAATGAAATTCAAATATTTATTTTTATATTTCAAAAAACTTTGACATTCCCAATTATCAAATTTTTTTATGATTTAATCTTCCATTAATTCTTTTCCACATTTATGCTGCATTTAATTTTTGAGAATAAAATTTTGGAAGCAATAATAAAATATCCATGAGGGTTGATGTTAGAAACAATAAGAATATCCTACGTCAATAGAGTAAATATATAAGCTTTGTCGACCAAGTCTCAATCCCACTATATCAAATTGCCATTATGAAGACTATGAGTCATGTCAAAGAAGAGAAATTAATCCTCTTAAGAACACCTTTGTTGAATATAGACCCCCTTTTTATAATATTAAAAAATAATATATATTTGGAAAACATATGTTATAATCCAATGACACGTTATTTCCAAAAAAACCCCAAAAGAAGATCTAAGAGTTGAATGCCAAATAATAAAATAACACCTCCCTTGATAAAAATTACTTTTATAAAATTAATTATGTTGTTATAAGATTGATTTAGAAAATATATAAGATTTATTGATTATTATTTTTTAGTATAAAAATAAATATTTTATTTTATATATATTGATAAAATAATGATGATGAAAAAAATTATAGAATGCTTTCATGGTCGCCTTTATAAATATTGTTAAAAATATTTAAAGGAATTACTAAAATATATATATTTCTATATAAACCCCACCTTTAAATATTTTCATCCCAAAATGTACAACTAATGGAAATATGTGAGGTTATTAAGATATCATTTAGTTCTCTAATTTTCAGGAGCACTCTGTTATATTCCCATGCAACCAAACTAAAAAATCCAAGGGAATAACTCTCCCGTGAATTATCTTCTCCTATGAATCTTTGATAGCCAATGAGTACAGTAAAAAGGCAGTGTTATTCGTGACATCAATCTTTCAATAGTTGATAATTCCTAATAGATCATTAAAATACTACCGCATCTTTGACCCATATAACATATTTTACAACCATTCTATCTATGAATGTATTTTTTGAATATAATAAACCTCATCTAACCTACTTAGAATTTGGAAATACTTTATGAACCTTAGGGATAGTAGGCTACCCCATTCACACATCATCAATCCATAATAATAGTAGACATTTAGAAACACATGGTATCACTCTATTAACTCTAATATTATTTTTATCCAATCAATGTAGAACAAATGATTACATTCAGATTTTATCGTATGCTTTTGGATCACCTATACGATATTTTTCTTCATCCAAACTAGCTCAGGGTTCATTAGAGATGACTCTATAACCACCATCTTTTAATGGGGAGACCTTCAAGGTCTCTCATTCAATGATTTAAAAGGTTTAATTGTAATATTAAAGTGGTATCTATGTTAATATGAAAACAACATTTATTATTGGTGATCATTTCAACACATACCAAAATCCAGTATAAATTCCCACAAAATATACCCCATAACCAAGATATTCCTCTTAGTATAAAATTCAACCTAGTGTCGGAATATCATACTCAAATGTAGGTGAGCCCAAAAATACCCCTGTATAATTCTATATCACCAAGACAAGAATTTATAATCATGGTTTGATACAATTTTTAAGGATACCATATATATCCATATAATCTCAACTATTACTATGTGTCAAAATATCTTAATCACTCTAGAATTGGAATAAAATGTCCTAACATGTCTTTTTTTTCAACAATAACCCAGAATGCATTATGAAACATCACCAATAATAGAATATTACCATGAAATCCATCAAGATATTATCCCACATCCACTTTGGAAACTCATGGGGTTGGTAAAAATCCACAGTTTCTTGGTGCCAAACCATCACCTACTATGAAATCAAACATCGAGAAAAAAACTCATCAATATTTTTCATTATTTCTGGACACTAGAATTGATGTTTGATATCCTAAATCATCTTTAAATAGATATAATGCACCAATAAGAAGGTAGTTTTGGGACTCCCAACTACCTCTTCAATTATTCATGTAAAAAACACTATTTGACCATATATAATATTGATATACTACACACTTTCTTTTAATTCATCTAATTTATAACTAGAGAATGGTTTTCATCATATAATATTGCAATAATTATCTTCAAGCTAGGTCTCATTCCCCTATAAAATAATTTCATGGGAAATAAATATTCACCAATGGTTAAAAACACCCTTTCATTAATATAACCCAATATAATTGAAGACTTCTATTCAAACACCTCATTTATCATTTGGGCAGAGGATTTCAAAATTAAGGCAATTAGTCGCTACATTTCCCTTCCCTATATTATTGAATATATCAAATTTATATTTCTTTAAGAAAATAATCTATCGTCTCTCCATTAAATTGATGTCCCTATAAATATCCATATACTTATATATTTTCTGAGAATTAAAAACTAAAGACCTCTCTGTGATAATAAAATGTCTCCATGTCTTCAAAGAAAACACCGCAGTCACAAACTCTAACTAATAAGTTTTATAGTTCTACTTGTGTGGTATCAATTTAGTACAACCATAAAAAATCCTAAATCATTTCTTTATCACCACAAAAACAATATTAAACATAGGATCATTAAAATTAACCTTGTAAATTAAAATTATACTGATGGTATTAATCCTCTATTATAGGATATAAATGTAACACATGATCTTCAATTATATTATGTAAATTTTTCTTTATTAAGAAATAATTGCATAATAAAAATAGATTTACTCAAGAATGTGATTAGAAAAAAAAATTAGAGAAATATATTTAATATAATGAAACTAATATATCAGGTCAAATTTATCTGAGGGTGATTTTTTGGTATTTTCATAGATGTTTTATTTTGGGTGAATAGTGAAAAATCAATTTTATAAAAACATGTCACTTTATGATATTATAATGGTATAATAATTACTTAAAACTTTATGGAAGGATTTTTCTAAAACAAATATATATTTGAAATTTATACTTATTAATATAAAAATATAACTTTGAATATTGAAATATATGTAAAACATTTTCTAATTATAAGTATTTTTTGTTAAAAAAAAATAATTTTAAGTTATTAAATACTAATCAAGTATTTACAAGGTTACTTCCATATTTGTTTTCTTTAATGACAAATAGTTATCATTTTATTTAAAATGATCAAATTAATTCTATTTTAAAATCACTATACTTTATTTTTTGTAAATTCATTTTTTATCTTAAAGTAATGATTTTTCTAAAAATGGTTATTTTTTAATTTTAAAGACATATGTTATGTTTATTTCTTAACAATTCCTAAAAATTAATTTCATAAAATTGATTTGATATTTATAATCAAAATATTTAATGTTTTTAATAAATTTGATCATAATTTTTTCATAACTAATAATAAAAATAGAAAAAAAAATTGTTGTTGCGGATCAAGTTAAAAGGGTTTACTGAGGTTAAAACTAAGAGATGAGGGTAAAAAATATATATATAATTGTATAAATATTTTTGGATAAATATATTTACACCAGATATTATCTTAAAATATAATTAATGTCTATTTTTTCTAATTTCACAATAAAATGACTTTATATAATTTAAATTATTAATGTAATTACCATGTGTGTTATTCTCCCCACTCATAAAAGTGATCCACTTATCTACCCTTCTTTCCAATATTGGGGCCATTTATATTATACAATTCCCTACATAAAACCCATTTTATGTTACTTGGATTCATTCTTGAGCTTTTTTATTTACCCTAAGACTATCTGAAGAAGGATTCAGGTGTTATCTAATGGAGGTCTCTCAAAGTAGATGTAATTGTTTTACCCAAATCTTAAAAAGTTTATTTATTTTCATAATTCCTATAAATCTATTGTTTCTATTGAAAAATAATTACTCTAGTATCATAAAGGTTATAATATGTTATAATGACAATGTAAAAATATTTTTATACATACATTGAATCAAATGGTAAATAAATGGGTCATTTGTGTGTATTTTTGGACTGTCACCTTCATGTAATGACATGATTTATTTTCTATCACCGACTCATAATTATTGATATAATGATATATTTAATTAACATATATTATATTTATGTCCTGGATACCATTATTTAATGATAAAATAATATTTATCTTTCTTTCCTTCCTTTTATCTGAAATTTAAAATAGTGTTCTGTCATTCATAAGAAAAACCATATCTGTGAACATTATAATTAATTTTTCAATTTTTTCTATTATATATGACTCTAAATATGAATATAATGAATATATAATATATTTATTTTATAAAATAATTATTTATATTATGTAACAATTATCATCATTCATGAAACACAACTTTTGAATCAATACATACCTTAAAAACAAAGTGGTTAACACTCAAAACATTAATTATAATGAAAGATTGTCAATAAATAGGTGATAAGATGTTATAAATAAATATTTATGGAATTATAAGTATGAAAATTATCTTTGTATATAAGTATAATAAATATATATTTATTTTAAAAGAGGGTAAAATCACTAATAATGAATATCATACATAGGGTTAGGGTTGATTTTTCAATCTCATCCTCATTTAGTATTGATTATGTTTAAGTTTAAAATAGAGGAATTATATTATATTTAATCATTAAGCCCCATATATTTTATTATCCTCAATTTATTTCTATAAATTAAAATTTTTCTGGTCATTTTCCACTATCTAGGTACTCAAAAATATGAAACAAAGTTTTTAAGAAAAAAAAGACTTTATTTTTATATTCAGTAAGGAATTATTCTCTTGTATATACATGTTTTCTTTAAAATGATTTCAAAAATGTTTTTAATATTCATAAATTATATTAATATCATTTTTAACCATACTAGAATTTTTTTAAAATATTTTAGAACAGAATATTCTTGCATCTTCCTGAATGAGGCACCCTTTAACAAAGGTGTTAACAAAATAGTTGTTTTAACATTTATCTCACAAATAGATTTCCCCACCATCATAAATATTATATTCCATGATGCTTCCATTATATGTCTTTTTTGTACATTTGAATGAAATTTTTCCAAAATATTCTAAAATTATTTATATTTTTTAATAAGTGATTTCTAAATGAACAAGGTGTTTTCCAAAAAATTGTTTTTTTGATCTTTTAAAAGTGTTTTCATCCATATAAACATCCTTTAATGAATATTATGATTTAATGGGGATAAAATGTAATTATATCATACACTATATTAGTCTTGATGGATTATGATTGTGATTCCCTATTAATTAACTCAGAAAAAAATTAACATTTTGTATCATGATTTTTCAAATATAAATTTTTATGTTGATTATGTATTTAACTTTAATTTATTTATTTCACATAATTAATGTATTATTATTATTAGTTGATAGAAAGGTCTCATTAAATCTCCTTGATGCATCAGTATATCTCATGAGACAAACCAGTATAGTTATTTGGCATACGTCTAACGTATTTATATATGATTCATTACTATGAGGACATGAAAATAAGTTTATATTTTTAGAATTATTAATTATATCATTATTAAACAATTTATTATTATCCCTGTTATTTTTTTGTTATAACATCCATGGATATATTCCCCTTTTATTATATTATTTATATCACATAATTGATTATTGTTTATCTCTTCTAAATTATTCTTTCATTACTTATTGTATGATACGATACATTATAATCATTCTCTTGGTATTCTTTTAAACTAACTATTTTTCTATTTTCTTTTCCCTTTGGATACCAGGAAGGGTTCTATGATTGATTTCTGAGATATACTAGAATAATAATAAAGTTATCAATGTAATTTAAATATTAAATTCATGTCTTAAAATATAATGTGAGAATCATGTATGTATCTAGTCCCCCAAGATTTATAAACTACTTAATCCTCAAGTATGTGACCTATTATATCATATTATAACATGGTAATATTACCACATTCTCTAAGTTATTGGATTCATGGTTGTATGGTTGGTATCATAATAATTTAGGTATAATCCTTGGAAACTAAATTTATAAAAACATATATTAGATAACATAACCCTATTAAAGACTCTAAGGATATGTCTGAGTATATGATAATATCATAAAGTGTTAGTAAGGTAGATAATATGTGGTTTCTTAGAAATTATATCCCAACCTAGATATTGGAATTTGGATGCAGTAGTGGTATATATTCCTCTAGGGGAAAACACACTAAAAACATTTCGATGAGTATCAACTGAATCTCCACTAGATGGACAATGAGTGGACCAAATAATTAAAAACTACCTAGACACTCTTAAGTAATATTCACAAGATCTTTATAAACCATTAAAAAATATTTGAAAATATGTTTGTGATTTGAAGATATTCCTCAATATACTAATCTTATAATTATAAGATTAGTTTTTCAAAAAATTTATATTGATGTTATCTGATACGCCTAATTTAGAATTATAGTTGAAAATTCACAATGTAATGACCCAATTCAATATATTTCATTTTTTAGATATGTATCCTGTAAAAAGTAATTTATACCTTATCAATATACCAAATCTATGTAGGGATTACCATCCTATGAAGGACAATGAAGTTAGAGATGGAGCTTAAAAAATTATAACTATATTAGGGAAGCTGACAAAGGTTATAACCAAAAAAATTAGAGACCATTTCTGGTTTATTAGACATTTAAATATATCTAGAAATATATTTGGATCTAGGTGCTTAGATGGATTACAATTCTGAGACCCAGTATGCCAAAAAATAATTTTATAACAATATTAAATATATTTTATATAATGCATGCATGATTTCTTAATGAAAATGAGATAAGTCACAAATAGATTCGGAGATCGAACATATGAGACCATGATTGAATTTTAAACATGAGGATTACCCAAGTCGTAACCTAAAATGAGATAGTGTGGGGAGTTCAGATAAAATTATTATAGGGAGGTGTGTTAAATTAAAATAAATAATTAATTTTATTTTTTTATTAAATGACTAAGACCTAGACTCTTTATTAAATAGAGTATTATGGTTGAGTACCAGGGTTATTCACATAACCCTAGGATCATTTAGGGGATTTTATTCTACCCTCTCATTGGATAATCAAGATATAATGAAAATTAATCTCCAGATCCAGATGAATCGAGGTGAAATCAATGTGATACCATCTCTCATTATTTTTTAACACATTTATAATCAATAAACAATCAAAATTTTGGTTTCACTTTTCATGTTTTGGATTCATACCCAATCTATTAAATATATTGAGAAGAGAAGAATATAACCTTGTATATAAGATCACATCTTTTTCTAGGTATGTCTCTCTTAAGTTTTATTTTAAGCCTAAGATCTCAAGTCTTGTTTGAAGATGAAGAGCCTTTTTAAAGGAAAATGACCTAATTTATTGGGATATATGTCTGTTTTAATTAGTGGAGTTTTAGTAAATGGGTCAACTATATCCATAGTTTCTTGTTATGTTGAAAATCATCAAAGGTGGTTCGGGTTGGGTTATAAAGAAAATGGTATAAAAAACTTTCTGCAGAACATTTAGGCATCGTGTAAATGGATTTAACTTCATGTATTGTTAGATATATTTTAACATTCAACCAAGGTGATGTTTTTTTTTCATCATATCAAATTAAAAAAGATTACATGAAATGTAACTATATTACATGCTATGTAATTCCCCAACCTATTCTTTTAATGTTTGTTATACTGTTGAATTGTTATTTAATATCATGTACAACCTTAACCACATGACACTAGGGCGCCTCCAAGGTGATATTAGAGAACCTATCTTGGTTATGAACATTAAAGTTGTGCAATTGATCAATGTGTGAGTGGTTGTTCTTCATTTTTCCTCTCTCTTCCCTTGTTTCTCAAGACATTTTATTGTAATCTCTTGACCATGTGTGTTTTTGGTTTTGATATTGATCAGTTTTGATCTAGGATCCTTCTTGTGATCATCCTCACCCTATTTCTAATGGATATTTGTTGTTATAATCATTGTTTGATCTAAACATAATGGTATGGGGTCTAAACTATAAACCTATGGTTTGATAATTTTCATGTATTTGAAATATTGAAATCGTGACAACATAGTGTGTTCATTAATTAATTAAATAATTAATTGAAAAACCTTTGATTCTATTTTGATCTAAAGGGTTTGAACTAGCTCATATCTACTATTTTTTGTGAGAGAATGTTTAATAAATGATTAGATAATTGACTAAACTGTATTTACCATGGCATGTATTTTTGGTGTTTACTTGATTTAAATTCACCTTGTCTTGCATTTTTTATTAATATAACTAGTATGTTATTTTTTATGGTCAATTGATATATGAAAACTCTAAATTAAAGTTAAATAAAAGTTTCCATAATTATCCATTGATTCAAATGATGTTACATTGTGAGATTTTGTTTGTTATGACTTGTGTTTTGATAAAATGATGAAATGATTAAATAGGGTGTTGACCCAGTGATAAATGATGAAACTATTATGTAGAGGTAAATTCTAAGTGATACATGATGGAATTATTATATAGAGTTTTATTCCCATTTGACGTACTAAAATTCTTATATAATTGGATTGGCCCAATGACAAATGATGAAATGATTATATACAGGGATAAGCTCAGTGAAATATGCTGAAATTGTTATATATAAGGATAGGCCTAGTGAAACATTTTGAAATACTTATATATTGGGCTCATCCCTGATTAAATATTGAAATGCTTATATATCATGTTTGACCTAGTTTGGTGTGATTTATACAATGTTTATAAGGTTATGGTTGGTATGGTTGTATAAAATGCTCAGAGAAATTCCTACATTGCACTGAGGTAGGTCATGCCCTCCATGGTTATATTGTTGTGGTTGGAATAGTTATGGTACATTCTCAGATCCACTCTGGAAAGGTGTTGAAGAAGTTTGATGTGGTATTAATTTAATTACTTAAATTAATTAATACCCTTGTTTATTTCATTAATGCATACACTTATTATTAGACTGGTTATGTTTAAACATGGTTGTGTCAATATACTATGTTATACTCCCAACCTATTTAGGTCAGTATTTGGTACCCGAGAGGATTATATGGGTGTAGGTTTGGACAATGGAAAAGGATCTTGCTGTTGATTGTTTTCTTGTTGGATGGACTATATTTTAGAGACGGTACAGATATAGGATTCGTGGCCAGGGAATGTTGAGTATTTATTTGAGTCTACAATAATTTTACTTGTATTTCTTATAGGTTAGAATATAGGTAAATTCCATCACGTCATTACAATATTCATTTATTATTTTTTGGATTATTAAATTGTATTTTATTATCGGTTTTCGGCTATATTATATTATTTCCAATATTTTTCACTTCGATGTTCTTCTTATTTATTTATATTTTTTATTTATAAAATTTTATTACTCTTTAACTATAGGTATAGTCACCCCACTATACTCATCACACCATAGTTGTTTGTCAGAACCCTCTGGCATTTAGGGGGAGTGCCTAATGTCTTATAACCAACCCATTTTGGCCACGTGAGAGAGTGATGGATCTTGAAACATTACTAAGTGGTATCATCATAGTTTTATTTTTTATTAAAAGAATATTTGGAAAATTAATAAAGGATACTAGGATTTGTATGACCTTGGAAATGAGATTATGCATGGAAGTAGTTAACCCATGTATGGGAAAAATCTGACTTCCTAAGAAAGGGATTGTTTTTTATGTTGTTCCCATGTTAAATGTTATGTTATTCCACCTTGGGTGATTCACATATTTTGTGAGGTTATTATTTCATGGTGTTATTAGTTCTTGATATTTATACTTGTGTCCTGGTATGGAATGGTATTAGTATATACGAATTATAATAAGAACCTAGAGATATATTTACATGAATTGTTTAGGATAGTGACATATTTATCCCATGTTATATAGACTTTCCTTTTGAAATATGATATGACAATTTTTATATCAAATAAATGAAATAAATTAATTTTTTTGGCATGTTAAAACACTTTTAATAAATGATTAAAGAGACCAAGATTCATTTATTCTCAGTTTTTTCACCAATTGAGGCTAACATTATTGTTATATTTAGTATTATATAGTGTGGGTTTTTCTTGTTGAGAAAATTCATCCTACCCATCTTTGATTTGACCATTGGTAAAGTGGAAATCATAAAACTCCAAACACGCCTAATTTTGATCATCATGTAGATCATGATGTCTAAATGTATGTTATGTTTCACATCACCTTCTTAAGGGTCATTAGATCCATGGAAAGAGAGATTGTTTACAGCATTCCTTTGATTTCTTTGCTGAAAAGGGAGTTCCAACTATAGCAACTTCTTACATTCACTGGGGAGGGATTACCCTAGGTATCCAAGATCTAGATCAAGTCATTCTATATTATATTTAATCATATCAAAACACTTGATATAAAAGGGTGGAATTTTTTACATATATGCTTCATGGAACAGCCAAGAATTAGTGGAACATTATAGAGCATGCAACGAAATAATATGAGTTTTCCTAGAAAGAATTCAAAAGGAATATCACAGACCATTTCTATCCCAAGAAATTCAGGTATGATAATTCTTGTGAGTTCATGAACCAAATTCAGGATATCTTATCAAAGATATAAAATGATAAATGCTACATAGAACTATAGTGTTTTGCACCGTATTTGGAAGATGATTAGATCTCCGGGGTGAGATTCATTCAACATAGTATTTTCTATGAGATAAGATCATAGGTGAACATGTTTAGTCTGAGTAGTTTTTTGAATGTGGAAAATCAAGAGGTTGTTGTGGAAGGGAATATAAGAGAGTCCTCAAGCAGCCTCTAGGCTATTTCATTAGAGAAAACTATGATATTTTCTCATAGTGGTAAGAAGAGTCTCTATGATAGTTTTCTCTAAGTAAAAATATATCAAAGAGGTTAGGGATGTGAGAATACATCTCATGATTGTGTTCATTTACAGTGTTATTAGGGTTTAAATATGGGTTAGAAACGTCCTTAGTATTTATATCCCTCTTTTGAGTGTCACACTTATGGTATATCAAACCACCTAAATAGTTTTTGTATAGGAATACAATAGTAAGGAATTGGAAGTAGAGTTTCAATGGTACTGGAGTCTGTGACAGACTTATCTACATCTCAATAGATAGGTAGTTGGAGTTCCACAAGTCATTCTAGTCGATGCAGGGGACATGTTACCCCCTGTTTGAAAGTTAGTACCATAAAGAGGGTATATCTACAGGGTGTCAGGATAGATTCTATGTAATAGGGGTTGGTCAACTGCATGTTATACAGGCTACTCGGTAATGTGTGGATTTTGGATGGTATATTATTAAAAGTAGGATTATTATATCATTTTCCCTTTATTTTGTTTTATTTGATATAGGAGAATCACATTCCTTTTTATCTTCTATCATTATAAAAAGTTTGGTCTTGGATGTGTAAATATTGGAAGGTGCTTTAAGCATAAACAAACAATTGGGAGTAACATCAAAGAATATAATACATTGAATGGCGTGTTCTCTAGAGATGGGTGGTTGTCATTTCATTGGGGAACCATTTTTATTGGAAATTATAATCTCTGAATTGATTATTGGTATGGATTGGTTTGTTTTATACCATACTCATATTGATTGTTACCATAGAAGAGTTACATTTTTATCTCAATAAGGATGCATCTATTCTCACCAGGGTGGGTGGGATCTTTAGGATGGTCATGCAGGACTAATTCTGTATTCTTTGGATTATCTATTAGAACATATGGATGTCTTTCTCTAGATGTTTGTTGATTGAATCATGATTTCATTCCTCTTGTGTTAAACCATTTTTTTAATTTTTTTCCTAAATATTTCTATATCTTACTACCCAAGAGGGAGATCAGGTTTTTGATTGAGTTGGTGCTGTGAGAAAAGTCGTTTTTTATCTTACCTTATAGAATGAAACCAGTAGAGCTTTGGAAGTTGAAAGTTTAGTTGAGAGATCTAGAATCTAAAGTTTTCTTAAGGCGTGGTACATCTCCATGGGTTAATCGAGATCTATCCTCCATGAATGATGATGGTTCTTTTTTCTTATATGTGGATTATTGGATGTTGAATTAGATAATGGTCAAGAACTGATATCCTCATTCATACATTGATGATCTCTTCAATCATATTATCTCCAATAACAATTTGGGATTATAACACCATTACATAACGGTAAGACCATTATAAATACCTTAAAATTATTTTAGGATTAGGTATAGCCTATATTATTTTCTAAGGATGTCGTTTCGTTTAACTAATGCACCAGTGATATTCATGTCCTTGAAGAATAGGATATTTTATCCTTTTCTGGATAGTTTATTGTAGTTTTTTTCAAAATATCTAAGTGTACTCCCAATCAGTATAAATGCCTTCCCAAGATCTTTAAATCTTACAGTGTATATTGATATAGCATCATCTTTAATTCAAGCTAACATAATGAAATTTCTATATTGATAATGTGAAATTCTTAGACCATGTCATCTTAGAGTCCAGAGTGTCAGTGAACATGAAGAATGTTGCATCCATGGTATCTTGGGAGAATCCCAATAATATCTTCAATATTTAGATATTTTTGGGTTTAATAGTTTATTATCAGAGTGTTATTAGGGAATTTTTTCATTTGGAAACAATGATGTCGGAGTTGACCAAAAACAAGGTGAAGTTTGTTTAGACATATTCTTGTAATAGATATTTTCAAGGAATGAACTGCAAGCTAACCTCATCTCTTATCCTCACATTACCTAATATTTTTAGTAAATATTTTTTGTTTGTTTACACATCCAAAGTTGGACGCAGAGCATTTTTTATGCAGGATGATCGAGTAGTTTCTTATAGCTCCAAAGAGATGAGACAGTATGAGAGGAATTATACTAGTCACGTTCTTGAGTTAGTAGTAGTGGTATATTCCATAAGAATTTGTAGTAATTACCTCATGGGTTGTAGTTTATTTGTATAAATGTACCACAATATCCTCAAGTAAGTCTCTTCCCAGTTGGACCTGAACTTTAGAAGAGGATGTGGGTAGAATATCTGCATTATTTCAACATTTGTTTTCCTTATACACTATGAAAAGGGACCATAATTTTTGTTTTATTGATCTTAAATATGTAGGTATAAGTAGTATGAGAGTATTGAGATGAGTGGTGGGTAATATCCCTCATTATAGACTTGCATCTAGATGTTCAAGAGTTTTAGATATGATTAGTTATGACCTCGATATCTGTTATACCCATGCTTTTAGATTAGATCATTATTGAGAAGTTTTAGGATCCCGAGGGTATAATTATAAGAGACACCTTATATGGTGGGGAGATATCATTAGTATGGTCTCTTCATAGTTGAAATTCACTTCTTTTTGTGACCAATTATGGGCTTTTACAAGCTTACGTGAAGAGTTTATGAGGAGGATTCTTGCTTCTATATGGGTGGTACAACCATTTTTGAAAAATATTTACCATGATGTTCATATAAAATACTTTTTTCAAGTAATAAACAAGAATTTATCACAAATTTTGGATAGGTGTTTCACTTTTCATTTGGTGAAACCCAAGAATCATATTCTAGCTAGCCATTTGTAGCCTTTACTCATTCCTGAGTGGAAGTGAGGTGATGTCACTATAGATTTTGTGATGTTATTACCCAATACAACCCATTATAATGATGTTTTATGGGTGATTGTGGATCAAGTGTTAAAGGCAGGCCACTTATTTCCTATCTTGGAGACCTTCATAGTTGATGATCTATGCATTATTCATGTTTGTGAAGTATTTCATCTATATGGAGTTCGGAGGAGTATCATTTCTGATTGGAATCCTCATTTCACATCGCACTTCTGGTAGGGTCTTTAGATGTATTTGAAAATAAATTTTCTTTTGAGTATGAACTATCATTATCATGCAGATGGTCAATCTGAGAGGACTATTTAGGTTCTGAGGGATATGTTGTGAGCCTGTGTTTTTTATTTTGTTGTTCCATGGAAGCAGCATATGTAACTCATGGATTTTGAATATCAAAACAAAATTTAAACATAAATTTAAATGGTGCCTTTTGAGGATATGTATGGAAGGATATTTTGTTATCCTTTTTTTGGTTGGAGGTCGGTGGGTTAACTCTTTTTGTGCACATTGTTATGTATTAGAAATATGAGAAAATTCAATTGATCATACATTGATTTATAACAACATCGAACAAGAAGAAATTATATTAACCATCAGAGAAGACCTCTGGATTTTGAGGATGGTCATCATGTTTTCATTTGGGTGTTGCCTAGGTTTGGGAAATGTCGTTCAAGAAATAATAAAATCTAGATCCCAAGTTTTTCCTGCTATTATAGATTGTGGAAGGGGTCAGTCAAGTGGAATATTTTTTATCCCTTCTATAGTGCTACATTTATATGCACTACATGTTTTATGTGTTGCAAATTCGAAGATATTATCCTGAAAATTCCCCTGTGATAGAAATATTAGATGTCAACCTTAGTGTTGATGCGTCCTTTTAATAGAATATCAAACGGTTTGTGGAATGTATGTAGTGAGAGATATCTCCATGGTATGAATATATCATTGGTTCATTTACAATTGCAGCTTGGACAAGTTTAAGAGGATTACTAGGAGAGGGAGTCTAACTTGCGGTCATAGTGGTGAAACTTGTTTTCTAAGACCCTGTAGTAATTCTTGAAGTATCTTAGGGATAAACTATTATATAGTAATAAGGTTGAAAAAATCATATATTTTTTAGGTATGTTCCTCTTGAGTAATCCATATGAGCCTTAGTGTTCGAGTCTCATTTGGATATTGAGATCCTTTACTAAAAAAAATTTCCTAATTTTTGGAGATATATGTTTTTTTGAATTAAAGAAAACCAAGTAAATGGTTCAAGTGTTACCATGGGTTCCTAGTAAGTTGAGAAGATTCAAAGGGGGTCTATGTTTTTTATAAGGAAATTTCGCTGAAGACCCATCTGTAGAACATTTACGTATCATGTAAATGGATTAAATTTCATGTAATGTTTGGGATGTTTTAATACTCATCACAGGTGATTAGTTTTTGGATATATCCCATTAAAAATACACAGCGTGTAACTATATAACATGACATGTGATCCCTCAACTTTTTTATTTAATTTTTTTTTTGTTGCTGAATTTTTATTTCGTCTTGACTATAGCATCCTCCTATCGACCCAAGGGAACCTCCAATGTGATTTTTTAGTGCCTATCTTGGTTATGGATGTTCCGTTTGTGCAATCTATCCTCTATAAAGTGGTTATGTGTTAGTTTTGTTCATCTATCCCTTATTTTACAAAACATTATGATGTAATATCATTACCATGTTTATTGTTGGTTTTGATCTTGATTAGTTTTGATATAGGGTCCTTGAGATCATATCTACCTTCTTCCTATAGTGGTTTTCTATTGAAGATTTTTTTTATCAGTATCTCAAGGTAGGGGGTCTAAACCTTAACCCTATGTTTTTAAAACTGTCAAGTATGTGCAACATTGAAATTGGTCCATTATATCATGAACCATAATTAATTAAATATTGTATTGGAATATAATTTAGAGTCTATTTGGATAAAAAAAATTAATCTCTATTTTTTCTTCCATTTTGGTCATGGAACCCCAAAATAAATGATTATTTAAATAGATTAAAGTGTGTCTATCATGACATGGATTGTAGGTATTTTCTTGATATATATTCACCTTGGCCTGGCTAGATTTTTAATATAACAATAATTTTATTATTATGAAAATTAGATATATAAAATGTGTAAATTAAAGTTAAATGACAATTTTTATAATTAACCATTGATTCATATGATGTGACATTATGATATCATTTTTTCTATGACTTTTTTGTGATTAAATATTGAAATTCTTATATAGGGATTTCTCCAAGGGATGCATGTTCAAATACTTATATAGTTGTCATGTAAAGACCTATAAATTCCATGGAATTTTTTTTCTCAATACAAGGAAATTTTATGAATCCGCAAAAACTGGCGGCGTGTGATTCCGAGGCTCGGTGTGCCCAGAATCAATTTCTGAAGTTTTGTTTGGGTACATTCAGTAAACGTATGAGTAGGTTTTTATAACTTTTGAACCGGTGCTTGGAATTGAAATCTGAGGGCACCGTTGAACTCACAGCGCTGGTATTCGCTTAAGGATACTTTCACTTCGACGGCAGTAAGTCGAGACGATAAGTTAGTTTTGGGGTTTTTGTGGAGAATAATAAAATAAAGTGAGCTTCACATTATTTTTATTTGAGTCACCATGTGGGAGTTTGGAGGTGGGTCCCACTAATTCTATATCCTCTGTGTGGAGGTTAGAAGTTGGAGGTGGGACCACCACTCCATAACCTCTCATGAGAGGTTATAGAGGTGGGGCCCACCCGAGGTCCAAACCTCTTCCACTTGTTTAATGTGGTGGGGACCACTCAATGTTAAAACATCCTTAACTCTCCATTAAGTGGGATTAAACCTCTTGAACTCCCCACTTAATAGTGCCACCACCCATTCTAGTTAATGGAGCCTACTCCACTAATTGATTTATGCCAACACCTCTTGAATTAATGGTTCAATTCAAATTAAATTATTAAAACATAATTTAATTTATATTGGCCATTCCTTTTTTGGGAGAGGGGGTTGGAAGAGAACTTGTAGAAACTTATTCTCTCCAACGAAGAACTCTTATCCCAACAAAGAATGACCATTGAAGAGCAAAGAACACTTCATCCGCCAACGACAAACATCTTTCTCTTTGATCTTCAACCGGAATAAGGGAGGAAGCAACGTCCTTAAAGAATTCCAAAAACTTCATCCTCGACTTCTTCATCTTCGTTTCTGATGTCAATGAATCGGTGTTCACTTTCTCGTGCCAACTTCGATGATCAACGATCAAAGGTAGGGGTTCAAACCTTGTTTTGTTTCTCGTTCTTCATTTTCCGTAGAGGATTATAAATCGAAGTTGCATGCTATCACCCTAAGGCGGAGGGTGCAGACCGAACAAACACGGCCTGACATCTCCGCCTTCTTTGTGTAATTTGACGTTAGACACAACATGAGATTGGGATAAGTGACTCTCATCAACAATGATTGAGTATTATACGCGATATCCCGAGGAGTGAGCAGCTTCTTCCATAACGAGAATCGGGCCACCGAAACTTGTCCGGTGGCCCGCAAAAAGTTCACTGGTGGATGGAACCCACGAACGTCACCGTGTGAACGTGGAGGAACAACCGTGTCGCCGGAGGAGTAACCCACGGCTGATGGGCTGTGGCGGTGCAGTGTCGGCCGGTGTAAGGCCGGCCGCGAAGGAGACCAGCGACTCAAGCCACCAAGTTGTCGGGGAAGGTGTGGTGCAACCATGCCACGTGGAAGAACAAAAGGGGTTTGTGGCCCCTGGTCGCAGCAGTGCAGCGACGGGTGGCACAAGGCCAGCCGTAAGAAGGACAGGCGGCCCGATCTGCTGGGTCTCTAAAGGAGGTACTACGCAATTACGACATGTGGAAGACTGTTGGCTGCTCAACCAGTTGGGAGGAGCAGGACCCATCACTGGGTCCCGTATGACATGGACGAGCCCCGAGTGGTGCCTATTTTGTAAACCACATAAATGGATAAGTCATTTGGGATACCAGGGGGCGCGGACTCACCCCTGGACACTGCTAGGTTGGATCCCACTAGCCAACAGGTCGGACCTAGCACGGGTCGGACCCAGTGCGGAACGGACCCAGAGCGGGTTGGGCCACCAGTGTGGGTCGGTCAGCCCCCATGGGCCAGGCCGCCCTCATGGGCCAGGCCACCCCACGGACCGGGTCGGACCCACGGATCAGATTCAACCCACGGACCGCGTCGGCCCGACTGGGCCAGACCGGACCTGGACCCGTTTGACTTGTTTCAACTCTCTTGCCTGTAACTTGAGCTATGGGCATCCGATTGACGAACCATCTAAGAGGATGAAAACCTTGGAATGATACAGTTATTTTGGTATACACCACTTGATGATTGGTCATAGTTGGGGTATGACCTGGTTGGATTGAACGTAATTCCAACCGGGCCCTTAGAACAGAAATGCCAATAACTCTCAGACCGGGCGTGTGATTGACGCACTATACATCGCGTTGTGTTTCTTTGGGAAAGATGGATATTTTTGATACATCATCTTGGGAATTCGTGGTAGTTGACGTATCAAAATTTATCATGAAAATTGAACCCTCCCAAAATCATGCATGCTTGTGCGGAACCCTGTGGCTGGCTCCGCTTTGACGATTGTCCCTGGATCTTGTGTGGGTTCGACAGTAATGACGATTGTTCATGAATCCTGTGTGGGTTCAATAACTCCAACTACTGTTCATGGATCCTGTGTGGGTTCGACAGTACTGAAGACTGTTCTTGGATCCTATGTGGGTTTGACACCTCTGTTTACTATTCCGGGATCCTATGTGGGTTCGATAGTTATGAATTCTGTACCTAGATCATATGTGGGTTCGACAGAATAGATGATATGGTGTCTATATCTAATCATCTCTAACACTCTACGTGAGTTGTATACATGTGTGAGATGAGTCAGTATCTTTTGTGTTTTCCTCGTGATTGAGATGGATGACATGATAACTTAGGTATATGTATGGTCATATACCTAAGTGGGGTTAACTGTTGATTTCATACTTTGTGGTTTATCCTTGTTATATTTTGTGAGACCTTGAGGGTCTTGGGGTCCCTACTGAGTATCGTTATACTCACCCCTATAGGGGCTATGCCCGCACCACATTGTGTTGGACGCAGACGACAGACAGCACTGACCGAGGCTGAGTGTATCAGGACTGGACAACACCCAGAGGTGGACCACTTGACATGATAGTACATGAAGGTGACGGATAGATGTGGAGTGATGTGGAGGCCATCTGTACCTACCCTTCATTCAGGATTTCCCAGTGGATGATTAAAGAGCTATTTTATATTTTTTCTATTACTTGTACCTTCATTTTCTTGTACATTATAGTTGGGCTTGTATTTTCAGCCCCTTTAACTTTTCAGAACTCTTTTGTTATACACTTTTTACGCAGTGTTTTGCTTCCAACTTGAACTCTATTATGTGCGTTTTTAGAATATAAAGGCAATTCCATCCCAGTTTTAGGGAATTGCGCCTTTGGTGCTAGTTGGCAGCCCCTGGCCTATAGAATGCGGGCATGGGGTAGTCTCAGCATGGGCCTTAGGGGACGGGTCATTACAAATTGGTATCAGAGCAGTCAATTCTACAACAGAACTTATGACTCTGATCTTTTCTATGAAGCAATCATGTTAAGGTTATTGAGTGTGGTTTTCAGTTCAGGGAGTCCAGTATTGGTGCGATGGCCGATGTATCCATACACCAGGACCCTAACTTCTAATTTCTAACTCAATACAGGAAAATATTGATTGTGTGTGTGTTTTGAAGAGTTCTCTTTGAATTATTTAAGTCAGTTAACCGGGTATAACTTTTTTACAATGGCAGACTTGTTTCTTTACAAGATGCCTCCACGAAGATAAAAAATGAGGGTTCTAATCTTTGTACGAGATAGCAGCCCACCGAGCGACAAGGCCTCGATGCAGGGCCCAATCACAGTAGAGGAACTAGTGGTACCACTACCTATTGGGCCACCAATGCCACCAGCCCCATTAGCAGAGAGTTCACGCCGCCTGAGCATGTTGCACGAGTTCTAGTGCCAGAGGCCGCCCAGGTTCAAGGGCGAGATAGACACATAGGCAGCTGAGGATTGGATGGAGGTTATGGTGAGAGTCTTCAGACTGGTAGGGACACTAGTCGACCATATGGTGATCCTTTCCGCGAGTCTCCTTCAGGCAGCAGCAGGAAGATGGTAGAGCCTGATGCTTCAAGTGCATGATGAGGCAACACTACTCTGGGGAGACTTCAAGAGCCTATTTCTGGCGGAGTTTGTCCCAGCCATCATTCGTACAGTGTGGATACCAGAGTTACTACATCTATGGCAGGGTAGCATGATACTGTCATAGTACTCAGCGAGGTTCACCGACCTCTCACGCTACTCCACAGATATTGTGCGGGACCCATTCTTCAGGGCTCGGACCTTTGAGCAGAGGCTCAGGTAAGAGATCAGGGCTTCTATGATCTCCCTTAGCATCCCAACGCAGGCAGGGGTGTTGGAGCGAGCCCTCTTAGTGGATAATTTCCGTACTGAGCAGTCACCAGCAGAGACACCCACCATCGGGCATCACAAAGCGGAGTCTTCTATAGCTGGCAGTAGACAGATGTCGCAGAGGTCCATGCAGACCAGACCACCTGGTGGACGACCACAAGACTCAGGTTCGGTTGTGTGAGGCACACGAGACAGAGCCAGTCATTCGAGGAACATGAAGTGTTTCACATGCGGTGGGCAGGGTCACATGTCTTGTGACTTTTGAACACGTTGTTCGAGATGATCAGCAGACAGTTGAAGGACCTCCCAGGTAGAGGCATAGGTTCGATTGAGGCGGTCTGCAGGGAGAAGTCGGACGTGTAAAAGGAGCTATTCATGCATTTGGCTATGGAAGACATTTCGAGGTGTTACCGCCACCACAACCAGAAGGACCACCCCAACCATAGAGAGTAGGTGGACAGGGGAGAGCTCAACTCCAGGAAACAGAGGATTATGATCATGATGATCCAGAGATGATTCGAGGTACAGTCTATATCTACTCCACCATAGCTGAAGTTCTTATAGACATAGGTTTCAGTCACTCTTTCATTGCCACAGTCCTTGTTCATAGCTCAGAGATTCTGACGGAGCTGTTGGATTGATCTTTAAAGCTAGAGACTCTTACGGGAGAAGAATAGATGATTACGCACCAGTTCCAGTAGTGTGAGCTTACTCTAGGAGGAAAGAGCTTCACCTGGGATCTCCTCATAGTGGTGTCGAGGCCTTACGAAGTCATATTGGTTATGGACTGGTTATCTACAGTTCATGATCAGATCGACTGTATTAGGCGCAAAGTGTGGTGTGTCTGCACGGATGGGACCAGATTCACCTTCACCAGTGAGAAGGGAGCCTTTGTAGCATAGGACGAACTTATTCGGAGGAAGGTGTAGCCGATCACTCATCAGTTATCATGACTTAACCTCGGAGCAGTTGATGTGGAGAGTCTGAGCTATCCTATAGTGGTGGACCAGTACGCGGATGTTTTTCCTGATGATGTCTCAGGTCTACCTCATCACAGAGAGGTGGACTTATAAAATGACATGTACCATGGGACAACACTGATATCTACACCAGTATATCGGATGGCTCCCGCTGAGCTTCGTGAACTGTGAGTACAGCTTGAGGACTTGAAGGAGAAGGGAATCATCCGGCCTAGTGCTTCTCCTCGCGTAGCCCTGATTTTGTTCGCCAAGAAGACATATGGGAGCTTGAGGCTTTATGTCTAATACCGTTTCCTGAATCAGGTGACCGTGATGAACAAGTACCCACTTTTGAGGATTTACGACCTCTTTGATCAGCTGAAGTGATCATGGTGGTTCTCGAAGATAGACCTCAGATCTGGCTATCGCCATCTTAGAGTTTGAGATGAGGATGTGCAGAAGATGACCTTCAAATTTCGATACGGCCACTACAAGTTCTTATTTATGCCATTCAGCATAACCAACGCACCGGCAGTGTTCATGGGACTTATGAACAGGATCTTCCATCCATACGTCGATCACTTTTTCGTAGTCTTCATTGATGACATTATGATCTACTCAACTACTGAGGAAGAGTATGCCTACCATTTTTAGGTAGTACTAGACACACTCTGAGAGAACCAGCTTTAT
The DNA here is from genome assembly GCA_963277665.1 of Viscum album. Taxonomy (NCBI): domain Eukaryota; kingdom Viridiplantae; phylum Streptophyta; class Magnoliopsida; order Santalales; family Viscaceae; genus Viscum; species Viscum album. Next base: position 237,594,215 of record OY728133.1, on the reverse strand, counting down.
AGTAAGCTCTCTAAGTGCCAGTTCTGGATCCGAGAGGTTCACTTTCGGGGACATGTCATCTCAGAGGTTGGAGTTGTAGTAGATCCGGCAATTATTGAGGCGGTAGTTACTTGGGATCCACACAGTATTGTGACAGAGGTATGGAGATTTCTGGGTTTGGCTAAATATTACCAGAGGTTCATACCAGACTTCTCGAGAGTTGCAGCACCACTATCACCCTTGAGGAAGAACGGGGAACCCTTTGTGTGGTCGAAGAGATGCCATCAGAGATTTCAAAAACTGAGACAGAGGCTGACTAGGGCCCCCATATTGGGGCATCTAGAGGAAGGAATAGGGTATGTAGTCTACTAGGACACATCAAGCACCATACTCGGGTGTGTCCTGTTGCAGGAGCGAGAAATGATTGCATGTGGTTCTCAGCAGCTGAGACAACTTGAGAAGAACTACGCTACCCATGACCTGGAGTTAGCAGTAGTGGACTTCACCTTGAAGATGTGGAGGAACTATCTAATGGGTGAGCGTTTCACAGTCTACTCTGACCACAAGATTCTCGGCTATATCTTCTCTCAGAAGGACCTGAACCTGAGATAGCGACGTTGTCTAGAGATCCACCAAGACTATGACTTCAAGATAGTATATACTCCTATGAAAGGGAATGTTGTTGCAGATTCACTTAGTAGTAGGTCTAGTATACAACTTCTAGGTAAGGCAACAGAACAGCTGGATACATTATAGATATCCTTTGTGGATAGAGACAGAGCAGCCTTTCTATAGTATCTTACAGTCACTCCCACACTTCTTTATGGATTCAGGTAGGTTCATCATGGAGACACTGACTGCGAGACACGACGTACTCAGATTTCCACAGGGTAGGCACCTAATAAATTTTCTGAAGGTGGGGAGCATGTCAACCTCTTCGGAGAACGTACTGTGGTGCCAGTGTCATTTCAGGAGGAATTGTTGAAGGAGTTTCACACATCCCCTCTTACGGTACATCCAGGAGTGGTAAAGATGTTCCAGGATCTCTGAAGACAACACTAGTGGCTGGGGATGAAGAAGGCAGTTGCAGAGTTTTTCTCTCGGGGCCTCACTTGTTAGCAAGTGAATGCAGAGCGCCAGGTACCAACAGGCTTGGTTCAGCCTTTAGAGGTTCCAGAGTGGAAGTGGGAAGAGATATCCATGGACTTCATGATGGTTCTTCCATGGAAATCCTGGGGTCATGAATCGATTTGGGTGATCATTGATTGACTCCCCAAGTCAGCTCACTTTCTACCGATCAGAGAGAAGGGTTCAGTAGAGAGCATGGGATGCCTCTATGTGCAAGATATTTTGTGGGTACATGGAGTAACTACATCTATTGTCTCTGATCGTGACGCTCAGTTTACTTCCTGGGTATGGAATTGGAGGTAGGAGGCTTTTGGGATGCAGCTTTATTTGAGCACTACCTTCCATCCTCAGACGGATGTTCAGGCTGAGCAAACCATTCAGACCCTCGAAGACATGTTGCATTCTTGTGTCCTCGACATCAGTCGCAGCTAGGAGGATCACTTACCTTTGGTGGAGTTTTCATACAACAACTACTATCTCTGAGGTTCATTGGAGCTTTCTAGGTCATCAACAGAGTAGGTGTGGTGGCTTACCACCTGGATCTTCCACCTCAGTTGCACCGGGTGCACGACGTCTTCCACGTATCCCAGCTGAGGAGATATGTGCCTGAACCTTCTCACATCATCGACCATGGAGAGCTAGACATTGACGGTGGGGCAAATTTTACGGATGTTTCAGTGGATAATGATGATTGACAGGAGTGGGTCCTTCGTGAATGGTCAATACCTCTGGTGCACGTTCGTTGGCAGCATGGGAACCTCCATGAGTGGACATGGGAGCGGGAGGCTCAGATACGTGCTCAGTACCCCCATTTGTTTCCTTTGTTCGAGTTGTAGCTTATGGGGATGTAAAATCCTTAGGTGGGGAAAAAATAAAGACCCAAAAATTCCATGGAATTTTTTTTCTTAATTACATGGGAATTTTCAATGTCTGTGAAAACTGACGGCGCCTGATTCTGAGGCCCGGTGTGCCTGAAATCAATTTTTGAATGTTTTTTTGGGTATGTTCAGTAAACATATGAGCAGATTTTTATAACTTTTTATCCGGTGGTCGGAATAGAAATCTGAGGGCACCATTGAACTCGATGTTCCGGTATTCACATTAAGAGACATTCACTTCGATGGCAGTAAGTCGGTAAGATAAGTTAGTTTTTGGGTTTTTGTGTAGAATAATAAAATAAAGTGATCTTCACTTTATTTTTATTTGAGTATCCATGTGGGAGTTTGGTGGTAGGTCCCACTAAATATATAACCTCCTTTTTGATGTTGGAAGTTTGAGGTTGGACCACCACTTCATAACCTCTCGTGAGTGGTAATAGAGGTGGGTCCCACCCAAGCTCAAAACCTCCTCTACTTGTTTAATGTGCTGGGGACCACCTAAGGTTAAAACCTCTTCAACTCCCCATTATTTGGGGAGAAACCTCTTGAGCTCCCCACTTAATGGTGCCACTACCCCTCCACCTTAATGGAGCCAAATCCCCTAATTAATTTATGCCAACACCACATGAATTAATGGTACAATTCAAATTAAATTATTAAAACATAATTTAATTTATATTAGTCATTCCTTTGTTGGGAGAGGGGGTTGGAAGAGCACTTGGAGAAACATATTCTCTCCAATTAATAAATCTTCTCCCAACGATTAATGACCATCGAAGAATGAATAACACTTCATTCTCCAATGACAGTCATCTTCCTCTTTGATCTTCAACTGGAACAAGGGAGGAAGCGTCTTCATTGAAGAACACTGACGATGTTGACCTCAACTTCTTCATCTCCTTTTCCAACATCAGCGAATCGACATTCTCTTTCTCGTGCCAACGTCAACGATCAATGATCAAAGGTAGGGGTTTGAACCTTGTTTTGTTTCTCGTTCTTCGTTTTCCATCGAGGATTATAAATCGAAGCTGCATGCTATCACCCTAACGCGGAGTGTGCCGACCGAACAAACATGGACCGACCCCTCCGCCTTCTTTGTGGAATTTGATGCTAAAAGAAAAATGATACTGAGATGATAGACTCTCGTTAACCATTATTTAGGATCGAAGGCGATGTCCAGAGGAGTGCGCGGCTTCTTCCGGAACGAGAATCGGGCCACCGGAACTCATCCGGTGACCCGCGGAAGTTTGCTTGTGGATGGAACTAACAAACATCACCGCGTGAGGGTGGCGGTGCAACCGTGTCACTGGAGGATTATCCCACAGCCGATGGGCCATAGAAGTGCAGCAGCAGCTAGCGCAACACCGGTCACAAAGTAAAACGGTTGCTCGAACTGTCGGGTTATCGGGGAAGGCGGGGCGCAACCGCGTCGCGCTGTGGAACAAAAAATGGTCGCGGTGGTGCAGCGGCGGCCAGCACTAGGCTGGCCACGAGAAGGACTGGTGGCCCGAGTAGCCACATCAACAGATGAGGTTCGGCATGATTACACAGTGTGGGAAGCGGCTGGATGCTTGCCCAGCCAGGAGGAGCAGGACCCATCGCTGGGTCCTGCGTGACACAAACCAGCACAACATGGCACCGGTTTTAGAAACCACTCAAACGGAAATATCATTTAGGATGCCATGGGGCGCGGCCTCCCCCTGGACCTGGCCAGGTCAGACCCCACGGGCCGCTGGGCTGACCCCAGTGGAGGTCAGGCCGCTGGGCTGACCCCAGTGGAGGTCAGGCCGCTCCTGCGAACCGGGCTGCCCCCGTGGACCAGGTCAGTCCCACGGACCGGGTTGGACCCATGGACTGGGTCAGACCCATAGACTCATGGACCGGGTCGTACCCCAGTGAGGATTTAGAGACCCTAATCTTGACGTACATGGACATTACATTACTTTTGTAGTGTACTTAGTACAGAAAAAAAACACACACACAAGGACCGTAATAGTTTAGTGTCTTTGGAAACTCAGAATATAAACTTCTAATCATGTTGAAAGATCTTCAACATCTACCATAAAGATCTCCCCTTTTTTTCTTACCTAAAACCTTTATTTATATCCTGGGGAAAAGAAAAAATAAAAAGGGTGAGCTCAAATGCTCAGTAGGGGTAAGCATGGATCAAATAAAACATACCATATACATTTGAACTTAAAAACATGAACATATTGTTTAAACATCAAAAGCTTGAGCAATGACATAAAACATGGAAGTACGCAAGGCATAGATCATAATGAAACATTAAGAATGATAAAATAGCATGGGAATAAAACATGTAATTGTGGTAACCATTAAGCACAAGATATGATTACCATATTAGCCAAGGCATTGCTGCCAAGACCATCTTAGTGGACAAAGTTCCTTTCTGAATCGAGTTCACTCCTCGTTCCAGTCCTGTATTACTGAACCGGTTTAACTTGCCGTTCTAGCCATGTCTATCTCATGAGATATAAATCTTTACCCAATGCATTGGAGGGATATATTGGCCCCACCCATCTCATAATGAAATCATTCTTACTTGTGCCACAAAATAAACATACATCATTCATAATAACCCAATAAATAAAATGGGTTTCATAAACATTATCCCATCATCACATAATCCATATAAAAGAAATGGATATCATTTTCATAATAAAGAAAGTGAAACCATGTAAATCATAGAGACATTATACTTGAAACATACACATATGAAATAATTTCATCTTATATGAAAATTGGTTTTGATAAGACACTTGAAATAAATTCTTGAGGAAAATATCCTTTCTTCTTCAAAATCATTTTCTTTTCACAAAATTTCATGCAATTTTAAAAGAAAAAGATTTGGTTGAAAATATTCATGAAATATTTTGGAGGAAGCTTCATGAAAATAAGTCTGTATAAAACTGTAAAAATCCGTTCGTGTCGTATAAGTTAAAAAAACATTCTTCTCATACATTTGCTGGAATAGTCAAAAAGTACCTCGTAACGTAAACAAAAGAAAGCTTCCTTACATACCATGTAGTAAAATTCAAGAATGGGTAAAAAGGACTTTAAACATACATGAAAACACTTTTATAAAACATGGACATGGATTATAGAAATAACCCCAATAAATACTTACGAATAAGCAATCTCGGATAAAAATGAGATTTGCAAAATTATCCCTTACCTTAGGTCTGATATGCTTTGTACGTATCCGAAACTCCTGTATAATGATTTAAATGATGTCATTGACTTATTACAGAATCATATTCATTGTTATGATATCATATATGGTTCACTTATGACTTTATATTACCCGTTCTTTTGTAAATTCCATGTTAAAGATCATTTTTGGGTAAAATCGTTTCTTTTGTCATCCGTGTTTTGACTTGTAATTATTAATATGATTACTTAGATCATGATTACTTAATTCCAGAATATAAAACATGATTTATATATAATATATATTCAGAATATACATATATATAATATATCGATAAATGGAAAGAAATACGTCGTTCATGGAGACAGTAGGCTGTACGTACGCATGAACGCTGTTTTCGTTTCCTTATTGAGTTGAATGGAATTAAGTAGATGACATACATTTATATATACATAAATCCAGTAGCTTTATAATGTCATATATTTCATTATTATTACTTATATATACTTTATAATCATTCTTTAATAGTTATCATGGAGAAAGAATCTCATCGCGTCGTGGAGACAGTAGTCCGTACGTACGCACGAGCGATGATATCATTCCCATGATCGTGGAATTGTAATGAAGTGTATGTATAATATTTTAGAATCAATATCACTTTACAATAATCATATATAGTCATTATTTACACCATTATACCCATCCAAGTAAGGTGGTGGTGGAAAATAGATTACACCACGGCGTGGAGACGGTATTCTTTATGTACGCACGCGTGGTGATTTCGTTTTCCGTAGGATGGATAGAAGGTGAAATAGGGTTGTTTCATACTTATAATAACATATCAGTGTATGAGTGATACTTATGTTATTACTTCATAATGAAACAACTAAAGAAGTATAAGTGGAAGAAGAAATAAAGATGAAAGAATCGGTAACGGACATTATCTCTTCTTTGAAGCGCCTCTTAGAGACCTCCTTTTAGGGAACTAAAATTGGTCTTTGAAGAAGACCAGGACCTCTAGGATTTTTATAGGGAAGTGTAGAAGAGAATTTGGCAGGGTTTTTCCGATCATGAAGGCTCAAAGTGGTGTGAGTAAGAGAGGGAGGAGGTGCCCTTTTATAAGGGAGGAGAGGGGCTCTTTTGGAAAAACAAAAAATATTATTTTATTATTAAGACAAATTCGGTTATAAATAGCTCCAAATTGATTTATTGAGAAGATAAGGTAGTGATGGGTCGAAATTATCTCATCAAATAGAATTTAGACAAGTTTAGGTGCCTATTTTATCCTTATCATTTATATTTAACTTTAAGTTAGATAATTTTACTTTTGCCGTGTCTTTTTGTGTTCTTACACTATAAGGTTAATGAACTTACTATAACAAGCCAAACGAACCACAAGTTGTTTATTATTAATATATATATCCTTATCTAAGTCATTTGGCCGAACCTTAGATTTTTAGGAATAAAATAACAATTAATAATATAATATGTGTTTTAAAAACTATTTTATGTCAATTTTGACACTATTTTGTAATTGATTTTTGTGAAAATCATAACAGAATTATTAGTTCGAAAAAAGTTAATTAAATCAATAATAACATGTCATATTATCCTATAAAATTAGTTTAATTCATAAAAAGTCTCAAATTATACTTATTTAGGTATTTATAATATCAATTATTCTAATTTTTCACTATTATAGTAATTACCGCATCATTGTTTCATTAATAAATTAAACTATTTAATGTCTAAAAATTTTAAATAAAATATCATTATGTTTTAAATCTTATTATCTTTCTAATGAATATTTAAAATAGAATTTATCTTATGTATAACCCTATATTTAAAATTTTTTAGTAAATAAACCTTGATTTTAACTCTTTTAACTCTTCTTTGAATTAAATAATAATAAATGTCCTAATCTAATCCAAGTGGGCCTAAATGGTCATATTTTATTTCTAAGGTTGTTTTTGGTCGAATTAAACTTATCCACTAGAATTAGGACATGTGTTATGGTAATAATAATATCATTTTTACCCTTAATTACCTTATTTACTTTTAACCGTGGTAAAAAAAAGTAAAAAGTTACTATTCACCAAAAATTATTTTCATCTCATTGAACCACATTTTACTTACTGACATAAACCGTGTCTCTCAGATTTTTGAAATTCCATTCACAGAAGCGGTAAAATTAAGTTTTATGAAAAATTCAATTTTTTTAACTATCACTTAGTGGTTTCACTATTCATCAAAAAATGAATGTTTCCAAAAAAATACCAAAAATTAGGCCTAAGCTATATTTGATATTATGAATTCAAAAATGATGAATATTTTAGCAAATTCAAAACATATCAGTTGCATTAATTAATTTAGAAATTAATTCCCGTCATCAAAACAAATAGCGTGTTTTTAAGAGATAATAACTATCAAAACATTGGCACTTGTTTATGTTTGGTTTAAATGTGAAATTAAATCCAATGACCAACATTTTATTAAATGGTAAAAATATATTATAAATATACTTTAAAACCACTGAAATTAATAATTTATCACTATTAATTATTTCGATTAAAAAAAGTTGTTTTTAATTAAAATTTAGTAATTTTCACTATTCATCAGAATATGAAAGTTATCCGAAAAGTACCAAAATTTCACCCTAAGCTAATTTCGATATTTTGAATCCAAAAATGAAGTCCATTTTGAAAAATAGAATTTTCAAAATTTCAAAAAAGTAGTTATTACTATTCATAACGGCTAGTTTTAATTATATTTTAACAATACATCGTCGTTTCGTGAAACCCGGTATTGCGTACAACACACGCTATCGAAGAAGGTCGTGATTGCGTGTAATGCAAGCCAAGTCAAGGTTGCGTGTAGTGTACGACTCCTTTGTTATTTTTTATAACAAAATCTAACCATATTTCATTTATACATTGAATATATATATATATATATATACACTCAATGTTGCGTAGAATGACTATTATCCAACGAACATGAAATAGTGTGTAACACAATCTAAGAATAGTGTTGTGTATACTGAAAGCTAATATGGTGTTGCGTATAGCACAAGATAATCTTTTTGTAGCATAAACCACATGACATCAAATAAATTAAAAAAAATAATACTTCTCATAAAATATTGGGTTGCTACAGAGGACCCGGGTCGGGCCAGCTTGGTCCCATTGGGCCGAACCGGATCGAGACCCGTTTGACTTATTTCCTCTATTTTTTCCATAACTTGAGCTACAGCCTCCAATTGAGGAACCATCTATGGTGAAGAAAACCTTATAAGGAGACGGTTCTTTTGGTATACCCCACTCAAGGTTTAAGCATAGTTGGGGTATGGATGGGTTGGATCGAACATAATTCCAACCGGGGCCTCGAAACGGAAATGCCAATAACTCTCAGACTAGGCGTCTGATTGACGCACCTTCTATCACATTGGGTTTCTTTTGGAAATACGGATCTTTTGGATACATCAAATTGGGACTTCTTTGCATTTTATGTATCGACACTTAGTTTGAAGAGCAGAACCTCCTATAATCAAGCATACTTGTGAGGAACCTTGTGGTTGGCTATGCTCTGACAACTATTCCTGGATCATGTGTGGGTTCGACAACACTGACGATTGTTCCCAGATCCTGTGTGGGTTCGACAGCTCCAACTACTGTTCCTGGATCCTATGTGGGTTCGATAGCACTAACAACTTTTCCAGGATCTTGTGTGGGTTCGATAGCTCGGTTTACTATGCCTGGATCCTATGTGGGTTCGACAGTTTTGAATTTTGAACCTGGATCCTATGTGGTTTCGACAGAATAGATGATATAGTGGCTACATCTAATCATCTCAAACACTCTACATGATTTGTATACCTATGTGAGCTGAGTCGGTAACTTTTTGGTTTTACTCATGATTGATATGGATTACTTGATAAATTAGGTATGTGTATGGGAATATACCTAAGTGGGTTTAACTATTGATTTCATACCTTGTGGTTTACCCTTGATATATTCTGTGAGATCTTGAGGGTATCGGGGTCTCTATTAAGTATCATTGTACTCACCCCTACACAGGCTATGCCCACACCTCGTTGTGTTGGTTGAAGATGACAGATAGCACTAATCGAGGCTGAGGGTATCAGGATTGGACAGTACCCGGAGGTGGACCACTCAACGTGATGGTACATGGAGGTGACAGATAGACATTGAGTGTTGCAGAGGCTATCTATACCTACCTTTTAGGTAGGATTTCCCAATGGGTGATCCAGGAGTTGTTCTCCCATTTTCTAGTACTTGTACCTTCTATTTCTTTTACTTTATAGTTGGGCTTGTATTTTCATACCCTTTTACTTCTCAGCACCCTTTTGTTATACAGTTTTTACTTAGTGTTTTTCTTTTAGCTTGTACTATGTTGCGTGTGTTTTTAGAATATTAAGGCAATGCCTTTCCAGTTTTTGGTAATTACACCTTTTGTGCTAGTCGCTAGCCCCTAGCCTATAGAAGGCAGTCTTTGGCTAGTCATAGCACTGGCCCTGGGGGACGGGTCGTGACATGTCAATTATCAATTATACATGTTGAAATTCTTATATACTAGTAAATTCCTAATCGACATGATGAATTGCTTATATAGTGAGCTTAGACCATTGACATGTGTTGAGATTCTTAAATACCATGCTTGGCCTAGTGACACATGTTGAAATGATTATATAGTAGTCTAGGCCCAATGCAACATGATGAAATGATTATAGAGTGGGATCATCCCTTTTTAAATATTGAAATTTTTATATATCATGATTAACCCACATTGTTTTGATTTATTCATTAGTTATAAGGTTATGGTTTGCATGATAGTAAGACATGATCAGAGACATTTTGGCATCGCTATGAGGAAGGTTGTGTTCTTCATGGTTATATGGTTTTGGTTGGCTTGGTTATGAGACATGATCAGAGACATTACATCATGGTTGCAAATAAATTTATTGTGGTATTGATTTAATTACTTACAATAACCAATACTCTTATTTATTATGTTATTACATACACCTATTATCAAACTAGTTATGTTTATACATAAGGTGTCAACCTACTGAGTTATACTCAACCCCTATTTAGGTCACTATTTGGTACCTAAGAAGATTATATGAATGGAGGTTAGGATAAGGGAAAATGGATTTTTTTTATTGTTTTCTTGCTGGATGGGCTAGAGTTTGGATGTGGGACTAACATGGTGTTTGGGATTGGGGAATATTGAGTCTTTATTTGAGTCCAGTACTATTTTTTTATTTCTTTAATCATGACATTTAGTTACATTCCATCAGGTCATTACATTATTCCTTTAATATATACTGTAGTATCTAGTATTCATTTATTGTTGGTTTTAAAATATATTATATTGTTTCCATTATTATTATACTCTAATATTTTATTCAGTTATTTATATTGCTTATTTCAACTTTTTTGTAGCATTGTAACTAAGAGGTATTGTATCCCCATTATACTTATCACACCACCACTACTACTCAGTAGCCTCTGGTGTTTTGGGAAGCATGATTGAGGGCTCATAAGTAACCCATTTTGGCCACATGAGAGAGTGTTGGATTAGGAGATGTTACACTGGATCTGGATCAAATCCAACTTTTCCTTGAATCTGGGTACTAATTTTAAATTGATTATTCAATCTATATATGTTTTTTTATCTTTCTCTCTTAAATATCCAAAAAAATTATCTTCTTGTGAAGAATTATTTTCCAACAAACTCTTCAACATTATTTCAGTGCTTTTCCCCCACCCATTATTTGTGCTTTTTTTCAAAGGGAAATGGCTCCACGGTTCAACATTTTTGAGTGGGATAAATCCTAATAGAACCCCAAAATTCATGGCAATTTCACATGTGATGAATTTATATACGATCAAGGATGGTTTGGGGATGATTTTTGGGGAACATAATATTTTCACCATGGATCGGTAATCTGGTGAGGCACTATGGGCAATGAGATAGGAGTGTGGTGTGTATGGGAGTTGAACTAACCAATTTTAAATAAATTTTTTATCCAAAACAATATTGGGAATGATAAACGAATTATTTACCAATGTTTTTTGGAATCATGGAGGTGTGATTCATGGAGGTGAGGGAGCATTTGGAATGTTGGATGTAGATCTAACTTTCTATGAAAAACCCTGCGACACAGCATGTACTGTGAGGAACACACTTAATGTAGTACACCTATGGCTACGATTCTATTGTTTTGAGAAATAGAGGGATAAAATGACATGTGTTTAGTCCATAAATTGTGTGAACCTCCTTGGGTAGACAATCTATATGTTCAAGCACATAGGCGAGACCCCGTGCGGGAGGACACTCCATGTACCGATGTATATAGACATGGGAAAGTATGCACTGACATGGTCAAGAGTAAGGGTATAACCCCTAGTGGATAAGGCCTTCCATGTAGTTCACTGACACACTATATAGGTCTACATGGTAAGTTACCCATGTTCTAGTAGGTACATGTCTAGGAAAAAGGGTTTTCTCACATGTCGCATGGGTACCCTAACACACCATGTACCCCTAAATCCTATTCTAGGAAACTTTTACCTCTCATATCTCCATCATTTGGACTAAATTTTTTTACAACAAGTATCTTATACTGAGTTCTATTTCACATAGAATTTGTTGGTGGCCTTATTATTGTATTTTTATATATTATGAGAGTACATTCAAGGATGATACTTATTTAGGTGATTCTCGATGATGTAAATGATCAATCATGATCATTAGAGTGGAACCCCCTTTAAAGTAAGGGTTTGTGCACAATATCTACTGAGTTTTACCGCCTATAGAATTACAGTACGGTTACTATATCTATATAGTGGTACCCCTTGACATACCAGGGAGTGGTTCCTCTATCTACTGAGTGGTTCCCTCTATGTCATTAGGGTGTGAGTCCTCTATCTACTGATTGTTCCCCCTATAACATACCAAGACATGGGTCCCCTATCTACTGAGTGGTTCCCTCTATAGATTAGATTTTAGGTCCTATATTTTCTGACTAGTACGCTCCTAACATACCATGAAGTGGGTAATCTATCTATTGAGTGGTACCCCCTATGGTGTTAGGGTGTGGGTCCTCTATCTATCGATTTGTAACCCCAATCTGATAGGGTGAATGTCCTGGTTACACTAAGATGCACCACCCTGATATACTAAGGCACGAGTAATTTACCTACCTAGTTGTGCCCCTTATTAGGTTGGGTGTGGTACCCCCTTACTCATGTTTTCACCCAAATAACACACTATAAAGTGGGTCATCTACTTACAAGTTCTTCCCCCTTTAGCTTTGTGACATGTTCATGAGGTGTGGACCCTTAAAATTATTACTTATATGGATGGACATGTGAGATGATGGGAATCAATGATGGATCTTTAGAACTGATGGAACACTTTGTTGAGTTGGAATATAAGATGGATTTCCCATTTCTCAATAGTTTGGTCTACTTTTTTTTAGAATATATATATATATATATATATATATATATATATATATATCCATGTTAACATATTTTGTTACTCTATTACTTTGGGTTGACCTACTATTTCCTATCATGTCTCTTACTACTCCCCCTTCAACTTTCAGGGTATCCAACTGGGTATGTATATACTCACACATGTATGAGATTTTTCAACACATGTTGTGTCTTATGAGGACAATAGATAGGTCGGTGGAGATTAAAAGGATTGTATGGATACGTGGATCATTTTACTTTGTATGGTAGTTAGATCTTAGAGATTCGGTGTTGGGATCTCTTAGCATTTACATTTCAATTTTTATTAATTTCTTACATATTTCTAGTTTTTCATATATATTTTTTTCATTTTTAATATCCATTTTACATTTTCGTGCTCTTATACTCCTTCGAGGTTTTACATGTATGGTTTATACTCTAGATGTTTCACATTTTATTATTAATCCTATAAACTTTTACACAGATATGATTAAAAGTTATTGTACTATTATATTCATAAAATGTCTCCCATATTAGTTATGTCTTTTTCAATTTTCACCACCCCATGGCTTATGGAGGTGGTCTAGGGGTAGCTGCAGTTCGAGCCCTGTCAGGTCAAGTCATGAAAGATTTACATCAAATAATTTCATTCCTTGGGACAGTGTTTGGAGTAGTCCCCTTATCAATATTTGGTTGGGATTTAGTGCAACATTTTCAAATTTTCTCATGTATGGATTCTAGGTTAGGTATCCCATTATTTGTACAGCATCTAAATATCCATACACCAGGACTCTGAATACAAACTTTTTGAAATAGTATACTGATACATTGGTTATAGGTATCAATGGTACATGCATCATATTTGATTGAGTCTTCTGACTTACCTTCTTTAGTTATCTTTCCAAGAATACATATATGTTCATCTGACCATGGTATATCTCAATTAAATTCTCATGATTCCTTCATGGAAATAGCCAACCAGGTTATCGATTTTGGATAATGATGAAGATCCAATGAGTGTTGAGGCCTTAGTTTAGAGTTCATCCCATGAGATCATTCATATAGTTTCATAGTTAGTATCACCCCCACTTTTTTAGTATGATATTATACTAGTAGAGCATACAGATAATTCATATAGTATTAGCACACATCGTGAGTTCTAATTCTTGAGGCTGTTGAGGTTCCACAGTGAGCCAGATCCCCAGGTGAAGAATGATTGTCTAGAGATGGTGTTCCATGTTTTCAGGATTATCTAAACACCAACCAATTATGTTCTTACACTGGTTGTCATCCTTTTCTATAGAGTATTTTGGCACTTGTGAAGTCTAGTTACAAATATGCATAGTAAGTCAACACTCCAATGGAATTACTTATAGTAGCTATTCTATGATGGGTACTACAACCCATTATTTTTCTTAGATCAAATTATGGATCCTTTGAAGCAACATAAGGGAGGAATGATAGTGGTTGATTATACTTCATGGTTTACATAAATTATTTGGAACTTTATAAATATGATTCAGGATGGATGCTTTCTAGAACGGATGTTTGATCAGGATCTCTATTGATATATATGTTCTGGTTTAATAACCTTTTTAATTCCCACCAATTTTGAGATGTTGGAGTGGGTGATAGTGATGGGGAGTTTCTTTTCATAGGGATTCTAGGTTGATGGAGCTGGAAGTGGGCCTTTTAAGGTTGAGTCATACATAGCAACTAGAATATGTCAGTCTATAGGATCTAATAATAGGTGATCTCCCTATCAATAGACTCTATAAGGTGTTCAAGTGGCACAGGAACCATGTAGAGGACAAGGGTAGCCCCTAGAGGGGGTTTCTATTCTTGTGATAAGTGATGTCACTTGGAGTGTGATTCCTAACCAGATGTGCTAAGGAGGGATGGAATATAGTGTATAGACCCCCACAATAGAAACTGTTCCCGGATCATGGATCTCCAATGTTTGTTAAGGGTGACCCCAGGGAGGCAGAGCTGATAAAGGAGAAGGATAAACTCTATAAAGATGACATGTGGGTTGTGGATGAAGTTTTGAGATCCTTACACCACCACTGCTAGATTCCCAAATCAAGCTCCATGTGATGTTAGTTGGGGTTTAGGATAGTTGTAGGATGTGGATGAATATGACCCAATGACATAAGAAATGATTATATGTACACTTTTTTATTCTAGTCCTTTTTTAGTATTAGTAAACAAAAGTGTTTGTCATTCTTCCATCTCTTTACTCTTTATGTTAGATATTAATCTCTTTATTAAGGCCTTTATCCCAGTGTATTTTTCAAGAGGTTACTAGAGGAAACACCTCCTGTATATATTTTATCTTTTTTAAGAGAGAGTTATCACATGGTTGAGATGGATTCGTGTGGAACCTTTAAGTCATCAAGATGGAACCATGTGATATCATCTTGGGAATGGAATGGTTATCCACGATCCAAACCCAGATTGACCATCCCCGCAAATGATACATATACCTTATCACTGATGGGATGATAATATCCTTTATGTGAGAGAGAGATATCAGGGTAGGGAGAGTGTTATTTTCAATTTTGAGGTTGCAACTCATCCCCTATCAATTAAATATTATATCTCTTGGTGTAGAAGGCTCTTCAGGTATCTGGATTTCTTCAGTCATGTATGATTTTATGTACATAATCCTCAAGGATGTTTTGAGACTACCTCTAACATTGTAGATAGATTTTCTCATTGAATTTCACCTCCGAACTACTCTGATAACTTTCTTAGTATACTGGATGGACCCTAATGAGCTTTGAAAGATGTGTCTATAGTTGTAGGACCTTCAAGATAAGAATTTTATCAGGCCCGGTGTTTCCCCCTGAGTACCTCCAGTGGTGTTTGTGAAAATTTTGGATAAGATAAGACATCATTGTGTGGACTATCATTTCTTTAACCAAGGAACAATAAAGAAAAAATACAAATTTCTAAGGATTTATGACCTCATTGATAAGTTTGGACATATGAAAACGATATCGTATATGTATATCTGATTTGGATACCACTAATTAAGAGTTTGCGAGGAAGATATTCTGAATTTGGAATTCCTTTGTCGCTACAAACACTATGAGTTCTTGGTGATGCCCTTCAGTTTAAAGAATTTCCCCAGTTTTTTTATAGCATTGATGGATTGGATCTTCTAGGTTTCCAAGAACCAATTTTTTGTTTACTTCATTGTGGACATAATCATATATACTCTGCGTCAGAGGAGGATCATGTAGAGCACTTGAGGATGGTCCAACAAATTTTTCTAGATCCCAAATATTATAGAAATATCTTGAAGTTTTAGTTCTAGATCCATGAGGTTAATTTTCAAGGGAATTTTATTTCTGATCAAGGAATACTTGTGCACCCAAAGAATATCGAAGTAGTGCATTCTTTGGATCCTCCCAAGATCATGTTAGAGGTGAAAAGTTTTATTGTATTTTTAGGGTACTAAAAGGGGCTTGGGGTAGACTTTTATAATTTTGTATCCCTATAGACTACCCTGATGTAGAAATGGAAGATGTTTACCTAGACTAACTATTGTGATAGAGACTTCGAGGAGTCAAGGCTATGGATAATGGGTTCTCTTGTTTTCAGACTACCGAAGGAGGGAATGGAGTTTTTAGTGTATTAGAGTGTATCAGGACCTAGGCTCATTTTTGTGTCTATACAGAGGCTTAAAGTTATTACATATCGATCATGGAAGTTGAGAACCCTGAGTATAACTATTCAACTAGTGACCTAGTGTTTATAGGAGCAGTATTTGATGTAAGAATGTGTAGGAATTATCATATGGGAGATCACTTTTTTGTTTACTAGGATTGATAGAGTCTTGCATTTGTCTTCATGTAGAAAGAAGTGAACCTAATATTGAGGCACTAGTTTGAGTTCCTATAGAACTATTAAATTGAGATACTCTATACTCCTAGGAAGGGAAACATGGTAGAATATTTCCTTAGTAGTAAGTTTCAGAATTTTTGGTGCAAGAAGCATCTCTACTAAAATATTCCATGCATGTGACCTTGGTTCAGCAGGGGCACATACTTTTTTCTGTTGATGTTGTTGAATCCTTTTCTCTATAAATGTGTGAGAGAGTCCTAGTTGTTAGATATCTATTATGAGGTATTATGTGACCAGAAATCTTCAGAAGCTTCACCAGATGAATGTTTTGAAGGAGGTAATCACGTCAGCCTTTTCTAGGGAGAGATTGTGGTCCCAGTAATGATGTGAGAGGACTTTATGATAGAATTATGTATATATCCTTTGTTTTTAAATCCCATTATAGGGATTCTTTACATATTCCATCAGTTTTAGTTTTGGTGGGTTAGCATAAGACATATTGTGGCTGAGTTTTTATCATGGTATCTCACTTGTCAACATGTAAAGGTCAAGAAATAGGTTAAGTCAGGTTTGTTGCAACCACTTAATATCCCGAAGAGGAAATGGGAAAGAATATGTATGAATGTGGTGATAGGGTTTTAATGGAAAGCGGCAGCCCATGATTCTATCTGGTTGATAGCAAGTCGACACACGAAGTTAGTGAACCTCATTACTATCAGGGATTTGAGTTCAGTAGAGAGTTTATGGAAGATGTATATATAGAAGATTGTTATCCATCATAGGGTGATCCTAACTGTTTTCTATGATTGTGATGTGTGGTACATTTTATAGTTGTGAAGAGTCTTGTATGAGGCAATAGGGAACTATAAGAGGTTTAGTATTGTCATACGCCCCCAGACGGATGGGTAAATCATGTGAACTAGCCTTGTGCTAAAGGATATACCATTTTCATGAGTGTTAGAATTTTTTATGATCTTATAGGATCACCTTCCCCTAGTAGGGTTTATGCATAATAGTAGCTTCCACTCTACTATCGTCATAAATTTATTTGTTGTCATGTCTGGAAGACCTTTTAAGTCACCCTCATGATGGACTTGGATAGGAGAGGCATCTCTTATTATTCTAGATATGGTGATGGAAATGATAAAGAATTTCATGTTCAATCAAGAGTAGTTGAGGACATCCCAGAGAAAGAATAAATCTTATGCAAATCAACATCATAGGTACATGGAGTTTGGGAAGGGAGGCCACGTTTATTTAGAGTCTCCCCATGATAAAAATTATGAATAGTTGATCAGGGAGGAAAGTTATCCCCGAGGTTCATTAGGCCACTCAAGATGTTACAAATAGTTATAGAGTTTTCTTATTGCATCTCCATAACCCCATAGTTGGACTAGGTGCATGAATTCTTCTATGTGTCACAACTAGAGAGATGTGTGCATGAACCCATGAACATTCATGATTGGAGAGATATGGACATCAAGGATAGGTCCACTTATTTGGAACACCCAGTTTCAATGAAGGATTGGAAGGGGAGTACCATGTGTGGATGGACCATCCTCTTGGTTTTTGTGTTTTGGAAGCATGGTAACTTAAAGGAGATCTCCTCAAAGCAGGAGAGTCAAGTTCAGGCTCAGTATCTAATTATTTCCATTTAGTTTTTGATATTTTAGTGTGAAAATATTAATCAAGGTAATCATTTAGATACCCCTTTCTTACATATAGGAATTTTAAATATATATAAAAATATTTTCATTACCAAACACATAGACAACATGTGATTACGAGGCCCTGTGTACATAGAATTAATTTTATAAAAATATTAAATATATTTTACATCGTGCATGCATGATTTCTTAAAGAAAATGGTATAACACTTAAAAAGATTCTTAGATATAAAATTTGACATCGTGGTTGAGTATGAAACATGATTTTTATGCTAGTCACAACCAAAAATGGATCACCATGGGGTGTTTAGATAAAAATGGATGTTGGAAGGTGTGTTTAATTAAAATATGTAATTAATTATATTTCTTTTATTAAATGATCTATACCAGGCCTCCCCTATTAATAGAAAGTTTTTGAGGATCTCCAAGGTTATATACTTAACCCTAGGATAGTTGAGAGGAGTTTCATCCACCCTCTCATTGGAGAATCAAAATATGATGATAATGAACTTCCAGATCTAGGAAAATCAAAGCTTGGTGAACACAATGAATTCTCTCAGTCATTGGAATGTGAGTTCCTTATCATTAATTGATACAATTTTAAGTAGGACTCTTCAGTTTTGGGATTCTTTTTATTTTAATTAAATATATTGAGTATGATAAAATATAACCCTTAATCTGTGTCAAATCAAACCGTTGTATACGCCTATGTATTGATTTTAAAATTATTAATAAATATATATTTTTTGTGCCATATTTCTCACCGAAATCTCTCCAATTTGTAATTTTTTCCAAGAATTATTGTCTATTGAATATTACACATTTCTTTTGGTGCTTTTTCTCTACCCTTCCTTTGGGTTATTATCTATTGGGAAACAAGTCCATGGTTTGACATTACTGGGTGGGATCGATCTTGATTGAACCCATGAATTCATGATGCTTTTACATGAAACAATATATTAGTGATAAAGGATATATTTGGGTTGATTTGTGCGTTAAATATTATTTCTATTTGGATTGGAAATCTGGTGAGGTGTTATGGGTGATGGGCGACGCACGTGGTTTTTACAAATATTGAAAAAACATGTTGGAAATATATTTTTCAAACAAAAAATAACTAGAAATGATAAACAAAGGCTTTCTCAATAATATTAGGAATCCTAGAGGTGGGATTTAAAGAGGTCATGATGGGTTTAGAATGATGAAATAATAAATACTGTTCCTGTAAAACCCTGACTATATGGCATGTACTGTGAAGAAAAAATGTTGGTAGTACCCCTAAGTCAAAGGTGCAAGGGAATTGAGGAAGTTAAAAATCATATGATGTGTGGATGGACCACATGCCATGTCACCATACTCAGGTAGATAGGTTGTGTGGTGTTTCATATGGGTGGGACCCTGTATGGAAGGACACTCTACATACCAGAGTACAAGAACATGGGAAAGTATACATAGACATGGCTAGGAGCACAGATAGAACCCCGGGTGGATGAGTTACACAGTGTAGTTCACCAATACTCTATGTAGGTCTACATGGGTAGCTAGTCATGTATAGGTAGGGACATGGCCAGGAACTAGGGGTTCTCACGTGTCATGTGGGTCACCTTTCTTACCATGTACCTTTATTTCCTTTTTAGTGAATCTTTTCATTATCTTATATACTTCATTAGACTCAGATTTTGGCCCTGTCAGTATCATATCTTGAGGGTTTTTTCCTGAAGAATGTGATGGTTGCCTCTTCAATGGATTTTGATAAACATTTTAAGATATTATAGGCATTATTCTTATTTAGGAAATGCTTGATGGTGGTAGTGATCAAGAATGAACATTTGAGCGGAACCCCCTATGGGGTTGGGTTGCGGTTCTTATATCTACAGAGTGGTACCCCCGTGTTGTTCGATTGTGGGTCCTCTATATACCGATTAGTACCCCGCACTTGTACTAGGGTATGGGACCTCTATCTAAGTATTAGTCCCACCCCCACCCCCTTTGATGTTAGGGTGTGGGTCCTTTATATACTACGTGTTACTCCCCACCCCTGACATACTAGGGCTTGTGTCCTCTATTTACTAAGTGGTACCGCCTATGGAATTATGGTGAGGGTTCTCTATCTACCGAGTGGTACCCCCTGATGTACCAGGGTGGGGTCATCAATCTACTAAGTGGTCCCCATCCACATGGTGTTTGGGTGTGGGTCCTTTATATACCGATTTGTACCCCTATATGATATGAATAGGGTTCTTCATACACTAAGTGTTTCCACCCAAATATACTAGGGAGCGGGTCCTCTACCTACCACGTTATACCCCATATTGGATAGGGAATGGGTTCTCCTCGCACTAAGTGGCACCCCCATGATGCACTAGGGTGTGGGTTCTCTACATGGATATTATAGCCCCTCAATTATTCGGCACATTGGAACGGCATGGTCCCTCTACATGGTTACCTTAATGGATGGAAACAAAAGATACTAGGCATCGATGAGGGATCATTGGAGCTGATGGAACTATTTCCTTAACTGAGATTTTAGATAAAGATCCCCTTTCGCACTCATTTGGAATCATTTTATTAAGAATATATATATCTCTATCAACATCATTGGGTTTTTTACTCTATTACTTTGGGTTGAGCTATCAATTTCTTATTGTGTCTCTTAATACTCTCTCTTTAGATTTCAAGGAATCCTACTATGTATGTATACAATCACACCTGAATGGGTTTTTCCCACATGTAGTGTGTCGTATGCAGTGGAAGGATAGGCCAAAGGCAATTACAGAGCATATTAGGAATACCTAGTGAATTTAACCATGTATGGTAGTCATATCTTGGATATTTGGGGCTGCAATCTCTCAATATTCACTTTCCCATTTTTATCAGGTTGGGACATCTTTCTAGTTGGGCATGTATTTTTCCCTTTTTACTTAGCAGTTTATATTTTCATACTCTTGTACTCTATAGAGGATTTACAAGCTTGGTTTATACTCTAAATTTTTCATCTTTTATTATTATTACTCTTCACTTATGCATAGTTATTGTCGAGTGTGTGCATACTGGTATATTAGGAAATAGACTCCCATATAAGTTATGCTTTTCGTCCCTTTTCACAACCCACTAGACTTTGAAGGAAAGAATGGGGTATTTGTGACTCGAGAACTATGGCATTGGATCATGACATAACATTTCCTGTATATAGTATCATACTAATCCCCAACATGGGGCAATAATTTTTGAACACTAAATATGAAAAAAAAACAATTATTCTATTGTAATACTAATCCATGGGTTGTTTAGAAATGGATCAAGTCCATAGATAAGATATTTTTTCTTTTATATAGTGGTAAAATATAGAAAGTTACCATGTGAATTTATCATCTTCATAAAGTTTATGATAAATGGTGGTCATTTATCTAGAAAACTAAATATATGGAGGGAATAAATAAAATGGTGTAAAGACAATCATCAATATTTTCCTTAAAAGTACTATTATCATGATCAATGATCTAATATGAAGAGAAAATTTATCAACATAAGTAAAAATAAAGGATAAAATGTTTATGAATATTAATCCAACATTGTAAAGTTAGAAACTCAAGTTTTAGATTATATATGTGATATAAGAAGTGAGATTTATGGCATCTTTGATCTAATAAAGACTAAACTTATAATGAAATTAGTATCCAAGAAATTTTAATTATATAAAGATATAATATCAAGTTACATTATAACATATAAAAAATTATCCAAGCCTTATGTTTTCCATGGGAAAATCAAAATAAGTGGGTGGTTAAAGACTATGAAAATAAATATAGAAAAAGGGAATAAGGGGACTGTATGATTTCAGACATTTAAGAAATATATAAAGAGCCATTATGGAATATTATTGATGTGAATGAAAATTTTCTATTCAATATATAGATAAATATGATCATGGTCATGATTTTATGTGGAAAAAGAAGTTGTTAAAGACCTATGATTCAATTATAAAGAGATGGGTCACTATTTGAATGAATTACAAAAGTTTCAAAAGAATTTTCCTCAAAACATTATATGGGTGAAAGGCCAAGATTTTGTGATCACTACATCAATTTTTAAAGTTTTTAAAGATATTAGGGCTTTTAATTTTATCATAAACTCTAATTTAGATAATAATTTATTTGATTCTTGATCTTATCAATCTTTGAAATCCTCAATGTTTTCCAATAAAATTAGATATTTCCCTATAACCCTAAGAAGAGGATTATCAATTTAGGATCTTAGTAGAAATATTATTGCAACAAATATATGTCATTTATATAACAATTTAATACATATACATAACCTATTTTAAAACATTATTATTATACCTATGGTGGACTCTGATATAATATTTTTTATTGATTGTATTTCAAATTGTAATATGAAAATTAATTAGAAGTAGATTATGATTTTTTATGGAGACATGAAAACCATTATCTATAGAGAGGATAATTAATCATATAAATCAAGTCTAGATCCTCTTAAGAGTGAGGTTGAATTTTTTATTTATCTCATCGCTTATGAAAAAAACAATATCTAAGAATCCATATAATATGGCCACTATAGAATTAGTGGAACTCGAAAAATAACTAGAGGAGTTGTGTGGTAAGTAATTTATATACCTTAGTGTTTCACTATGGGGAGCCCCTATTATTGTTTTAAGAAAAAACATGGGTTTTTATGGTTAATCAAGGAATTTAGGGAAATAAAATCCATTACACTAAATAAAGGGTAGTCGTTTCCCCTCATTGATGTTTTTCTATCAACTTCAATGAACTAAATATCTTTCAAATATAGATCTTCTCTCTAGGTATGATTAAATATAAGTAATTAATAAAGATATTCCAAATATTACATTTCATTTTAGATATATAAATTATGAATATACATTAATTCCCTTTTAATTGACTAATTCACCCTTTGTTTTATGGATCCTAGGAACGAAGTATTCAAGTATTACCTGGATAATTTCATTATCTTATTTACTGATGAAATATTGGTATAATATAAAAGTATTTATGAGTATAAAATATTTTTTGAATCATCTTCAATACTATTATAAAAAGGGGAAATATGGGAAATTTAGAAAATATGAATTTAGGATGCATAAAGTTTCTTTTCTTGGACTTATTTTCTCTAGATATATAATATAAATTTATAATTTATTAGAAAAGTCGGTGATATACTAGCCAATGATAATAAATATAATTGAGGGATGTAGTTTCCATGTATTAGTAGGATACGATCAAAATTTTTCCATTTTTTTCTTTATTATCTTTCCCGTTAACCAATATTACATATAAGAGAGTTATGTTTATATGATCTGAATAATGTAAACAAATTTTGGAAGAATTAAATATGATATTGGTCAATACACCAATTTTAAATTTATCATCATGAAGTGGTGGATTTGTGAAATATATTTATGAATCAATCAAGGGACATGGAAGTTTTATTATGTAGAATTGTGGATATTTTTCCTATGCATCATGGTGGTAAAAGATTCATGAATGGAATTGTCAAACCCCTGACCTTGAGTTGGTAGCTATAATATTTTCATTTAAGATGTGAAGTAATTACCTTCATGGTAAAAGATAAAAAATATATATGAATAATAATGTGTATAAATACATATTCCTATAGGAAGAAATAAATATGAGGAATAAGTTATGGGTAGAAATACAAAAGGATTGTGATTTATCAATACACTACCACCTTGGGAAGGAATGTAAGGCAGTTGATGCATTTTATAACAAAGATGATGGAGTTTGGAATCTAATTTTGATTAAAAATGCACCAATATTCATAGATTTAGTAACATTTGATAAGATAATCGTTAAAGAAATGAGAAAATCACTTCTATTCCAAATGACTTTCAAACCATCCTTATTAGAGAAAACAAAAAGTTACGATCTAAATTATAAGAATATTTAAAATAATATCAAAGGAGTAAATGATGGGAGGTTGTAAGACTTCATATATAAAATGTTATATTCATATTTAGAATGAGGTTATGTGTTTCAATAGTTCTAAAGCTAAAAATATATTTTTTAAATGAATCTTATAGATTAAATTTTTAAATACACCCTACTTGTACAAAAATGTATCAATATTTAAAGGGTCGTCTTTTGGATAATATAAAATAGAAAATTACATAATGTAAATCGAGATTCTTGGTTTTTTTAGTCAGTAAAGGCTGAAGTTATAGAACCACTACTTATTCTAGTGTGGAAGTGGAATGATATTAATGTGGCTTCTATCACTATAATACCAAAGACTCTTGGAAAGAATGATTTGATATGGTTTATTATTGATTACATTACCAATTCTGCACATTTCCTCTCCATATAGGAATATCTATCTATTGATTTCTTAATGTGGATATATATTAATAAAGGTGTAAAATTTTATAATCCACCACCTTCAATTATATATGATCATGATCCATGGTTTACAAAAAAATTATGTATGACTATTCATAAGTATATTGACACCAAGAAACATTTGAGCACCATATGTCATCCTTAAACTAAGGAGTTGTATGACATTAATATTCAGAAATCAGAATACATGTTAAGGTTTTGATCGCATGACATTAAATGTATGGCTGACTAGTATATACCTTGGGTGTAATTTTAATATAATAATATCTTTCAATAAATAATTAAAATTGAACCATATGAAATATTGTACAGTAATTGGTGTCTTACTCCAACATATTTGGATGAAGTTGGTGAATGGAAGTTTAAAGGCCCAAAACTAAAGGAGGAGACAACATTGAAAGTGAATATGATTTAGAATCATATAAAGGCATCTCAAATTAGAAAAAAAATCATGCTAATAAAAAAAGGAAGGATTTGTAATTTCAAGTGATGGGTCATGTTTTTTGGTATTTAACTCCATGGAAGATGGGTTATAAGATTTGGTAAGAAAGGAAAACTATGTCTTTGGTATATTGTCTATATGATATTCTGTAAATAATTGGAGTGGTCTATAATTGTTGGGGAATAACATTGATTCTTTTTAATGTTCATGAATTTTTTTAATATCTTGTTATTGTGGAAGTACATTCTAGACCTAATTAATGGGATCACTATTAAGGATATGGAATTTGAACTAGATTTTTCTTATAATGAAGTGCTGATCAGGATTCATGACACCAGAAAATAAGTGTTATGGATTTGGTTGAATTGTGTGGATAAGGTGCTTTAGAGAAATCATAAAGTAAAATAGGTGACATGGGAAAATAAATAAGATGTTATGAATAACTACCCACATCATTCATGAGTTTATATTCTAGAAATTTCGATTATAAAATTTTTGAGATGGGGAAGAGCACAACACTAAAGCCTCAATTATTATAAGTGATCATTCCTTTCAAAAGAAACAGCAGTATAATGAACTTAATTTTTAAAAGAATTTGATTAAAACCTAAATTACCATACTTTGTTGGATTTTATGAAATTATCCTAATTATTTAATTCATCATTTGAAAATTACCTTAGGGTTATTTTTTGACATTTTTCAGAAATAGTTGACAATTAGTTAAGTACCTAAAAATATTAATTTTACAAAAACTATCACTTTTATGATATTAAAAACAAATGAGAATAAATTTAATTTTAATAAAACATTTTTATTGAAAATATATATTTAAAAAATAATATAATATATTTAAAAATATAATTTTGAACACATAAATATATTCTTATCATTTTGTAAATCTAAGTAATGTTCTCATTCAAAAAAATTGATTTTAGGTTATCTCTTTAAACAAAATATTTACAAGGATAATTTTAGTATTTTTTGTATTAAATACAATTAATTATCCTTTTTTATCAAGATCACATTAATTCAACTAAAATCAACATTATACTTGATTGCTAAAAAATTATTTTTATGTTTAAAACTATCATTTTCCTATAAACGTTTTCCATTATATTTATGAACCTATGTTAAAAGTAATTTTTTACACTTATATAAAAAAATCATGTAAAATGTATTCAAAATTTATAATAAATATAATTATTAAAATTTAATAAGTTCACCTAAAATTTTGGTCCTAATGACTTGTAAAAATATGTCACAACAGTTTGGAATAAAGGATTTATTGAGGGTTAAACCAAGATATATGGGTAAACATTTCACATAAACTTTTATAAATGATATTTTTTAATATATTTAGACCCTATCATATATCTCCTTAGATTACAAGGCCATTTTCAACCACATTCACAATAAAACTAATTTATATTATTTAAATCTTTTGAGCAATTTTGTTTGTCTCTATCCCCTAGATTATAAAAGGGAACCTCTTCTACCCCTTTATTTTAACAATTGTATCCATATAGATTGGACAATAATAACAAAAAAACAATCATAGGTATATTTTATTTGTTCTCAATATTATTATCTAACCATAATTCAATATTATTAAAGCTTGATGTCTAATCCAAATGAATTCTCTCAATAAAGAGGTAATCATCTTACCCGACGATTTTATAGATTATTTCTTCTTATAAACACTCTTAATATGTTTTATAGATAAAAAAATAATGAATCTAGTTTCATAATTACACTTACATGTCATTATTATTTTGGGACAACAATATTTCTCCCCATTTCTAATAAATGGGAAATAAAAGTGTCGCTCATGTGTATGTGTGGACCATCACCTCTATGGAGTGATATGATTTATTTTCCACAAAACTCTCACATTGAATGATATAATGATAGAATTAAAAAATATTTCATATATATATGATATAATTATTTTGGGGGAATAATAAAACTTTTTTTAGTTTTCTTTCCTTTTTTGTTAAAAATAAATTTAGCATTCATCTGTATGTATGGACTACCATCCGCATGAATGGTTTATTTCATTTTTCTATCTCTGAATTTTTTGGATGGATATAAATATGAATATAATTAATATATTTTATATTCATATTATTATTAATATTTAATATATAATAGGAAAATGGTACATATTAACATAACATAACTTCTGAATCAAAACATAGATAAAATATAAATCACTTAACATATGAAACGATTATGATAATGAAATATTGATAATAAAAGTATGATAATGTGTTATAATTAAACTATATATGATATTATAATTATGAATATAATTCTATTATATAATAATAATAAATTTAAATTTATTATAAAGGATGTCAAAATCACTAATGAAATAGGTCATACCTAAGTTGAGGGTTTATTTCGTAATCTCATCCACATTGAGATTATATTTTTTTTATGTTTTTATTACATGAATTTTAAGATATTTCTAACTTTAAACTCATATATTTTATTATCTCTTTGTTATTCCTATAATTTAAATTTTTTCATATCATTTTTCACACACTAATTACTTAAATATATGAAATAATTTTTTTATATAAAACTGACTTTGTTTTTTATTTCATCAAGAATATTTTTCTTAAATGTCCATAATTTAATTAAAATGTTTTCAATAATGTATTTAATATTATAAAAATACTTGTTAAGGAATTTTTTACCCAGGTTTTACTTTCTATAGAGTGATTAAAATGAACCTTTTATCATTTTCAAAATGAGGTACTTCTTCCCAAAGGTGTGAATAAAATATTTGTTTTAATGTTTACAAAAAAATGGATTTTAATACCATTATATATATTATTCAACATTAATCTCAGTTAAATATTTTCCATGTTTCTTTTCAAATAATTTTTTTTTAATTTTTTATATTTTAACTAACTAATTTCAAAATAAAAAGTGACTTTTTCTCAAGGAATTTTCATGTTATCTTTTTGAATTATTTAAATATATATAAATATCCTATGATAAATAATATAGTTTAATCAGGATATAATCTAATGATTATATACACCATATTATTTTGGGTGTATTATAATGATGTTTCTCAAGTGGTTTTCTTAGGAAAATATTATAATTTTATATTCTATTTTTTGAAATATAAATTTTTATATTGATTATATATTGATTTTTTATTAATTTGTTTCATATGATGAATGAATTTATCTTAATTAGTGATGATAGGGGCCTTTTATATTACCCCTATGCATTGGTATGTCTCATAAAAAAAGCTTGGGTATTTATAATAAGTCTTACATATTAGTATATAATGTCTTAGAATAAGGCCATGATAGTAATATTTTGAAGTCAATGACTTACGCCAAATCATAATCAAAATAAAATGAAATTATAACCTAATGTCACTTATTATTTATAATTTTACACCTAAAAACCTAATTAAATTAATTTTTACTTGAAAAGTATATGGATTATTTAATGTTCATTCATATCACATTATCCCAATGTCTACACATAATTCATAGACACTTTATTTTTTTCTTCTTTGATAATAATCCATAAATAATTTGATAATTAAAATTAAATTATTTATACAAATAATAATAATTTGCAATAAAACCTGTTAAATTAGAATAATAATTTAAACTTCTCACTCCTCCAATAGTAAATCATCACGTGATAATGTATAACTAGAAAATCATTAATGGTTAGTGTACACTACAAACATATACAAAATCTAATTTTATATCCAATATATAACACATTATTATAATCTATCTATAGTCCTCATAAGTCCATTAATTTTGAAAATTTTATGACTATACCACTAGTAATGTTAAATAAATGTTACAATAATAATATTATGTTATTTAGATATAAAAATAATCTGAATTTTAATTTAACTAATTACCTTAATCATGTCCCATACCATTTCTTATCCTTGATTTGATTATAGACGTATCTCTGGGAGATTTGTTGAATGATAATGATATCAAAATATTTTTTATAGTGTCTTCATAATACTTCTAAATTATCAACTATAATATCAAATAACTGTGTTCCTTTCATTATATTCTTAAGTATTTTTTTTATTTAATACATCATACTTGTGGGTATACCCATGCCACATATTAGTAGATCTAGCAGAGTAAACAAATATAAAATGAAAACACATTATAACTATAAAATATTTTGAAAGAGTTTAATACACATGTAAACATATACATGATTTCCTTTGATAAGTGGGTTCTGATGGATTTATTTGTTTTAAATGATTTATTGTATATGTCGGATATGTATGCTTCACTAAATGTTGGGGGTGATCAGTATACAATGCATGATTATAATGTTTTAGACTATAAGTTCTAAAAGAAGAAGCATAAAACCCTATAGATATAGGATAAGTAGATAATGGAGGTAGTATAGAAGTATGTAGAAAAGGACAAAATGATTTGGATTCATCGAGGGATATGTAAATAATATATCAGAATCAAATTATTTTGAAATTATGGTAATATAATAGATGGGCTAAAAAATTATAGTGATGCAATAAAATAGTGGGATAAGATAGTGTAGTAGGTAAGATATATCATGGCCAGTCAGTATGTCACTAGGTATGGTGGGCTCTTTAAGTGCATCTAGTAACACCACCCCTCAATCAATCAAGCTTCTCACCATAATCACTTTTCTTGTTTGATTATCATTATCCCATGGATAGTGGTCCCTGAATGAAATATAAAATTGATTTTAAAAATGGAATTTGTTTTATGAAAATAATATTAATAATTGAAATATTATACTTAAAAAGAACACCATAGGAAAATGTCCTATCTATTTTATTCATCTATCATTATCATTCAACTTCTTCCTACAAGTATATTTAAAAAAACTGTATCCTACATAAAAATTTAAATTTATATTTTATTATAAAACCATTATTTATGGTAAACCCAAAAAATAGATAAGACTGAATAAAATAATCAAGGAAAACAAATTCAAATTTTAAAAAAAATCATAACATGTTGAATAACCTAATCATGGAATACTATTTTTCTTATAGTATTGAAAATTTTAAATTTCATTATGAATACCACTTTCATTTCAAAAAATATATATAAAAAATTAGATAAATAGTATTGATGAAAATAAATATTAAATTTTAACTTTATTTTTTTATCAATGGATAAAAAAGTTGGGATGTAAATGGATGGATAAGACCATATACCATTTCATCTATAAATTACTCACTTCTACTTTTGGTTTGGAGTCAACTCTAACGAATGAAGATTTTGTGTCATTATAATCAATATTTCTATCAAAATAAATAGTGGGAGAAATGGTTTCAATTTCATCCAAACCACCATTAAATAAATTTCTTGGGATTACATAAATAATAATACTGCATTCAGATTTTATAGGATCCATTTAATGAAAATTGTATTTATACATTGATGAAAAAATATGGCTCATTGGTCGGTAGGAAGTGACTCATATCAATAACTCCAAATCCATTAACTCAAATAAATTTTATCTCTAATGCCATTAAATCAAAAAAAAACATCATCATATTTATTGATAATGAGAGTAATAACCCAATATTAGTATTTTATCAACAACTACATAATAATACATATTTTCATATTGAGTTTAGTCATTCGATGCATTGGAATAAAAATATAAAATTACATGTGTTGAATGAGATAATATATAAATAATAAAACCACCTATAATTTATTCAGGTCCAATAGAAAATAATATACAAAATTTTTAAGATATAATTATAATTATTTTGGATGGGATAACATATACAAGAACAAATTGCATACCTGATATAGTCATCATGAAAACACGGTTAGCAAAGAATTTGGGATTTTCCAACTTCTATTATTCAAATATAAAATTAACCAATATATTTGATCTTGGAATTCCCCTTGTTTTGGAAAGTGATTTAAAATTGTGATAACATTTATCATATTCCTCATTTTTACTTCTTGTTTTTTGTTTACATATTTTTCTCTCATTATCCAAATACAGTGAAAACAATCCAGGGATTCTTGAGCGAAATGACATTTCACAATGGAACCCTAGGATTGATTTTTATTCCTATCATAAATCATCATTGTCAATGTGTTTCTTTCTATTAGATACATCAAACAAAAATCAACATAGTTTCCAATAAAAACCTAATTTTGTAGGTGGATAGTTAGATGTATCATTCAAATAAAAATTATGGAGGAAAAAAAATTCAGCTCACACATAACCAATGGTTCCTCTCCTAATATTTTTTTCAAGAAACAGAAACAAAACCATTGAGAAAAATGGTCTCTATAAAAGTCAAACATAACTCATGGTCACCCATACATTATTTTATAGTAAATGATAGATATGTAGAGGAATTATTTAATTTATAATGATGTGATATCCATGATATTTCATGTATCTCAATGTCACATCTATTTTTTTAACCATTTAAATACATTTTTTTAAAAACCCCTTATTGAATATTTGTTGTCTCTAGTAATTATAGTAATTTGTTCCTTGAAATAGTAATCACATAAAATGAAATGGGAAGCTTATATTTATTATGAACAATAAACTGGAGATGTATCTTAACCGTGATAACCCAATCCACAAAGTCATATTGATATTATAAATTATATTTTCCATTCCCTTGAAAGTTACAAGTATTGAAAGAAACATTTTCCATGCATTGAATTTAAACAATGATGTAAGAAATTGTTTGACTAATAAGTCAAGTCAAAGAAGTAAATTTTACTCATCCAATTCTAATTGTATTAAGTTAAAATATTCATCCTCTTTATATATTTCAATTGAAAAGTACAAAAAGAAAAATAACATCTTTAATTCATTATGAAAAACTATTCTTGACCTATGATGAGGTTGACTCTCAGTCATAACTAAATATTCATACTTTGAAAGGTTTTTACTATAAAAATGATTCCATATAAAGAATCATTATTATCCCATGAAATTGAAACTAAAAATATACATATAGGGTAAATTATAATTCATAAAAATAGTATGGGATAGTTTAACCTTCATACTCTAGTATAACATCATACAACAAGCAATAGAATCATTTACTGTCCACATAATATAATCAAAAAGGTGAATTTTTTCTTTTTAAGAAAAATCATATGTGAACATGCTCATATTCCAAAGATATTAAACTCTTTTATTTAACATTATACATATACATTTATAAGATTTCTATGATTAGAAGGTGTATGTAGAAGTATATATGGAAGGGTAACTAGTTTCTTCATAAAAATCCATGGATTAATGTAAAAAATGTGAATGTAACCTAGTCATGTACTTTGATAAGTAATCATATGATAAAATAGATTAAGACCATCACATGATAGACCAGGCCTTACATTTTGTATCCTAGCAGGAAAATTATTATATCATTAATAAAATACATTATCTTCCAATCCATTATTAGTACAAACAAACTCATCATTATCAATGTATATATTAGCGTCATTATATCTCATATTTTCTATCATTTTATTATAAATAAATTTATTTTTAATTCTATGGATCACAAGAAAGTGTGACATTATTTTTTCAGGTACATGAGATGGTATTCCATCCAAAATTGGATTCCATTGAATTGCTCCACATGGTTTGGATTCATTTCAGCATGTTGCAACCTCCCAAAATAATATTAAATCATTTGATCAAGCATATATTTTATTAGATAAAAAAATAAAATAAAATAAAATCCTTTCTATATAATGATTTACTAGAATATCTAAATCATAAATAATAAATTCCTTTAAAAATGTAAGAAGATGATAAATGCTAGTATTATAAATTCTATAAAATATTTTCTCAATATACAGTTGCACAAAAAATTAAAGGCATTTTATTTTACCAAATGTTAAATATACTAGAGTTCTTGCATCATCTATCAATATTCTACTCTTTAAAAATCATTACTTCCATTAGTTTTTTAATATCTACTCTTAAGGTTTTATTCTTCCATTACCATAAATTCATTCTTATGAAAATGAATAACTGTAAACTGATTAGATATCAAATTATATATTCTAGTTCATTAATTTGTATCATAAACAATCTAGTGTTTTTTCTCTCTCTAATTTTAAAGAATACATATTAACTACATTGAAAAATAACATTTTTTATATAGAAAATCACTTCTTCCTAACATAACCAACATCCTAAAATATAATCATAAGAAGTTAAGTTGGTAATCCCTCTAAATAAAGAATTATTAAGTTGAAGTTCTATAAAATTGAAATTTCATTGAATCTCATTTGAGATATTACTAGTAACATACATTAAATTCTATCAATTTTGAAACAAAAATGTAATTTGTTCTTAAAATCATCATGGTATAATAAACATATAAAATTTATTACAATGATAAATATTTTCAATACATGTTATGGGAAAAAATATTTCAACTAAATGTATATGTATATGTATATATAAGGTTTATAATATTGATTAATGTTTAGGACACTTTGGCCATTAGAGAAACTCCAAACTGATGGTAGCGATGGACCAAATAAACGATCATCATATAGCATCCAATTTGATGATAAAAGGAATGAAAAGGGGAAATTAGATAAAAATAACACAATGATCATTCTATAATCCATATCACTGGTCACTTAGGTATCATCATCCCTTAAAAACATGATATAGGTAACAACTAGTAGTTTCAAAAATTTATAATCCTGTATTATTAACATTATGTGTAGTTATTTGGTCTATTTATATGGAGAAAATAAATATTTCAAACCTTATTTATATCACATAAAATATAGGGGGAAATGTAAACAATTATATCATTAAAAAATGAAAGGGTATGAATTAAAAAATATATTGTATTGTGATTTATTGAATAAATTAATAAATAGGTCATCGACATAAATAATCACCACAATCCTTCTACCAATATCTTATTATCAAAAATATTTTGATCAACTCTTCCACATTAGAAACTAAGCTTTCTAAATACTTAATCAAGTCTTGAATGTCATTACCTAGGTATTTTATTTATCCCGTACAATGTATTCTTCAATAGTTACACTATTATTTCATCCTCATCAATAATAAATTCATTTTATTTCTCTATATACACCTCATATTCAAGGAATCCATCAAAAAAAATTGATTTCATGTCTATCTGAAAAACCATGATCCTTTTTTGTCTTTAAATATCATAGAATAATTATATCCTTTCCAAAATATCCATGGGAAAAAGTATCTCATCCACGTTGATTACTTTAATCTGATAACATACTTTATAGAAAATATAATCACTATTATGAATATATTTTCTATCTTTGTTGATTTTGATAAAGATATTACATTTGGTCATGATAATGTTCTTGTTCTATAGCCTCAAAAGATTTCCCATGTTTGATTATTCTCAATTTAGTAAACTTTCTCATTCATATCATTGACCAAACTCTCATATATCACATTCACATCAAAACTATTAAGAAATACTTGAGATAAAAATGATATTTTTTGTATAGAATTCTTCCTTCATGTTTTCACTAGAGAATTATAGTCACCAAAAATATTTTCTTCATTCATATTAGATCTACTCATTTACTTTCATGTATTTATTGATATTTCTTCATAAACCACATCACTTATATATTCCTCATGGTTGGAATCAGACTAATTTTCTCCTTGTGAGATCTTTAATTCAAAATCACTTTTCTTGAATATTTATTCACTATTCAATTTTAAAATGACAACAATGATATTTTGAATTCCTAAATTCTTTCTAATACATTGGATAAAACATGTTCAACCCATTATACTTGATTTTTATAAAATTAAAATTCCTTATTATCTTCAATATCTAAAATTCTTATAGAATTTAATCTTCTTGAGAATAATGAATTTCCTTCTTATTATTCAAAATTATTTAAATTAGGCTTCATCTTGTACCATATCATGTATGGATTTTTTCTTCACCTAGACAAAAAATCATTATTTGTAATGTATATTTATGTCAATACTATTTGACACCTTGTTTTAATGATCAAAAAATCATGTTTATTATGGTATTAATGAGATTTATGTTTTATGATAGCATTGTACTTTGTAAATAATCCTAGAGAAATTTGGATAAGTATGAAGAACCATTGAGGTTGAGTCACCCCCAATAATGTCCCACCTCTAAGGAAGTATAATCATCAAATAAATTCTCACCATTGAGGAAAAATCACCATTTCAACTAACTCCCCAATCAGATGCAAATTTGACTAAGTATGAGTCACTACCAGACAATGTCTCACCATTGAGGAAAACTCACCATTACCACTAACTCTCCACTTAGATGAAATTTTCACTAAGTATAAGTCACTACCAGACAATGTCTCGCTATTGAGGTGACCTTCTAGTATAATTGAAATTTGGAAGTGATAAGCCATCACCAGCCTAACTCACCACTAGCATAACTCACTACCATCCAGAGTCAACATCAGCTAGACTCACCACCAGACTCAGACATTTCCAGTGTGTCTCTCTGCTATACATAGACACCGCTAGAGACATGTCACCATTAAAATGACTCAACACCACATATAACATATGGAATACTTATTAATATCATAAAATAATGAGTTTACAAAACTCTGTTCTACTGCAAATCTTCGAAACCTGACATGAGATTCTGTTCAAACTATATTCAAGAGTCACGAGCTACAAAATATCAAAAATTGAAACACTATTATACCTACATACTTAGTTGATTTGTTTGTTCATTTATCTTTACATTACGAGTACTGTGTCTATAATTTGTATTTTAACACACACATTATCTCTTGCTTTTAATTGGAAGATTCTTATATAACATCTTAAATACTTTTAACTCATATTTCCCAAGATTACTATTGAATAGGTCACTATGTGGCTTGTTATCTTTTATGCTCCCTCGATTACTGTTGAAGATTTCCCTGTGTGTTTTGGATAGTTTTCTCACTGTTGTATAACCTAAATAGGTTGTGGATAAATGTTTTTTTATATAAAATTCTTGGCAATATGTGATTTCCAAGTGGAGATGACAAAGCCTCATCTAGAGACTAAACCTATTGTATTCATTTTCTGATGTGTTTTTTTTATTTGCTTCATTTCTAAGCATTAAAACTATATATTTTTTTAAACTACAATAAAAACTACTAGTTTGATAGTTACCCTTAATTAGTGTTTATATAAGATTTTTATTTAGTAAATTGATTTCATATTTTAATGTAATATTATATATTGTCTTAACCAAGATCTAATATATCTTTGAGATTTTTTTTAAAACTTCAGGTCCTATATCGATTAAAAATTTTGGTTAACTAAAATATATTAAATTCATTATGGGATTTTATTTTAAACATGTTTTTATTAGAAATTTTTATTGATTACACAATACACCCCCCCCCCACCCTCTTTAGATACTCACTCTGACCAACATTTGGTACCAGAGGAGATAAACTTTTGTATCAATGTTTTTCAAAACTTTTTAAAATTGTGATTTTTAGTTGTTCTTTGATGATCATAATATTATGTTAGTCCTAAATTGTATTCATTAAATGAATAATAGAAAATAAGTTTTTTCTACTAACAGGCCTTATTTTTTCAATGGAAATAATAATGCTCAGAGGAATATCATAATGGAAATACATATTGAAATTATGGGTTTTGAGATTTTGTCTTCTACTGAGGATAATTATGAGTTATCTAATACTATTATATGTAATTGGGATGATACTATAAAAATTCCTATAATAATAATTGAAAAGATATGAATTCCATGTATTTTTCCTTAAGAAATGAGGAATTTAATATAACTATTACTAGTAAAACAACATTTGAAATTTTGGACACATTAGATATTTATCATGAGGTAACAACCAATGTTAAAGAGTTTAGATTGAATACATATACTATAAAATATGATAATTTTAAGATGAATCCTGATGTATTAACTTTTTATATGTATCTCATGTTCCAAAAAATAATGAACACCATGAGCTCCATAGGAAATATAGTGTCTCAAAATGATCAAATTATGGGACTACTCAGATCCCTTCTTAAAAGATGAAGAAGGACATCAAGTTCAATAAAAGAGTCCTGTGATTTTATCAAACTATCATTTAAGGAATTAATTAGTATGTTGATAATGTAAAAATAAGAACTTAAAGTCAATATAGAAGATATTGATTAACTGAAAAGAATTTTAGTAGATTTCAAGTCTGCTTCATCCAACTAAAATAAAACGAAATACTTACAAACTGAAAGTTCTAGTGATAGTGAGTCACCATAAAATAGTGATGAGTAAATGGCCCATTTGTCTAGAATATTCAAAAAGTTCTATATAAGAAAAATAAATTCAATAAATCTTGTCATAAATGAAATTATGATAGCAATGAAAACTGGAAGAAATATTGTAAAATGGATGATAATACAAATGAGATAACCTACTAAAAATTCAAGATTAAAGTACATATTAAAGTGGAATGTCCAAAATTGAAATAAAAAAATAAATATGAGTAAAATGACAGAAAATACATGAAATACATGAAATATCCTTGGATTAAATTTGATGATAGCTCCACTGACTCAGTCTCTACTCTTAATTATAATACAGACTAATAAAACATGTGAATTATGAAAAAATTATCTAAGGTACCTACTGTATCTACTTATTTATCTATGATTAATTATGATATCTTTGAAATATAATCCAATGAAGATGATATGTCTCAAGAATAAATGTCTAAATAATACAAAATTCTTGAGGACACTTTTATTAAACACAAGGATAAAAATAAAGTCCTAAGAATATCATGTTTTATCTACAAATACTAAATCTAACCTTGCTTTCCAATTAGATAGAATGATTAGTTTTCAATGAAGAATAATAAACATTAATTTTCCAATTAACAATTAAATAGTTATTTATAAAAGTTTACCAAATAAATGGAAAAACATACACATATTCTAGGTAAATATATTTCTCCAAAGAATGTTATAGGTCTAGGATACCACTCTAATCATAGAAGAATATTTAAGAGTACATTTTTACTTAATCATAATTCTAGAGGATCAATAGATAGTTATTTTTATATTGGACCAAATAAATTTTTTATTTAAAAAGTATTATAGTCTATTTATGACAGACCTATTAAACAAATATGGGTTCATAATGCCTTAATTTCTAACACATATGGACCCACAAAAATCTTGGTAGTAAAATCATTCCTTGAACACAATTTGTTTTATAGGAAAGATTCTCTAATACCTCCTATAAAATACTATAGTACTAGGAAAGATATTTTTCAAGGCATATAACAAGAGACTAATCAATTTTAAAGAGCCTAATAATGTTTAATGGTGGTCATTTTCCCTTCAGTGATAATTCTAAAGGATAAATCTTTGGACTTAGACAAAATCGTAACACTAATTCAGTTTTGATTTCTATAGTAAAATTTTTAAATGGTTTGGAAAATAATTTTATTTCTATCTCACAATTATGTGATGATGATTTTCATCTTAAATTAAAAAATAATGAATGTAATGTTTTTGATTCGAAATATTCTTTATTTTGTACTACTTTATGGAATTAATATGTTTATTTTGTTGATCTTAATTCATTAATTTCTCATAAATGTTTCCTTCTTGAGTGGATTTTATAAAGAATCTTGGATTTTTCATAGGATACTAGGATACTATAATATTCAGTCACTTGTGAAACTAAGAAGGAAATATTTAGTCAAGTATCTACCAAAACATGAGTTCCCAAATGAAAAAGTTTATAACCCCTTTTAAAAAGGGAAACAACAAAATATTTTTTTTAATTAAATAAAAAAGATTCAACATCTCAACATCTTGAGTTGGTTCATATGGATTTATTTGGACCATCTAGAGTTCCTAGTATAAATGGGAAGAATTGTGTTTATGTTCTAGTATATGACTATTATAGTTATACTTGGATATTCATTTTAGCTCAAAAAAGTGAATCACATTCTTATTTTACCAAGTTTGTTAGATATTTAGAAAATTTTATTAGACTAAAAATTAAGACCTTAAGAAGTCACCATGGATGTGAGTTTTAGAACCATGATTATAAATCAATTTTTTCTCAAAATGTCCATAGTCATAGATTCTCTACTCTTAGGACCCCTCATTAGAATGGATTTATGGAAACAAGAAATATAACACTTCAATAGATATCC
This sequence comes from Viscum album, assembly GCA_963277665.1. Classification (NCBI taxonomy): domain Eukaryota; kingdom Viridiplantae; phylum Streptophyta; class Magnoliopsida; order Santalales; family Viscaceae; genus Viscum; species Viscum album. The sequence continues at coordinate 237,554,957 of OY728133.1, read as the reverse complement.
TAGAATATGCTAAATGAATATGACTTGACAATTTAATTTTGGTAAGAGGGTGTGAACATATCCTTCTATATAATTAGTAGAGTTTTATATATTAAAGAAGTAACCTTATAAGCTTCAGAATATTGGAAATAGTAAGTTTAATTACTTTAGATTTTTTCATTGAAAAGACATTATCCTTAACACTGAGGATAATCTGGGGAAAATACCACAAAAAGTGATAAAGGAATTTTTCTAGGTTATTCAACATTCTGTAAATCTTATAGAGCTTTTAATAAAAGGACCAAGACTGTGCAAGTTTCTTTTCATGTCATATTTTATGAGATAGATTCACATGAGCATAGGACCTCTTTATAAAACCATAAAGAAGATTTATATTCTTTGAAATTAAATTCCAAGAATTATAAATCTACTATAAAGGAAGCATAAAAATCATCTAGTTTTGACCAAAACACTTTTTCTAGAGATTTTAGGACTATAAATAACCATCCTTGAGATTTTTTAGTTGGATAACAATATATAAGTACACAAACTAGAGATTCCCTAAGAAATCTTGTTGAACATCAAAAAATATTATCACAGCGTGAACCTAAAAATATTAGTGATATATTTAATGATGAATTCTAGGTAAAGTAAATTCAAGAGTAACTAAATCTATTAGAAATAAATGATGTATTAGAGTTTTGGAATGGACCAAATACACCTTGAATATTGGTAATAAATGTGTGTTTAAAAACACAGTTGATTACAATGACCCTCCCTTTTCATACATTAACATTACATAATTTTTGTGGAATAATTAAAACATTACACAAATAGAATCTAAAATCCCAAATTATTTTACTACTTTTGGAAATATGGAAACCTAAACACTAGTACATAATTTAACTACATTATCTCCCGCTATATTCTTCAGGACTAGAACCCTTCTCACACACAACAGATACACTACATATCTTTATAATATAGGGAAGGAAACTTAAAAAGGGGTGTTATTAGATTCTCATTAAGGGAAAACAATGAAGATATATAAGAATAATCATGAGAATAAGGGTATAAGAACATGATAATGGTCATTATAGGATCATACCCAGCATATCAAAGATTATAATCATGAATTCTGACATAAATATTAGAAGTTCATATGAAATAAATCATAAGGGAATCAAGAGCATAAGACAGAAAATCATAACATAGGAATAATACATGGAATTTTGGTAGACATATAAGAATATAAAATTATTTTTATTGTAGTCAACTCATTCACTGCAAAGTCCATCATAGTAGTATGGGTTTACTCGCCACACCAAATTGGTATTAATAGTTCCCCCACATGTCTATATTAATAGTATTAATTCACCACCTATACCATCTTTATAGTCATGGTTCACTCCCATGTTCATATTAGTTGTATGATTTCACTCCCAATACCATCTTGGTATTCATGGTGGACTCCCATAGAAATATTAGTAGTCAAGGTTCACTCTAAAGACCATCTTAGTCTATCTCAAGAGTTATAAATCTTTACCCAATTCATTAGAGTGAGATATAGGTATCAACATTCTCATAATAAAATTATTCATACATGTTTCACAAGATAATAAAACATTCATCATATCATGACCCATGACAAAATATGGGTTTAATAAACTCCTATCACAACCCATGAAATGAAATAAGTTTCATAAAGAGGTATTCAAATTTTAACTTGTTGTAAAATAAAGGATTCCTTATAATTTCATTAAATCATTACCTCTAAAAATAACTGGGTTTCATAGGCAAAAAACCCAAGTAAGTGAAACAAGTTTCATACTCGTATAACCCATGATACATAAATGAGTTTCATAAACATCCTACCATAAAAATATTAAACAATCAAATAAAAATTATAAATAAAAACTTTGGATAATTTCATATCAAGTTATGAGAAATACCAATGTATGTCATCTTATATTGGAAGTAATTTGGAAAGATCCTTTAAAAAACCTTTTCTTGAATGAAATATCCATTCTTCTTTAAAAACATAATTTCAAAACATAATTCCTTTTGAAACCCATTTTTTAAATACTTAGAAAATATATAAGGAATGCTTGAAATAATTTTTAAATCCTTTTCCATTTAAAACTTATAATAAAATATTGAAAAAAAAAATCCTTTAAAAAACATTTTAAAACTTATAAAATAATGTTTGAAATCATATAAATCCTTTTCTTTGAAAAAAAAACTTTTGAAAACCATTTTAATTGAAAATATACTTGAACATTTATAAATAAGACTTGAAAATGTGTTGAAATCCATTTCATCGAAAACAATTTGAAAAATTATATATTAATCCTGAAAATATTTTTAAAACCATTTCATTGAAAGCACTATTAAAACTTATAAAGAATGCTTGAAAATGTTTATAAAACCATTTATTTGAAAACAATTTGAAAAATCAAAAAATAATGATTGAAAACGTTTTGAAAACCATTTATTTGAAAATACATTTAAAAATTAATAAATAATTCTTTAAAACCTTTTGAAAACCTTTTTAGAAAACATGGTTTTGAATGAACATATATTTCTGACCGAATAGAGAGTCAAAATCCGAATTTCTTAAAAAAATTTCCTTAATCATATTGTGTACCATAGAGTGGAAAATGGTAAAAATAAAATAATATATCATTAATATATAGCATGTAAGAAAATTATTGAGTCGTATTGATATATGGATCATAATATTTCATCAAAAGAAGTGTGTTCATAAACAATCTCGGTAAATGATGAGATTATTTCAATAAACTCTTACCACTTAGTATGTTTGAATTATAATCCCAACGTAAGAAAATAAAAATATATGAAGCCTAAAATCTCATTAATATATATATATTAATTATTTATATTCCAAAAGTATTATATACACCTCATAGAAAAATATATTTTCATAACATGGAATGTGTCTCAAAGAAAGAAAATTGAGGAAAAATTACTTTACCAATTGGAAAATTTTTAAACATAAACCCCATGAAATAAATATCATAAAATGAATATTTAAATACCCTTAATATTAGGAATATTAATCATATAATACATCTATTTAATTATACATGACACATATAATAAATATGAGGTGAACGTGGAATGTATCTCACGAAATTAAAAAATGAGATGATTTACCTTTCTTTATATACTGAATCTCATCTTAGTCATACAAAACATTTGTATAATACATATAATTTTATTATTAAAATTTTAAAGAATAATATTATTCTATATAATACCGTAAATTATTTGATTATGAATTTATATTAACCACATAATAAATATTCTATGTTATGTTTTAACTTCACGTAAATCGTGCTTTGTTATTCATACATGTTTTTAATTATTATTCTTGGTCATCTTAAATAAATAATGATTTACTTAATTAAAGAAAGTAAAAAATTATATAAATATCTTATATAGTCAGTATATATGTATTTATAATATTATATAAATTTTAGAAATATGAAATGGAATACCACATTCATGGAGATGGTAGTTTGTACGTACACATAAACGTTGTTTCTATTTTGTTTCTGTATTAAAAGAAAGTAATTAAATTACATATATGTATATATGTATATAATATCATTATAGTGTGATTATATCATATATTTAAACTAATAACATCCTTAATACATTCCATGTATTGGGTGAATGAACCTCATCACTTTGAGGCGGTGGCAATCCACATGTCCACAAATGATGTTATCATATTTACACAAGATGGAAAGTATAAGACTGTGTGTGATAAAATAATTATAGAATAAAAAATAAAAAATAAATATCATATATATAATATATAAATATTTTGTCAATCATAATTCCCAACATTAAATATGGAAAAGAAAAAACATACAACATCAATTTATGATGCGGTAGTTCATAATACACAAGAGCGGTAAGTTCACTGCCCATTAGATGGTTGTGTGTGTAATTTTAGGTAAAACACTCAATATAAAAACATCTATGAATATTTAGAATACTTGTTTTCTTATATAAACATGTAATAAGGATAGTTTAAGGCGTGGACAGTGAAAATAAAATTAAAGTGCTTGAGCAATGGTGTTACCTCTTATTCGTGTAACTCCTTTTGGTTTTCACAAAATGGATTCCATGGATGGATTTATGCACAAAGAGTGGTTTATAGGTTTAGTGTAGAGATTTATTTGATCTATTATGGTATATTTTGGTCTATAAAATGTGCTTTTATAGGTTTGAGGAAGTTGGAGGAGTGAGTTCTTTTTTATAGTGGAGGATGAGTAGCACTCTTGTAAATATTTCTGGAAAAGGAATTCCACCCATGTTTTTCACATGTAAATTGCATCCAATAATGGTAAATATTAAATCCTAGTTAGTATAGGGTCTAAATATATCCATAAAATTTATTTTTTACAAGTTTTTAATTCATTTGGGCCCTTATGTTTAAGGTTTAGTCCCTTGCTACGCTTAATTTCACCTATATCATTGTAATTAATTTTAATTACACTCACTAATAATTTTGGTCAAAAAATAATTTGACCTTTTTATAAAGTTTGAATTATGATGATTACAAATATTTTATCAATATTTACAAATTCTAGTCACATAGTAAGTAGAAATTAATTTAAATGTAATCACGTAGATGGGACGATAATGTGGGTTTTTAAAGTAAAAATGATTAAACTATGTTTTATTTTTAAAGTCAGTTTCAAAGTGAAATTGATTAAAATAACATAAATTTAATTAATTGGAAAATAAATAAAATAAAACATTAAAATAAATTCAAAATATAATTTAACCTTATAATTAAATTATATGAAAACGCAGTTTTGAATTAAAATTCAGTATTTTTTACTATTCATCAAAAATTTAAACGTCACAAAAAATACAAATAAATCACAATAAATTAGTATTATTTTTTAATTTTAAATATTTTGTTTATTTTTACATATTAAAATTATAAATTTTCTAAAAAATTGAATTAAAATAGTTTTTTCATTAAAAGGCTGTAAAACTGCCTTTATAAAAAAATTGATTTTTTTGAGAAATATTGGGTTTGTTCAAATATTATACTTATCAAAAATATAGGATGGACATAAAATATATTTGAATGAATTTATAATATATGTATATATATATATTGCATTAATGTCATTCGCTTATTGAAATTACTTTAATTTTTTAGGATAAAACAGATCTGTGAGCCTAAAAATAAAAATATTTCTTTTATATTCAATTAGATTAAATTTTCATTTCTAATTAATTGGTAACCTATAAATTCATATTATATTATAATAAACCATATATTTTCCTATGTTAGTTAATATTATTCATAACCACTAATTTAACAGTTACTTTATATCTTATTATATTAAATAATAATGTTTTAATAATATTTTGTTTTTTAGTAAAACTTGATAATGTAGGTAATGTAAGTAATAGAAAAAATATATTGTTGTGTTTGATGCATGCTAACATATTATTGTGTGCATTTCATGATATATAGATAATATAAAATCTATTTAAAATATTATATATATAGTAAATTATTGGTATATTGTATTACCTTACATAAATGGTGTTTTGTTTAGTCCAAACATAACTAGGTGTTGCGTATAACGCTATCCAAACATAGCACAATCTTATAAAAAAGTTAGCTTCAATGTTGTTTGAAATGAAAAATTTCAACAAAAAGAAAATATTATTCACAATAACTTCACAAAATCCTAGGGTGTTACATGTTAGGTCATAATATACAGAGTAACACAAGATGGGGTGAATTGTGACTTTTCAAAAATATTCCACAATTCTGGATTTTGACACCCACTTTGATTTATGTGCATATGAAGTGATTTTATTCTATATGAAAATATTCATTGGATAAACAAAAATAAAGAACACATATTTTTATAGTGGTTCTGTATACCAAGATCCCTTTGTCCACTTTATCAATCACTCTCTCTACGAGCTTGGTAAATTTCACTAGAATGGTCCTCTTATCACAATACCAAGAATCCACATCTAGGTGCAGGAAGTTGACGCCTTTATAAAAAGAATAAAAAATTCTTCTATTTAATTAATATATAAATGTTTATCCACATCTTAGATCGAGAAGCTGATACTCCACCGCAACTGAGTTTGAGTAGTTGAAACTCTTATAAATCAAAAAAGTTTGATTTGAAATGTTCAGGTTTATCTTCACAGTTACAGCAACAAGAAACTAATAAATGATGGATCTTATTCTTTAGAAAATAATATCTTTAAGAATAAAATAGTCTGAAGTGATCCTTATTGCAAAGAAGATCTTCAATAAAGTAAAAACTTAAACAACAGTTTTATTTATATAGAAGTGAAAGATTGAACATGTATATCTCCAAAGTGAAGCTTCTCTAAAAATCAATCATTCATTACAAAAGTACATTAAATGATAATTTCAATAAAATTGTCGCATATGTGAATCACTTATCACACACATATATATATTTTTGAAAAGTTTCTCTGAAATAATATATTGAATAGAAAACTTATTTTGGTACTTTATATCCATAACAATAATTCGATTGATCATGAAAATTGAAATTCCAAATGACTAGAGGAGTTGTAACTTCACATATAAATAGGAGTGATTTTTTCTGATGAACATGGTTCTTTTAAACAATAAAAAAAATCATTGAATCGGTCTTTAATTCTGATTTTACCATTGCAGAAATATCTGATTAGAAACATGGCTTGAAAAACTTTGTCATTGAGAACACAATGTAGGAACAATATGTGAAGCATAGGGTTCTTTTTCATTATGTATGGTTCTTTTTCATATTATGGGTTTCTTTTGAATAGTATAGGATTCCATCACCAATGTATGGTTTCTTAACAATACTTTCATCTTTATGTAACATAGGAAACAAAAGTAGAATTTGGATGTAATCTATATGTTTACCTTTTGAGAATAAAATCGCTAACATTGCACTGATTAACTATACATTACACTTTTATTCAAGTAGGGTATTAATAGAAAATCCAAACTCGAATATAGGGTTTCTGATCCAAATGTTTGAAGATTCTTCGAACATAAGTATGTTGATCCAAACACAAACTATTTTATTGTAATGTAGTGTTGATACCATACGCATGCATTTCAATTCTTACCATAACATAGGGTTTATATAAAACAAAAGTGTTTCACTTATCTGCATAACATGGGTTTTATACCATATTCAAGTGCTTCACTTCTTAGCATAAGGTAGGTTTGATACCATACACAAGCATTTCACTTCTTAGCGTAAAGTAGGGTTGATAAGAGTGTTACTATATTCATTCCCATATCACTAAATTACTTAAAATAGAATATAAATTCTTATAGAACTCATTAAAAAAAACTTAATTAGAAAAAAAGTGTTTGGGAACATCAAAATCATCATAAATTATAGAGTATTATTGAGACAATACAAGCCCAACAATCTCTCCCTTTTGATGATCACAAAACCCATAACATAATCTATAACAAAATTTTAAGATAATGTAGGATTTGTAAACATAAAAAAAAGATATAGAAGTTATTTTGATATTTAAAGTTCATATTATTATTTTGATAAAGAAAAATATATACTTGTAAATTAAATATTTTCTCTAATGAAATGATGTGGTTTTCAAATATTCTCCCAAAAATGTATTCATAGATATTCTCCTTTCACCCCTTATAAATTTTCTCCCCATTTTGTGAAATCAAAAATATGGTTTGAAATAATAAATTATATAAACCACATTTAATATAGCATTGAACTAATGTGAATAGTTATCAATAATATAATTAAAAAAAATTGAGGATTGGCAGTATAAAAATTGAGCTAAAATAAAATATACTAAAAACATTAAAAAAATTAAATTAAAATTAAAATGAATTAAAATTTTGTAATAAATAATTTACAACCCTCTATCAAATAATGGGTCTTAAAAATGAAGGAATTTGGTCTGAAATGGAAGGGGCATATGGATCATCATTATAAGGAAGGTATTGAAATGCACTACTAATATTAAGAATCTTCAATGGAAGTATTTGTAAATGGTTTTTGAATACTTCTGACCATTTCTGAAGTAGCTTCCTTGAATCACTTCCAACCATCAAATTCTCAACCATATTTACCTTCACAAATTCCTTCATAGATTCTTATAAATGAAGGAATGAATTCAACTTGTCTTTAACATGATTAATCACTTGTCCTAACCAGGATTCACAAGAATTCAGTTGACTTTTCAGAAGTATTTTATTTTTCAACAGAACATTTAATGGTATACTATCACACTAAAGATTGTGCCATATAACTTCCAACTCAGAGAGTATATAGGTAATAGTTTTAAACATTTTGAGTAGTTATGGTGGTGTCTATTAAAAGGAGGTTGAGGCTTAAATACATTCCTTGAGAGACTGAAATTATCTCCCAATCATTAGCTTAAACTCATAAAACTCTATCTTCTTGGAATACTCTTCTCTTAACAAATTGAACTCTTTATACATCTTGGTGATAAGATTTTTATGGTCATCAACAACAATTATATTCTCTTTTAATTCCCTAAAATGTATCTTCTAAGATTCATACTCTAATCTGGGCACTAAACAAATCTTGTATTCTCCAAACTTTTTCTTCTCAACTTCTAACTATTCTTTAAGAAGTGATTCCCGGGCCTCCAATAGATTTAATTTCATAATATTAGATTCAGATGTGGAAATAGGAGATTCATAATATGGAGTTCCAGGTTCGGGAATAGATTTCCTACGATTAACTTTTACTATGTCCAGACATGGCTTTTCATTATTAGTTGGTATGTCTCTTAAGGAGAAACTTCCAACAACTTTGGAATTAAGAACAATAAGATTTCTAGGATGAGGGACACCTTACCTAATAAATTTGAGACTTTAAGCTTCTTTATCAAGTTTCTCATCCACTGGATTCTCATGATCACCTCCAATATATACTTTAACTAAAGTCTCTAGAACATTGAATGAAATTATAATTATTTTCTGAACAATATATTCTTCTATCCTTGATGTTCTTTCTTATTCAGTCCTCTGTCAAATAGGTCTATCAAAAAGAATAATCTTTTTATCCCCATAAGCATCTACCACCAACATATGATGTTGTTCTGCACTAGCTGGCAATAAACTATTGCATGAATTCCTCCAAAAAAACCAAGATTCTTCACAGTCCCAGCAATCAAGGTGTTTCTATAGTAACAAGTTCTACTAAAAAACCTTTTAACAATCTTTCCTTTCCTTTGAAATAAAAATTACATAATTTTTCCATATGGATAATATCTCGTCTTCACATCTGCATGGCAGCAATGTTTTAGATATCTTATCATAAACTGATAGAAATTAAACATAACATTATATACTATAAAAAACATGATATACATTTCTATGTAAATGAATTTCTCAAACACAACAGTCCTAGGAAAAATCTCTTATTGAATAAAATTCAACATCACATGGTGGTCAGTAGAAAGTTATTTTGCCAATACCTTCTTGATAGTTCTTTCTCCAAACAAAGAAAACATAATATCCTTAGACGAATATCTAAAATTACCAATATTCCTTAAATAAAATTGAAACTCCCCCTCATGTGGAAAATGTAGAATCTTATCCATTTACAAATATGACACAGAAAACTATGAATCATTAATATTAGAGACAATGGGGTAATCTTTGAGTCCAAAACTAAATAAATATTTTCTAAAAAAATTTTCTACTTCTATTTCATATATCATCAGCATGTTATATTATCAAAAAGCGTAAACCAAACCTTGAAATAGCATTGCATCCTTAAGATAAAGATTTTTAGAATCCAAATAACCAAAAACAATTAACATTCACTCCAAAACCTTGTGATATTTTCCTGAAGAATATATATTGTTGTCCAACTCATCATTAATATATCTTCATGAGGTTTCCATCTTTGAATATTTCAAGATAGAAGGAATTGAAGGTTCAGGGTTTCGGCACATGGGAATCAAAAGAGAGAGATAAAGACACTCTATAATATGATAGGATGTGTAGGAGAAGAAAAAGTGAGTGGGATAAGTTAAATGGTTTTCTTACGCTGATTGAGTATGTATTCATTATGTTTTTAATTTTGAAAAGAAAACTAAAATAAAATTGAAATGAAATTCTAACTTAAAGAGTAATCAAATATACCATATTAAATATATCTTACTAAAATAAAAATAGAGATACTATAAATAAATTAATAAAAGTTTACTAAAAATAAAATATTATTAAATCCCACTTAATGAAATCAAAACTCGTAAAGGGAAGTAGTTTAGTAAAAATATTAGCTAATAGATCTTCAGTAATAACAAATTCTAATGATATATCTTTTCTAAGGACATGATATCTTATAAAATGATATCATATATCAATGTTCTTAGTCCTAGAATAACTTGAATAATTTTTTAAAATATTTATAGCACTAGTATTATCATATAAAATAGGTATACTATTTAATTTTAGTACAAATTCAAGAAGCATGTTTTTTATCCACAATAATTTTCCACAGTAATAGAAAACAGATTAATATTATGAATTAGTGGTTGATAGGGAAACTGAGTTTTTTTTCTTACTAGACAATAAAACTAATGATTTCCCTAAAAGTGAAAGGTTCCTAAATTAATGTTTCTATCTAATCTATAACCTCCAAATCCATCATCTGAATATGAAATTAAATTCAAATAATATGTTTTTGGGTAAATAAGAGATTCAAAAATAGTCCCTTTTAAATATATAAATATTCTCTTAACAGCATTACGATGGGACTCTTTTGTATTTTATTGAAATCTATCCCAAATACATACAGAAAACATAATGTATATTCTACTAGTAGTAAGATATAACAAACCTCTAATCAATAATAACTTATTTTCAGCTATTTTTTCCAACTTCATCTAAATCGAGGTTTATATTGGTACACATAGGATTTGTATATGCCTTTTTGTTCTCAAGTACAAAATTTTTCAACAAATCAATAATATATTAACTTTGATTTAAAACATTTCCAAAACCTTTTTGGTAAATATGAAATCCTAAAAATAAATTCATTTCTCCCATAATACTCATTTCAAAAAATTTCTTCATTAAATTTGAAGAGTCGTGATAAATATTTTTATTAGTTGAACCAAAAATAACATCATCAACATAAATTTGAACTAATAAAATATTAGAAAAAACCGTTTTCTAAAAAAGTGTTGAATCTTCCAATCCAATAGTAAATTAATTTTTGAAAAAAAAAACTTAATTTTTCATACCAAGATCTAGGAGTATGTCTAAGGCCATAAATTTATTTAGTGAGTTTAAGAATAGAATTTTGTATTTTATAATTTTCAAAACCATGGTGTTTTTCAACATAAACATCCTCCATTAAATAACTATTTAAAAATTCAGACTTAACATCCATTTTATATAATTTAAATTCCATATGATATGTATAATATAAAAGAATTCTAATGGATTCCCATATAGATACAAGAGAAAAGGTCTCATCATAATCTATAAATGCTTACTGATTATATTCATTATCTAAAAATATATCTTTATTTTGAGTTATTATCTCTTAATCATCTTATTTATTTCTAAATACCTACTTGGTTCCTATAACTGGATAATTGGTTGGTCTCTCTTCTAGTACCCAAACTTCATTCTTTTTGTACTGTTTTAGCTCTAATTGCTTTAAAAATATCCAAATCTCATCTTATAATGATTATTAAAAATAATTGGGTTTTAAATGAGATGTAAATCTAGATAATTCATCTAGGTTTCCTATATTTATTCTTCTTCTTGTTCCTGGGGTTAGGTCTCCTATAGCAGTTTCTAAATGATAGTTCTTTAGAGTTCTATACTTTCTATGCAAGACCCTTTTAGGTTCTTCAGTATCATGTTCTTCTAAACTGGACTGAATATTATCAATATCATTTTCAAAATCATTTTTAATGTTTTTAAGTATAAAGTTATCAAAAGTGTTAATAATTTCAACAGTTTGATATTTCTATTTAATAAAAGGGTCAGTTTCATCAAACTTCACATGAACTGATTCTTCAAAAATCCTTAACATTTTATTAGACACTCTTTAATATTTAGTGGTAGAAAAATATAAATAAAATATTCCTTCAACTGCTTTTGGATCTAACTTACCAATGTTTTCTTTAGAATTCAAGATATACACCTTGCATCAAAAAACTTTTTAGTACTTTACTTTAAATTTTTTATTATTCAAAAGTTAATATGGAGTTTTTTAAAATAGGTCGTACTGAAACTATATTGCTGATATAGCAGGTTGTGTTTACTGATTCTATCCAATATAGGTAACAAGACTAAATTTATTTAGCACAGTCTTTTCCATTCCTTGAATATTCCTATTTTTCTCTCAATAATTCCATTTTATTGAGGTGTTTTTGGTGTAAATAAGGTGTGGTTCATAACTATATTTGAGGAAAAATAATTGAATTATTGATTCTAAAATTCTCCACCATGATCACATCTTATTTAAATTATTTTAAAATCATTTTTATTTATAAGAAATTTTATAAAAACTTTCATAAATAGTGAAACCTCACTTTAGAGTTTTAAAAAATAAATCCATGTAAATCTTGAATAATCATCAACTAAAACATAAACATATAACGTACAAGACAAACTTGATACCCTTGATGGTCCAAAAAATCTATATGGATAAGTTCTAAAGGTTTATATGTAGCAATTTTGTCAGTATATTTGAAATAAGATTTTTGCTCTTTTCCAATTTGGCATACAACAAAGAATATGTCCATATCAAACATAAGACTAGGAAAATTAAAAACTAATTATTTCATAGATAATTTAAGTAAATCATATATATTATAGTGTCCAAGTATTCTATGAAAAAAACCAATATTATTGTTTCTTAGTGGTTAAAAAATTCACTTTTTATTTACATCAAGAACTTAAATCCAAAGTATAAACATTGTCAGTTCTAGGTGCTCAAAATTAAAGTAACTTATCTTTAAACACAATGAAAGATGTTTTAGAAAAATCAACTTAAAAATAATCATCCAAAATTTGAGAGATACATTTTATATTATGCTTTAACCCATCCACATATAATAATTTGTTTATTGAGATAGTTTTTAGATCTCTAATAGTTCCAAATCCAACTATTTTTCCATTGGAATTATCACCAAAAGTGACTAATCCCCCATCAATTTGAGTTAGCATTTGAAAGTTTGATGGATCTCCACTCATATGCCTGAAACACACACAATCTATACACCATATAGCATTTTTTATAGCATGTTTTCTATAAAAGTTTTTAAACATATGTTTATTTTGATACACATATTTTCTTGGGTCCGGTAGTGCTAGCTAACAATGATATAGTAATCTAGATTTTCGATATGTTTCACCAACTCATATAACTTGCTTCAGAATTTATATAATTTTGATATCTCACCCTTACATCCAATTCAAAAAAATTTCATTTAAATAAAATTATTTCCAATAATTTCAATTAAATTATTTTCACGTTTAGTAAAAATAAGAGCAGCACTTTTATAGGATTCTACATCACCCTGTAATTCCTAAATTTTCTTTTCATTATTGATAATGTATGATGAGGATGAATTTAATTTTTGAAGTAGCTCTTGATATTTTTTTAGCATGGTATATCTTTCACATAAAATTCAATTATGATTGTTTTCCATATATTTATTCATTTTTAGGAAAGATTCATCTTTTTCATCTAACATAGAATATTTGGCTATCAATATATTATTTGAGCAACTACTAGTATCAAAATTTAATATAGTAATAAGATTGTACCTTCTCCTCTTCAATCACAAAGCACGTATTGGCTTTTAGATTCGATTTCTCCTTATCAAAATCAGACATTGAAGGATTATTAGAGTCTTTATATACACTATATGTAGCTTTCATTTTTCTTTTTCTTTTGTGATCATAATTAGTATTCTTCTTATATCTCTTTTATTGCCTTTTTATTTCATCCCTCTCTTGAGGAAAATTAGGTCTATTATGACCTAATTTCTTACATTCATGACATCTGACTTCTCTAGAAGAATTCTCATCCTTCTTGATGGATTTTCTGAATACTATTTTCTTCTTATAAAACTTTCTAAACTTTGTAGCTAATTGAGACAGTTCTATTTCTAAATCATATTAATCTGAATTCTTCTTTATTTTTACCTCTTTATTTGATCTTATGTTATATTTCTCATATGTCACTTTTAGAGTAGTATTTTCTTTATTCACTATAATATTATGATATTCAACTATATCCTTTATTTTTGCTTCATAAATCATCAGTGCACCAATTCGTTCTTTAATAGTCATATCTTTGACAGGTGATGATTGAAGAATAGTAGTAGATATTCCATTCCATTTTTAAGTTAGTACTTTTATTAGTTTCAAGGGTTTATTGACTTGTTTGATGGGTTCACAAAATGCTATAATATTGTTTAAAATTTATGTTTTCCTTCTATTCATCTGTGTGATGCTTTCACCAGCATGCATTCAAAATGTATCAAATTTTAGGTTAACTATAGCATATATCATCTGTGTGACATTATCTGTTCCATTATAATCAACTACAACAGTCTTCTGTATTTGATATGCAGTTGGACATTATGATACGTGATTGAATTCATCTGGTCCAAGACCAAAAATAATAATATTTATTTCTTTTGACTTCATATCATATTTTTCATCTATTACTAGATTCAAAATTTTTGGTTTTTTAGGAATCGTATAAGGAGTAATAATTTATTTGTATCCTTTGAATACAAGATTCTTAAGATATATAATCATTTTGGATTTTTAGCATTAATAATTTTCACTATTAAAATATAGAGGACATTCCATTAACATTCCTTCTCTCGAATCAGTCATTTCCATATTTTTATAGACCTTATAATTTTATCTTTCTATTGTTTTATCCAAAATCTCACCTCTAATATAAATTGGGTGGTCGTAATATACAAATTAAAACAATAGTGTTGTGAATTGTGTCTTTTCAAAAATATTCCACAATTCTAGATTTTGACACCCACTATGATTTATGCAGATTTGCAGTGTTTTTCTTCTATATGAAAATATGTTGTGGATAAATATGAATAAATAAAATATCTTTTTATAGTGATTTGGGGCACAAATATCCCCCGGTCCACTCTAACAGTCACTCTCTCTATGAGCTTGGTAAATTACAATAGAATGATCTTCTTATCACAAGTCAATGAATCCATAATTAAGTGCATGAAATTGAAAAATTTACAAAAATACTAAAAACAATGTATTTTGGTTCTTTAATAGGGAACTTATTATCCACATCTTAGATCAAGAAGCTGATACTCCACAATAACTGAGTACGAGTAGTTGAAACTCCAATAAATTAAAAGTGTTTGATTTGAAAGTTTTTGGTTGATAGCCATAGTTGGAGAAGTAAGTAACTGAAAAATGATGTATATTCTTCTTCAAAAAATAATATCTTTAAGAATTAAATAGTTTAAAGTGATCCTTGTTTCAAAAATATCTTCAATAAGGTAACATCATAACTATCCATAGTAATATCAAAGTAGTACATGATTGAACATGTATATCTCCAAAGTATAGCTTCTCTCAGAATTGATTTTTCATTACAACTGTACTATAAAAGATAATTTCAATAATACAGTCTCATATGTTAATTAATTATTACACACATATATATATTTCTGAAGATATTCTCTAAAAAATATATATATAATAGAAAACTTGATTCAGTACTTTAAATACAAAAGAATAACCTAATTGATTGCAAAAATTCATATTCCAAATGACTAGTGGAGTAGTAAATTCCCAAAGAAGTAAAAATGATTTTTTTGGATGAACATGGTTTTTTAAAACAATGAAAACAATCTTTGAATCGGACTTTAATTCTAACTTGATCATTGTACTAATCTCATATTGAAAACATGGGTTGAAAACTTCATCATTGAGAACACAATATTGGGTTAATATGCCTAGCGTATGGCTGTTTTATGTATCATAGGGTTATTTTGCATAGCATAATATTCCTTCACCAATGTAAGGTTTCTTAACCATACTTTCATCTTCACATAACGTAGAAAAATAAGTAGTGTAGGGATAATAATCCATACATTTAACTTTTTAGCATAAAATCCCAAACATATCACTGATTAAGAATATGTTCAACTTTTTCACACTTAGGGTATGTATAGTGAATCTAGACTCCAACATAGGTTTGTTGATCTATACATTTGATGATTCTCTGAATGTTAGGATGTTGATCCAAATGAAAATTATTTTATCATAACGTAGCGTTGATACCATACATAAGCATTACACTTCTCATTATATATGAGGATTGATACCATAATCAAGTGTTTCACTTCCAAGCATAATATAGGGTTGATACCATATGAAAGCATTTCACTTCCCAGTGTAACATAGGGTTGATACCATATTCAAGAATTTCACTGCTCAGTTTAACGTAGGGTTGATAATAGTGTTTCTAGATTCATTCTAGTAATGCTAAATTTGTTAAATCAGTATAAAAATTCTCGAAGATCCATTTTCCCAAATTTAATTAATTTTCATGAAAAGATATATTTACATGATATTAGAACAACCTTAACCATTATTGTACCTTGATCAACTTCCACTTCATCTCTTATTCTAATAAATTAAGGTCAATTTTTTATTCCTGAAGCATTAACGGATAATGAGATCTATAAATGGATTGATAGGACATTCCATCTGTCTTCATCAGAACAAAAATTTTGTAACAAGTTATCAAATATTAATAAATATTTATATGGAAAGATAATATATTAACAAAAAACATTCCATAAATGGTTAACCTTATAACCCTTCCGAAATATCGAATTCCAAAACATTAGAAAAAAGGTCGCTAAATTTTCCTAGAATAGATTAACTTTGATCCCCCATATATCATGAAGTAGCTAATGGTTTTCACATACCAAATAGATTAATACCTTTATCATGTATTCCATCGAAACATGGTAATAACCTGAATTACCACAAACCCTTATAAAATACATGCATTTTAACTGATTCCAAAGATTATTGAATATATTTCATAAATCTAAAAATGTTAAAAATTTATCATTGATAGCATAAAATATTTTTCATCATGACCTTAATTAGTTCTAAGGTAATTAGAACCGTCTAATTTAGTTATTCATATCCAACATATATTTATTCAAACAACTTTATATTAATATAAAGATCATATTAATAGTTACTTTTTTTAATGGTGTTCTTTTCATAGACATCACCAAGCCGTTAAATAACTTTTCTATTCCATCAGAACCATTCAACATATTCTTGTAAATCCTTAGCAAAAAAACCTAAACTGAATGATCCTTATATATTTCACCATTCATATAACATAATTATTGAATCCAAATACAAAAAAAAATATTATTTAACTCCTTCCTTAATCTATTAACAAGGCTACCTCATTATACTACATAATACCACTTTCCTTTCACAATTCATCTACCGTCTCATCGTCATTAGAAATATAACCATTACTCATACCACATTGATGATTCTCTATGTGATATTTCCACTTGGGAAATTGATTTGAATAATGACCATTCACAACATACTTAAATCATGTAATCTTTGATGAAGTCTTAGGGAGGGCAATATTTCCATCCATATCATTTACCGAACTCTTCATTTTTCTTTTGAAGTAACTTGCTTTGGGTATTTCTTTTCTATAGTCAAAACATGTTCTTGTTCTTATAGTACATTCACTTGGGTGATTCTTTATAAACTCCAAACATGTGAGAAATGTGATCTTCTTTATTCCTTGGTCTTCATTACTCGAACTCTCAATAAACATTATCCTTCTCGTCTTTGGTGAGTTCGAGAGTTGGTTAAGGTACACATTATTAATTATGTTATGTGAAAATTGAATAGGTGTGATCAAAATATCTTTTACTCCTATGTTAATCCCATTTGACTGCTCGTTAGTAAATTGTATGTCACTTTCAATGTTAACCCAGTTCCTTATGGTTCCTTCTACAGACTAAACCCAAAAAAACATAGTGTGAGAAACACTTATCATAGTGTAAAACCACATAATCATGAGATATAATTACTTATAGCATATCTAAATCATGAAACCTACCTTAATCTATGTCAATTTTGGTTTATCCAAGGTTATTTATTGCCAACTTATTTTTAAATCCCTTAAGATGGTTCATGATGAGTTTTCTAATTACCAAAACATATCCTTATGGAGTTTCAAACAACCTATGTAGTAAGGCCCATTTCTATGTACCAGGATATACCATGTCAGGCCTAACACAACTTATCAGAGTTGTTACCCCTAGGTACATCGATTCCAGATCCACATACGCTTGTAATATCTAGACAAGGATGTATTTCTAGGAAACCACTTGTTATATACTTTACCAAAATTTCAGAACATTTTCCAATACTTTTCCTCATCCTTAAACTTATCCTTAGAGACATCCCGAAACATATACATAGAAATATTACTAAGGATATCCCTAAATTTTTCTCATCCTAGTTTACAAAGGTTGACTAAACCTTCACTATGATACCCATTATAGAGACCCTATCTTTTTATACATTAAAATTCCATTATTTAGGTGGAATACTTAATTCATTACACAAACAGACACCAAAAAGAAGTATTTGTGTAGTGCCTTTGCAAACATGGAAACATAAACACTAGTAGATTAGTGAGCTATATAGTCTCCCAATTAGTTCTTCATGTCTATAAACCTTCTCGGAAACATCATATATACTATATATCTTCATATCCTGCAAAATGAAACATAAAAAAAGGGTGAACACCAATGATCAATAAGAGTAAATAATGAAGATATGTAATCATAATCATGAGAAAAATCGTATGAAAACGTGATCATTATCATTATAGGATTGTACCCTACATATCAATTATCAAAATCATGAATCATGACATAAATATTGGTAGTTCATAAGAAATTAATTATAAGGGAATCAATAGAATAATACATGAAATCATAACATAGTAATAAGACATAGATTTTTTTATGATACATAAGTATATAAAACTATTTCCATAGTAGTCAATGAATTCACTAGCATGGCCATTTTTTCATTATGGGTTCACTCCCCACACCATATTAGTATTCATGGTTCACTCCTATAGACATATTTGTATTAATAGTTCACTCCTCATATCATATTCATAGTCATTCTTCACTCCCATGGTCATCTTAGTAGTATTTGTTCACTCCCCATACCAACTTGGTAGTCATGGTTCACTCTAATGGCCATCTTAGTTTTCAATGTTCACTACCAAGACCATCTTAGCCTATCTCATGAGAGATAAATCTTTATCAAATGTATTGGAGGGAGATTTAGGTCCCACCCATCTCATAATAAAATAATTCATACAAGTTCCACAATTTAATCAATCTTTCATCATATCATGACCAATAATAAAAGATGGTTTTAATAAACCTCATATTATAACCCATGAAATGAAATATGTATCATAAACTTGTAATTATATCTTAACCTATGGTAAAATATAGGTTTCACAATCATTTAATTAAATCATGACCTACGAAAACAATTGGGTTTCTTAGTCATAAAGCCCATGTAAGATGAATAGGATTCATATAAATTAGAAGAGGTACAGGTTTAGTCTCTGGGCACTCTAAACCCTAGCTAGCCTCTCTATGTTTTTTTAATATGGTAGGGATATCAATGTTCCCAAAGAGATACTCCATTTAGTTCTAGGACTCAGAGAATTTTGGGGGTACTAATGATGTTCCCTAAATTGAAATTAACTAATCTACCAATAGTTCTTTTATCTCTAATGATGTACCTTCCACTTTTGGAATCCCCTCAATGATAGGAATGGTCCTTTCAGTAGTAGGAATTTTAGCCTCACTTGGGGAACCTTTATCAGTATCCTTAGGATATTCCTCTGACCTCCCTGAAGATTGGTATCCTACAATTTATAAAACCTCATTCTACTCTTATGATGTGCATGAACAACCCCATGAACAATGAGTAGTTAAATATGTTTAGAAACTAACCACTCTATTAAATAAAACTATGTTGGGATAATGTTTTTTCCCTCTCATGACAATTGATCTCTAAAAATTGATGGTTAACCCCCACAACTAGTTAGAATAACACAAGTTGGTATAATGGAAGAAATAAATTAACATTATAAATTCTGAATCATTAATTTCCCATGGGATAGTTTCCCCTCCTCAATTAACTCTTCAATGTCATCACCAGAGGAGGTCGCGACCACATACTTAGGGGATATGATCATTATTGAAATTTCTCCTACATCCCCTTCCTAATCATCAGATAAATATAATATAGAGCTATATGATAAGAAATATTCTAGGATGAAAAATTCCAAAGACAAAAAAAATAAACTTATATCTTCAGGATTAGAAGATGAGTCCCACTAATCATTTGAGGCTGGTCAAGTACCACTTTTAGAGTTCTTGTTTTTCATTGCTTACAGCTATAGAGTAACAAGAACCCTTGAATTGGTGGATCAGATTATAATTTCTAACTTCTGAACATTCTTCTATGATTTAAATGGCTTGGTCTAAAGTTAAATTAATTGGTAGCCTTTACATATTTGATTTGTGGAGTGTGAATGTCACTATGAAGTAGGTCCCATAAGTCCTAATTATATCCCAAAGATGACCATATTTCAAAAAGTTGATAGATACTAAATAGATCTATTCTCATTCATTTTTTAACTTATCTTGTGGATAGGTTAAAGAAGTAGGACCCTTTAACATGAGCCTATTACTAGGTCTTTCAACTGTGGATGGGGACTAGGGTACTTGATGCCAACTATACTACCTTGGTGTGATCAATCTATGGTCAAGAGTTTCCATCTGTGGAAAATAATGTTGGGGCTCAATACAACTTGAAGACTCAAGAAAATTAGTTGTGGTGTGCTTCTTGAAGGATTTATTAGTTTATTACTTCCCTCTTACAATAGGTTATTCGATTGTGACTTTGGGGTGACCTTTGATAATATTCATTAGGTTATGATGATATCCAAAAATGATAATAATTAGATAACAATTTGAATAATTTTCCATAATAAGGGGGGGTTGATCATGATGAACATCATCTCTTGGACCATCATCACCTAAAGTTTTCATGCTATGATATGATTTTCCTCATGTTATACATCCATTGGTGGTGAAACCATTTTGTATTAAAGGCAGTATAATTGATAAACAAATTAAAAAAATTTGAAATATTCATATATGATATTGAATTTAATATGAACCACCAGTACATGGTCTCTCAGAGATATCACATAGGATTTTGTTTTATATTTTTCCTCCCCATAATTAGTTATCATACCGAAAATATGTGGTATTTATGGATAGATGAATTATGTTTCAATACTTCAGTATTAAGTATGGATTCACTGGTCAATGATAATGGACAAATTCTAGGAATATATTTCATAAATAGTAAGAATGTACAATAACATATCCCTATGGTAGTCATAAATTTATGGGAATTGAAATGGGATTCTATCCAACCCCTCAGAATCTAGAATAGCCACAGGATGTGAAATGGGGGCTTCCAATTGTGAATGTGTAGTAAGAATCAGAGGATATTCACCAACACCAAAAAGGAAAAACCTTATAGCTCCCCCAATTCTATTTTTTCCACCATAAAAAATATACTCAACCTCACTCAACTATTGAAATCATGCCCTGTAAGGAGGTAACTTCTAATCCACCTGGACAGAAATATAGTGACCCTGCTTTTTATTACATTACTATTACATAATTTTAAAGATAAACAAAATAATAGTGATACATATCAATAATAAGATGGTTTAGTTTCATGTAAACATTAGGCCTATACATAAAGTTTACAAAATAAAACATAAACCTTATATAATTCCTTCTTCTCTAGATTCTTAGTATCCTCATTCTCCTTAATGCAAGTAATCACATGAGAATATACATCAATGAAAGGATTGAGCTAAATTCCCAGTAAAAGGATGAGTAAATTAAACATGGGTGAGAATAATCAACATAATCAGAACATATTTATGGAATCATCACCATAATCATAAGATAAATCATTAGATATTGGAATGGAATGTGAAAATTCATAAAAATAAAACATCTTGTCTTAGTGGTCAACACCACATATAGTTGTGAACAAATATGGCATCATGTTCACTCATATCATATGATATTAATAATATCATAATCATTGTGAAAAAAGATAGAATAATTTTCATTCATATTTCATGTTATCTCATGAGACACATCACACTACCCATTGCATTGGAGTGGTATATAATTTCAGGTGCATCCATTACATCACAACATTTACATAATCATGCTTGGAACATAAAACATATATCAATGCTAGACATAAAATAACCAATTAAAATTAATGGGTTTAATTTAATAATTCAGAAATTCATAGAAAATATTTTTGGTTCAATAAATAGAATAACATAGTAGTACAATAATCATCAATCTTAAGTGAAGTATAAATAAACTAAAGAGAAGTAACACAAGTGTTTTCTAAAAAGAATAGTTCTTTTTGAAAATCTTTTTCTTTCATAAGACCATATTAGAAACATATATATCCTAGAAATTTAAAGTTAAGAATAATGAATTTATATTTTGGTACTATAAAAGGAACATCCACAGTTAAATGTATTCAAAAAGATAGATAACACAAAGAAAGGAAATTGGGTTAGAGAATCCCCTTACCTTATGTCTGAAAGATTTATTCAATTTAATATCTGAAATAATAAAATTAGATTCATTAATTAAGAAAACATATTATATAAGTAATTTATTCATTATAATTTTATTAATTTCATTTATGGTTATTATAATGATTTATATAGTTCATCTTTGTCGTTTGGAAGAGTTTGTTTTCTTGGTTTGTCTTGATCAATTCACTTGTATACATGCATGGAAGATCATGTAAAATAGGTATAGTAATATAGAAGTGAAATAATGTGTTATTAATGAACTTACATAAGTTTAATTGGTTTTATATACTATTATTTTCATATATTAGGTTGAATCATTAGATAAAATTTTAATGATAATTTTTTAGATTAATTTTGGCGGTTCTCGATCACAACGAACTCGTTTTGTTTTATTATTTAAAATTACATATATACGTTAGTTACAGAATATAAAAATGGTTATAAAATACATTTGAAAATATGTTTCAAACATTATAATGGTCTCATGACCATACATTAAGGTGGTAAAGGAAAACTAAAACATGTTGTCCTTGATGAAGATTAATCAACACCTCATGGATGACGTTTTCATTTTTTAGAATGAAAGGGAGAGGAGAAGATGTTTGATGATGAATTATTACATTAACATAATAAAATTAAAGTATATATAAGATATTTTAGTTATAATTCCACTTATATTATGGTATTTGGGGAGATAATATGAAAATAGAAGAAATTGAAATGAAATTAAAAGGAAAACAGAAGATGATTTTACCTCTTGAACTTCCTATCCTTTAGAAACTCCTTTTGAAAATTGGATTTTGTTTCTTAAGGAAAAAGACTCATGGATATGGGGAAGGGTCTTGAGAATTGTATTTGTAAAAAAGGGAAATTATTAAAGTATTTTAAAGAGTTAGAAGAAGAGGTGGTGAGGGGTGGTATTTATAGAGGAGGAGAGGGTCGTTTTTTGATTATTTTATTCATTATCATATTATTTTGGCTCTAGAATATCAACAGTTTGAGAATTATCATAAAATATATAAAAAATGATGGATATTTTGATATTATGGGCTTACTTCATCCATACATCATCAATGGCTCAATAATTCATGTTTTTGTTAAATACCGAAAATTATCGTATTTCACTAATTTCCAGAAAATAATCTATTTTAGAAAAATAAAAAAAATCACCCTAACCATTTTTAAACATGTAGAATTAAAAAAATAAACTAAATTTTATGAAAAAAAATCAAAAAAATAATAAATTAAATTTTCAATTAAAATTATTGTTATTTTGATAAATAACGATTTTAAAATTATTACTGGTTTTATAACACTATGAAAAATTAAATAAGGTATCATAAAATAATATTATAATAATAATACATAAAAATATTAATTTATGAATAAATTTTCATTTAAAACATTATATTAATTATTAAATTGTAATTAAATATTCGTGACTTAAAAAAATACCAACACTTATTTTAACATTACTAAAACATTTATTTACTTATTCTATGATATAATTATATCACATTTCCCTTTATAAAATGACTAAATTTTATTTATAATTTCAATAGTGAGGCTACTATTCCATTGACTGGATTACTATTCCTAATGGTGTAACGCCCCGACCCCAGTGACCCGGAGTCGGTGCATTATTACATAACATTGACATGACCACAAGAAAGATCAAGTCTCGAAAGACCGATTAGTTTAGTATCCTTGGAAACACTAGATACATTCATAAAGTTTTACATTACATCATAAAAAAAACATTGTGTCTTCATATCCACTCATATTAACCCTGCAGGTCATTTATAAATTACTTCTTCATAATCCTGGGAAAAAATAAAACATTGAAAGGGGTGAGATCATATTCTCGGTAAGGATAACTTTATAGCAGAAGCTTTCATAGATAATCATAAACACATAAGGAAATTTATAACTAAAACAAAAGCCTTTTAAACTTGATCTTCAGCATAAAATGGCAAAGATAAAAATGAAATAATGCCATTTACTTATTCACATGGATATTCTACTAGTCGAATGATCCATGCAATATCAATAACCACTTTCATAATTATGCAATGCATAATTCCAGACTATCATAACCACATAGCCAAGGCCTCGTGCCAAGACTACAAATAAGATTTTTCCATGGCCTTATGCCAAGACACTAGTTTGTCTCATGAGACCTACCGATGCATCTAGGAGCTATAGCGGGCTCCAACCGTCACTTATTAAGTCTAATGAATTCCTCATATGAATAGGTTTAATCATAACATAAACATTCGTATTAAAACTAGCATACGGAATTTCAATACTTTAACCACAAACCATGAATGGTATAAAAAATAGCACATCCACAGTCAAAAATAACTCATTTGATACAATATGGAAGATTGTATTGTACCTCAATCGATAATAATTAATGATATTGAGATAGATTAAAATAACCATCAAAACTATTTGAGATAAATATCCCCCTTTTCTTGAAAACATTTAAAAGTCACACTATTTGTCAAGAAGCATTTTAAAAATAGATTTTTGAATCAAAGTGTCCCATACCACTTTGAAACATTTAAAAGGAGTTTTAATTTTAAAACTTTAATATCCATATAAATAAATCCTTAAAACCATTTTTAAAACATGGACATTAATGAGCAAGATTTAGAAGAATAAGTCTTTAAAACATTTAAAAATGGTATTTTAGTTAGAGTTTCTAACCAAAAGAGAGACACTTGAATACAAATAATTGAGGTAACAAAAATATTGTAATTTCATGAGAATAAAGGAATTCATGATATACTATGTCAAAGTACATTATATACACCACATAAAAGTGATTTGGTGTATAACAACAAAGAAGTCTCAATAGAATGTAAATTGAGATGTAATCCCTCATAAAGGCCGTATCCTTAGGTTAATGATAAATAAACAACATAATTATGTGTGAAAAATATAAATACACTAAATATGATTGGATATTCAGTGTAAAACAATCAAAGGACATTCACACATATTCTTGTAAAAACAACACCAACGAATTGGATGTTTAACTCAACAAATAGAGAGTGAGTTAATATTACTCTTATCAAATTCATATTGATGACTTGGGAAATTATCAATGGAGTGATTATGTGTATCAAAAGTATATCCACAGAAATTAGAGTGGAAATTATGACATAATCAAATGAATAGTTATTCCACACATAATCTTGGAGTAATATAATCAATGAAATATGCGTAAAGCCAAATGAGTGGAAATTGAAATTTGGAATTCCCTTATCGATTAGGTAACATATGAAACATACACCCATGAAAGAAGGATCATACAATTATGATGTAAATACCCATAAATTAAAGTATATTACACAATGAATACAATCATGGGCAGTACACATACACCACATGCAATAATTAAGTGGTGAATAATGGAATTCTCACGAAATTAAGAGTGAGTTAAGAAACCCCTTACCTTGTACTTTTCCTTGGTTGGGGTAGGTTAACCTCCTGTATAATTTTAAATAATTTTTATTAAATAATTCATGAATCATATACATTAATATGATATCATATATGATCTTTTAACATTGATTTGTTAATAATATCTTAGTATTATCGTCATTTTGGGTGTTAACTTACTCATTTTACTTTATATTCTTTGTTAAGAGATCCATATTTGTTATTAATGGTATGTATATTATTCATATCCAGAATTATATCAAGTCCTTAGAAACTATCAAATGATAATTATACTTGAATGGATATGATGGAGAATGAATCTCATCGCGTTCGTGGAGACGGTAGTTCGTATGTATGCACGAGCGACAATATCATTCTTTTGATATTAAAATAATATATAATTGGATGGTATATCATATATACAGAATCATTATCATTTTATATTTATTATTTACATGAGTTACACATCATTATTATACCCATCCAAATTATAATATATTGAATAACAATTACACCACGACGTGGAGACGGTAAGTTGTATGTACGCATGTATGGTGACATGTTATTCAAAGGGTGGATAGAATACTGAATATGGTTGTACCATATTTATAATAACATCACCGTATATATATGATACTGGATTTATTATTTTATAATGGTAATAACAAAGAAATAAGAAGTGGAAGAAGAAAGGAACTTGGAAAAGGGTGGTGAAATCATTACCTCTTCTTCATGTTCTTCTTTTTGATTTGATCAAAAGGGATGGATAGGTTGTCTTTCTGATCAAACTAATCCCACTAGGTTGTATTGAGGGAAGTTGGGAGAGTATTTGGTCAGATTTTGGCCGAACCAAAAGGCTTTGAAGGTGTGAAGAAATGAGAAGGAGGAGTGCCCTTTTATAAGAGGGGTGAGGGGCACCTTTGGAAAAGCTAGAAATATTAGTTTATAACAAATTCATATTCGGTTTCTAATGGCTCCAAAGTTTATTATTCAAAGGTTAAGGTGGGGTTAGGTCTAATACCACTCAAAAAATATAATTAAGACAGGTTTTGGTACTTATATTAACATTATCTTTAAGTATTAACACTAAGTTAATTAGTTTCACTTTTACAATGTCTCTTTGTATTTTTATAATATATGGTCAATAAACTTACCATATACATCTAAGAGACTCCCAAGTGGTCCATTAATGATTAACCAATCATGATATAAGTCTCTTGGACAAACATTAGATTTTTACTAATTTAATATCAATTAATAATATAATTTTTGTTTTAAAAACTCTTTTATGTCAATTTTGACACTATTCAATAGTTGATTTTTTTGAAAATCAAAACAGATTGATTACTTCGAAAAAAGTCAATTAAATAAATCCTAATATGTCATATTATCCTAGAAAATTATTTTAACTCATTAAAAGTTTCAAATTATATTTATTTGGGTATTTATAATACCAATTATTTTAATTTTTCACTATTATAGTAATTACTGCATCATCATTGTGTCATAAATAAATTATAATATTTAATGTCTAAAAATTATAAATAAAATATCATTATGTAGGACATATTTTTAGATTTCTAATGAATATTCTTAGTTGAAAATACAACATAAATAACCCTATGTAAAAATTGTTTTTCTAAAAGATATATGTTTGTGTCATTTTTGTATTCATTTTAACTTAATTAAAATAAAGTGTCATTATCAAATACAAGTGGATCCATGAGGTCCCAAAATTGACCCAAAGATGCCAATGGTTGACCATGTATCAACCAACAGTGTTAAGACACGTTTTAGGGTAATTTAGTATTATTATAATATATATTTTTAACCCTTATTTACCGGATTTACCCTTAACCATGGTAAATAAAATATTTACCGCAGTAATTATTCAAAATGTCTAAAAATAAATGTTACCTATTTACACAATTTGAACATCCTGATTCCAAATATGGAATCCATTTTTCCAAATTCAAAACATAGAAGTGGCAGAAATTAATTTAATATTAATTCCTGTTGTTAAAACAAAAAACGCATTTTTAAAAGATAAAAACTATCAAAAGATTGACACTGGTTTATGTCCGGTTTAATTGTAAAATTATGTACAATGACCCACATTGTATTACATGGTAAAAACATATTCTAAATATAATTTAAAACCACTCAAATTCATAATTTATCAATATTAATTATTTTGATTAAAAAAGTTGTTTTTAATTAAAATTTAGTAATTTCCACTATTCATGAAAATATAAAAGTTATCCGAAAAGTACCAAAATTTCACCCTAGGATAATTTAGTTATTTAGAATCAAAATATGAAGTCTATTTTACCAAATTCATAACATCAAAGTTTCATTTATTAATTTAAAATTAATTCCCGCTTTCGAAACCAAAAGGCGCATTTTTAAGAAATAATAACTATCAAATGTTTGACACTTGTTTATGTCCAATTTCAAGGTGAAATTACTTAAAATGACCATCATTGTATTAAATAGTAAAAATATAATATATTTATAATTCCAAACCATTAAAATGTATAATTTAACAATATAAATTATTTTGTTTAAAAAAGTTGTTTTTAGTTAAAATATAGTATTTTTCACTATTCACCCAAATATGAAAGTTATCAGAAAGACACCAAAACATTATTGATACTAAATTCTTATGTCCCGATTCTAAAGAAGAATTTTATTTTGTCAAATTGAATATATAAAAGTTTCAAATATTGGTTTTAAAAAGGCTTTGCCATTAAAAGGCGGTAAAAATTTATTTTTTGAAAAATACTTCTTTTATCTGAAAAAAATGAATTTGCTCAAAAATAATGTCTTAGAAACAAATAATATGGATTAAAATTATAAAAATAATATAATATTTAAAATTCAGTTAATACTATTCATAACCTCTTTAGATCGGCTAGTTTGGTAAGTCGTGGTGCCCTTGAACTCTGTGTTGCGTACAACACACGTTATTGTACTAATCAAAGAGAAGTGTACTGTGGAAGATTGGGGTGTTACATTCTCCCCTCCTTCAATAAATTGCGTCCTCGCTATTTTTTTAAAATTGTGCTTGGGAATATAATGTAAAGTCCCACATTGGAAAAAGAGTCAATAAAACTATCACATTAAAAGAAAGAAAGAGAGGTATAAAGGTCAACCAAGATAACCCATACTCGGATTACATGTAGGAAAACATGGATATGGACGATAAAATAAGTGTCAGGTTCTGATGGAGAGGGATAGAAATCATGATCAGGTGAAAGTTAACAATAAGAAAACCACAAACTTCTGTTGGTACAAACGGTCATTAGTCTCCTAGTAGGAAAGTAAACGGACAACATTTTTTGTTTTAAGTTATATTACATAAGGATGAGGAATTCATTTATGATATTGAATAATAATATAAAGATATATACTTACTTTTTAAGTAGGGTTTCATTCTTTACTAAATTTTCACCACTAACTCATTTTTTTTAAACGATGAGTATTCAAGAAGACTTGGTCACACTGGAAGAGCTAGAATAAACTTCTATAGAATCACATGGTCCATGCAGGATGAACTATATATTTACATTGTATTTAGAGATTAATCAAAACCATAATGGTTAGTACAAGATCTAATGATCCCCCCAAATGATACTCCTTGAGAGAAATAATCACTCATCTTAATTTCTATAATTAAACCAACAATAACCCAAAGTTAAATAAATACCATTCAATAATCAATTGTCCTTAAAATACTTCCATATAATCCAAAGTAATATTTAAACCAAAAACATTGAAGAATTCGATTATGTAGTCTCCCATGTTAAATTATATCTCCAAATGACATCAGATACTCTTAAAGTCACATACTTAAAAGTAATTAACCTAATCACATATTCTCTATTATAGGTTAATCATTTCCATAAATAACCCAAATCACTATAAATCCACAATAAAAACGTAGATAAAAATCTACCATTACTCCACAAATGACACCCCATAGTATTCTATTTTCCTTGGGCATATAATGTTCCCAACAAAGCGAACATCTTCCAAAATAACATTTATCACTTAATCACCAAATCATTTTCCTATACCAAGGGTATTCATTTGATAAGACATAAGAACCCAAATCATCTTATTATTGATCAATATAATCATTTAACTAAAAATAATTAGTCACACAATCCAGGGACTTCACGTAGTCCAGTGGTAGGTGATAAATCCCAATCGCACTTTGGTTGTGGGTTCGATTCCCACAGCTTTGTCCAATGCAACAGGTTGTCACGCGGTCTGCGTGTTGTCCTTTTCAAAAACTATGTTTTATAACATTACCAAAATGAGATAAATTCCTCAAAATAACCATAACATAATTTAACCACAAATATTATCTCATACCTTGCATTTTCATCACAGATTATAATAACTTATAATTATCTCAAACCCCAATGATCATATAAAACCAAATGTCTATTTATACCTATATCCACAAGAGAAGAGATAATTCTTCCTCAAATATCATTCTCGCATGGCAAACTATGGGTTACAAATACACGAGAAAATTATTCCAAAGTAAACTCATCAACAAGGATCACTAATAGTTTTTAAACATTTCTCCAACCATTTATTTCCACATAGCTTCTTCTTTGACCAAGAAAATATACTATAGAATAGGGCATTCACTCGGGTAATGGCTAGGTCCACTACATTTACGGAAAATGACTGTAAATGGACTCTTGGGACCATTTTTATCTTCTTCCATAGTACTCTTCATTTTTTCGGCAATTCTTCACTTTATGTCCTTCCTTCCCACACGTAAATCATTTCTTGGTCCCATTGAGACACTTTCCCAGGTGTCTCCTACCACATTTCTTGCATGATGGAAATTGAGGGTTCTTTTCTCCATGGTCTCCATTGCTGGAGCTCTTATCATTCATCACATTTCTCTTCCTTGTTGAGTCCGGGAGTTGGTTAATATATATGTTTTTGATCATATTTTTGGAAAACTGATTTGGCATAAAGACGATATCTTTTACGCCTATCAACATTACATTTTTTTCTCATTTCCACCATTGTTCCCACCTTGTACATCATTCTCAAAGTCACTATGAATTCCTTGGAATCTAGTCACTGAATAAAACCAGAAATCATTTTGTGAGTAACAGTAGTCATAAAATAATTTAGAGATTAACATGTCACTGTATTCTCAATTTGAAACACATTAGTATTAACCAAGGTCATTTACTCTCATCTTATATATATATATTACTTTAAATCGGTTTTTAAAGAGAATGTAAATTATCCTAAGAATATCCCCCGGGAGTGTCGTAACCAAGAGTGCAGCAAGGCCCGTTGTCGTGCACCAGTTCTCGTTCAAGTCTAGATCAAAGCGGTGTTTTCAGGTTTTACCCCTAGGTACATCTGTGCCAGAGCCGCCTCTACCTGCTCGTATCCAGACAGGGATGTATTGCTCGGAAAACTCACAAAATCTCTACAAAACCAAAATTCTAGTAAGTTATTCTATACTAATCCTCAATGTTCAGCTTAGGTCTACGTGATCTAATCAGAGTTTATCTAAATCTAGCTTCCAAGGTTTGTACTAAACTTCCTCTGATACCAACTGTAATGCCCCAACCCCAATGACCCAGAGTCGGTGCATTATTACATAAAATTTTCATGATCACAAGAAAGATCAAGTCTCGAAAGACCGATTAGTTTAGTAGCATTAGAAACACTAGATGCATTCATAATGTTTTACATTACATCATAAAAAAATATCTTGTCTTCATATCCCCTCATACTAACCCTGTAGGTCATTCATAAATTACTTCTTCATAATCCTGGGAAAAAATAAAACTTTTAAAGGGGTGAGCTCAGATGCTCAGTAAGGATAACATTATAGCAGAAGCTTTCATAGATAAGCATAAATACTTAAGGCAATTTATAACAAAAACAAAAGCCTTTTAAACTTGATCTTCAGCAAAAAATGGCCAAGATAAAAATTAAATAATTCCATTTACTTATTCACATGGATATTCTACTAGTCGAATGATCACATGCAATATCAATAACCACTTTCATAATTATGGAATGCATAATGCCAGACTATCATAACCACATAGACAAGGCCTCGTTCCAAGACTACAAATAAGATTTTTACAAGGCCTTGTGCCAAGACACTAGTTTGTCTCATGAGACCTAACAATGCATCAAGGAGCTATAGCGGGCTCCACCCGTCACTTATTAAGTCCAATGCATTCCTCATATGAATAGGTTTAAACATAACATAAACATTCGCATTAAAACTAGTATACGAAATGTCAATACTTTAACCACAAACCATGAATGGTATAAAAAATAGCACATCCACAGTCAAACATAACTCATCCGATACAATATGGAAGATTGTATTGTACCTAAATCGATAATAATGAATGATATTGACATAGATGAAAATAACCATCAAAACTATTTGAGATAAATATCCCCCTTTTCTTGAAAACATTTAAAAGTCACACTATTTGTCAAGAAGCCGTTTCAAAATAGATTTTTGAATCAAAGTGTCCCATACCACATTGAAACATTTAAAAGGAGTTTAAATTTTAAAACTTTAATGTCCATATAAATAAATCCTTAAAACCATTTTTAAAACATGGACATTAATGAGCAAGATTTAGAAGAATAAGACTTTAAAACATTTAAAAATGGTATTTTAGTTAGAGTTTCTAACAAAAAGAGAGACACTTGAATACAAATAATTAAGATAACCAAAACATTTTAATATCATGAGAATAAAGGAATTCATGATATAATATGTCAAAGTACATTATATACACCACATAAAAGTGATTTGGTGTATAACAACAAAGAAGTCTCAATGGAATGTAAATTGAGATGTAATCTCTCATAAAGGTTGTATCCTTAGGTTAAGGATAAATCAACGAAATAATTATGTGTGACAAATATAAATACACTAAATATGATTGGATTTTCAGTGTAAAACAATCAAAGGACATTCACACATATTCTTGTAAAAACAACACCAACAAATTGGATTTTTAACTCAACAAATGGAGAGTGAGTTAATATTACTCTTATCAAATTCATATTGATGACTTGAGAAATTATAAATGGAATGATTATGTGTATCAAAAGTATATCCACAGGAAGGGGAGTGTAAATTATGACATAATCAAATGTATAGTGATTCCACACATAATCTTGGAGTAATATAATCAATGAAATATGCGTAAAGCCAAATGAGTGGAAATTGAAATTTGGAATTCCCTTATCGATTAGGTAACATAAGAAACATACACCCATGAAAGAAGGATCATAAAATTATGATGTAAATACCCATAAATTAAAGTATATTACACAATGAATACAATCATGGGCAGTACACATACACCACATGCAATAATTAAGTGGTGAACAATGGAATTCTCACTAAATTAAGAGTGAGTTAAGAAACCCCTTACCTTGTACTTTTCCTTGGTTTGGGTAGGTTAACCTCCTGTATAATGTTGAAATAATTTTTATTAAATTATTCATGAATCATATACATTAATATGATATCATATATGATCTTTTAACATTGATTTGTTAATAATATCTTAGTATTATCGTCATTTTGGGTGTTAACTTACTCATTTTACTTTATATTCTTTGTTAAGAGATCCATATTTGTTATTAATGGTATGTATATTATTCATATCCAGAATTATATCAAGTCCTTAGCAACTATCAAATGATAATTATACTTGAATGGATATGATGGAGAATGAATCTCATCGCGTTCGTGGAGACGGTAGTTCATATGTACGCACGAGCGACAATATCATTCTTTTGATATTAAAATAATATATAATTGGATGGTATATCATATATACAGAATCATTATCATTTTATATTTATTATTTACATGAGTTACACATCATTATTATACCCATCCAAATTATAATATATTGAATAACAATTACACCACGACGTGGAGACGGTAAGTTGTATGTACGCATGTATGGTGACATGTTATTCAAAGGGTGGATAGAATACTGAATATGGTTGTACCATATTTATAATAACATCAAAGTATATATATATGATACTGGTGTTATTATTCTAGAATGGTAATAACAAAGAAAGAACAAGTGGAAGAAGAAAGGAACTTGGAAAACGGTGGTGAAATCATTACCTCTTCTTCGGGTTCTTCCTTTTGATTTGATCAAAAGGGATCGATAGGTTGGATTTCTGATCAAAATAAGGCCTCTAGGTTGTAGTGAGGGAAGTTGGGAGAGTATTTGGGTAGAGTTTGGCCGAACCAAAAGGCTTTGAAGGTGTGAATAAATTAGAAGGAGGAGTGCCCTTTTATAAGAGGGGTGAGGGGCACCTTTGGAAAAGCTAGAAATATTAGTTTATAATAAATTCATATTCGGTTTCTAATGGCGCAAAAGTTTATTATTCAAAGGTTAAGGTGGGGGTAGGTCTAATACCACTCAACCAATAGAATTTAGACAGGTTTGGGTACTTATATTAACCTTATCTTTAAGTATTAACTCTAAGTTAATTAGTTTCACTTTTACAATGTCTCTTTGTATTTTTATATTATATGGTTAATAAACATACCATATACATCCAAGAGACCCCCAAGTGGTCCATTAATGATACACCTATCATGATATAAGTCCATTTTCCGAACCTTAGATTTTTAAGAATTTAATATTAATTAATAATATAATATTTGTTTTAAAAACTCTTTTATGTCAATTTTGACACTATTCAATAGTTGATTTTTGTGAAACTCATAACAGATTGATTACCTCAAAAAAAGTCAATTAAATAAATCCTAATATGTTATAATATCCTATAAAATTAGTTTAATTCATTAAAAGTTTCAAATTATATTTATTTGGGTATTTATAATATCAATTATGTTAATTTTTCACTATTATAGAAATTACTGCATCATCATTGTTTCATAAATAAATTAAGATATTTAATGTCTAAAAATTATAAATAAAATATCATTATGTAGGAAATATTTTTATCTTTCTAATGAATATTTGTAGTCGAAAATAAAACATAAATAACCCTATGTAAAAAATTGTTTTCTAAAAGATATATGCTTGTGGGATTTTTGTATTCATTTTAACTTAATTAAAATAAAGTGTCATTATCAAATACAAGTGGATCCATGAGGTCCCAAAATTGACCTGAAGATTCCCATGTTCTACCATGTATCAACCAACATGGTTAAGACACGTTTTAGTGTAATTTAGTATTATTATAATATATTTTTTTAACCCTTATTTACCAGATTTACCCTTAACCATGGTAAATAAAATATTTACCGCAGTAATTATTCAAAATGTCTAAAAATAAAAGTTACCTATTTACAAAATTTGAACATCCTGGTTCAAAATATGGAATCCATTTTTCCAAATTCAAAACACAGAAGTGGCAGAAATTAATTTAATATTAATTCCCGTTGTTAAAATAAAAAGCGTGTTTTTAAATAAAAACTATCAAAAGATTGACACTTGTTTATGTCCGGTTTAATTGTAAAATTATGTACAATGACCCACATTGTATTACATTGTAAAACTATATTATAAATATAATTTAAAACCACTCAAATTCATAATTTATCAATATTAATTATTTCGATTAAAAAAGATGTTTTTAATAAAAAATTAGTAATTTTCACTACTCATCAAAATATAAAAGTTATCCGAAAAGTACCAAAATTTCACCCTAGGATAATTTCATTATTTAGAATCCAAATATAAAGTCTATTTTACCAAATTCAAAACATTAAAGTTGGATTTATTAATTTAAAATTAATTCCCTCTTTCAAAACTAAAAGGCGCATTTTTAAGAAATAATAACTATCAAAAGTTTGACACTTGTTTATGTCCAATTTCAAGGTGAAATTACTTAAAATGACCATCATTTAATTAAATAGTAAAAATATAATATATTTATAATTCCAAACCATTAAAATGTATAATTTAACAATATAAATTATTTTTATTAAAAAAGTTGTTTTTAGTTAAAATATAGTATTTTTCACTATTCACCCAAATTTGAAAGTTATCAGAAAGACACCAAAACATTATTGATACTAAATTCTTATGTCCCGATTCTAAAGAAGAATTTTATTTTGTCAAATTGAATATATAAAAGTTTCAAATATTGGTTTTAAAAAGGCTTTGCCATTAAAAGGCGGTAAAAATTTATTTTTTGAAAAATACTTCTTTTATCTGAAAAAAATGAATTTGTTCATAAATCAGGTCTTAGAAACTAATAATATGGATTAAAATTATAAGGATAATATTATATTTAAAATTTAGTTAATACTATTCATTACCTCTTTTGATCGGCTAGTTTGGTAAGTCGTGGTGCGCTTGAACTCTGTGTTGCGTACAACACACGCTATTGTACTATTCAAAGATAAGTGTACCGTAGAAGATTGGGGTGTTACAAATGGTCATGTTACTATTCCAAGGTTCAAGTTTCTATTTCATCAGTATTGGTTTCTTAACTTCTATATATACTTCATATTTCATTCATTCTTCATTTGTACAATTTGTGTTGTCTTATCTATGTGATATTATGTGATTTATACTATATGAAATAAATATAAGAAGGGGTATTCCATTGATTAAATTATGGGTTGTTACATTCCTCTACCCATAGGAAATTTCACCCTTAAAATTTCATTTTATATTTACTATAGTGAAAACAAGTTAGGGTACTTCTCCTTTATCTCTTCCTTTGATTTCTATGTTGTTTATTCATACCTATGGTTCCACCATAGTAATTTGACTATGTCATTAGTCAAGTTACATAGAAATTTTTCTCTGTGGTCCAAGATCTTCATTGTCTACTCCTCGTAAGAGAGATCATTTTCTAAATGTAACACCTTTGTATTTAGTACAATTTATTGATATTGTATGTACTTACTTAAGAAGGATACATGGAATACACCATTTTCAAGATACATGGTAGGTGGAAGTTCCGGTCAATAGGCCACAGCTTTGATATGATCAAGAATATTGACGGGGCTGATGTAATAGGGACTTAACTTTCCATTCTTCCCAGATCAAATGATACTCCTCCATGGAGATATGTATAGGAATAACATGTCTCTAGAAATAAACTCTTAGTCCCGATGATTACCACTAATATAGCAATTCTATCATCTTTGGGTAGCCTTGTTATGATGTTGAATGTTTTCCACCTTTTCCACCATTTATTTGAACATTTTAGGTCCTAGAAGCTCACCTTCATTGAATTCATCCCAGAATGACATTGTTCTTTATATTTTCACATGAACTACTTCATATGGATCCATTTGGAAGCTCGAGTGGAAATTTTGT
Organism: Viscum album; assembly: GCA_963277665.1. Classification (NCBI taxonomy): domain Eukaryota; kingdom Viridiplantae; phylum Streptophyta; class Magnoliopsida; order Santalales; family Viscaceae; genus Viscum; species Viscum album. The sequence continues at coordinate 237,517,309 of OY728133.1, read as the reverse complement.
TGTAAAAGAACATTGTTAGAGTAATATGTTGGTCCCATCCTATTTTGAACTCCACAGAATAGGCCCACAACATGTATTATAGTGTCTAAACAGTCCACTCAAATTGGCCATCAGTTTGAGGATGATAGGCTGTACTGAAGTGCAACTCATTGCATAGATCAAGTTAGCAAATTTTCTAGAACATGAAAGTGAATATCTGATACAGTTAATAGTGGTACTACATGTAGCCTTACCACTTATCTTGTGTATATTCATTCATGTTGATCCGGTGATAATTCCTCTCGAATTGTGATAAAGTGAAATTTTTTATAAGGCGGTCCATAATAACCCATATATCAATTTTTCCTCTGGATTTCTTTAGAGTTATCGTGAAAAATTCCATGGTGATTTTTTTCCATTTCCTTGTTGGTGTGGATAATGGTTGCATCATACCCTTATAATTTTATCTTTCAGCCTACAATTACTGACATACCAAGAACTTTGATGTATATTCAATAATATCTTTCTTCATATTTTTACACCAATAATGCTCATGGAGATCCCAATACAACTTTTTGCTTCCTAGGTGAATAGAAAAAGTTGAGCTATGTGAATTATTTAGAAGTTCATTGTTTATCTCTATATTGGATGGTATACGTAGTCGTGAACCAAATCTCACAACTCCATCCTCATCAATTTTTCTCTTTGGGGATTTCCCCTTTTTCATGGTTTCTATCTTCTTATTAATTTCCACATCATTTCTTTGAGGATTATTTATTTTCTCCATGATGAATGGTTTAGAAATCAATTGAGAAATTAATGATAATTTTTTAGGATCCTTTATACTTATAGAATATTCCACTTTATTTGCTTTTCCAAGATAGTAGTGGATTGAGGATTCATAATCATTTATGAGCTATATACATATAAACTGGTGCATAATAATCTTCTTCTGTGTGAATATATATTTGAGGCTCTTATGATCTGTGTTTATTTCACACTCCTCCCCATACAGATAATGCCACCATATTTTCAATGCAAATATCGTAGTTAAAAACTCCAAATCATGTGTGGGATAGTTTCTCTATTACGTTTTCACCTATCTTGAGGTTTAGGCTATCATATTATCATTTTTCATCAGTACATATCCAAAGACCCTCTCTGAGGCATCATTATATACCAAAAAAAGTTCCCCACTATTCTAAAGTGTGAGTACTAGTGTGGTGATAATCCTATTTGTTTACTCTTTAAAAAGTATTAAAATTCATTAGTACATAAAAACTTTTCTCCCTTTCGATTCAGCTCTATTAGTGGGTTTAGAAATCATGAGAAGTTCTTCACAAATCCTGGTTAATACCTAAAGATAATAAGGAACATATGGATCTTTATTCCAGATGTTGGACTAGGCCACTCTTCAATTTTCATTGTCTTGGAAGGGTCCATAGGTTTTTCTTTACTGGTGATGATATGCCCCTATAAGGAATTTCACTTTATCTAGAACTCACATTTACTATAATTTTTATAAAATTACTCCCTTCATAATTCCTTTAGCATGGTATTCAAATTCACCCCATGTTCCCCCTTTCTCTTAGAGTGTATCGAAATATTATCAATAAAGACTACCACAAATTTTTCAAGGTAATATCTAAAGACTCTATTCATTAAATCCATGAATATTGATAGAGAATTGGTAAATTTGAAGATAATCACTATGAAATCATAGTTTCCATACCTCATTTGAAAGTAACTGTTGGGAATATCTTCATTATTGTCCTTTAATTTGTGATAACCTGACCAAAGGTTCACCTTAGAGAAATACATGGCCCCACATAGTTGATCAAACAATTCATCTATCCATCAAAGAGTATTCCATTCCATTATTATTATTATTTTATCTAATAATAATCAATGCAGAGGCACATCGATCCATCCTTATTCTTGAAAAAGAGTACTAGTGAATAATATTAAGTACATGGGCATATAAAACCCTTGTCTAGATTCTCTTGTAACTACTTCTCCAATTCCACAAGCTCAATGGTGTCCATTTTATAAGGTTTCTTTAATATAGGCAGAGATCCAAGAATATGTTCAATTGATAAACCAACCTATAAGTTAAGAGAAAGACCAAGAAATGCTTTGGGGAACACATCAGTGTAGTCCCTCACAAGAGGCATGTCTTCAAGAATGATTCTCTCCTTTATCTCAATCATTTGAGATAGATATGATTTCTCATAAGACAATAACATCCACACTTGAGATAATAACTCTAAAGGAAATTCATCCTCATCCTTACACTTTTACAGGATTTGATGTTGCATCAGAATATTAGGATTGATCTCACTTTCCCAACAGTTGATGTTAGATTTGTATAAAGACAGCCAACACATTTGCAATATAGCATAAAACGCCACAAATGTAAGTAAGACAATATTTCCTGGGAGGTTCAGTCCAAAAACATTAACCACATATGACTAATATACTTTGTATGAATTAATTACCCCATTTTTTATTCTCATATATAACTCAAATTCTATATTTTGAGGTGGTTTTGGTTAGTTTTACTAAACTTACAAGATATGAAAGAATTCATAGAACCAGAATAAAATAGTGCATTCAATATTCTTAAATGAATAACTAGAATTCATATCACCACATAATTTTTGGGATCCTCCTTAGTAATAGTGATGGAATAATATTTCCCTTACTTATTTGGATTTATTGGATGCTAAGGCAGATTACCCTTGAGAACAATAGGTTTAGTGAAAAGGATTTCATAGTTCCCTTGCACCCTATAGTTGAAGAATTGAACCATGGGTGGTTCTCTCCTTTCATCCACCACATTGTCCTTCTTCTACATGTATCTTCAAAATTCATGATCTTGGTGGCCTTCTCTCTCATGATTTAAAACGTTTTCCATCCCTTTTAGCAAATTCCCATGATTCTTCATCCCACATTTTTGACATGTGAGTGGTTCATTTTTCTTTTAACCTTTGTTATCAGGTCCTCCATATTGAAACATCGTCAACTTTTTCTTATTGTCATATCTATGGGTCCATTATCCAAACTTTATATCCACTTTGATATCACATACAAAAACATATTCATAACTCCAAATGTCCCTCATTTCTATTGCCTTTAAAAATTATGGTTTTAAACCACTGAAGGATATATCTATTTTTCTATTATTTTTTATAACAAAACATGAGGTGTACCTTGAAAGCCTTATGAAATTTTCTTCATATGTTGTGACTGATTCACCATCCTTTTGATTCAGCTCTAAGAATTCTCTCTCTATATTATTATGAATATTTTGAGAGAAATAATTATTAATAAATACTTTATTTATTTATTCCCACTCTGTCTTATCAATTTAATCCTTCTTCTTGGTGTTCTTAATCAAAACCCACCATCGGTTGGCCTCTCTATCTAAATGATAAATGACCAGAGTCAACTTCCCTATCAATGAACAATAAATCAAATAAAATATCCTCTCTATTGAGTTGAACTAGGGTTCTATGACTAGTGGATTAGAAGATCCACTAAATGTTGGTGGTCATTTTTGCATAAAAGACACGATAATTAGTTTCCCCCTATTAAGTAAAGTTGGATTTTCCAAATTATTAGTGTTATTATTTATAGCCCACGACAACTTGGTTAGCATACCTTTGAAATTTTGAATGCCATATACCAAGGCATCAGTGATGTCCTTCTGGAATACAATCTATTATCCCTTACCTAGATTTTTGGCTTGGTTTCTCCTGGTTCCCACTATTTTCTAAAATATATAAGATTTGAAAAAATCATAAGTCAAAAAATCATGAATAAATAAGTTATTCCTTTGAGAAAATAACTCTAAAGGAATATCTTGTGGGATACATCTATTTGGTATTTTTTAAGACAAATATTCCTGGTTTCTTACATATAAATAATCCCATATTAATGGTTTTTACTAATGTTCTATAATCTTAATTCCTAAATTATCTAAAATTTGTTTTGATACCAACTATAGTGACCCTTCTTTTTCTTAAATTAATGTTAAATCATTTTAAGGATAAATAATATAATAGTGTTACATATCTAGGATCCAAGTGTTTAGTGTCTTTGGAAAATTAGGGTTATACATAACTACTACACAATTAAGGTTAAACCATATTTAATTACTTATTCTCTATCTTCTTAGTGGCCTTCTCATTCCCCTTAGTACAAGTACTCACCTTTGGATATGCATCAATGAAAGGGGTGATCTAAAAGACCAGTAAAATGATGAATCAATAAAACTTGGGTGAAAATAATCATCATAAAAAAACTAAGTATGGAATCATCATAATAATCATGATATGAATCATTAGATAATGACATGTAATTTGGAAATGTGTAAAAATGAAACATTGTGTCTTTCTGGTCAACACCACGCATAGTTGTGATAAAACATAATATCATATTCACGCATAACTTATGTGAATAATCTTATCATCATCAATTTTATCAAATCTAGAATCATATTTATGCATATTTCACATTATCTTATGAGATAAATCACATTAACTAATGCATTGGAGTGCTATATAATTCTGAAAGAACCTGTCAAATCATAACATTTACATAATCAATATTAAAACATAGAACATATATCAATATTAGACATAAAATAACCCAAGGAAAGGAATGGGTTTAATTTAATAAATAAAACATTCATAAAAAAATTTGGGGTTACAAAAGGTTAATAGCATACTGGTATAAGAATCATCAATCTGGAGTGAAGACGAAATAGCCCCAAGAGAAGTAAAAGATGTGTTTTCTTAAAGAAAAATTCTTTCATAAATTCTTTCTATTTTTTATAAAACATGATTAGAAACACATGTATCCCATAAAATATAAATTAAGAAAAATTATATTATATTTTAGGAGTAATAAATGAACATCCATAATTAAATTAGGCATGACTTATGGATAACCAAAAGAAAGAAAATTCGGGTTGGAGAATCCCCTTACTTATGTCCAAATGTTTTATTCACATTAACATCCTGAAAAATCAAATTAGATTCATTAATTAATAAATACATAACCTCTTATATATGTATTTTATTCATTATAATTTCATTATGTTCATTCGTTGTCATTATAATGAGTTGTAGAGTTCCATTCCTTCAATCGGAAGTGTTCATTATCTTTATTTTTCATGATCGGTTCACTTGTAAACATTCATATAAGATCATGCAAAATGGGAATAATTATCCGTAATTGATATTATATGTTACTAATAAACTTTTATAAGTTTAATTATCCTTATAAATTATTGTTATTTCAGATATGAGTATGATTCATTAGCTAAAATGTTAATGACATTATTTTAGATTAATTTTGGCAGTTTTTCATCACAATGAACTCGTTTTGTTTTATTATTTAAAATTATGTATATATGTCAGTTCCAGAATATAAAAAAAATTTAAAAAAAAATTAAAATATTTCTGAAACATTATTATGGTTGTGTGACCAAAATTTAAAGAGTTAAAGTAAAATGAAAACTTGTCTTCCTCGAAGGTGATAAATCTATACCTCATGAAGGACGTTTTCATTATTAAAATGAAAGGAATATGAGAAGAGGTTCATTGATAGATTATTATATTAACATAATAAAATTATATTATATATAAGTTACTAGAGTTGTCATCACACTTGGACAAGGGTAGGAGATGAGAGATTAAGAAAATAAAAGATCTTGAAAATAAATTAAAAGAAATCAGAAGAAGATTTTACCTATTGAACTTCTTGACCTTGAGAATCAGCTTAAGGGAATTTTATTTGGTCTTTTTTTATAAAATGGATCTCAGACATGGGGTAGGGTATTGGGAAGATTATTGAGAATAAATTAGACAAGCTTAAAGGTTTGGAAGTTGTGATTAGAAGAGGAGATGATGGTGGTATTTATAGGGTAGGATATGGGTGTTTTTTCATTATTATATTCATTATTTTATTATTTTGGCTTAAGACAATCAATAGTTTTAACCTTATCACTAAGTAAATTAAAATAATTAAAGATAGTTTATATTATGGATTTATATCATTCATAAATCATCTATTATCCAATAATTCATGCTTTGGTTAAATACTATAAATTACTGTATTTTACTATTCACAAAAAAAATTCAACTATTTTAGAAAACTCCAAAAAATCCATGCTAACCATTTTTTTATGTTTAAAATTAAAAAACTACTCAATTTTATGAAAATATTTTTCTAAAAATGAGAAATTAAATTCTTAATTATAATCATTACTTATTTGAAAAATAACAATTTTAAAATTATAACTCATTTCATGACACTTTAAAATTTTAATTAAGGTATCATAATATTATATTATAATAATAAAAAAATATTAATTTATGAATAAATTATATAAAAATAAGTTTCATTTTAATTCATTATATTAGTTATAAAATTGTAATTAAATATTTAGGATTTACAAAAATAATAATACTCTTTTTTTAATTTCTAAAAAAATATTTACTTATAATTTGATATAATTATATCATATTATACTTTATAAGATGCTTAAATTTTATTTATACATTCATAGGTCAGGTTACTATTTCATTGGTTGGATTACCATTCCTAATGTACATGTTATTATTCCAAGTGTCAAGTCAATATTTCATCAGTATTGGTTTTGTTAATTTTAGAAACACCTATTATTTCATTCATTATTTATTTATAAATTTGTGAATTTTTTTCTCTATATGATTTTATTCTATTTATACCACATGAAATAATTATAAGATGGTATCTTCCATTGATAAAATTCTGGGTTTTACAAGATACCCTACAATATAGGTTTCGACTAAGATATTGGGGATGATGTTATACCACCACTTTTTATACTCGCTCTACTCAACCTATGGAATATATGTCTCAGAAGATCCTATATTCTGAATAGAAGTAATATTTTTGGGAACTTTCATGTAAATTTGTGTTCATGGGGGGTTAGGATAGCACTTTTCCCAGACTCAAACATGATGTCAACCCAGGGGCTAGACTCTTTCATCGTGACATCCATAGATATTATAAATAGATCCCCAACATGGTATGGTACTCATTGAGGATCTCCCCATGTTGACAAAAAATGTAAAAGATTATAATACATATCCTAGAGGATCAATTTTCATAATATCCAATTGATATCCCATAAAATGATACCCATTTTGTAGTGTTTGGGATGAAAGTGTTATTTTGAGAGACTTAAATTCTTAGAATATTAGGGATCAACCCCAAAAAATTATAGGTATATGTCTAGGAAACTAATCCATATTCATAAATAATCACCTATTGAGTTGGATTTTGAATTATTCACATGTCACTTAGATCTAGTAGGCTCATATCCACTAAACCTTGAATCCTACATCAAAACGAAGTCCCCACTCATCATTCCAAATATTTGTCTGATCAATTGAACATAAATGAAAGTTATAGGACTGGCATTGCATTTTATATTTTTCTAGAAGATTGTTATTATTCATGGTAGTCTTATTATGGTGAGACCCATATGATAAATGGTTGTTTCCATTTTAGATGTATAAACCTTGGAAAATATCCCCCCACACATTTTTATGTAATAAAAAATATATTAATTTGGGAGATAGGTGTATGGATGATGGATATATACATTATTCATTAGTATATTCTAATAAAGTGGTGGAAAATATAATTTTAATAACTCTTAATGATACTACTTAATAATCTTTAATAGGGATGATATGGAGGGTTTATATTTACTATAATGCCCATTTATAAATTCAAAAATCAGGATATTGATTCAAACAAAAACATTTGTATCTATGATAAGGTTTGAAGAGATAAAAATTGTAAACCTATAAAGAGTTTTAACAAGTACATCATCATGATGAATTAATAATCCATGAGAGGTTCCCCAAGTATAATTATATAATAGTTGTGATGGAAACTTTGCTGGGATTTTTCAAAATTGTTCCCTAAGTAGCCTCACCCAAGTGTTCCTACTAAGTCCCCCTCACTGGATTGGACACTTTTAAGCCCCTTCACTAAGGTGGACCCACTAATCACTTTCACTAAGGTGGTCCCACTCAGCCCCCCCCCCCCCCCCCCCACTACGGTGGCCCCACTCAACCCCCCTCTCAAGGGTTCCTCCTTTAAATCCCACTCACTTGGGTGGCCATTTTAAGACCCCCGAACTAGGGCGGCCCCACTAAGTGTACCAATACTAGGGTAGCCTCGGTGAGGCCCCTTTACTGGGTTGTACAATTAAAGGTCCCCTTGATAGGGTGTCCCACTAAGGGGAAAGGGCACCATTTCTCACCTTGAACCAATATAGGATAAGAGATAAAGGAAGGAAGGGTGATCAGGAGCTCAAATGGTGAGGGGAACACCCCTATTTATAGGAAAGTTGGTTGCCTCTCATAGCCTTATTAGCATAGCACATTGAGTATGGATATCATGGTCTAATAATTCTTTCTATAACAGATCTCCCCAACCATGTTAGCAGGTATATTTTTGAATCCTTTATCCACTTTACTTTCTTGGTGGATTTGACCTCAGAATATGATCCACGTTGTTCTACTTGGATCCCATTCTAAGGGGTTAAATTTTTCATTTCTCTATTTTAATTATAAAGAGATAGGTCATATAAGTCTTTAAAACCTATAATAAGTTTGATTTCATCAACTAGGGTCCCCTCTAGTCACAAATTCTACCACTTCCATGTCTTATATGGTCACCTAGTCTACCTCACTTAGGTATCGTTCTATCACCCTCTATGATTCTATCAAGTCTCCCCTAGTCTCCAAGTATGTGTTTTCCATGTCAAATATGCACACTAACTTATTCTATTAAACTTTCTCTTCCTAGGACTCTATTATTTTCAATAAAGTGACTCCATTTTTTATTTTATAGTATAAAATTTCCCCATTTTTAGAAGAGAGATAGAGAGAGAGAGAGACTCCAAGAGATGCTTCACTCAGACCTCCACCACTCCCCTTAGGTGTCCTATAGAACTTTAACACCAAATAAAACATACTAAAATGGTGTTGGGGGTTATTCAAATCCTTCACATGGGAGGCACATTTCCTGGAAATGCTCTCCTAGGAATTCTATCACATATGGCTCATTACTTGGGTGACCCATCACCCAGGGTTGGTCACCAGGGTGGCCAATCACCTAGGGATGATCACCCGGGTAACCCATAACCCAGTTCTACTCACCAGGGTGACTCATAAACAAAGATTCTATCCTAGTTTACCCACATACCATGTATGCTCACTGAGTTAACCCATCGCCCAATGATATCACTTGGGTGATCAATCTCTAGGAGATGACCACCTGGGTAACCCATCCCTCAGGGCTGGTTGATTGTGCACTCAATAACCTTGGTCTTCTCAGTTGAGGGACCTATCATCTAGTTCTCATCACAAGGTTGATGTATCACCTAGTTATTCTCACCAGAAAAAACCATCACGAATGGTTTAACAATAGAAATAAACATATCCTAGGTTATATGCTTTCGGTATCCTCACAACTTAACCCCCCCCCCCCACCCCCCACCCCCCCCCCCACTAGGGAATAATTCTTCTAGGTCCAGCTATTAGGGAAAGACTCTTTATTGATCACTATATCAAGATACCTTGGATTATTTATTTTGTTAAAAAACAAACACCATTTCCAAAGTCTCCTATTTGGGAATTTCCAAATTAAGGCCTCCCCCACTACCACCAGATTCACATGGCCATGGTATAGGGTACACCGTGTGACCCCTTTTGATCATGAATTCCATTTGTGAAATTTTATGTCCTAAAAGAGTTTATGATCATTCATACATTTTTTAATGAGTTCCCCAATTAAGGTGGTAGTAGAGGGAATCCCCCTAACATGTGTAGTGGAATTTGACTCCTTCAAGCTGCCTAGAACATGGAAGAAATAGAGCAGTATATGTGCCTTTAATTATCCAATTAGTGGACATGTTATCCCAATTTATGGTACTTTCAATAAAGATTAATATCTATCCTTATCTCTTCCACTCTTTAGTGGTACAATGAAATACCTATACAATTAATCACCAATTCTTTCTTATAAGATTCTATATCCCTTCTACATTCCATTACCCTCCACCATCCGTTATTAAATAAGAAGTAGATTTCATCTTTGGACTTATTTTTAGGTGTAAGTCCCATACAAACTAGATTATTAAATTCATTATATCTTATACTATATCTTAATTCTCATACTAAGAATTAATAACATGGTATTACAAATTTTTTAGGATTATGCCATCAGTATGACAGAAATTCCTTCATTATGAGCCTTCTTATTAGGTGCATGACTCAGTCATATTGCCTTTTTCTCAAGGGGTGATATTCCCTAGGAAATACTCATTAAAAGTTAAATATTACTCATAAATGACTTTAGGAAATTCTCTTAGACATAATCCACTAGCTCCCCTTTACTTCGCCAGAGTCACTAAAAAGGTATATATACTTCCTAGAAACTCATGTGTAATCCCCAAAAAATCATTATATGAGATATGTGGAATATAATTCCTATCATTAAATAAGTTATATTGGATTTATTTTTAGAGATCAAGACCCATATCCAATTTCAAAATTTCCTCATAAATATTTTCCCCTTCAATGAGACACTATTCAATATAGAGACCATTATTCCTTAATTATATTATTCAATTTAAACATTTTCATATTCCTTGCAGAAATCCATGTCATCATTATACAACATTAATTTGCATTTTTATCATCATAATTGTATGAATTTAAACTACACAAAAATAAAAACAATTTATGTTCTAATTTATGACTTTCATATGGTATGTCGGACACCTTCTCAAGGTTCGATCCTAGGAAATTCATGTGTAAGACACACACAATATTTATATGAGCTATGTGGAATCTGATTCCTATCAATAAATAATATATATAGGATTAATTTTTAGGGATCACGACCCATATTCAATATTAAAATATCCACATAAATATTTTTACCTTCCATGAGGCTCTATTAGATATAAAGACCATTAATCCTTTATTATATTATTTAGTTTACACATTTCCATATTCCTTATAGAAATCCATTTCAACACTCTACAATATTAAATTACATGGTTATCATCCAATTCATATGAAGTTAAACTACAAAAAAAATCAAACTTTGTAGGTTTTAATTCATGTCTCAAATGTGATATGATGGACACCATCTCACGATTCAAACCCAATAGAACAAAAAATCTACATATGTTCCTTAGGTATCCATTCCAATGTAAGCCCTTAATGTTTATAGATCGTAGGTATTTTTACCACAACAATTTTAATCCTATTTTCTCATACATCAGTATGAGACAAATTCACCCACACCATAAGCCTCCTTTTTATGTGTAAGTCTCAGACATTTATTTTGTTCCTTCAAAAGTCCACATTACCAATGAAGTATCTTGGGGAGGCCTCATGTGTCTAATCCCCACTCAATGATTTGTTATATCACCATAAACATCACAAAGATCATCACCACATGATGTGGAACTATATGTATCTTTCATGTCACATGACAATAAACTATTTCATTCACAAAATATGGGATTTGAATCCTATTTTAACAGAATACATAGGATGACTATTTAAGGTTCAACCACAATATCATCAAATGTTTGTCCTCATGGGACCATATTTTTCATGAAATCACCTACTTCATCCCTTATCATATCCATGTTCCTAAGAACATACACCTCTCTTCCTTTATTACGGCCATATTCCATGTAGATCAACCCTCTATCAAGTGTCATTCCTAATAAGACCATTCCTCTACTAGGAGGGTTATATTCCTTACAAGTCTAATCATATTATTCAAATTTTTTATATTATCAGTAAATCATATTATCACCAATACATATTCCTTATAAGACCAACAAATCCTTATCGAGGAATATTCCATTCAATCTCGACCAAAAAGAGATTCTCCTACATAATTCTCACATCATCCATTTATAGGAATATTTTTCATCTTCTTACTTATCATATGATGTTAAACTGTATCGATTGTTCCTTTTCACATAAACTTAAAAGGTATCATGTGTTCAATTAAGTGGATCAGAACTGCATAGGTTGTGATTCTTTTCTTAGGTATACATAGGAATCCTTTTATGGGTATAATTTCAATATCACAAATGTCAATTGTTTCCTAGATTATGACAAACTCTTGATTACCTAGCCATGTGTCTTTAAATTTTCATCATTATGTAGCAAAAAAACAAAGATGGAGAACCTATGATACATGAAGACAATTACACTATTTAATAACCTCTAATACATATAGATGTTCATATTAATAGAATACATATATTATTTAAATGTGTTTAAAATTACAAATACTAATATTCAATTGTTAATACTATAGTGAAACTAGTACTTAATTAAGATTATGGAAGGATTCATAAATATATTTTAAAAATATCAGATATTCTCCCAGTAGAAAATAATTCCCCCCAATAGGGTGGGATGACCTTGACCTCACAATAATTTGACCAATGTGTACTCCAAAGTGTAAATAATAATAACCCCAATAATCTCCTTCCTTTGAAAATAAATTCCCCAACAATAATCATCATCGATGTGGATGTGGTTGGATGTTTTCGGTTCCCTAAATGACTCTCCTCCGAAATTGATCAAAATAGTCTTCTAACATAAAAATCATTTTTTGTGACTCATATTAATATTTTATATCTTTATATGAAATACTAATCATGCTAACCTTAACATTTCAACAAAACCTATAACACTCTATGATGAACACATATAAAGGATAATTAAATGTTGGGGTTTGAGAGGTTAATTCTTAAAATATATATATCCAACATGAAAAATGTTTCCTTCATTTTATATTGACAAAATATATTTTATATTGTTAAAATAGTATAATAATATAACAAAACCATACATAAAACACATATATCCATATTTCATATGATAAACCAATTGATTGGGATTATGTTTTCTTCAGTTTTAGGGTTTTATTAACTCATTTTATCTCTATGTAATTACTTACATATCTCTATGAGACTATATAATAAAACACTCCCACTAAAAAATTTTATTGATAAACATATATGACATAAGACATTATGAATAATAGAAATACTTGGGTCTTATATTCCTAATGTTCAACTCTTTAAACATGGTATTCAAAATCCATTACTTCAAAACATTAAATGTAATGATTTTATTAACATCAGTTTTCTTCTTATAACTCCTTCTAAGTTTCTCACCATAATTATTATTATTAACCTTCCATAAATCCTACCCTTGAGATATTTGGGAAACTAATGTATCTTGTTACAATATTTCATTACCAACACATCCTAAAAATCCTTTATGATATATAATGATATTTACATTATTATGATTACTAAATATAACTAATTAAATTTATCTTTAACATCATGCCCTAAACTATTTTAGGATATCATGTAAAATTTACTTTCAACATTGATGAGAATAATCTTTTATTTGTTAAATTTTAATTATTATAAGAAAAAAACATACTCAAACTAGCCTCTTAGAAACTATATTCTCTTCATAGTATCATGCTATGATTCAAAAAATACACTCAGTATAAAAAACAATACATATTTTCCTTAGTGTGAATATTACAAAATAAAATATTCTATCCATATCAAATATATTATCTTATATTATTGGGGTTATATTAAAAAAATCATTATTGGTAAAAATATACACTTGATGGGTGGTGGAATCTCAATTCCTTGTATTTTAACACATATCAAGGCTAAATGCTTTTACCCTAGATTAATATTCCTTCATCCTTACCATATTTTTAAACATGTTATAGAATTTGATGAATCATAAACCCTATATATAAAAGGATCACCTCATTTTTCAACAAAAAAAAATCGATTTTTAGAAGTATCTATTGTCATATAATAGAAAATAAATGATATCCAAAATAGACCTCCTCTAAAAAAATTAATCCAAGTTTTTAAGTGATTACAACATCCAAATCCATAATGTGACAAATCCTTTCTCCATTACATAGAAGGAAACATTAAGATTATACCATTAAATCTGAATCAATATTGACCTCATATATATTTACAATAGTAATAATCCATAAAATTTGATTCTTATAACTTTTTAAAAATTTATGGATTGGTTTATATGACATTATACATGTTTTGAGCTCTTTACTATGTTTCTTATGAACCTTCATATACTATGTACAATTCCTTCTCCAGTGGAAAGGATTTACACAATGGAAACATTCACCTTTATTATTTACTTTATCTGTCTATATCAAATACTTTGACCGGATATCAAAAGATCTAATATTATATTTTCTAATAGATATTTTCATTTTACAATTTAAACTTTTATCACCATACATCATAACTACAACACTGGATCATGTTCCTCCCATTTACTTCTCATAAATCCTCAATATAATGAGTAGCTCAGATGAAAATTTTCCCAAATTCATTCATCTTATAGATCATAATAAAAATACATAACTATTTCAATAAATATAATAGAATGAAATCAGTATCCATGCAATGATCAATATGTGGATCTAATCTCTCAAATTCATTAGCATACATAGTCTTATTTAGTACATGCGCTATAAAAACATACAGTCATTATAAGGAATTATTTTTGTGATTAGAGGGGGTTATAACCCCTTATAAATATATTATTAGCAATTATGACAAATCATCACTAAAATGGCCATCTAGTCTTATCAATAGTAACTTTCATGAAGTGCTAGTTATGTGTGGTGGAACGTTATGGTAGTTATTTTAGAGGGGGTTTAAAAACCTTCTAATTTTAGGCAAAAAATCATAAAATGATAAATTAGGGGTAGTTTCCAAGAGCCCGTAATTTTTTTTAAATGAACATAAGGGTTGTAAAAACCACTACTAATTTATTTATTTTAGTGATTTTTTTTGTGGTTCCTATCCTCCCCTAAGATTTTTTTAAACCACTGTGGCTCTCCCATCCCTCTCTCCTCCTATGCATGCCCTTTCCATCCCTCTCCCTATACACCACATGTTCCCCCACACCTCTCACTCTCTTGTGCACCCCATAGCATAGCACCCCCTCCCACGTGCCCCATCCCCCAATACAACACATGTTCGACCCACTATCCCCCCCCCCCACCACTCTAGTAGAAAAACCCCCTTCTCTTAGGTTTTGAACCAATTTTTATATGATATACGCTATGGAAACCAACAACTCCAGTAAATCACTTTTTTTATTTATTTCATACGCATGGTTTTATTTATATATTTTTGTATGTTTATTCAAACAAGTGTTCTGTTCATTATATATTTAAATATATTACCTATATATACATTTATATAAATCAATTTACCAATATTTATATTTGGTATTTATTTATTTATATTATAATGAATTTACATTTTATTATATTTAGACATTTATATAAACTATATTTTTGTTTGTGTACAATTTTATTAATGCATATACTTAAATACATATATGAATATTAATATAAATATAAATATATAGGTGTAATATATATATATATATATATGAGTTTGTGTATTCTGTACACCCCTAAAAATTATATATTTACATATATTTAAATAAAATTATTTGTGAATGTATTTATAGATACATTTATATCAAACACAAACATAAACAAATTTGGAATTATAGATTTATTTTTTTATATTTATACTTATTTACATACATTTATATATTAGAACTGGTCATAGACTGAGTATAATTAAGAAAATAACATATACACCATAGGAGGATCAAAATATGTGATTAAATTTATATGTATATTGAAATACATTTGAGTAAATATATTTTTAAAATATATTTATAATTCTATTTTTGTTATGTATATACACATATATTTATATATTTATAAATATATTTATATAAATTATTTATTTAATTAAATACATATTTTCATATTATATACATTTTTATTTATATAATATATATATGTATTTATTTAATATATTTATATAATGCCTTAAAAATATATTTATATTATGAATTTCAATACATATACATAAATATATATTAAAAACATTCTATATTACAAATATGTATGTATGTATGTATGTATGTATGTATGTATGTATGTATGTATGTATGTATGTACGTATGTATGTATGTATGTATGTATGTATGTATGTATGTATGTATGTATGTATGTATGTATGTATGTATGTATGTATGTATGTCTATGTGTGTGTGTGTGTATCTGTGTGTGTATGTTTGTTTGTTTGTTTGGATGTATGCATTATATTATATATTTATGTATAAAATTCGGTGAACTATAAGTATGTGTATAATCTATTATTTATTATTATTATTACTATATCATAAAAACTATAAGGTTTTTATATGATACATTTTATAAATAAATTATACATCTTTGTGTATAAATATAATTTATTTATTCTTTAATGTTATAATTAATATTATGTGAAATACAATTTTACACAATAAATTTATATTTATGTTCACATTATACAATTATATTTATGAATGCATATAAATAAAATTAAATAAAACAATATAAATTATTTATGTAATAAATACATAATATATATATATTCATGTGTGTGTGTTTAATATAATATATATATATATATATATATATCTTTGTGTGTGTATTTATATAAATATTTCTACATACTTGCATTTTTGTTTAAAAATAAAAGTATTTATTTAATATACTTATATATTGTCCTTATAAAATATATTTATAATGAATTTAAATACATTTATATAATTTCTTCGTATAAAACACACATAAACACATTTTAAAATTTTATATTTAAAAAAATAAAAAAAATAGTCGGGACTGAAATCCCCACTAATATAATAAATTTGCAATGGTTTTGGAATTTCTTCTACTAAAATATATAATATTTGTTTAAAAAAATACATGGGACTTTAAGCTCCTCTAAATTATTCATTTTTTATTTTAGCATCATTTATTTGAAAACCACCACAAAATTAAAATTTATAAGTAGTTTTGATATACTTGTTACTAATTTTCACACAAATTTATTTTAGAGGGTGCTAAAAATGCCTCTATATGAAGACATCAGTGGCAGTTACTAACCATTACTAATATCTCAAATTATAGTGGGTTTATCCAAATCTAAATTTTTTATTTTTTATTTTAATTGTGGTAATTTAAAACCACCACTGAAATAAATTTTATTTGGGGTTTTAATAAAACCCCAGTTAATTTATACAAAAAAATTATTTATATGGGGTTTTTCATAATCCACTCTAAACAACCCCCACTAAATAAACTATTTTTGTGGTGAATATCTATTACTGACATACCTTGTATCATCTTACACTGAAAAAACTTATTTAGATAATTCATTACTTTTGGGTCTTTCTTACTCTAAATAAATCCTTGTCAAGTTATCAATAATCCAATAATCATTCATGGATTCAAGTTGGAATATATTTTGGGATCTATAAATAAAAAATGAATATAAACATACCAAGAGAATCCCATATATGTTTATAATAAATTATATATCCTCTTGACATGCTTTATCAAAATTTACTTCCATGGGAATAAGATCCTCTAACACATTCAATTCCTCCTCCCATTTAAAATATATTATAAAAATCTTTATAGTAGTCTAAGAAGTTACTACCATTTAGATTTTCATTATCAAACATTTATCACATAGCCACATTCAATGGTGATGAATGCATTATATATGTAACATAATTTTTTTGTTAGATGAGTGTCATATTTTCCATTCATTTAATGAGGAATTTTATTCAATATTCTCCCACTAAACTGATAACCCCTTTTATAATTTTAGGTCATATCCATTAGTGTGGAAGAATATTATTTTACTAAAAAATGAGTATGATTTGGTTTCCTCCCAAAACATATATATTTTTTTAGTTCATCATTCAAATCATATCATATATAAATCTTGGATGGTTTAGATTAAAACTCTTTATCTTATCCATTGTATGATTGAACTCAAAAATATTCCATTAGTAATATTTCTATGATTTCCCATCTATGTGTAACCCAAATAACATAGTGTAATTTTGTTACCTAACTCTTAGGGTTATCCATTTTCACCGTACCATTCCAAAGGTAATCCAAGGGAACCCTTTTTTAGCATAATCTATCTAATTGAATGATCACTTTCTCGACATGTGTTATCCTAAGAATAATTTTAATGCTTAGTATTATTTAAACTGGATTTAATGATACCAAATAATCTCTTATTTTCTCATTTAACTCATTTATGATTTGAATTATTTATTTTTGGAATCTAATTCCTTAGACCAAATCAATATAATCAAACCATATTGATGTGTAACCCTTTACACAACTCATATATAATTTAACTGACCCAAATTAATATCAAAAAATGTTCATACATATCCAAATACATCTCACTTATAAAGATCATCAAGCCCTTTCATGTAAAGTTTTATAATCATATAAAATCAATAATCCACACATGAATAACCCTGGAACGATAGGTATCCAACCCCCACATTTTGAAATAAGGAATAAGTATCTAGACCAATGAACCAACCAACAAAAATTTATGATACCCAAGGATAGTTTACTCAAGAGAGATATCAATTTCCATAATAATTTTTACACCTAATATGCATAAACTACATCAAAATTCTTAATTCAAAATGATAACCCAATACAATATAAATTCATGGAAGAAAATAAAGAACCATTATAATACCTATTATAATACTCATTATTTGCATATATGACAATTTATAGAAGTAGTTTAATAATTTTAACTAAAACATACCTCAAAATGTATAAAATCAAAATTTCACATCTATAAAAACTTCAAGTAATTAATGAATAAATATAAAATTCAAATATTCAAACATGATAAAACCTATTTTTGATCATTTAATAAATTAATTATAAACATGTTATATTTTTGTTATATATAAACATGAACAATTTAATTTTATTAAATTCAAACATATCATATTATTATTTACATATTATTAATTTGAACACTTTTATTATTGAATAACAAAAAATGTAAATTTTATTTTATTTAAACCATTTATCTTTTCATC
Organism: Viscum album; assembly: GCA_963277665.1. NCBI lineage: Eukaryota > Viridiplantae > Streptophyta > Magnoliopsida > Santalales > Viscaceae > Viscum > Viscum album. The sequence continues at coordinate 237,498,191 of OY728133.1, read as the reverse complement.
GTCCGAAAATTCTTCTAAATGATTTATATTATATCTAAATAAAGTCTTAATATAAAACTTTTATATTTTAATTAATTAAAAATTCATATTCTAAGACAAAGACTTTTTATTTTTTAATTATTTTAAATTATAAATATTTTATCAATTATTTCCATTTAAGTCACATTAAACATAGATCACATATATTAAAATGTTTTTGGTTCGGTTTAAAACTCCTCATAGATTCGACACAATCCCTATGCACCCATGCTAGTGGTTGATTTTGGATAATTTAAACAAAAATAATATTTCCTTAAAATTATTTTCAAAATAGTTTTCACCATATAGTAATGAAAGATATTTTGTTTTTTAAATAGTATACACCATAGAAATTTGGAGTCATGGTAATTCCAAGATAATGGGTGTTTGGGGTGCCATTTTTCAAGGAAAATAAATTTCATATAGGAAAAATGAATTCCTAATAAATATTTAAAACATGAACTATCAATGTAAATTCATGGTTTAAGGGAACATATTTATTTATGTAAATGAATTTTTTTAAAGATTTTTCATGTCTTTAATTTCATATATTTATGTTAATTGACTTTATTATTAGTATGAATTTCCATGAGTGATTTTACAAATATTATTTTTTCATTCTTAAAAAACATTGTAAACTTAATAATTCCCATTATTTTCTAGATAATATTTCTTATAAAACTTTGGAATGTTTTCCTCAAGAACTTACTTCCCACCTTATAGAATATTATATTGTGAAAATCCATATAAAATGTGATTGAGGTATATTTTTATTGTCCCTTTTTCTAGACCCTCCTTTATATTAATCCTTTTAATCCCCTAGAATACATGAATGTCCTTATTATGTAAGATCTATTGTATAAGCTCAAATTATCCTTTCTTACCCAACTCAATGTATTTTTCTTGATTATCATAAAGATTCATATTGGGGAGAGGGTCCCATAGTGTAAGGGATTCATGTGAAAAAATGGATAATTATACTGGTTATTTCATTAGATTTGATGAAAGGTTCATTATTTTCATTCAATTAATTCATTTCACACCCTCTTGAAAAAAATTAAAAAATGGGTTGTTTCTAAGGTAATTAAAAAATCATGATTTCTTGACCGGTGATCTTGTTATAATTACTACATATATTATCATAATATGATCATATTGGGTTGGGTGTTTAATGTTCTATTTCCACAATAACAAATTTCGAAAAGGAGAAAATTTTATGAGTGAATTTTATTCATTGTACTTCATTGCTTCATGATCCTAATTTGAGTTTTTGAGGGGGGAGGTTGTTACTTTTATAAAGGATATTTTTGTTGATTTTTTTAAATTATAAGGAAGAATAATTTAGAGATTAACCTCCTATTTTATATTTAAATATTTTATATAATTTACCCACTAATTATAAAGATTAAAATTTATTTGAACTTAACAGTGAATCTCCCATGGTTATTTTTAATTTTGTATCCATATAGTGGAGAAAAAATTCACTAGAATCATATGGTAATGGGAATGATTTGAGGTATGACAAAAACTCCACTTTCATTTTTAAATTGATTATACATTAAAATATTTAAAGTGAGTTAAATTACATGTGGAATGAATATTGAAAAATCACTGAAAAATATAAATGTAATGATGAATAAGAATGGAAATTTTAAAAAATGAGTAAAATAGATTATTGATGTGTTTATTTGAAAAGTGAGGATATGATGAAATTTTATTATGTAATGATTGAATATTTAATTCCCCATTTAATCACCAAATTTTGTTTAAATATCATTAAAATAAACGAATGTTGAACATCATTTATATTTTGTTCATGTTTCATTCTTGATATAAAGCATGAATTCAAGTGGGGGGTGATAGAAATATTTCTTACATATCTTCTTAAACATAATATTCATTTTTAGTAATAAAATTGATAATTCATTTTTATGTGTTTAGTAGTTAATTCATATTTTTTCATGATCAAATGGATTTTTAATGAAAAGAAAAATTGGAAATGAATACCCACTTCACATCATTAGAAGTTCATGATATGATTTCTTAGCTCGAAGAGGAGGCTAGAGAAATATTGTAAAATAGAGTTGTATAGAATACATTCACTGTGTGACATAATTTTCAAACTATGATTCATGAATATTTTCACACCAAATACATGTCATGATCTAGGATATTATTTCACTCAAAGAAAGGCATACTATGATACTTCATGTCGTTAATGATGAATTCACATCATGAACATAGTGATGGGAAATAATATTCTTTTGTTTCTCACCCAAATTTTGATAGAATCCCACCTAGTTAACCAAAGACTCCCATTCTCACCCAGGATTGAGTCCAAAGTAATTTAATGGCCACGTTTATAGAGTATTAAAATTAACGTAATCATCAATTATTCCTATAAATAAGAGGTTTTCACTATAATAAAATGTATCAATAATCATTTAGAAACCAGAGAGTTGATAGAGGTGATGAACTATTTCTAAGTCCTTTATTGGTTCTATTCCTCAAGTTTTAGGTCATATAAACGAGTGGGAAGGGTGCTATCAATTATATTTTTATTATTTTATTATGTTTTCGTTTATATAATTGTATTTCGTTTTTAACTTATTTTCTATCCCTTACTCATGATCATTGGGTTAAGAAAATGAGAATTATTTTAAAATTTTGCAACTTATTATCTTTAACTAAGCATAAAAATTTATGATTTGAGGGTAATTATGTTTAAAATTGGAATTCAGACAACTTGATTCATTAATAGCCCAAAGTACTTAATCATAAGAAAAGTAGGATATTTTCATTAATTATGGGAAACCATGATCAAGGATCTTCCATATATCAACTATGAAAACAATAATATAAGATCACTTCAATTTTTAAATTCTCTGTTACATGAATTGGAATCTGCAAAACACTTCTATGCTTTCTCAAATTGATTTCAAAACAAAATATATTTTCTTCTCTCTATCTTTATTAATAAATTTTAGTTAATCACTTTAAATTTCATAAAAATTTACATTTACTATCTCAATGGTTATAAATTGAACTCACCACTTTCTATATTTTTCTAGTTAGTCACACTTGTTTCAGTCATTTATAAATTATAAAAAAATTAACCATGTGGGATTTAATGATTCCCTTTGAAGATATTAGTTAAGTAAACTATTATAATTAAGGCAAAGATATTGGCAATGTAACAACCCAAAGTTACATTAATGAAAATCCCTCTTGATTCATTTAATTTTTTCTTTATGAAAAATGTTTTTATAATATGTCAACACCTTTGATTTTATATTAAGATTTGTGACCGTTAATTTTATAGCCGTTGAACAGTGATCACATGAGTAGTATAAATATAAGGCTTTAACGAACCCAATTTTACTCAGACAAAGGAAGTGATGGCCTCATCCAGTTGAATTAACCCTTACAAAGCCCATTTGTTGGAGCTCGGAAAAGAGGTGGTGTCTTTAGGCTTCTCCCTTGGCCAAGCCCAAGCTGAGTTTCATTATGTCAAGCTCGAACGTGATCGTCTACAGTAAAAGTGGAAGTTGATAGAGATTACCACTCGAGCGATGTTATCCGAGCCGCACCGGGAGTCTGTCACCATCGCACACCTTACCCTTGGGTCTTATGCGGCTATTTTAAGGGGTTATGTAACAAATAAGTAGTACTATGTTCATGTACATTATTTTTGTATGTAATAATGAATATAATTTCTAGTCATTTTTGATACATTGTAAATAGTTTTTAAAGTACAAATGGTGTTTTTAGTTATTATTTAATTAAGAATTATATTTTATTAAATTAAGGGATTTTTTAATTAAATAATATTTTAATAAAATATTATTATTAATATTAAGTTAATTTTTATTAAATATAAATGATATTATAATTTTATGAATGCAATTAAAATTTTTATTAAGGTTTGAAAGCCATTTCTGTCAAAACCCGTGAATTTTTTATAAATGTCGGTTTTTATTTTAAAAGTGAAAATTCACATATTTAGAAAATTATTTAAAAAAAGTAAATATTATTTTTGGAATCAAGACGTCGAAATTATCAAACACTGAATTTTTCATAACTTTCTGAGACAATCAAATTTTTGGGTAAAAATTAAATACCGTTTAAATATATAATGTGTTTTATGACATCATTATGACCCAATGGTGATGTAATAAAATACAATAATCCTTATGTTCGGCAAATATATGTTTTATAATTAAAATAATGTGATTTTGGGTTTGTTTGACTTACTTTTCAAAGCATTAATGAACCCCTCAAGACTTATTCAACGCTTTGCCTTTTTAAATTAACTTCCATGGGAGTGTGACTCACCTCCACATAAGCAACCCTAATATTTTAATAAGTTCGGACCTTTTCCATATAAAATATTTTTTTCCTCTTCCCTTTGTCAAAAACCATGGGCAAAAACAATTGGATGGTTTTTGGTTTGGATTAATTTAATGTAAGGGGACCCAAACCTGAATAATAAAGAATTCCCTCACCTTTCCTATATAAACCCACCCAAGCTCCCACTTCCTCCTCACTAAAATCCCTTTTATTTCGTCCAACCTCTGCCCTACTCTCTATATAATCCTCCCAAGGTGACCCAACCTCCCAAGAAGCCTCTCAAAAGCCTCTCTCTAGCCTTTGGAAGCACACTTCCAAGTAAGGGTTTTTTCTTCCTTTCTCTTTTTTGTCAATTTTCTTTAAGTTGTATTTCCCTTTTAATTTCAATTACGAATGTTGGGGTATGGTTTCTCACCTCCCCCATACTGAACTATTATTGTTTGAATGATGGTATACCCCTTTCTCTCTCATTAAATGCCTCCCATGTACACCTGTTACTATGTCGAAATTCCGAAAGGAACTTCTCTCTCCTATTTTATATTCAAGAAATACTTTTGCATCATGAATCTAAATTCCATTAAAATTTTTGGGACATGTATCTATATGACCTCATTACTGTCCATTACATGTAAATATGATGAGGAACCCCTTTCTCTCTCATCAAAATTTTTTATGAATTCTTATGTCACGCTGTTACGCTGCCGAAATCGCACCGATTTTCTAAGTCAATGTCATTGTGTAGTGAATACCATGCCCATTTCTCCATCAAGGGTATTCACCTTTATGCACATTTACTTATTGATTGTAAAGTTTCATGTATGATTTACACATTCCTTTATCATGTAATAAATTATTATGTTTTATGAATCCATGTTTTATGATCCATGTGGCACACTTATGCATGAAATGAAATGTTTAAGAAGGGTGTTCCCTTATAGCGCTCCAATGCATTGGGTAAATTATAGTATCATGATACGTCATGTGAAATGAGTGTTCACTCATGCTAATTCAAGTGCAATGAGGGTTTACTCGTGATTCATGTGCAATGAGGGTTTACTCATGCTTTATGTGCAATGAGCCTTCGCTCATGCTAAATCCACGTTAAGTGTTGTTGCCACATTTCCATGTTATGATTATCATGCTTTATCATGCCTTTATGTTCATGTCTCTCTTATTCTATATTGATATGCCTATTACCTAACATGTATTGTACTCCTCATTTTATTCTATGTGTACTCCCTTACTGGGCTTTATAGCTCACCCTTTTCTTATGCATGTCCTCAGGTTATCCCATGCAATGCTAAGTATGAGGGAATGCAGTGGTCATGTAAAGGAAGTTTTCAATAAAGATGTTTTATTTCATGTTTTAAGTTTTTATGTAATGATCCTAAACCCCAAAGACACTAAACCTCTCGATCTTCTTTGTTGTATCAAGTGAAGTTTTATGTAATAAAGCATGTTTAAGTTGTAATAAAAAGCAGGGTTGTCATAGTTGGTATCATAGGATAGGTTTAGTTATTTTTGGGATTAGGAAAACCCTAGTAAAGCCTTAGATACAAGACTAAGTATAACAAAAACATCCCTATGTTTTGGTAAGTATTGAGAAAGTGGTTTATCAATCAAATACATCCCTGTCTGGATATGACCAGGTAGAGGCGACTCTGGCACAGATGTATCCTAGGGGTAAAACACGAAAACACTGCTTTGAGCTAGACTCGAACGGGAACTGGTGCACGACAACAGGCCTTGTTTCACTCTTGGTTACGACACTTCCAGGGGATATGATTTGATAAATTCACAATCTTAGTATGAACCCTTATTAAGGGAATTAAAAAAAATTCCCCTATGAATATATGTTGGAAAGTAGATCATGAAAAGCCTAGATTGAAGCCTATAGACTCATGAGTTAAAGAAATTAAAGTTTATTTATAATTCATCAACTTTTTTCTTTTTATTACCCTTTATGTGTTACCCCTAACTATCATTTTATTCCAACCAATGGCCGGTAATAGGAGGACTCGGGCTAACAACCGTTGTGAAGATCAGTGTGATGATTGTACTAATGAGATGCCCAATCCAATGGGAGCGGGAATCGCAAACTTTGTCACGCTTCTCTCTCAGTTAACTCACGCTTTGAATAGAAACACTGGTCAAGAGGAACGTTCAACCCCCCCCCCCCCCTAAGAAAGAACAAGTCGTTATTGAAAGCTTTATGAGACAAAGGCCTCCTACTTTTAATGGGTCATCTGATCCCATGATCGCCGAACAATGGATCAAATCCATTCAAAAGATCTTCTCCATCCTCCAATGTTCAGAACAAGAGAAGGTTCTCCTAGAGGCTTATCGTATGGAGGGTGAAGCTGATCAATGGTGGACGTTGATCAAAAATATGAAGCTTGAGGAGGAGATCGAGGCTTTGGAATGGAAGGAATTCCGGAAGATGTTCTTCGATAAATATTTTTCGTGCACCCTCCGTCTTAAGATGGAAAGGGACTTCCTTTCCTTCAAGAAGAAAGATGAAGAATTTGTGGGAGCGTATGAGTGACACTTCACAAGGCTTGAACGATATACTTCCAGCTTTGTCATTACCCTTGAATTCAAGGTTGACCACTTCTTTGGTGGGATGAAGCCTAGCTTGCGGAAAGCATTAGCGATCCGTGACTTCGACAGCTATGTGGAAATTGTCCGATGTGCCCTCAAGGTTGAAATGGAGATCGAAGAATCACCGGGGTATCATGGGGATAAGAAGTGTAAGGTGGACTTCAATTCTAGTGGGCCGATGGATAAATCCAATGGTGCTAAGAAGTTCTAGCACCCACTTTCCAAAAGTGCGAAAAGAAGCACCCTGAAAATTGTCTTAAGGGGACGAGAAAATGCTTCAGGTGTGGAAGAGAAGGGCACCTAGCTATTAACTGTCGGCAAGAAGGACCCGCGGCTACGACAGAGGAGAGGAACTCTCCGTTCGAACCTCAATGTGTTGTTCAATGCTACAAATTCAAAGAAACGGGTCATTTTGTAAATCAGTGCCCTAATCCAAGGGTTTTCGGAGGAAACCAACAACCTCCAAGACAACAAGGAAGATCTTTTTCCATCACTTCTGCCGAAGTGAACCCCGACAACGAAGTGGTGACAAGTATTCTAGTTATTCATTCAAGAATATCAAACGTAATTTTTGATTTAGGTTCTATGCATTCTTTTATATCGCGAAAGTTTAGTAGAACAATCCCATCACCACCACAAATCATGAATTTAAAGATGACGGTGAGTACGGAAAATGGGGAAATCATTGCATCCCATGAGTATAAGTCCTCCCTTGTTATAATCTGTGGATTGAATTTCCTAGAGAACCTCGTCATACTCCCTTTGGTGGAATTTTATGCAATTCTTGGCATGGATTGGATTTCCTTATATAGAGCCAACATAAATTGTCGGGAGAGGGAAATCACACTCCATATGGAGAATCGACCCCTGATTCTTTACTAGTGTCAGGAGGAAGATGAATCTCCTTTAGTTTCATCATCTCAAGCATGGATATTACTGCCTTATGAGCATGCATATCTGACTCAAATGATTTAGTCCAAGGAAGAAATTATCCTTGAAGAAATGCCTATTGGGAGGGAATTCACGGAAGTGTTTCCCGAGGAACTTCCTGGTCTTCCTCCAAGAAGAGATGTTGAGTTCTCAATTGAACATATACCCAGGGCACTACCAATGTCCAAGACTCCATATATAATGGTTTTTGTTGAGCTTGAAGATCTGAAGAAACAACTACGGGAGAATCTATATAAAGGGTTTATACGCCCTAGTGCTTCACCATGGGGTGCACCAGTCCTCTTCGTCAAGAAGAAGGATGGGTCAATGCGGCTTTGCATCGATTATCATGAACTTAACAAAATCATGATAAAGAACAAGTATCCACTCCCACGAATTGATGACTTGTTCGATCAGTTGCATTGAGCACAATACTTCTCCAAGGTGGACTTGCGGTCGGGATATTTTCAAGTAAGGGTGAAGAAGGAAGATATCCCCAAGACTGCTTTTCGTACAAGGTACGGTCACTATTAATTCATAGTAATGCCTTTCGGACTCACCAATGCTCCATAAATATTCATGGACTTGATTAATAGAGTCTTTAGAGATTACCTTGACAAATTTGTGGTAGTCTTTATAGATTATATTCTAATATACTCCAAAACCAAGGAGGACCATGAGGAGCATTTAAGAACTGTACTAGAGACTTTTCACAAGGAGAAGCTCTATGCAAAGTACATCAAGTGTGAGTTTGGGTTGAAGGAGGTCTCATTCATGGGCCATATCATCACAAGCAATGGGATATCTGTGGACCCCTCCAAAACAGATGCAATTGAGGGATGGCCAAGGCCAACATCGGTAATGGATATCCGTAGCTTCTTGGGGTTAGCTGGATATTATCGACGATTTGTGAGAAATTTTTCACGATTTTCCAACCCTCTTACCAAGCTAACTCTAAAGGGAGTAAAGTTTTCTTTGAGTGATGAATGTGAAGAAAGCTTCAAGGAGTTGAAAAAGAGGCTTATCACTGCGCCCGTGCTTACTTTACCCACAAGTGGGGAACTTTTTGTGGTATTGAGTGATGCCTCAAAGAAGGGATTAGGATGGGTGCTGATACAGAATGATAAAGTGATATCCTATGCCTCAAGGAAGTTGAAAATACATGAGAGAAACTATCCAATGCATGATCTGGAGTTGGCGGCGGTGATCTTTACCTTGAAAATCTGGCGGCATTATCTCTATGGAGAGAAATGTGAGATATATATTGACCACAAGATTCTTAAATATATATTCACACAAAAAGAGCTTAATATGCGCTAGAGAATATGGATAGAGCTCATCAAGGATTAGGACTGTCCAATACATTACCAACCTGGGAAAGCGAACAAGGTGGCGGATTCCCTAAGTAGAAAGGATCCAGCGATTCTATCAATGATGAGAATTGAGAAGGATCCAATCTTCTTAGACTTGATGAAGATGGATGTGGGAATTATAAAGAAGGGAACATCATCAATCCTTTCACAAATTATTGCTCAACCATCTCTTTTGTAAAGGTTAAAGGATGCTCAAAAGAATGATGTGGGAATTCAACAAAAGTGGAAGCTATCAAAAAGGGAAAATCCTATGATTTTAATGTTAATGAGGAAGGAATTGTGCGGTTTGGGAAAAGACTATGTGTTCCATCAAGTTCGGAGGTGAAGAAGGAACTTTTGGAAGATGCACATAGTTCAAATTTCTCTATTCACCCAGGGAGCACAAAGATGTATCGAGATCTCTGAGAAAACTTTTGGTGGGATAATATGAAGAAGGAGATCGCTGAATATACATCAATGTGCCTGGTGTGTCATCAAGTGAAGGCATTGAGGCAGAAGTCTAAGGGGATGATGCAACCATTGCCTATACCAGAATGGAAATGGGAGAACATCACCATGGACTTTGTCACCAGACTTCTAAGGACATCCAAAGGCAACAATGAAATCTGGGTTGTTGTGGATCGCCTTACAAAGACTGCACACTTCATTGATATTCGAGAGGATTTCTCTTTGGATCAACTGGAACGGATATATATCAGAGATGTGGTACGGCTGCATGGAGTACCACTATCTATTATGTCTGACCGAGATCCAAGATTCACCTCTATGTTTTGGAAGAGTCTTCAACATGCTCAGAATATTGAACTGAACTTCAGTACAGCCTATCATCCTCAAATTGATGTCTAATCCGAGCGGACTATCCAAACACTTGAGGATATGTTGAGAGTGTGGTCAATGGACTTTAGAGGAGGATGGGATCAACATCTTCCTCTGGTTGAGATCTCTTATAATAACAGTTTCCACTCGAGCATCCAAATGGCACCATACGAAGCCCTGTATGGGAAAAGGTGCAGAACACCAGCATGTTGGAATGAGGTCAGTGAACGTAAGCTGCTTGGACCAGAAATGGTCGAGGAAATGGTGGAGAAGGTGAAAACCATTCAGCAGCATATTAAGGCAGCCCAAAGTCGACAGAAGAGTTATGCAGATAATCGTCGATGAGACCTTGAGTTTAAAGTCGGAGACATGGTGTTTTTACACATATCTCTGTGGAAGAAGGTCATGAGGTTTGGAAAGAAAGGGAAGTTAAGTCCAAGGTACATCGGCCCCTTCGAGATTCTTGATCGTGTTGGGGATGTGGCCTATCGACTAGCACTTCCACCTACTATGGAAAAGGTGCATGATGTCTTTCATGTATCCCTCTTAAGGAAGTACATACCGGACCCTTCACATGTACTCTCTTCTGAGGTGGTACAATTGGGAGATGATCTTTCTTATGAGGAGAAACCAGTGAAAATCTTAGATCGTAGAGAAAAATTTCTACGAAATAAGACAATGCCCCTCATCAAGGTGTTGTGGAGAAACCACAAGTTTGAAGAAGCAATTTGGGAGTCATAGGATATGATGAAGCTGAGTTATCCACATTTGTTTTAGTGTGGGAAAAGGAAAATTTTGAGGGCTAAATTTTATAAGGGGGAATATTGTAATGACCCAATGTTTCATTAATGAAAATCCCTCTTGATCCAGTTAAATTTTTCTTTATGAAAAATGTTTTTATAAGATGTCAACTCCTTTGGTTTTCTGTTAAGATTTGTGACCGCTGTTTTTATAGTTGTTGAACATTGATCACATGAGTAGTATAAATATAAGGCTTTAACGAACCCAATTTTACTCTGACAAAGGAAGCGATGGCCTCATCCAGTAGAATTAACCCTTACGAAGCCCATTTGTCAGAGCTCGGAAAAGAGGAGGCATCTTTAGGCTTCGCCCTTGACCAAGCCCAAGCCTAGATTCATTATGTCAAGCTCAAATGTGATCATCTACGGGAAAAGTGGAAGTTGATTGAGATTACCACTCGAGCGATGTTATCCGAGCCGCCCCAAGAGTCTGTCACCATCGCACACCTTACCCTTAGGTCTTATGCAGCTATTTTAAGGGGTTATGTAACAAATAATTAGTACTATGTTCATGTACATTATTTTTTTATGTAATAATGAATATAATTTCTTGTCATTTTTGATACATTGTAAATAGTTTTTAAAGTACAAATGGTTTTTTTAGTTATTATTTAATCAAGAATTATATTTTTTTAAATTAAGGGATTTTTGAATGAAATAATATTTTAATAAAATATTATTATTAATATTAAATTAATTTTTATTAAATATAAATGATATTATAATTTTATGAATGCAATTAAAATTTTTATTAAGGTTTGAAATCCATTTCTGTCAAAACCCGTGAATTTTTTATAAATGCCAGTTTTTATTTTAAAAGTGAAAATTCATATATTTAGAAAATTATTTAGATAAAATAAATATTATTTTTTGAATCATGACGTCGAAATTATCAAACGGTGAATTTTTCATAATTTTCTGAGAGAGTCAAATTTTTGGGTAAAAATTAAATACCGTTTAAATATATAATGTGTTTTATGACATCATAATAACCCAATGGTGATGTAAAAAAATACCATAATCCTTATGTTAGGACAATATATGTTTTAAAATGAAAATAATGTGATTTTGGGTTTGTTTGACTTACTTTTCAAAGCATTAATGAACCCATCAAGACTTATTCAATATTTTGCCTTTTTAAATTAATTTCCATGGGAGTGTGACTCACCTCCACATAAGCAACCCTAATATTTTAATAATTTCGGACCTTGGCCTTATAAAATATTTTTTTCCTCTTTCCTTTGTCAAAAACCAGGGTCAAAAACCATCGGATGGTTTGTGGTTTGAATTAATTTAATGTAAGGGGACTCAAACCTAAATAATAATGAATTCCCTCACCTTTCCTATATAAACCCACCCAAGCTCCCACTTCCTCCTCACTAAAATACCTTGTAGTTCGTCTAACCTCTTCCATACTCACTCTATAATCCTCCCAAGGTGCCCCAAGCTCCCAAGAAGCCTCTCACAATCCTCTTTCTAGCCTTTGGAAGCACACTTCCAAGTAAGGGTTTTTTCTTCCTTTCTCTTTTTTGTCAATTTTATTTAAGTTGTATTGCCCTTTTAATTTCAATTATGAATGTTGGGTTATGGTTTTTCACCTCCCCCATACTTCCCTATTATTTTTTGAATGATGGGAGACCCCTTTCTCTCTCATTAAATGCCTCCCATGTACACCCGTTAATATGCCGAAATTCTGAAAGGAACTTCTCTCTCCTCTTTTATATTCAAGCAATACTTTTGTATCATAAATCTAAATTCCATTAAAATTGTTGGTACATGTATCTATATGACCTCCTTAATGTCCATTACATACAAATATGATGATTAACCCCTTTCTCTCTCATCAAAATGTTTTATGAATTCTTATGTCAAGCCGTTACACTGCCGAAATCGCACCGATTTTCTAAGCCAATGTCATTGTGTAGTGAATACCATGCCCAATTCTCCATCAAGGGTATTCAACTTTATGCAAATTTACTTATTGATTTTAAAGTTTCATGTATGAATTTCACATTCCTTTATCGTGGAATAAATGATTATATTTTATGAATCCATGTTTTATGATCCATGTGGCACACTTATGCATGAAATGAAATGTTTAAGAAGGATGCACCCTTATAGCGCTCCAATGAATTTGGTAAAGTATAGTATCATGATACGTCATGTGCAATGAGTTTTCACGCATGCTAATTTAAGTGCAACGAGGGTTTACTCGTGCTTCATGTGCAATGAGGGTTTACTCATGCTTTATGTGCAATGAGCCTTGGCTCATGCTAAATCCATGTTAAGTGTTGTTGACACATTTCCATGTTATGATTATCATGCTTTATCATTCCTTTATGTTCATGTTTCTCTTATGCTCTATTGGTATGCCTATTTCCTAACATGTATTGTACTCCTAATGTTATTCCATGTGTACTCCCTTACTGGGCTTTATAGCTCACCCTTTTCTTATGCATGTCCCTAGGTTATCCCATGCAATGCTAAGTACAAGGGAATGTAGTGGTCATGTCAAGGAAGTTTTCAATAAAGATGTTTTATTTCATGTTTTATGTTTTTATGTAATGATCTTAAGCCCCAATGACACTAAACCTCTCAATCTTCTTTGTTGTATCAAGTGAAGTTTTATGTAATAAAGCATGTTTAAGTTGTAATAAAAACAGGGTTATCATAGGAAACTTATGATGGTTTTAATCTAGAGTAATTGTATGTGATTACCACATTTCTTCATAGTGATTTACATAATGAAACCTTCTTGAGGTAAATAAATAGATTTTTGAATTAAATTAATAAGGACTTAGAGGAAACAAAATCATAAGTTTTATGACTCCATGGTAGATAGGTTTCATGTGTGGAAAATAATATAATTCCTATGATCAAAATAAATTATAAGATGAAAATTTTATTACCTTGATATTATACATGGATGGTAAACTTATTATGGGTCTCGTTAGAGGATCCAAAAGTATAAGAACAATTTTTATAAAATATGTGTGAAAAAGTATCTCAGGGGTGATAAGAAAATTGTGGGATTTATAATTTATAGGGATAAGAATTATTGAATTTTAGAGTTATCTCAGAATAAGTACATATGGAAGATAATCAAGAGACTTGGTATATCTAGATGTAAGTCATTCTCAACTCCATTGATCAAACACTTCAAATTGTTTAATTTTCAAGAACCATAAATAAAATATAAGGTCAAATGCCTTAAGAAAGATTATTTTTCATTAGTTTTAGTAATGTTGATGTATTCCATGATATGTAATTGACTAAAAATTTCTTGTAAAATTCATGGAAAGAACACCAATAATTCTTGAAGTAGAATGTGTAGTATTTCAAGGTCTTGTAAAATAGATCTCGGTGGCTTAGAGTATATTATTCATTATAGGTTTTTTTAGATGAGGATTTTATATGGGATATAGATACATAAGAGATGATGATATGTTTTTTGTTCACATTCTAAGGAATGAAAGTTAGCTGAATTTTAACACTATAGCTGTAAGTATCTTTATCCACAATAGAAGGAAAATTTTTCATTATAATGGAAGGGATTATTGAAATGGTTAAATTTTTAGATGAAGGATCTCAGAAGAAAACTATAACGTAGATTTTTTTATGATAGTAATATTGTAATAAATTTTTTAAATAATCAAGTTCTTCAATCATGAACAAAATACATTGGCTGAAAATATCATTTGTAACACCCTAGAAGGATAAAGGGTTAAAATACTAAATGATATAACTCATGTCAAAAATGTGCACAATTCATCTCAGGAGCCTACCTAATTAGAACTTTTTAGTTAATCATACTTTTACTAGAGTAGTGATATAGATGAGTGATATAGATGGGTGGCCTTTAGGGAAGTTTCCCAGGGTGTGTATGAGTGAGGACCAAGCACACTGTAAGAACATGTGTTGGAATGTGGGGACAATCACTAGTCTGATGACATGTTCTATCATGTGGGTAGGCCCCAAGGAAGGGATAACGTGACTATAGGGAAACTAGTGGTACTTAAGACCTAATGGCCATGTTAAGGTGGGGTGGTTGTGCTTTTCATCGGGCCCCTGTGTTTAGGTGGGGTGGTTGTACTGTTCATGGGGCCCAGTTTTAACATTAGTATCAAAGTAGGAACTTGGCCTTAAGTGGGGTGGCACTATTGAGGTTTGAGATATAGGGTCTATATCAAGGGAATTATTCTATAATGGCTGGTTAAATTTGAAAACCCATAGTTATAAACGATTAAAATAATAAATGATATGATTCATGTTAAAAAGTTTTACTTGTCTTTTTGGGAACCTAACTGATTAGAACCCATCCTTAAGTGTGGTGGAACTACCTGGGTTTGATATGTGGGGTCCACAATAAGGACATTGTGCTCTAAAGGTTAGGTTAATGTGATGTCCCAAAATGATAAAGGGTTAAAATACTAAATGATATGCCTCATTTAAACAAGTTGCACATTTCTTTTTGGGATCCAAGTTAAATATAACTCCACAGTTAAACATTTTTTCACGTGAATAGTGATCTTTATGGGTGACCATCTAGAAAGTATCCCAGTGGGTGTGCGAATGAGGATAAATCACACTGAAAATAACATGTTTTTAATATGGGGATATTCATTGTTTTGATGACCCATTCAATCATGTGAGTAGGCCCCAGGGAGGAGACCATGTTTAGGTGGTATAGCTGGTGTTACTGGGTATCCCAGGACCTAATAGCCATGTTAAAATGGGGTGTCTTCACTATCACTATTTAATAGTTTTTACAAAATTTCGTCTAGAAGATTATTGAGTAATAATATTTGGTGCTTCAAAAGATATATTAGTATCAGTGGAGGAACCCAATCTTAAGTGTGGTGGCACTGCCTGGGTTTGAGATGTGGGGTCCACAATAAGGGAATTATGCTTTAATGGTCAGGTGAATGTCACACGCCATAACAATAAAGTGTTAAAATACTAAATTATATGACCATGTCAATAAGGTGAACAATTATTTTCAGGATCCTGCCTTATTATAACTCCACAGTTAAACTTTATTGGCCATGAGTAGTGATCTTGATGGGTGAGCTTCAAGGAAGATTCTCAAGGTGTGTGTGAGTGATGAAAAGCTCACAAAAAAACATGCTTTCCCTTGTGTGGAAATTATCAGTCTAATGACCAATTTTGGGTACACTAGTAGGCCTTAGAGAGGGGACCACATGTCTGAGGGTCAACTAGTGGTACCTGGTAGGCCAGGACCTAATTTTCATGTTAATGTGGGGTGTATGTATTGTAAATGGGGACCATTTGTGACATCATTTCATCTAGAAGATGATTGATGTTGAATATATGATGCTTTAGAAGATAGTTAAAGGAAAAAATATAGCTATCATGTTCACTAAGTTTGAGTCCAATAAATTTGAAGGAAACATTATGCCATAGTGGGACTAGGGTAATTGAATGTTGGTTAAGACACAATTATATTTACATAAGTTATAAATACTTTTTTCCAATGTTTTAGAGGCTTCCAAGTGTTTTTCCATTTAAGCAGTTTTTAAGTGGAAATTTTTAGGATATTTTAAGTTCATCCAAGTTTTGACTTTTTGACCAAAATGAGCTCTAAATGAATTTTAGTGGTTAGTTTTCCAGATGATGTAGAGCAATAATTATTAGATGATATTTTTGGAAGTTTTTATATGATAAAGGGCTTATATAAGAGTCTTTTATGATGATATATAAGATTCCTTGAAATAAAAAATTGGGATATATGAATGTAATATACTTAAAAATAAGGGTCATTGATATTTTTCGCCAAAAGGTAGCAGTCAAGTGAAAATTTCTATAGGAAATCAAATAAATCTATGTTCATCAGAGGGAATTCCAAAAACATTTTAATACATATTTTTCACCCAAAGACCTCATACCAAAAAAATTATGAAACCCATCAAAATCATTTAAAACAAGCTATTTCCAGAGGCATAACCCTAGCCCAAGCCCATTCCTTTATTCAAATTCATCACCATATTTCATCCTATTTCAATTAAGCATAGAAAAGTGTTGTGAAACACAATTGACATGGGGGTTCATTTTCATTCAAAGGGATAAAATATAGAAGTGATAGGAGGAATTAAATTTTAATATTAAGATGAGTATTCATTTTTTCCTTTTTGGTTTTTTTGTTTTTTATTTTAGTTTTTTTTTTCTTGAAATTTGTTCATGGTAATTGAAATTGAATTCAATCGAGTCAACCCATGTAGAAAGACTTTACCAATGACTCCCAGGCTCAAAGACCATAGGGCACCAAGTGAAGCTCACATAATCAGGAATCGTCTCGAGTTTACTTAATCAAAAACAAACTCAAATTACCAAAAATAGTGATAAAATTCCCAACTCCAGGCCAGACAACTATGGAGTCACAGTCTCCAAGTTCCAAAATCCACGCATTATTTCATTTCATTACTCTATGCGCAAATTGATTTTTTTTTTGAATAATCATGTTAAAATTAAAATGATCACAAAACATATGCCATTTATTATGGGACACCAATAACTCAAACTAAAATCTCACAATCTAGAGGACGTGCATTGAGTTTTTTTATTAAATGGTTGAAAATATAATAGTGAAAAATCACATCGGATAATTGAACTTTCCAAAATCTATGCACATGAACCTAAACTTGAATTAAAATCAGAATCAAGGAATGCAAAATTATTTTATATCCAATTTCAGATATTGCAATGTGTGTTATCATGTTCAAGGTTAATGAAATTTTTCTATCCACATATTTTTTTCCCACAAGATCAAAATTTTTATTTCATCTCCCCCCAACATAGAATAACATTTTCCCCAGTGTTTAAAGAAAAGAAAAGTTAGAAGGGGGTAGGAGAGAAGTTCAAAGATGAAATTGAAAATGATAAACATGGAACAAATTCACCTGGTTTTTGAAGTTGAAGTTCATGATGCTCTACATTACTCCTTTGATCTCTTGGGGGATGTAGCAACCTCCTTGATTGAACACGTATCAACCAAAGTAGTCCCTAAACCATACAAATAAGACAAAACCAGACAAAAAAACAACACAACAATTTATTTAATTCCAAGTATCATCATTTTTATGGTTTTCCCTGTTTTTTTGTTTTTTTAAATCAAACTAATGATACATTGTCTTCTTTTAAGTTTCTGGGTAATGTATTACTCAGGGATCACACCATGTGACACAGATGAATACGGTGCTCCCCTTGCATACCCATCCATACTCATTAAAGAAGAATAGGTAATCAGTCTAAATTTTTTTTTAACCTACAAAAACATAAATAAAATAAAATAAATTGATGATACATAGTCTTATTTTAAATTTCTGGGTAACGTATTACTCAGGTATCACATTGTGTGACATTGATGAATACGGTGCTCCCCTTTAATACCCATCCATACTCATAAAAGAAGAATAGGTCAACAGTCTAAGGTAAAATAAAATTATATCAAAATCATCCACTAATCCTATTTGAAATATAAATTTGATTAAAACAAAAAAATTATTGGATACTTGAAAACCACAAGTTTCCCCTTGTGCAGCGCTTAATTTAACCTCTTTAGCTCGACTTGAACCCCCCAACTTATCCAATTCCAACTTTAAAAATTTTAATGATCTCATCTTTCTCCACTTCAATATTATTGAGAATGCATATCTCTTTTGGTTAGTAAGAAGATTTTGAATTTGATTCATGAACAATCCTATTTTCTAAAATGAATGGGAAAATCCAAGGAATATCAGAATTGGTTGATCTTTTTTATTCTATAGTATTTCCTAATAAATCAAATATCAACCCCCTTTTTTGGTTTCATGAGATGAATGAATGAAAACCCCAAGATCTTGATTAACACAAATTATGGGATACTCGAGTGGGGAAGGAAGGACAATGATTTTTGAGTTTGTTTTGATTGAATTTTCTAAAAGAAGACTGGAAAATTGAATCAAAATAAGTTTCTTCTACAAAATTTTTAGAATTACTAGGTTATAAAAATATGATTCATCCACAAAAGTGTCCAATTGAATTCTAGGAGTGGGTATGTGCTCAATTTTTGGGATTTCTTCCAATGGTTCAGTGATCAGTGGTCCTAAAAATTCACTAATGGTGCCATGTTCAAGAAACTCAATCCATGATGTCAAGTTATTATCTTTTGAATTCAAAAAATCAATTTCATCCAGATTTAAACACTCTTCAACTTGACTTTCAACATTACCTGACCAATTCAATTCATTATCTAACTCTGAATTCCCATGTTCTAAAGTGAGTTCTTCACATGTTTTAAAGTTTTTTAGTTCTAACCTCAAAGATGAAACCTCATAATTCATTATCTCTATTTGATTTCACAATTGTTCAAGAAATTATTGTGGAACAGATAGGATGGGATGTTGAAAATTATAGACTTCACTAAGATTGTACTCTTCAAAAATCCTTAAGAGGGAAGGAAATTTATCATTTAAACATTCATTATCCCATTGATTGTACGTCTAATCGGGTGTGGGGTAATCATTCAAGGGTTCATCAAAGTAATTACCTATGTTTTTTTATTCCAAAAATTTATTTTCAATTTGATTCTAGCTTGGTTCTATGTTGGGGTATTACTGAAGATAAACCATTGGATTAGAGAGAGATTTGGAT
Organism: Viscum album; assembly: GCA_963277665.1. NCBI lineage: Eukaryota > Viridiplantae > Streptophyta > Magnoliopsida > Santalales > Viscaceae > Viscum > Viscum album. The sequence continues at coordinate 237,478,654 of OY728133.1, read as the reverse complement.
TTTAGATTTTTAAGACACAGAAAAATAGAAAGGGGAAGAGAGAAGATAAATTGAGGTGAAAAAAGAGATTTTGGGGTGAGAAAAGAAATTGAGTATCAAAGGTGACTTACTTGGGTCCCCGGCAGTGGCGCCAAAATTTGGTTTCTCTCAAATTTACCCTACAGGTATGCGGTCATTGTAGTATAGGTAGGGGTTGAATCCATAGGTACCGAAGAAGAACCCTTGAGACACTATTTGGAGAGATTTTTCTATGGAGTGGACAACTATTTGGATTGATTTGATTTGAAACTAGTGATTTAATTTAAATAAAAAATAAAATTACATAAAATTACATAGTCTAAAACAATTAATGGATATGATTTGATCCTAAGTTGTTACTTGGGTAAGATTGCATGTATTTATTTTCTTATAACGTTTTAGTTCATTAATTCAACACGTATATTCAAAATGATATAATTACTCCACATAATTCACCAATTTAATCCTTAAACAATTCCAAGTCTAATCACCAATGCACTTAGAGAAGCAATTTAATGATCACTCCAAGGAATTTGATCGTACTAGCACTCGAAATGTGTCATTGTTAAAGTTGGTGAAGATGAAGAAGAAAATAATCATCAAATGAAAATAGTAAATTAATGAAATGATTATAGAATTTTAGATCATAAAATAACATCCAATATTCCCCATTTAACTCCCTAGGAACAACCCATAAGGGTTTATCCATCCATTGATTCTATGATCTCAAGGGAAGCAGAAAGTAGACTCATAGGGGCGAAATTGAAGAAGAAAAATAAAACAATGAAATGGTCAATCCCCCATTGTGTGAATAAATTCACATGTGTTGGTGTGAATAAGATCACACATTGGGGAAACGGTATCAATGTGAAAATAAGAATAAAATAAAAAGTGGAAATTATGAACTTTTATAAAGAACAAATGTAATTCAAATAACATACATGATAATGAAGAATGATTACAACATCAAATTGACATCATAAACTTATAATGAAACAAAGAACCAAAGATCCCTAAATCCTCCCCCACTACTGCCTTAAATAGAAAAAAATAAAGCCTTGGGTCGATCCACCACTCCCCAAGTCTCTTTAATTAATTTTGGGAGGCCAAAGTGGGTGGACATTTAATGTATAGGAGACTTTTCAACTCATTCCTTGAAGTGGGAACCAGCTTTCATCCACCGAATAGAAGTGCCTAAATCACCTTCTAGAAGTCCGAATTGGAGTGGTCCATAGAAGCATTAAATGAATCCCCAGATGTCCCCTAATAGTCTGTAATATTTCATCCCAAAATACTTTGTTCATTTCGAGATATAATTTAAATAGTGGGATTTTTTCTGGGCCGCGGAATCTGGCCCAGAATTGCATCTTCAACTTGGGCCACCTGGAACTCTATTAAAACATTAAGATTAGCTTGTCCCACTATTTAATGAAATGTTCCCCACGATGGATTCTATCTCCAGTTAAATTTTGAGACTCTTTGAGCTTGAAACATGGCCTCTACGGTACTTTTATTGGGCTGTTTTCCAGCTCACTTCATCCAGAATGTGGTTGGTTCAAAGCCCACTTTGGTGGTCTTTCAAATTGAATATCTAAGTTATCCAAAATAATGAATTTTTCCTTATATCATGGGAGACATGAAAATAAAATCAATACCATTTTTTGTTTTATGAGATGTTTAATAATGTACCATGTAATAGTGCATTTTAGGAAAGAATTGCAATCATGATGTGAAATGATATTCAAAGTGTATAATGCACTAAAATATTATTTAAGAATAAAAAATAAGATGAAAAATATATAAATTAACAATGAATATTATCCTATTCCAGTGTATAATCAACCACTTGTACATGTGGTGTTGAAATTACATATAATTATTTATATACTTGGATGATTAATCAAATTGATTATATTCCATTGTAATATCAAATAACAATGAAAGATGAAATAGTATTCTCCTATTAAGGTAGGAATTAAGTACCATGTCATATTATCATTTTGTGTCCTTTTTCTTTGTTTTTTCTTGAATATTTACCTTTGAGATTTTATTTTATGGATTCATGGGTTTTTACAAAATGTGGTGATTTAGGTTGTATCAAACATTCAAAGTTTTAGTGCATTCAATGTATGGCATATCTTCTAGTCAAGGAAGTTTCAGATCTTGTAATGACTTTTAAGATTTAAGACATTTTATCTTCTAGTGATCAGTGTGGTGTATTCCCCCAATAAGAGTATTGATGTGTTTGAGTATTTTAAAAAATATAAACTAAAACAATAATAAAACTATGATATAAATGAATATTGAGTGAAGAAAGTCTGTAAAATAGTATCCAAAAACATAAAATAATATCAAGAGCAAACAAACACTTGATGAAAATGGAAAAATGTTGAGTTGGGGAGATTAGATGACTTGGATTAAAAAATATTTTTTTTTTGTAAAACGCATCATAATAAGGAAATTTTGTGGTGAAATTTAATTAACAGCACCTCACCATTTCTCAACTAATCAATCTTTAGTTTATCATCTTCATAAAATGATAATTTGTAAGTCATAATAATATGTAATGATTATTCCCTTATATAAAATTAATAAGTGTTTTTACTCAAGAATTAGTATATAAACTTCATAGTTTTAAATAAAATTAATAATTTCTCATCCCTTTTCAGTACGTGAATAAATTTTGCAAAAAATCTCATGGAAAAAATGAAATTTATCATAAGACATGAAGAATTAGCACTATTTTTCACCTAATATTTCATCATCTAAATTCATCGATCTATTCATATTGAATAAATAAATATCTCATAAATTACAGTGGTTTTTATCTATCTTCACTTGATGGTTCTTTGATAAAAAAATATGAAAAAATATTTGAGTGAGTGGATTTTATGATAAAAAAAGATAGTCATGATTTATTTGAAATATGATTTGTCTAAAAGTTTCAATATACATAAATTGTTTCTGGTAAAAAAATGATTACTTACATATAATAATAACATTAAAAAAATAAACATGAGTGAAATACATGATATAATAAAATAATATGACGAAAAATGGAAGGATAAAGAAATTTTCTCAATCTAGAGGATTACCCACACTATCATCTTCATCTATGAATTTTCCTCCCATTAAAGGATCATATCCTTCTCTCCCATTTCTACCATGTAGATAATAATCCCCCAAAATATATAAATATACCTATTTTATCTTCTTAAAATCACTAAAACAATATTGGTCACCACCTTAATTCATTTCCATTGCATGAAAAATCATTAAATCTAAGCTAAAAATTTTCAATAGAAGTCGTTAATGGCCTAACCACCAGATAAAGTCCACCATTTCTATTTGAGAATAAATATTTTTATTTTTTGAGCATTTAACACTTTAAAACATAGTCTTATCACCTCTTTCAGGATGTTAATTTCTAACTAAATCTCCTCCTTTTTTAGTAAATAATTTTTCAAAACATAATTTTCATTATTATTTTAATACCCTTCTTTAAATGATTCCAAATCCTACCAACACATTGATGTGGAATGTCCCCATATTATACTACCATAGGTCATCAAACCCCTCAAACTTTATTTACAAAAATTTCACTTTCAGATCTACTAAGCCAAGGTTTTACACCTTCATGGACACCAATTCCCTCAAATATATAAACATTGGCCCAGACTCATTCATAATTCACTTGTAAAAGGATTAAATTAGAACGCTCTTATCATGACCAATTATCTACTTCAGTTTCTTATTTTAGAAAATCTAGGTGGTTAAAACTAACTCTCATTTTTATATTGGGAATCATTTGAACTCTTTTATTTCTCCTCACTCCCTTATGTCCACTAATATCTACAAATAACTATCTGACTATGCTTGCATATATTTAAATACTTTGGGGAATTTTCTCAAAAACATTAAATGAAAACCAACAAAACCATAATGGCAAGCTTCATTGTATCTTGAATCTTCCTCTATTTTCTAATACTAATAATTAACAAAAATTCCAAAAAATAAGACTTATTCAACACTAATATCTATCTGTTGTTAAATGTAAATAATCATAAAAATGAACATCAACTTAAATTCAATCTACTTTTTGAAAATCTAGACCACAAGTGTCTTTCGAAAATTTGTCTTCCTGAATAATCAAAACATGAAACATAAGATAAATCCCGAATCCCCTAATTAATAATTTTTTAATCTTACATTTTTTCTTTCAATTTTGAATTATTATTACATTAAAGTTCATTCTTTGTGTCAGATCCCAAATAATTTATTTTTGAAAAAGAAATCATTTATTATTATACAGGCCAAGTATTTCCTAAACTAATCATATGTAGCGGCCAAACTCTAATAAGTAAGACATTTTACCAATTTATTTAATTTCAAATTGATTAAAATCAATGAAATGATACAACAAAACCTCAAATTACTTCTTCTTATATTTCTCTACATACCAATATTTTAATCTAACATCATAAATTAATTAATATCATATAGCTACTTAGTATATATCATGTATCCCCTTTAAATTTAATAATCCTCATGCGATGATTGAATAGGTTATTTTCCTAAGAGACCAGAATCGATCACATATATCTCTATAAAAATCAAATAAATCATACATATCTCCATAAAAATATAACACTAGTAAAATTTATCTCTATGTATAATTAATAATTAGCTTTGTAAAGAAAAATAAAAACACATTCCCAAAAAACATATAAGATTAAAACATAATTCACATAGATCACATTATATTAGCATTACAGAATATATTTTTAGTGAAAACCTAAACTTCAAAATACTCATTCTAAAATAATTATTTAATTCCAATATTAACTTAAACAATAAAAAATAATCTAACAACCTAAAATAAATCCAAACTTTGTACTGAAAATTATTTTTGATAAATTCATGGACCTTTTGAAAATGTAACTCAAAAGAAAATATTAATCACTTATAAATAATATAATGGAAACTTTCAACAATAAAATAATAGTTTCACTAAAATTTAAAAGAAAATTATTTTTCCCATGGTGAATTCTCTACACTGAATATTTCTATAATTAAAGAACACTATAGCAAAAAAAAGAAATTCATAAAAATGATGTATCAAAAATATATAAAATAAGGCTACATCACTGACTAAAATTAATTGAGGTTATTATCAATGAAAACCACTAAAAATCCAAGCATCTCACAAACACAATATAGTTGATCATTACTCTAAACAACATAACTTGAATTTCAAATGTTTATTATGATGCATGAACATTTCTTATGGAATATATATCCATGACACTAAAAAATTAATATATAGACATGAGTTTGACCATCGATGACTGATTTAATACTTTCATCCTTTTAAATTAGTCACCTAAATCTTTAATAAATAGTTTTCCCAAAATGTACATTCAACTAAATAATAAAATCCCTGTGCTCATTTGATCAATTTATAAAATAAAAAAAAAGATATCAAAACAACACATAAATAAAGCTGATACCAAATATAGTCAATGAATAGTGGAAAATGGAATATCCTCTCATAAAATATTTATGAATTTTTCCACTACTATGGGAAACTACTCATACAGAACATCCAAATATAGGCAGCCTTAACTCATAAATTGTCACTTAATAAGTTGTAATAATTTAATGGTTGACCCTTTTATCCATCCTAGGAGTGATACTCACAACTTCGAGTAGCCTGTGACCCATATATTCATCTTAATAATACCTTTCAATGCCCAAAAATAATCCATTACATACTAAGGATAATGATATAGTGTCTCAAACTGATAAGATTGAATCCTTTAAAATCTCTCTCTCTCTCTCTTTGTTGAGGGAAATCTAACACTTTCCACCATTATGAGAAAATGGATTATCACCACCGGTAAGGGTCTCCAATAAAATAATACTTTTAGGGAGCTTTAGTAGAATATTAAAATCTCCAAAAATAAGTCATAATGAAATGATCGGTTTACAATGGCATCCATGACAACGAGTTCCAAGCAAGAAGATACAAATCATATCTTAAAACCTATTATATGTCGCCTAATCGGATCTATCTATCCTAAAAATATATATTTGGACTAACCATAATCAAAATTATTCAAATAAATATCATCTAAAGGTTGTGGTTTAGACCGATGAATGCATTGCCTTTCTCCGACCACTCAGGCAACACCATCTCTTTAACCGATATCATCTCCTCATAGGTTAAAGATCTTACATTGGAAAGGTAATTAATCTCATTGATGACTTAAAAATGAAGTTTTATCTATAAAAAATATGTATAAAACCTTAGTAAAATAGTGTCTTATTCTAAAACTAAGTTTCATATTTATCGTGACCCTATCAACTATCAGTGATCACTTAAGGAATCTGGCATTTCTAGGTGTTATAGAAATTATATATACTAGCTTATATCTCAATCTAGAGGCCTATATCACATAAATGACTTATTTTAAAGTTAAATTCCACTTAATTTCCATTAATACTTTTTTTTAGGGTTTCCCAAGCATTTATGGAGGAATGGGTGAGTTTTTATGAATTGGGTCAAACCGTGAGGCCAATTCCAGATTTAAAAATAAATTTTGATTCCTTTATAACTTCTTCATTTTTCAACATTTGTAATCCATTTTAATTTCTAATTGTCATACCTAGACATATTAACACCACCATATTTATTTGGACCATTTATAAATCCATAATCATTGTGGATATGGGTTTTTATTTAAGGAATTAGGCCTGCCCGAAAGCCCATTTTCTGCATTAAAAATAAATGTTAATTCTTTAATATCTCCTTAACTATTTGCGTTTTTTCAGTGATTCCAACTCTAACCCGAGACCACTTACCTAAGGCGCGCACTCATTCCCTCCTCCCACAATTTGGAGCTAGATAGAATCACGAAAATGGTCGAAACGTCTCTGGATGTCAGAAATCGTCCAAATTTGGAGAGGTAAATTGATCCTTTCATAACTCCTTCTATTCTTACTATTTTTCCCTCATTAAAATTCCTAGATGACCTTCTCATACTTTTTCGAATATCCATTAAATTTTTATCTCTTTTAAAATTCATATTCTGGTCGATTTTGGGTCGTTTTCTTCAGGATTGTTTTGGGTAAGTGATTCCTTCTTGGTTTCTTCCTTTTCCCTTAGGGTTTCCTCTCTCATTCATTATGTTATAAAATTTTCAAAAGTTAGGTTTTGATCCTAGGGTGTCATTTGGTGTATTTTTTGTCAAATATTGTGATCTAGGTCTGAATTTAGCTTCTTTGTGGTGCGGTGGTTGTGCGGTTGATGTTTCGAACAAAGTTTTGAGGGATTTGACACTTCCAGTAGGTGATTTTATGTGTAATCATTTCTAGATGATTTAGTTTTCTTTAATTACTTATTATTAATTTTTATAATATTCTTTTTGTGTTTAAAAAATTGTTTATGTTGTATTTGGTTAAGCATTTATTTTTATAGTTTCATTTTAGCTTAAAATTTGGTGTTTTTCATGTGTAACCCTTTAGGTATTGTTTGGGATTGTTTTATAACATATGAATTTAGTTTAATAAAACTTTTTTGGGATTAAAATTCTGATTTGGTGGGTTATTGGTGTGAAACCTGGTCTTAAAGTGTTTTTTAAGGGTTTAATCTATAAAACTGTATTGTACTTCTTGAATGTGATTTTGAAAACGTGTGTGTTTCATGTGAATATTTTGTGCTATTGTTTGAGATGTTTGTATAAAACATGGGGGTTGTTTAATAAATGTTTTTGGGGCTTCCAATTCTGTTTTGAATTTTTATTTTTGTGATATTGTCCTTGAAATATGGTTTTGAAATGGGTTTTATTTGAAAAACTTTGGTACACTATTCAGAATTGTTTTATAAAATTTTTGAGTGGTTTAATGATTTATGTAAGAGGTGAAACCATATTGGAAAGCTATTTTGGATTGTTTATACTTTCAAATGAACCATTTTAAATCTGAATAGTTATGTTATGTGATGTTTATCATATTTTTAGGGACTTCATAAAATTGTTAAAGGATGTGTTGGATTGTGAAAGTTGTGAAAAAAGTGTTGTGGGCTATTTTGGTGTGAGTTTGATTTCAAAATGAATTTGAATGAAAAGTGTAATTTGTGACTTGTGTGATGTGAATGGGGATATTTGGATAATGTGTGATTTGGAAGTGATATTTTCAAGTGAAACATATATTTATTGGCTTGTTGAACTTGTTTGAGCACAAAGGGAAAACCCGGGTATCTAGGTGGGTGGATGTGTACAAGTATGCTAGTGAATCCGTGGGGTTTGGCCTCAGTTTCACTTAGCAGGATTGACGCTTACAACTCTAACTAATCTATGATGATGATGATTGGGGACCACTAGGTTATGGGTATGTTCCCTACTAGTGGCTCATGCACGAGAACGGATAATTTTTGTGGTTACTCTCACCGAGATACGAGGTACCTGGGACCCACAGCAAGCTAGTGCCTAGGGGTTATTTCCTATTGCTTGTGCTCATTAGATCCTTTATACTTACCGTCGGCATACAATATATTTGGATAAAAAATTCAGTAGCTTTTGAATTTATTTTAAAAGTGTTGATTCCTTAAATTAGCCCACTTGAAAACTGTTTTTTTTAAGTTGCATCTTTTAGAAATTGTAACTAGAAATTACATGTTTTTGAAAACTTGCATGCTTTTCGTCTTTGAATGTTTATCACAAGGAATCTCTTAGTGGTGGTATCCTACTGGGCATTGTCTCACACCCTACTTACACCCTTGGGTGTAAGTAGGATTTGTTATTTTTTTGTCGCAGGTCTGGGTATAACATTTGTGCCAATAGTTCGGGTTTTCACCGGTCATTAATGATGCGGTGTTGTGGAGATGGCTTGAGGGCAATGCCTCTTTCCATGTTGACGTTCTTGGGTTGTTCATTTTTTGTTTTGTTCATTTGTTATAGTCTTTTTGAGTTGTTTTAGACTATGTAATCCAGTTATGGTTTTCTTTAAACCATTGTTTGGTTTGAAAAATCCAGATTTGTTTAATTGGATTCTTTTATTGTTTTATGTTTATAAACTCAGGTAAATCGTTCCCAATTTTCATTTTATGATACCCGGGAACTTGTGCCAGCCCGTGGGGATCTGGAATTCCCTTCGGGCCTTGTCACGGGCTGGGTATGGTGCTAATTTTGGTGGTGATCGATTCGGTTCATGACAGCCTCTCTCAGACTCCTTAACTTGATGAAAATCCATTCGAAATCATTACAAAGTTGTACCTCATTCATTAACTTTTTATTTAACTTGGTTTCAGTTATGAATCCTTTAAGAGGGTCTCGCACCATCCATACTGAAACCATCCTTATCATCATCAAATAGACTTCCTAAAAAATGGTTTAAAATCAAACCATTGGAAGGTGACACTATATTGGGTTCAAATAGTCAGAATTTATCAAAAGATCAACACTTTTGAAATTAAATAGATGTAAGATTTGTTGTCTGGTCAGAGAGTATCAAAAGTAGATGGAAAATTAGAGTCATAGATTCCAAATAATCCTCTATTTATAAAGGGTCATTCATACCTTGAAAAACTATAATTACTTTGTCACTAGAATTCATACAGTTCATTAAACTAATGGGTAGTCCGGTATAGATTTACAAGAACCTCCATACACTCTGTTAGAAGGGTTACTTGAGCCATATTCACTGAAATACCTTACATTTAATCTTGGTAAATATGTACCTTTCACTCAAATATTTGAATCAATGCATTATTTCTCTACAAATCAGCAACAAGTTTCTCAAGTACTAGTGGGGGAAGTTTACAACCCTACTTCAGAATCTCTGATAGTTTTATATGGGAAAAATACTTTTTTGATGGGACAAACCCATGATTAATAAATTATATATTGGTTAATTAACATATAAAGTACATGAAAAATAATAATTAATTGTAATGTAATTCATGTACCATCTTAACTATACCCCACAACTAGTGCCCTGGAGTATCAAGTCAATCAACTGATTATTGGGGTCCTGGTGAGTAGATATATTGAATTCCATGATAATAATGGGTTCCATGGTCTGATAACTATACTAAAAACTTTTTAAAACCATTTATATAGACTCCCAAATACAAACTCCCAATATCACTAATTATAAAATCTATCCCTTGGGATAAAACCACTTTGATACCATTTTTTACATGACCAAGTCCAATAGGGGACCTCGTAGGCTAATGGTAATCCAAGTGTGCCACCCCAATACAACCTCCAAGAGTCCATAGGCTTGAGACTAGCACCAATAATTATTAATACTCATTGTAGGCCTTATCCTATAACAACCTATAAAAAATATTCACCTCTAATACACAATATATATCCAAAAAATACCATCGAGATATAAATAACATATTGCCTAATATATATTTATATATATATTTATTTATTTATTTATTTATGCGATAATAATAGTAAATAATTATTTCATATGTGAAACCAAAAAAGTGAAATACATGTGTATAAAACATTATCACTAAGTATAAGTGAATCCATGTAAGTGAAAATGCCTCTTAACAGTAAGGGATTCTGTGTCAAACTCCAACAGTAGTCGTCTATTTTATTAACCACTTCATTATACTTTGCATCAACACAAAAATCTACAATTGCTCTACATCCATCTAGTTCACCTCTAAACAATGAATCATTTTTATAAACACAACAGTTGTGGGAACAAGGGTCATTCATGGGTGAGTATAAACATAACAAGTAATTTACCTCTAAAATTGAAGTAAAAGTTATCTATAACCAAATATTATGGGAAAAAATAAGTAAACCAAATGTGTCGGATATAATATAAGGTAATTAAAACCACAATAAGGTAAGAATCCAAACCTTTACCACTCAACTTCTCAAAGTATCATATCTCACAAAAAAACTATGATCTTTATAATATCAAAATACTCGTAAATCTAGAACTTGAAATATTAGTGATAAGTCACGTAAGGAAGATAACCAACAATGCATGAGTTGTCTCAAGAACCTTTATATTTATATCATTCACCTCTCGACTACTTTAGCCTCAAAAAATCCATCATACCACTCTATAATAATAGTAGTGGACTCAAACCTCCCAACGATGTATATGTTTGTCGAGGGGGTACCATATCCTATAGAGATCCTATAACCCATCATGTCATGTATACATAAGCTGAGGGGTATTTTGGATCCATCTGTACAATACCCATTTTCGGTAATTAATTGGGGTTTTCTACTCTAAAAAATCTATCAAGGACCCACACCCTAGAATTGGAATGATGCAAGGGTTTACTAACCCCATGTCTCCTATAACCGTCTCACCCACTCTCTCCATCATAATCCTAATAAGATAAGGAACCTCATGTGCTCAAAACAACTTAGAAACGAAATTTGGGTGATAAAGAGAAATGGAAAACTAGTTTTTTACCCGTAAAATTCTCAAAATTCACTATTCATGTGACTAATTTTGTAACACATATGAGAATATTTAAAAAAATAATAAACAGAGTACTAACATGACATGAACCTCCTTAGACACAAAGTGTAGCCATAGTGAAATAGTTAAGTGTGTACTACTTCTATCCATTTTTTGTAGTAAACATAAACAATATGTGTTTTTAAGAATATATTCAATGTAAAACTCACTAGTGAGAAAATTATGAAATGAAATTAAACCCTTAGTGATATCATTTACTAAGACAAGATATTGTTTATATATATACATAGAGTATGAATCTCATAGGAGTATCTGGCATGTAATTCCACAACCAAATTCATGTTTCCTATTAAAATAGTATGTAATCCCTCTATATATTTTTTTGAATATAAAATATGTAGACATTTAATGCTAGTTTATATGTGTAATTTTCATCAGTCCATAAAACTTGTGTGATGCGTAGATTAGCATGGTGTTTACTCTAGTACATGCCTGAGCCTTAGGGTTTTATAAACATGCTATTCGAATTTTGATCACACTCAATTTAATATTTATAAAATAATAGAAACCCTATAATTTAATGGTGTAAAATACAAGGAATCTAACTTGGATGACTACATTCTATATAATAAATAAATATATATCTATAAATCTTGGTCACATGTGATTTGGGTTGCATCCTTTTTATCATTCACCATCACTAGATAACACTACACAACCCATTAGTCTCATCACCTTTATAGTTTACCACCACACTTTACAAAAGATATATATTCATCATATAGTTATTCCATTATCATTTCCCATCAAACCAACTACACATCAACCATATATCATTGTTTCTCTGGTGAAATTGAATTACCCAGTCGTCACTCATCTAGTACATTGTGAAGCCACATCCAAGTCTCAAAATTCTTGATATCCATCATCATTCAAAAACTATTATGGATTCCCCTTATCAAAAAACAATTAAAAAAATCAGGAGGGAAACGAATAATGGCAGTTGATGAGTAATCTGGTCACCCAAATTCATATTCTAAAACTATATTTATCAAATCATGAAAATGATAGGATTTCATAGAAATATCAATTCCTAGAATTAATATATACTAATCATATTTGTTTTCAAAATCAATAATTTCTAAAAATAAATTCAAAATTAATGAAGGATTATTATAATAAACTCAACTTGGTTTCTTTGGAATAATTTATAAAATAATATAATCCATGATAATATATAAAACATAAGAAATTTTTTAGTATAAATAATCGAAGAAATTATTCATAATAAAAAATTATCAAAATGGATTCCAATTTTAAAGAACCTTATGCAAACGATTTTAAGGTAATGAGAATTAGAAAGCTTAAAATTTAAGATAATAACATGGTATAAATATCCATTAGAAACCAAGATCACATAATTATGAATGATCTAAATTTAAAATTCAATAATTTCTTACAACATAAAAATAATCCTCATTTAAAACATAAACAATATTTTTCAAAGATTAAAATTATTAATATTCCATTTTTTATCATGTAATTTGCATGATAAATTTAAGAATTATATATTGGGAAGAGTAATAAAAACACGAAATAAATGAGCTGAAATAGTTTATAAAAAACTCATACCTTGTCGGTGAATCATCAGAACATCATCATTCATTACCAATTGATTCAGGGTTCATCATTGTTGGATTGGGGATCCACCAATATTTCTTCAATATAATGTCAACACCATCAAATATTTCCTCCCATTTCTTTATTTGTCTCTAGATAACATGAAGGGATAAAATAATAGATCTCTTCATCATAAAAGAAGCTGAAAAATGAATTTATAACATACATTATAGGTCAATTGGGGAAAATTTTTAAAACGGGATAAAGGATTTGTCATGGTCTTGAAACCCGAAAACATAAATTATACACCTTTTATATAAAACACCATACAACAAAAACAAGTGTAGTTCTTGAATTCTCATCAAAGCTTCAATTTGAGAGATATCAACAACCTTGCTCACAGGATAAATATTTACTTATTTAGTAATTATTAAATATATATATTAATATTTAAAATGCATATAATTTCACTAAAACTAAGACTGAGGGTAAACACTATATTCCAAGATCTTTATAATAATTATAAAAAATTGAGATCATTAGCTAGGTTTCATTTTCTATTTTACCCTTTTATAGTACTCGAGAATTGGAAACTCACAAATTAGCTAAGATTTGATTGAGGAAAGATATAATATAACACATCATGAATCCCATAACTCACAAATTAATATTTTTTTATAGTAAATCTTATTTCATTTATTAGTGTGATTAAACATTGAGTAGGATTAATAATTCGTGGAGAGGCCTATAGTTTTCTAGGGACTTCTGAAGAAGATTTTTTGAGGGTATAAAATTCCATTAAATCATGTCATGTGGATGCATTTTGGTTTGGAGGAATACATATAGGAAACATGTTCATAGATTTTGGATTAGTACATAGAGTTATTTTTATCATTATTCTAATTATGAGTTTGAGATTTTACTTATGAGATGAATTGATTAATTCATTGGTATATTTATTTTTTGTTTTAGAGATGGAGATGATATGTAACCTATATCCACTATATCCAAGGTTTTGTGTCAATATTTATATAGTTATGGCATGATGTGTTCACTTACATTATAATGCCTAAGGGTAAAAGGATATAGTTTCATGGATGGTCATTGTAAGAAAGTGGTTAGGTTGTAATACGATGATATGATTTTCCAAATCATTTTATGTTATTCAATGGTAATTACTATTATTTCATGATATATTTTAGGGTATTTAGAGTTTAATTTATAAATTTCTTATCAAAATAAAGGGAAGTGAGGGTTGTGTTGTGGACGTCGGAGGCCTCAATAATTCTGTAATAACTATTTATATCATACTGTAATAACTATTAATATTATTGAATTTAAATAGTCAGTGACAATGATATTTAGAGGTGAATAAGGATAATTACACTCGGATTTAAAAAATTTGGATGACTGACCACCATTATGGTGTAATGAATTCCTTTTCACTATGATTTATTAGAACCACTTTAAAAACATATAATCAAGTATTTTATCATATTAAACTTCATGACTTATCCATTTTACTAACTTTTAGTGACCATGAGTGATTTCATGGCACCCTAGAATATTCTTTCTTTTATCATTTATTTTTTTCCTTTTAATAGAATGAATCCACATGATTTGAGGTAATTCAATCTTGGTTTTTATTCTTTTATTCTTTACTCATGTTTCTACATGTGATTATATGACTTATAATAGTGTAGTATTGACATAAGGTTAGTATATTAGAGTAAGTAATTATGATAACATAATATTTGAACCTTTTATTATGTGATATAATGGTTGAATAATTGATTGAGGTAAGGGATTATAACTTTTATCGCTATCTTGTCTTTGTGTTAGTTGAATTTTATAGTTCAGATAATGTGATTATAGGTAATTACTATTATTCACTTTATAAAAAATGATAAATAACCCAAATTAATAGTAATTTTTTATTGAGGATTTTATTTTCATGATATAATGAATAATAAAATAATTATAATAGTGGTAATTTGAGTGGGAAACTATATAAAACTATTTTTCTGAAAGATAATAAGAGAGGATGATAAGAATGGTGATAAGTGAAGTTAATATTTTATATAACAACCATATTTAAGGATTACTATTTGATTTCATTGGTGTTAAATTATTAGTATATATTGTTTAAATTTTTTATATGCTATACATAGGGTAATTATGTGTATAATGTGATTTAAAGATAGTATTGTTTTTGTAAACTCATGTGGTTTGATGGTGGTTAGTTGAGGTGGTTTTTCCAAGAACATATGGATGTTGGTGTACAGTTTTTATAGTGTAATATGTGGTTAAATGTGGTTATTTTAGCTAATTTGTTGTGGTCATGTTGTGTTATAGTTTATATTTAAAAATTTTCTTATTTTGGTGCCTGATATTCTATTGAATCATGTTAATGATAATATATTACAGTATTATGATAAACGTTTATAGATGGTTTATAATGAGGGTATTGTGGCATATTGTGGTATTCTCTTATGTTCATGTTTTTTTGGGTCTGTGTTATTTTTTGTAGTTGAGGTGATGTGAAGGATGTTGTATTCCCACAATGGATATATTTATTATTATTATAGAACTATATCCAGTCATTTTTTGTATTGTTGTTATAGTTGTATAGTCATTACCATTTGGGAAGGTAATTGTAGTGGTTAAAGTTATTTTTTTTGAGATATGGATAGAATAAACCAATGGTTATTTTGGAGTGGTGGAGAAATTATATGTTTTATAATGGAATATTATTCATTTTAATATGTTTTATTTATTTAATTCAACAAAAATAATATTTCTCATTCACTAATTCTAAGTATATTTTTTCAATTTTCATATGAGAGGTTGAAGGATGAACTTACTGAGCATTGTAGTATGCTCACCCCATGATTATCTATTGTTTTTTAAGTTTAAAATATTGTGTCAAGGGTGGAATAATGTGACGTTAGTGTGGGAGTTATTTGATTCATCTAAGAGTGTAAGGAGTCATATTTTTTATATTTTTTATTCGAAATATAATGTTTTTAATTATATATTAATATTTATTCTATAAAATGGAAGAAATAAAAAAGTAAAAATACAAGAACACCATCTGAGAAAACTTGAAACCATAATGTAAATAAAATAAATAATATGTGCGTTGTGTATATTTTATCAATGAACACTTATGAAAAAATCATCATTATGTAATTGAATATGTCCATAAAAAGGCATCCAAATAACATTACTTCTCTATGGTATATCAATGGGCCTTACCAAATCACCCAATAATCGAGTAATATTATACTCCACTAACGATATGTTAGTATCTCAGTCAAAAAATGATAAATACGGTATAGATATTTGAGGGAAAGGTACATTCATCCAGTATATTAGCAAATAGTACACACTATCCCAATTTCAATGTCCCTTTAACTAACCATCGAGAATACTCCTAGAGTGTTCAGGTATTTGTTAATAAATTTTGAAATTTATGGGTTAATGCTACTTGAATTTACATATATTATAACACTTGAAAAACCATGTTCTCCCATGTGGTTTATTTAATGAAACATTAAAGGTAGCTTGAGTTATTTTTAATTTTGTATTATACTTGATAACATTCAATTGGTTATATAACGGTATCATATATCATGTTTTTAAGATAATCCTAACACAAAGGCATGCAATATGACTTGAATAAATTCATGTAGTTCCCAATGAAATTTTTAAATCATCATCTAAGATATAATAGTAAGGTAATATCTCCAACAATATAACACTTAATATAAATAGACTTATTTCCATCCCACATTATATTATATCATATACAATAACATTTTAAACCATGTCCAAAACTCCTTTTTTCCATCTTCCAAATTAATTTTGAAAAGTTGTCATTGAATTATCCTTGTATAAAAACATTTGAAATACTTTGTAAATACCCCTAAAAAATATATTTGATTAACTCTGAAAAAAATTTAGAGCATATAACTATGTCAAAATCAATCCCCAATCATCCAATAACAAAGTGTGAACCCATGGTTCTTCATAAAGTTAAAATCAAATATAAATTCTTAAAGTTATAAATCTAATAAAAGAGAAGTCCATGGAAAATAATTAGTGTAACTGAACCTAAAAAATTATCTGGAATGATCTACATCAAACACATGTGTCTCTATCATTGTTTTAACCATCTACATCATATACAAAAATACATTATTATAAGATATCTTTTTTCAAAGACATCATATGACTATGGGAAACAGATTATACCAATATCATTTTAATTCTCTAGATCTTGGGTATATTGGGTATGCTTAGACGCTATCGAGCTATCAAGTGTGTTGATATAGGCAGGGAATCAATCTTTCGTAGTTTTCTTCAGCTTGGGGATGGAATTTTATTATAGAAAAAACTTATAATGTGTGTAGGGGTCATGGTGTGTTCATCGGATGCATCAGATTGAATGTTTTGGGTGCAGATCATTAGTCACATTATTTCCAAGGTAACTATAGTATAATGGGTAGTTGTGTTAGATTCAGTTCTTAAAATTAATGGAATTTCGGAATAGAGAGTGCCTATGTGAGATTACAAATGGGTTATATAAGATTAATTATATGGTAGGTACTTACATGATAAAAAAATGTATTGAATTTGATTAATGTTGAGTTATTAATAAATCATTCCATAATGCGAGAAGTTACATCATGGTGAGAACTACGGTGAGATGCACTACATCAACAAGACTTGACTACATAGGGTGGTTACACCATAAAGGGAAGGATCATTCTATGACCCTATCTCATCAATTTAGGGTTATTGTTGGGTCTTTGAGGGGGTGATTCATTTTATGTTAAGGGGGATCACATATTAAGAGTTATATAAGTAATGGGTATTATTCCATGAACTTGGGGTCACACCAAGATGTTCATTATGCCAAGTTTAAAAAAAAGAAAACTTAATGACTTAATTAAATACTAAATTAGGGTTTATCCATATATTGTTCAATTGGATGGGGTTATAACCAATTTTCTCCCTCATTCATCTCTTATTCCCCAAGTGAGATCATTTCCAATCCTTGTTCTTTTATGGAATAGTCTGAGGCGAGGAGTTCTTTCAGTTAAGGATAACTATCCTTAGGTGTTTATTTCATATATAAATTTTTATATTTTCATTTTCCATCAATTGTGTACTAAATTAGGGATTTTTCCATAATTTCTAATTTCTTTTGACCAATATCGAATCAACTGTAAAATATAAACATACATGCTCTTTCTTGAATAAGTTAGGTGGAGCCTAGGTATTTCTTATGTTATACATGTGTTTATGAATCATGTGATAATTGTCTGTGGGTAGATATGCGTGAGTGTTAAGTAATAAAACCACTTATTGTTTTTATTTTACATGTTAGAAACATAGATGTAGTCTCATTTGAAAAATTATGGGTTCATCTTAATATGGTTGATATTACTTGGTTGTGTGGCTTCATGGATTGATGGGTGTGATGCTTGTTATCATAAATGATGCTCCTTTGGATGTGATAGTTTATGTGGGACAATGGAAACATTATCGGTGTAACCTGTGTGGATTTTAATGATGTTGGTCATTGGTAAAGGGGTGACAAGGTTTGTTGGTGTGATGCAGATGGTATTGACTGTTGTTTCGGTTAGAGACTAAGGTTTTCAGAGTTTTGACCATATGTTTTTGGTTATTTCTCCTCATAGTGGGGGACGAGGATGTTGGGGTTATATTCTCATAAAAAAGGTCTCATGTGGTGGTTTTGACCAATAGTTGTTGGTGGTCTCATCTATAGATTGATCATCATATGGGTAGTGGTGATAACTATCATTAATAGGTTGGATACACTGTGGGTTGCCATAGGATCTTCAAGTTGATTGGGATTTCTAGTTGGTAGTGGGTTTCTTAGCATATATATATGATATTTTGGGGTTGTTGGTAAGACTTGGTAAAGAAAGAGTGTCGTTATGACGTGGTTTTTTATGGATATTCATTAAGTGGTATTTAAATGGTTAAAAATACTATGGGACTTGTGATATATTATGTATACATTCCTTTGTGAAATTATGGTTGAATCAGGATGGTTAAAGTAGTTCTATATTGGTGTGTGATTTGTTGTGGTATGGGTTTTCTTATAATAATGGGGGAACTTATTATATGATAGATTGTGGTTATATCATCCCACTCTATCACTCATCGAAGAAGGTAAAGGGATCACCCATGTAGAGAATAAAATGATGTGGATTGAGTTTTTTGGTTTTCTTTTGCTTCCATTTATTTCACTTTGTACATACTCATATAAGTGTTAATGTAATCTAGAGAAGTTTTTATTGGTGGACTAGATAGTTCATTATCACACCCTGTATTTTCCCTCTAAGACATTTAAAGACATTATATATCATGAAATGGGTAAGGCCCAGTGTAGATTGAGTTTCATATGGTGTAAGGGTTGATAATACAGTTTCAAAGAAGGAATGGGTGGATCCATAATATCGGTATAGTGCTTCTTTTGAATACTTATAAGCATGTATATATGTGGTGACACTATGGGTGACCCAATATCTATTATTATGAAATTAATGAAATTATAGATATGCTTTTTTTATATCATGTTACATGTGTTCGGTAGTTCCTATTATTTTATGTTTTTTTTATATTTATGTTTATTTTTTCACTTTTATAATTTGGGGGTATAGTCTCCCCACAATAACCTCTTAGTAACATGTCACTAGAAAGAATTCACTCACATTTGGGGAGGCATTACTAAATTCAATGGGTCTCTGGATGAAGTTCCATTTGGAAAATCGAGGTTAGTGATGCTAAAAAAATTTAACAAATCAGGTTGAGATAACATGATACTAAGTGGGTATTTTTTGTTATTTTTTCTATGGTATAAGGATGTTTAAGGATGTATTGGAACTTAGTATGGATGTTGTGTTGTGATATTGTCTGGTACAAGTGCGGACTAAAGTATATTTTACTAGGTAAACAATGTTTTTTTTATTGGTTTTCATGGTTATAGCTCAGTTATTTGATTTGGTTAAATTGGTATTTGATTTCATTGATTTATATTTTGGACTCTAGGGCTTGAGAAGAAATATGTGCTACTCATATATCATCACTACCACAAATCCCACCTTATGCAACACATACCTTTAAGAGTTCTAGACAAAAATCATTAATAAAGGGGTGAGTTTTGTCAGGGAACAAAAAATGATGATAATTTTACCATTTATCATCACTAAAAAAGGTGTGGATAAAAGGGTACCCATTGTCTGCTCTTTTTTCTAGCACTGATAAAAGTAATCCCTTTATCATCTCTTTTTTAGAACTAATAAAAGTGACAAATTTATTAGTGCCTTTTATAACGCTAATAATGGTCGTAATCAGTAATTTTATTTATATATAAATATTTATATATTTTTAAATAATATTAATATTACAATAAGTACATATATGTCAATATAATACAAAAATATGATTCATATAACTTTTAATAAAATCAATCTTATTTTCAAAAAAATTTATATATAAAATTATCTAATTTATAATAGTCAAAATTTTTAATAGATTATTTATATAAATTAGTTATAAAATGTTTATGTTGATTCCCACCAAATGATAATAAGAAAATTTACAAAGGAATACTAAAATATGGGTACTATTTTTCCCAAAAAAGGAAAGGAAGGATAAGATGACCATGACCTATAGATCATGTGAGTCCTTAGGGGGGTCATGATCATGTTTCCATCATAAGGTCACGTGAGGACTCCACACGTATTAGATCCCATGGAACCCCTCTCAACAAATCTTCATTATCTTGGGAAGTCTCTCTGAACAAACTATGATCATGTGATGATAGTTAATTAAACTCCCCCATGTCATGTGGTTCTTTAGCGTAAATCACCTAATAATCCAACCAAACATCCTTTGAAAACGTGATGGAAGATTTCAAAAAGTTTTAGACCCCTTGTGATCAGAATGATTATGAAATATATCATCGATGGGAAGGATAATTGTCCTTGAAAAAACCCAAAAAAAATTGTATGACCCTCGAACCGTTTTAGAATAAAACATCAGAAATAAAAGGGTAGATGTGGGAGCTAATCATGGTCATAAATATCATGCAACATGCCCCTAGTAGTCCGCAAGACACAGGGAATCCCTGGCGACATACCTGTCTCGTCTCACAAAATCCATTTGGATTGTCAGCCTCATCGTATGGAAAGCCTAGGGTGTGTTTAAGAAACCATTTTCTTCCCTTCTAGTTCCATAAGGAAAAATTTATTGATATTTCATTGAAATTCTTTCACATCCCAAGAGTACCTTTTTTTTCAAGTGACTCATCATCAAAAAATAGAGTAATTGTATTTGACATTACACAAGTAATCTTTCCGGACTCCCCAACATTTGTAAAATAAATAAGTGGGAATAAAAGAGGGAGGATGTGGAAGCCTCTCATGGTCATAAAACTCCTGTTACGTGCAATTTAATTCCACAATATGGTACTACGATACTTCTAGACAAGCCACCCTAATCTCATGGAGACCCCCAGACAATCCACCCTTGCCTCACGAAATGTCCCAGGCAAAGAATCAAGAATCTCATGAAGGCCATTAAATAGGAACTTTGTTTATTTAAAGGCCCATAGACGTGTCAATATGACAATATAGAAGTACTTTGGAATACCCACTTGATCAAACAAGTCCTAATTAATTGAAAATAATACAATAATGGAGGAGTTTATGAGAGTGACTCATATTCGCTGAAAATCAGGTGATGCCCTTGGAGAAATCCACAATTAAGGATCTCAAAGACATGTGGTGAAAAATCCCTTCATCGACTCCAGCTAGAATTCAAACCATATACACCATTAAAAATATTGAGAAATAAGTGTGTAAATAACTATAAATCCTCTAATCCAGCCTCGAGGAAAAGGGTTGGTTTTTTTTCATCGAGGTGTATCAGCAAAATAAAGAACTAGATCATATTTCTTTGAAAGGATGATCTCAGGACTAGAAAGTCTTCTATTAGGTAATATACCAGTGAACTTATTGAATGATCATTCACCATGTATAAATAACTTCACATGATAATTCATAGATCACACAAATGAATTATGGAAAGATGTGCGAAGAACATACCTCGCATTTTTTGGATCATGTGAGGATCAAAATAAACATATACTGAATAAATATAAGGCATTAAGAAGATAAGGTCAAGAAAAAACTAAAGGTGGGATACTTAAGTGAAAAACATGTTTGTTGACCCTCATTAACTTTGTGTATGTCATACAAGACATGGAAACAAACATGGATATGTCACTCAGATCTCACAACACTCCTTTATTATGCCACCTAGGACATGAAAAGTCTTCTAGACATGTTAGAGAAAGTCACATTATTCCCCCTGGGTATACTAATTTAGTCCCAAGAATCCCTCTAAGCTTGTAATCCAAGCCCCGTGATGTCCTTAGGATACATCTCTTAACTTATATAATGATATTATCACATGTCATCTATGTCTATTGGACGCATCTACGCATGTCAACTAAGCCCTCATGACACCCTCTAGGTAAGTTAGCTGAGACTCACGACAGCCTCCAGACATATCATCTAAGTATCGCAATACCCTCCAAGGATATTAACCAAGACATGTGGAACCCTATGAGACATGTCATATTTACACTTGAAAAATATACCATAAGTGTCAACAAAACTCTTGCGAATGACACTAGGGAAAGCCAGATGGATGATGTGACACCCTCTAGAAAAGCTAACTAGGTCATGTGTTGGCTTCTAGGATAGACCACCTAGATCTTGGGATGTCCTCAAGACAAGTTATCTTAAATCATGTGAAAACCTTATGATATTACACCTAGGTTATGGGAAGTAATTTAGAAAGAACAACTTGATCATTTAGATTTCTTTAGATACAACATAAAGATACTTTCCTACATATCTGGGGAATCTAGCAGTTGATGCATCTTAGGAAGGAATGATTGTAATAAGGGAAACCACAAAGTGTAATCCCTAAACATAAATATAACATGATATGTCCCAATAGAAATGAAAAACATAGGGAGTAATCCTGGACAAAATAAACTACTAAAAATCAGATTCCTGTCATAATTGAGATACATTGGCCACCTTTTCAGGTTTTGAGCTCCCCAATGATGTTTCAATATGTAATCCCCTCACTATATAGGTGATGATATTGATCATTTTCCATTATTTTTTTCTCAAATAGAGAATATCACACATGAGATAAGATAGTTGAAATAATCATATCATTCGCATCATGAGTCTCCACCAACCAGGGCAGTATATGTAACTAAATCCCTAATAGGTGGCATGACAAATTAGCCTCAACAAAAAGTCATATATCTTTCGGAAATACCCAAGGAAATTATTCAACTATGAGAACTCTAATTCCTACAATAACTAGGATATGTAAGACACCTTCCTAAGGCTTGATCTAAAGTAAACAATTTTGATATAATCCTTATGCTGATGTGGTTTCAACCCTCGGAACCCAATCATTCTCATGGTTTGATTACTCTACCTCATCCATCATAAGACTTAGAAACAACTAAAATATGATGGATTTGATTCATACCATAACCAAGATATGTAGGATGTTTCTCTGAGTACCTATCTTTATAATAAATATTCTTAGGGTGGTCCCAACACATAAGACCCATACCATGAACAATAAAAAAATGATCAGTTTTCATCCTTCATTTCTCAAACAATGCATAGCTCACATGGGGATAGGGAACGGTAATAATCATGTCATCTACATCATGATTCTCTATAAGGAAAATGTAAATCTTGATGTGTAATACCCAAATAAATTAACTATGACAACACTTATTCTCTTCATAATCAAGATACAAAAGACGCCCCTCCAGGACTCGAACTTAAACACTTTGTGTCCCAAGAGCACCCATGTAGGTCTTTTTCACATGACGTTAAACTACACGGGTCCACTTAAATATGTGGTTTTTTATTACATAAATAACAAGGATACATTAGACTCCTCATAATGGATCAATTCCCTTCTAATTATATTAAATACCTACATGTGTGGCAGTGAATTCTGAAGCACTTGGTTATATGACTTTAGCAGTTAAGAAATCTCTCATTACATTAAAATGATGTATAACCTCTGATACATAAAGATGGATTCACTAAAGAGACCCCTATATTTTGAATAAGAAATAGAATTAACCCATGAACATTTTATTAGGGTAACCAGTTCTGTATCAGGATTAGGAAGATATTCACAAACATATCTTAAATCTATAAGAGAGTCATGTAGCAGACAATAATTCCCACAAAAATTATTCAATGAGCCATACATCCCATACTATTGACCAATTCAAGTCCCAAAGAATAATTGGGGCTGAAAACCCAAGTGATCGCCTACCTTTGGAAATTAGTTCTTTACACAGTTACAGATGAGGGAACCATTGGGAGTTTCTAGTAAGAGTAAAAATGGAAATCCTATATTCATGATTGTGCACAACAGATATTCCACACAATCAAACTATAATGTGGATCACATACACACCTCGAATCCTAAAAAAATAAAAAAAACGGTGTACCCGATGTGAATGTATATAATAACAATTGATTGGGTTATAATCCACCAATACATTTTGTCTGCACACCATACGAATAAAAAAGGTGAATCCTACATGAATATATATAATAACAAATTATTGAGTTATAATATATCAGGCCATTATTTATACACACCATATGAAAATGAGGATGGAAAATCCTATGTGAATCTCTCTAATGATATAATAATCATGTTTCAAGACACTTTTTATTTTTTTCATACACTATATAAACAAAGAAGTAAGACTAGAAAGATCTTATAGATTATCCAATGAAACCAAGGTTCCTATAAGTCCATCCTCGCATTGATAATCCCACATGAGAAGAATGGTAAAATTGGTAAAATAGGACAATTGTGTTAATTGTGCATATTTGATTGAGAACAACATGCCTTTGATTTTGCACTAATTGGAAACATTATTCCTTGTTGTTTGTGTGATTGAAAATATAGTTCTCATCGACAGCATCCCAACCTGATAAAATGTATTCATCATCCAGAATTTGTTATGGTAAATCATTTATAGATACAACCCCCATAGGACACAAAGAAATTTAACCTACTTGAAAACTCCAATGACAGGTGGAAAACAAGATGGTCTGGGAGTATCATTGACATGGTACATTCCCAGCTATGAAACATGCCTATGAAATTATACAACCATGGAAACTAGTGAATCTGCATCACCCAAGGAAGGTTGCTGCTAAGCCAGTAGACCTCATCACTACAACCAAAAACTTTAAGATAATATCCCCATAGAATGATAATATTTACCATCATTCTCTAATGAAGGTGGATTGGGAACCCAAATAGAGATCTTTATCGATTTATGTGTCGCTTAGGAGGGAACACATCAACCACCATCTTTAACACCATCCCACCAGTACCCACCAGTCGCCTTTTGAGGGTACCACCCAACAAACTACAACCTTTGATTCACATGAATTGGTAGTAAGGAAGGTTCATCAGGGGAAGAATATACTGGATATCTAGAAGAGGGATCATATCCCCACTCCTGATGATGACGCATGTTGGTTTATCCTGGCAGAAACCAGATACTAGAATCATATCCCTACTGACTCAAAATAATTTTGTGGGAATATTTCCATACCAGGCACAAGGGGGGACATATCCCTACCTTTGTGCATGAAACCCATTGGCATATTCTTTTGGCACAAAGAGGATAAAAGTGGTCACATATACCTGCTTTAATTGAAGAGAACTGTTGGTGTATAATGGAGAATAAAAATTTGTAGGCTTATATCCCTACACACACATTGATAAAATGCCAATATATTTTAGTAAGAACTAAAAAAACTCTTCCAACATATTCTAGAACTATTGAAGAAAAATGTACAAGCACATGTTTCTGTCCCTACAGCCAGGGAAACTCAACACTCTTATCATTGCAAACAAGTACTTGTATCAGAGAAATCACACACTCTTTCTCCCATACAGGATGATTATTGACATATTTTAATAAAGGAAAAGTCATCAGACTTGGATCATACTCTCGTTCCAACCAGGGACCACTATGTGAGAGTGGAATATGCCTTAGGAAAGGGACACATGCTTGTCAAAAAAATTGATGGAACATTCCAAATGCCTAGGATTGGGCTCATATCCTCATTCTGGATGGGGATCACCATGTGAGAGGGGAATAAGACTTAGGATGGGCCCATATTCCTATAAAATAAGTTTATATCCATACTCTCAAGGTCCAGGATCGAGAATATATACACGTTCCATCCTGGAATAACGAAGTGAGAATGAAACATGCCCTAGGATAGGCTCATATTCCTTTCAGTGAATTTTCTTGGCATATTCTAGTATATCACAAAAGAAAGGCACATATTCCTCTATACGCCAATGAATGATTGTGCCAGCATCATTCCAAGGTAATTTGGATGAGTAATATATTCTTTCTCCCAATTTGGAAGTTTGTTGGCATATTCCAGTGGGGAATGAATATTCATAACAGGGTCACACTCTTGTTCCAACTGAGGCTCACTAGGATAGAGAGGAAAATGCCTCAGGGTAGGCTCATACTTCTATCAAGAAAGACCAATAGCATATCCCAAAGTCTCATCATCAGTCTCATACTCTCATATTGAATGAGGATCACAAAGTGATAATGAGAAATGCTTCAGAAAAGGCCCATATTCTGTTCAATAATGAGATATCATATTAGTATATTCAAACATCTTCTCAGTAGTGCATGCATATTCCTATATCACCAGATGGTTACAATAAATTTTTTGGTAATCATCATACAGTAGGATCATGTCCCTTCACAATTTCAAAAGGAAAGTTGGCATATTCTGACCATGATGTAGAACATGAACCATATTCCTAATATGATCAATTTCAGTGTCCTTGGGGTTGTTCAACACACATTATCAACACCAGGAGGGTCTGTAGACTCTTATATCAAAGCGGAAGTAGAATAAGTTCATTAAAACGATATTACACTTTATGGTAGTGTGGAAATGGATCACAAGGATTCTACTCCTAATTTCCACCATGGTAAACCACCCCACAGTGATATCTCCCATGTATAAGGAAATCATCCCCTTTCCCAGACACCTCGGTATAGATAGGTGTTCCAATGACTGAAACCTTATTATAGAGAGTTTATTGAAACATCAGGGTAAACTACATATGTTTCCCCATCAAGTTCTAGAGGTACTTTACTTCCATCAGTAGGATACTATCAAAGCCATATTCCATGGTCTGGCCGATTGGATGCATGTAAGTCTAATGAGGAGGATGCCAACACTAACATATAGATAGAGTTAGTTGGAATCATTATTTTAATCATTTTATTAAACCTCGCTACTTATGACTACGAGATCCCAAATGATCTTGAAAAGGAGTTCATTCCTTATATATGACAAAATATGTGGGCTACTAATTTGCAACTGAAGGCTAGCAACCTCCCTTATCTAGGATATGAGGGTCACCTTCATACCATCAAGATACTTTTTTTTCAGCTATACTTGGTTATTATCTCCATGGCTAGGGATCCAAAACTAGAAAATCATAGCACAAATTTGAAACATTCTTTTTGTCATTGAATCACAACTCTTCAGAAGATGGTCTCCAAATATAACTCATGAATCCAAATTTGAGGATGGGGATAGTATGGATCATTACACTTTTCCACACCCCTGGAACAACATAACCACTCAGATTCAGTGTCTTGTAATGTTATAGCCTCCGGTGAAATCAAGGGGCTCGGTAAGTTTCGGGCTAATTGGTCACTAAAAAGAAATACCCCACTTCAATGTTGCCCATACATCATGAAAAATAGGTAGATGATAACCAACAAGACATAAAAATGGTCCCCTCTAAGCAATTATAATGCATTTCATACATGGATAAAAAAGTTGCGATCATCTAGACAACTTCCTGTAGAGAATGGTTCTTATCACGGGCTACTGTCAATCCAAACTCCTATGTGAGCACAGATTCCCCACATCAAATGAACTACAATAGTGGTTTCCATAGAAGTTGTCCAAGATCATAACCAACCCCATGGTATAGTATATTATCTACCACCACCTCTACTACTTGGATCTTTAATTCCTGAGAGGATTCAGGACATATCCTCAGTAGGTGTTAGAAAACCCCAACCCGCTGGGCTGGTGGAAATTATATCTCAATCACCATATCCAGATTCATCATCCCCTTATAAGATTATAGAATAATTAGGGGTAATTCTAGATCACTCATATCCCATTCGGTTGGTGTAATTTATATCTTCATGTCCATCCTGAGAATCATCATGTTGGTGATTGGAGTCATTGGATCCTCAAAAATAGGACCAATGAGTTCCAATTTTAGCCCCCAATGACCCCCAACCCATAGGAATGGGGTTATTTTCATCATCATTATCACCACAGAGAGAATCAGTCTTATCTAGTTTGGTAGGAAAACAATCGATGTACCACCTACCCCTCCCACCTTGAGATAATTCTCTTCTTGTCAGGGTCCACATGACAACCATAACTAGAAACTACCTCAATGACACTATTCATAGGTCAAGATGGGAGGAGTGTATGGAAAAGGAAATCAGACCCACCAGGGTATCAATACAAAATGGCCCAATATGGGCAAGGTTTCAAATAATGACCCCAATGAAGGTAGTGCAGAATTAGCCTATTATGTTGAATGTAATGGAACAACCACCATTTCCTGATATGCCTCTGTGAATGTCATCACTATCAACACGGAAGATATTGATCAGGAATCCAATATACTTGTCCACAACACAGAAACTTTACCCCAGGAGGATGTTTATTTGGATGCACCAAATGAGGTTACATGAACCCAATACCAAATATGGATCCAAAATATGGCACCAACGAATATCGAGTTTCCACCTCCATGATGAAGCATTACCAAGCAGAAAGGTGTGGCAATATCCTGATCACCAACAAGAAGATTTTATTTTCTTTCCATTGAGGAAAAACTATCTCAAGATGATAGTGAAATACAAACTCTATGAAAACTCTACAAGGAGCTACTCAAAGGAAATACTCCCATTGGGTATCATCTTCAAGAAGAGATGAATATTCTTCCTCCCAATGTCAATCCACCAGAAAGAGTAGTATCTAGGCATCAGATTGGCTCTAGATATAGGAATCCTACCTATATAAATGAGAAATTTTAAAATTATTATGACTTCCCTCTATTATGGCGACAACCTCTGCCTCTAAAGGGTAATCATTCAGTCCTAGGATGAATCAATAATCATCAGGAGATGAAGGTGGGGCCACTTTATTGGGCCTCTCCCACTCACTATGGATGGGAGATAGCTTGGACAGTAGTTCCCCTAAAGATACTTAACATCATCGAGTCCCCAGATACTCAAATGGAATCCATGGAAGGGAGAATCACACATGTGAAGCCTTAAAGGAATCCATATCTTGAATGGGTGGATGATACTCCACCTCTACTCAACTTCATAAATCCTACCTCCACTTCCTCTGACGATGCAAGCAACCATGAACAATATCTCACACACTTCACATCCCAATGTGGGTTGATTATGGGTCCTCTATATCAACATGAGGCTAAAAAACTGAGGTGTTTTGTAAAAAATCTGATAGGGATAGTCTTTGATTGGTATAATATCCTTCCATTAGGATATATTGTAGAATTGTAAGACCTTTTTTGTTAGTTCCTTTGTCATTTCAAATCCACACATAGAAAAATGATAATCATTGACCTAATAAACTGCAAAAAATGTGAGAACAAGATAGTGTATGATTTCATAGCGATATAGAAAAGGCTTAACCTTTTCACTCAGTATCCCTCTCTCATAGGAGAAACTTCTATAAATATGTTATAAATATCTCATGGATGAGTTGGAGACCCCTATAATCCCCCATAAGTTTTTCATTTGGGTTTCAATAGTTTGTTGAAATGGCATAAAGTCTTAAGGAGGTTATTTAGGACACCCAATCCAAAACTTAACTCATACCCATAGAACATGAGAAAATACCAAATTAATAATAATCTGAAGTTATCACCCTCAATCCAGTAGTAGTTCCTATCCAATCACCTATATAGGTTCTAAACTTATTAGAACATCTTATTTAGTGGAAATAACCACAGAATCACCCTCATCCAGATTCATAGAGAAATTAGGGTTACCCGGGATTTGAGGAACGTATGAAAAGAGTGTACTCCTTCTTAAATAAACAAATCCCCAATTATTTCTTAGCCTCCTTGGACAATAACCTTCTCAAGATTCCATATCCTAGAAATCCTGATGAGGTCAAACTCACTGACCATCTCAATTATTTTCCTTACCATAAAGGGATGGGTCATAATATTCTAGATTTCATCATCTTCAAATACATCCTTCAACACTTGATCAATTATGGGCAGGTGACATTAGAAAACTCCAAAAATTAGAGTGTCCTATATAACTATTTTTCAGTTATAAGAAGAAAATGGATGATAGAAATGTTTGACTAAGTGTACTCAAAAATTAAACAACTAGATGAATTAAAAATATTTGATTGAGCTCATGAAAACCAGAGAGAATAGTTTCAAAGACCCACAAGAGTTCCACCACCTAAGAATGAAACATTATAAGTACCTCCCAAAGGAGGGTGTAACCACTAGAAGTATGAAGAAATAGAAGAATTATATTTATCTCCAACACAATACCCAACTCTTACAGATTTATTCTCTGAAAAATCTATAGCACAAGCAACACCCCACAAAATAGAATTTCCATTGAATGAAGAGCTCATCTTTGGCTCTATCAAAATGATACACTTGGAATACCCCTTCTTTGATGATGAATATAACCATGAATATGAGTTCCCTACATATTACCAGGGAATGGGAGGCATCATGCATCGAATCTGAGGATACATGGGAAATCACAGATGTGGTCGTACCCAATATTTTGATCATATCTCCATTGAGGACATATATACAGGTAAAATCATGGGTAAGCACTCCATTGGGACCAAAAGAGGTAAGGAGGTGACTTAAAGTCCTCCAAAACTAGCCAGCATCCGATTGTCTAGTATGGACGACTAGTATGGGTTTAATACAATCAACCCAGACAAAAATAAAAGTCAGATCTACCTAAAATTCTGAAAAAATACGTCACCACGACTTTGGAACATGCCCTAGGGATATCCACCTTAAATTCCTTAGCTCCTAAACCACATCCCTATAACTATCCCCATATCATGAAGCATCTACATTTGGCACATAAGTATGATGTTTTGAAACATTTTTTCATTGTCCCATATGATCTCTCAGTCCACGATGCACTCTGTCTTTCAAAATAACTTAGGGAGGAATTTGTTGAAGCCCTTTGAATCTTACATGAGTTTGAGACAGAAGTCACTGCTGCTGATGTCTATCATGTGGGGACCATGACCTAGAACTCCATGTCTCCATCTCATTCACTGACTATGGTTATAAAGAGATACTTTAAGGACATATCAGTCCCCTATATGTTTCAGGTAGGATCAATAATGTCAATGTCCAATGGTTTGTGATAGAAAATGAATATGGGATCAATATCAACGTAGTTATATCCCTCTAATTTTTTGGGATATGAAGAAGGATAACTATCTCCCATGAAGTGGATCATTAAAGGGTATGATAAGCATGAGAAAAGACCTCTCAAGAAGATCAAACTTGCAACCAAATTTGGGTAACTCACATCTAATGCCGATTTCAGGGTAGTTTAATAAGACACCGCTTATAATGTCTTTCTCAGGAGTCCCTATCTCCATAACCACTTGGAGGTACCTTCGACATTCCATTAGTGGTGGAAGTATCCCATAGATTGAAATGTAGGCATACTACATGGACACAACCCCCCCCCCCCCCCCTCCTTAAAGTTTTCCAAAGCCACATTTGTTGAAAATATTTCTAAAAGAAGGGAGGTAAGAAACCAATGGGAGATGATTATATACAGGTTGCAGATCCCAATGGATTGGACTCCGCCCCTATGAATCCATAGAGTGTGCTCGACAGTAACTATGTGCTCCCTAGAAATCTGGTCTGCATATGAGATATATGCCCAAGGGTCCAAGCCCCTCCTGTCCTCAGTGATAGTGTAAAATAAAATTAGTTCTGTCATCTCTCTGTGACAACTCAGATAGCAAGGTATGATAATGTAACTTTTAATAGCCTCCCTCACCCTGGTAGGGATTTAGACTCCCAATAAATTCCAGTTTCATAAAAAAATGGGTCCATAGAATTGGAATTTGAGGAATATGAGGATGATTTTAGGAAAACACATCTAGAATTAGAAGAAGGAATCTACACAACCATATATGAGATCATAAAGATAAATCTAGGAATATAAGAAGACCCATTGACAACTATAATTAGATCAACTATTCCCTTAAAATTGAAAATTATATACATTTAATTTCTAAATCAGAACCAATATGTGTTTTCTTGGAACTATACAAAAATGCCTATAATGAATCTAGATGTGGATACACACCATCTTGAATTACCTGATGAGAATCGAGGCTTCAACCAGGCAGTGAGGAGGATTCACCCCTCTCATGCCATCGATGTAGAGATGGAAGTTGAAAAGTTAATCAAATCCACCATTTTTTGAGATGTGTAATACCCAAAATGGATTGCCAAAATCATCCATGTCAATGAAAATAACAGGTATATTAGCATTTTCATTGATTTCAAAGGCCTTAATCGATATTTACGGAAAGATTATTTCACATTATCGACCAAAAAAATATTGATCAATGTGACTAATAGATTCTAAGACCTTTACTTCATTGATAGGTACATTGGGTATAATAAGATTAAAATGGACCCTGAAGATGAAGAAGACACTGCCTTTAGAGAACCTTAGGGGATTTTTTCTATCAGGTAATTCTCCTAGAATTAAAGAATGTTGGCACTATAAATCAGTGTTCCATGCATCACATGTTTAAGCCATTTTTAAGAAGGATAGTCAAATGTTATGACAGCAAGCTAGTTCTTAAATTCATTTGGTGAAGTGATCACTTCACGAATCTCTGAATGATTTTGGACAAGTTTTGACAGCATAGTCTAAAGATGAGTCCACTAAAATGCACTTTTGGGGTAACATCAAGAAATTTTCTTGGATTTTTGGTATTCCACCACAACATTGATTATGATACAAATAAGACTAGTGTTATTTTAGCAATGTCACCCCTATAAATCTCAAAGAACTAAGGGGGTTCCTAGGGAACCTTTATAACATTCATTGATTCATTTCCAACCAAGCTGAAAACGTTTTCCCCTTAACCAAGATAATAAAAAATGGAATCACCTATCAACGTGATGAGGACTATCAAAAACCCTTCAAAAGTGTCAAGAAATACCTACTTCACCCACCAGTTTTGATGCCTCTGGTGAAAAAAAGACCACTCATCTTATATGTGTCCACTATAGAGAAATCACTAGGTTCCCTAATCTAACATAAAAATTATTTTGGAATTTATAATAGTCTCTAATAGCTTATTCAGATGATTAAAGGTACTGAGACCACATATTCTAATGTCAAGAAGAACTACCTTACACTCACCTTTGTATTGAAAAATATGATGCATTAATTACAACACCATGAAGTCCACCTAGTATCTCATACTGATCCACTCATGTACATCCATGGTCTTCTTATGTTGACTAGGAACTTTGCCTGATGGGTAGTCATTCTGAAGCAATATGAAATTCAGTTCATATCACATAAGTAGGAGAAAGTGAAATCTCTGGACGATTTCCTGACAACACATCCTACCCTAGAAAATACATGGGAATACATAGAGCTCCAAGATAAAGAGGTCTTATATGACCTTGAAACTCCCCAATAATGGGAGATGTATTTTGATTATTCCTACAGGAGCCATGTTGGCATAAGGATAGAAAACCCATAGCTCGATCGGGTTGGTCTAGGGATTGTATTTGTCCCTCCAGACAAAGTAGTATTTCCCAACTCTTTCTCACTGTATAAAGGCCACATAAATAATGATCCAGAATACAAATCCCTCATATATCAATTGTAACTAGACCAAAAGTTGTATATATCCTACCTAAATATTAAAGGGAACTTAGAATTGGTGATAAAGAATATCAATAGTGAATATTCCATTAAAAATGTGTAACTAGACCCTCTCACTAGATATGTCAGGAAATAGATGGCAGAATTCCCTTTTGAGACCACATTACGTCATGTTCCCCAATTAGAGAATGCTCGCATTGACACACTGGCTAATACAGCCACCATCTTGGTTAACCTTGATCAGAATGAATCAATCTTCCTTATCACAAATTGAAGAATGGTCTCATCAATTTTCATATGTGATGTGGAAGAAATCAATCAGGTCGGCACCGCCCTAGTGTTTGATGAGCCAGTGACCAACCCTGGATGGATAGAACCCATAATTGGTTGTCTCCAAAATGGGATTCTCCTAACAGATCATTCTATAAAAGAATAGATCCAGTGATCACGTAGAATACTTTACTATATGGGGTGGTCAAAATGAAAAACAAATATTCTACAAATGAGGCTTTGATGGAATAATCCTCAAATTCATAGCATAAGGAGAAATTATTTTCATCATGGAAGATATAAATGTAGACTCTTCTTATTCCCTTCAATCCAGAACTAGACTCTACCACCAAGTAAATAGGTTGGGATATTACTAGAATACCATGATAAAAAACTACATAGAATTCACCATGAAATTTCATGCCTTCAAAATACATGAAAATTTCATCCATTATCCCCCATAATTTCAACATATAGCTAAATAATACTTGTCATCTTTCATTTTGGGAATGGATGTTT
This sequence comes from Viscum album, assembly GCA_963277665.1. NCBI lineage: Eukaryota > Viridiplantae > Streptophyta > Magnoliopsida > Santalales > Viscaceae > Viscum > Viscum album. The sequence continues at coordinate 237,443,586 of OY728133.1, read as the reverse complement.
TGGCACCATATCCCCCAACCATAGATAATTAGTTTAAGTACAACCTTAATCCTTTAACTTATATTCCAAATTGATTGAGGCAATAACCCCCAAGGATTTTAGGATGAAGAATATCATCAACTTTATAAAGTCTTATATCATCACTTGGTTCTGGGTCCCTCACAAAAAATTGACAGACAACAGGACCAACTACTATTCTATAGAATTGAAGATATTTTACCAAAAGTATAATATTGAGTTTAATCACTCATCTCACTATCATGTAGTAGAAAATGGATAGATAGAGTCCTTAAATAAGACTCCATAGAATATATTACACTTACTGCCACACAGGCAACTCCATACTCATTAGTGTATGGGACCGAGGTAGTATTACCAATAATGGTAAAACTACCTTTAATCCAAATAGCCATTTATGGATATCTCATAGATAATGAAATGTTGAAAAAGAAACTGGATGAATTGGAATTCCTATATGTGAATAGATTGCACACACTACACAACTTAGAGGTCCATTGGAATCGGATTGCATGGGTCATTAATAAAAAGTTTCACCTTTCTTCATTCCCCTAAGGAGAACTGGTGCTAGCTCTCATAGCCCTAATGACACTGGGAAAAAATCCCCCAAAACTGGAACCTAGGTGGAAAGGTCTTTATGTAATATATAACTTTTATCCTAATGGTACCTACTTATTGGACACCTTGGATGGGGAGCATGCCACACCACCCACCAATGTGGTATTTCTCAAGATACACTATGCATAGATATCAAAAATGGGAATCCACCTTAGAGTAAGTCATGTCAATCATCCTGAGTACATATCGTTAAACTATACAAATTCATCTTAACCATAAGAAGATAAACTTTATAGAATTCATCCTAGTCGCATGACGTTAAACTACACGATTTGTTAAGAACCACATGTGGATTGAATCCTGTTATCACAGGAAATGTAGTGATTCTTGAACCTCCATTATTAGGCCTAATAATTGGATTACTCTCATTTCATGTCGGGTGATACAATGTACCTACCACATGACATTAAACTATAAGGAAAATGATCTTACCACAAGACTTTATACTAAAAAGAAAATTTCCTTATCGCATGAAATAAAATTGTACAGATCCACAACTTCCCTTTTTCATTCACATCGGGTGATCTATGTCCTTATCGTATGATATAAAACTGAAAAGATCCATAATATCCATATTTATTAACATCAAGTCACCCACATCCTTATCACATGATATTAAACTGAATGGGTTCCTATAACTACGTATGTCTTGATTATAATTTCCAATGAGTTACATAGGGGATCCTTGAACATATATCTTAGTCTAGCCACCACATGATATAAAACTCCCATGTCCTGGTCTTAAATTTATTTTAATTGTGAGAGAGACCCTTGTTGTTCAATGTTTCTCACACCGAGTATAGCTCACATGGGCTTAAGAGTCTTGGTAAGGGTGTCCCTGCACAAACAAGGTATCATAAGTTTCGACAGGCTCATCTCAGTCCTGAATGAAAATCATAAAAGGTATATCATGATTTCTTGCTTCATGATGATAAATAGAAGAATTAATATACTTTACATGACAATAAACTTCATACTTATATGAACCTCACTTGAGAGGACCACTACAGTTGGTTTTGGATTTCTACCACACCTTCAACTACTTTATCCCTCTTCGCGTTAAGGATCCCAAATCCTTGTTGTGTGATGTTAAACTGCATCGTTCCTCAAGAACTATGTGTGGATTGATTCTCATTTTCATGAGATATGTAGTGATGCCTAGACTTCCATCCTTGGGCACAGCTATAAAACCACTACTTTCCCATGTCAGTCCATTTTCTTCCTTGTCATATGACATTAAACTACACAATTTCCTAAGAAAGATTTGTGGCTTGATTCCTGTCATCACAAGATTTGTAGTGACACCTGGGTCTTCAATCCTAATCCCAACAACAACAACAAGAGAAAATAATTCCCACATCTATGTACAGGTTAGATTTGCATAGCATATTTCAAATTTAAGAACTATGTGTTTCCTGATTCCCATCATCATGGGATACTTAATGACACCCATAATTCCATTAATGGGCCCAGGAAGGATACCAGCATTTCACGTTGGGGGATTTGCATCCTCACCACATGACGTTAAACTTCATTGATTTTCAGAACTACATGTGGTTTGATTCTCATTTTCATGAGATACATTGTAACGCCTAAACGTCCACCCTTGTGCCCAATAGTAACATTTACATCCATTCAAATTGGTTTCTATGCCAATACTACATGATGTTAAAGTAGAAGGAAAACATCTTGGTTGCATGCATTAAAATTGCATGACAAATATTTCCTTACTAAATGATAATAAATTTCATGGTATTACATCTTTACAGCATGACGTTAAACTAGAATAAAAACATCTTGGTCATATTACTTTGAAATTAAATTAAAAAATGCGTCCTTACAGTATGATGATAAACTGCACAGAAGTAAATCTTTATCGCATGACTTTAAACTACAATGAAAGTGTCTTGGACGCATGATATTAAAACTATATGAAAAATATGTACTTACCACACGATGATAAACTATGCAGCATATTTCCTTACTACGTGAAATTAAACTGCATGAAAAATATTCGCACTACATGATTATAAACTATGCAGGTCATCACCCATTTTTTCATTCCTTATCAAAGTACCATAATAGACTTAACTCGGTTAACCAGAGTACGGGGTGATTCTACAATATTTTAAAATCACCTAAATCAATATATCACACTTCATGTCTTAAGAACCTCATATCACTACAAACCTTTGATGGTCCTTGGAAATGAAAATAGATCACTCAATTTGGCCATTTTATTGACTAATTATGGATTGAGACCCACCAACAGAAACATGTTGGTCAAATATAAAAGGATTTCTAACTATTGAAAGACATTATGACACTGAGAAAGAACCTAACATCTCAAAGTGTTAATGGACACAGCCATCATGTCTTCCCCATGTCATTACTCATGACCCGGGAACCTCAAGCAATTATTTACAACATTTCTATCACCCACTCAGATTAATGTTGGAGTTCTATTGACCCTAGGTATCATAATTAGGCTCTGGTGTAACATCTCCCAAATCAGATTCATATGACTCGTGACCTTAAACTGCCTACACTTTGGTCAAAGTAGTTAAACCTTAAACTCTAGCATATAATTGTCTAAATAACAAGACCTTAAACTACTAGATAAAGAGGCACAAAACTTTTCAGGTAAAAAACCTACAAAAGAGATCCTAGAAAAATCAAAGTCTTTACTCACCAAACTCTTCATCTCCAGATTTTAAGAAAAAATTAATGCACAAACATATAAGTAATAAAGCTTATAGGGTTTAATTTTTGGCCCTAATAAAATCCATGTTATGATCACTAGACCCCCTGGTCCCAGAAAAAGTTAGAGTAACGATTTTTTACATTTCCCCACTGTGAGACTATGTTTTCTAGGTGGTCACATAATTTTTAGGGTGTTTGGAACCTTCATGGATCTTAAATTTTCCATAAATCACACTTCATAATTTAAAGAGTCTTGGGTCATCGTTAACCTTTAATAGCACCTATAAAAGAAAATAGATCTCTCTACTTTACCATGATATAGATGCAGAAGGGCTTAGACCCACCAACCAGAGACATCTTGGTCTGATATAAAGGGATTTCTGAATCTTTTGAGCCTAACATCATCACATAGAAACTTAGAACCTGATAGTTTTTTAATATGTCCCTAGTGTGATTGTCCTATACCTTCTTCATGACCTGATCATTTTGGTGTACCATACTATTGAAGCAGATCTGACATCCTAGTAGTTTCATAACCATGTTTTTTACCCTTTCTCAAGTCCAAAATTTGACACTTTATTCTTGATACTTTGAGGGCCCACACCTCACAATTTGAAACCATATGGTGTAGGGATTGAGCTTCATATCATAAGGGTTTTATTTCCCTAGGGTGTCAAACCCCTTCATGAATAGAATTCTGTTTATACCCACCTTCATCATATTGATGTTTGATTCCTCACAAATCTTTCATGTCCCTTAGAAAGAAGTGGAGGTCATCTTTTCTTGTTCATGCTATCGATGCATAAGGGACCCACCCCACCAATTAAAGGAATACTCTCTTTGAAATAAAAGAGCTTTTAATCCTTATAAGCCCCAATGATACTGAGGTAGAACTGAAAATCTCAATGTACCATAGGATATACCCAAAATGTTTTCCCCATCCCATACACACCAAAGGTCAGAGCTAAAAGACACTAAACAAAAACAATATCAGGTCCGAACTAAAAGGCCCTAAACTAAAGCAATATCAGTTCTGATCTAAAAGACCATAAACTAAAGCTATATCAGGTCTGATCTAAATACCCTAAACTTAAGTAATATCAGGTCCAATCTAAGACCCTAAACTAATGTGATATTAGGTCTGAGCTAAAAGGCCCTAAAATAAATTAATATAAGTGTAAAAAAAGGGTCCCAGTGACAGCACAACCACCCTGCGTTAACATGGTCGTCGGGTCCTGGCCCACCAGGTACCACCAGTTGCCACGCAGACACATGGTCCCCACCCTGGGTTCACCCACATGCCTGAATAGGTCATATGACTAATGATAGTCCCCATAGGACAACACATGTCCTTTCAAGTATGCTTTGTCTTCACTCACACATACCTAGGGAAACTTCCTAGAAGGTCACCCATCCTGATCACAACTCCAGACCAAGCATGCTTAACTGTGAAGTTCTAATCAGGTAGGCTCTTGAAAAGGAAGGTGCACCTTGTTGACATGAGTCATATCATTTACTCATTTAACCCTTTATTTTTCTGGGGTGTTACAATCACCCCCCCTTTAGAGCACAATGTCCTCGTTGTGAGCCCTAGATCTCAGACCAGGCAGTGTAGCACACTTAAGGGTGGGTATCACCTCTGATACCAAATGTAATAGTTGGGTCCTAGTGACAGCACAACCACCCCGCCTTAACATGGTCATCGAGTCCTGGTCCACCAGGTACCATCAGTTGTCCCACAGACTTGTGGTCCCCACCCTAGGTCCACCCACGAGCCCTAGATCTTAACCCAGGTAGCGCAGCACAATTAAGGCTGGGTACCAGCTCTGATACCAAATGAAACAACTGGGTCCCAGTGATAGCACAACCACCCAACCTTAACATGGTCATCAGGTCCTGGACCACCAGGTACCACCAGTTTCCCCACAGACACGTGGTCCCCACAATGGGTCCACATACATGCCTGAACGGGTCATCTGACTAATGATAGTCCCCACAGGCCAACACTTGTCTTTTCCAGTGTTCTTTGTCCTCACTCACACACACCCTGGGAAACTTCCCATAAGGTTACCCATCTTGATCACTACTCTAGGCCAATCACGCTTAACTATGAAGTTCTAATCAGGTAGGCTCTTGAAAAGGAAGGATCACTTTTTGACATGAGTCATATCATTTAGTCATTTAACCATTTATTATTCGGGGGTGTTACTATAATGTCCGATCTAAAATACCTTACACTAAAGAAATATTAGGTCTGAGGTAAAAGACCTTAAACTAATTCAATATCATGTCAAAGTTAAAAGACCCTAAACTACAGCATATTAGTGATTTTATCTATGGGAGATGGTAAGGCATACCATGTTACCTTAGCACAATCAATATATTCTCACTAAGCCTGTCTTATTTCAAAAAAGATATAAAACTCTCCCATTGTGACATATAACCTACCCAAGAAATCCTTCTTCAAATCAACTAATCTCAAGATAACTAGAAAATATCATCAATAATGAATATTTTTATAGTGATCATTCATGAGTACTTATTGAAAGGAATCTATTATGGTTTAAATATTCAGATACATACATTCAGGTTTGCTTGAAATTATGAAAGGGATGGGTATCATTGGTGATTCCCATAATATCGGAGAAATGAAATTTCAAACATATCATGAATGAAAAATAATTGGATAGTAATATATAAAATTCATAAAATATAGTCATTCATAGTGTGAAAAAAGAGGGAGTAATCTTTACTTTTTAGAGTCTCTCTGAAGTATCCTAAAAACAGAGTGCATTAAAAATTAGAGTCATGGTAAAAGTCGATTGGTGATACTAGTAAGATCAGAAAGAGTCTGGAGAGAAGCATCAATTGAACATTGGATTGCCACTCTCCCTACCTCTTCCTCTTCTTACCTAGTTTGGAGGATTTTGACCAAAGTAGTCAACTCTTCAACCCTATTCTGAGTAGTGGTCAAGGAAGATGATGATTTCGAAAGGTAAAACCTTATATGGGAAATAATCCCCTCAAATCTATAAATATTCATATTCTAGGAATCCATATGAGATTTTAGTTCATATATAAACCAATGAACCTATTCTAATGCCTCTAACATCTCCCACATCTTCCTAAAAATAGGGGACTCATCTATAAGATCGAGAAAATATATTTTACTTGCACCAGGATCTTACCAAATCAAGATGATTTTATTCATAATTTAATATAGAGGTTGTTGGTCAAAAAAACCAGCCCCAAGTCATTAAATAAATGGAGAAGGAATTTCCCTTTGTGGAGAAATAAAACCATGGGGTTTTTAGTGATCAAGGCATGAATCTATTTTTAGAACATCCTACATTATGCTTAAGCCTTTGCAACTGATAAGGTAGGCATGACTGGAGGATGACTAACTAGTTGAACCAATAAAAAAATAAGTGGAGAAGCCCAATATGCCATTATCTCAATAGGTGTATCATCTACAGCCAGTTTTAGAGAATTAACATCCTCAATAGAGTTTGTTTCACCATCATAATATTCATCACTCGAACGAGGTATCTTTATTGACGCCTCACCCAAATCTTTGATCAACTCCATTGTCACCACTAACAATGGTGTTGGGCAGGAAAAGCGTATGTCTACATGAAAAACCAAATTTTTTACCACACAACCCAGGTAATCTATTACCCAAGTCTAAGCATTATCTTGGGTAAAGATAATAGAATATTCAACAAGTGGAAGTATGATCTCAGCATCAGTATCTTCACATTCCAACTTATTTCAAAATTATTTAATGACTTTAGGATGTCACTCCCCTGAAATGTTGAGAAACTAAAGAGAGGATACTCTTTGAATACTTCCAATTTGAAGAGCAAATTGATAGGGTAATATGGTTTGTAGATAACTAGCTCTTCCACTCTAGTTGTGAGAACTCTGTCTAAGAGAGAGATCATATATGACCTTTCTTCAAGGGAAATTCTTTTGTTATCAATAATTGGTCAGGTCAGTGCATGAAAAATAATAAAATTGAATATTTCAGATTGTTTTAGCACGTATTTATCCTTGGTGGGTCTCAATGACATAGTCTTAACCCCAGATATATTCAACAGTCTGGAGTGTGATGAAGCATTGGGGATCCAGGTAGTGTTGTAATATTTATGACAATGAAAGTGATCCCCTATCCAGTAAAATAGAAACTGGAGAGGACTACTGATTCTGTGAGGGGTGATACCTAGTTGAATATGTCCTAAGATCTAGTAAAGGCATTCAAGGATTGGTGCTACCAAATTAAGACACCATCCTTCTTCAAGTCAGGTCGCCATCATCGATGTACTACCTCAGATCCTTGAGAATGCATCCCCAGCCGGGAAAAGCCACCCATTTAAAAACATGGCTATAAAGTTTTCCAACCTGAGGTCTGGAGATATCTATGAATTCATTCAGTAACCCCATGTGGTATAATCCCCATATTCCAAGATATCCCAATATGAGCTAGTGCCTTTGTAGAGTTGCTGATAAGGGAACTGATGAGGAGGTATAACACTTGGCATGTCTTTGCTATAGAAAAGAAATATATTGATACAATCTATGAATGAAATGGTCGAATTAATTGTCATCTCATTCTTCAAATTATCCTTTACAATAATAACCATCTCCCTCACCAAAACTGAGCTCTATAAAAGATCATCCTAGAAATCTATAGTAGGGATGAATTAATTATACATCTACCTAAGTGGGAGAATACCACTCAGTTGGTAGATATCCCATAGGCTGATACCCACTTCACCATGGGGTAGATGGAATGTGTTGGTGCCAAGGCACCAACATCAAATAATATCTTGGATAAACTCAGGATGCTGCTAAACAATTATTTGGTAAATCCACACAGCTTCATAAAGATGAACTTTGTATAGTTTGTTGGAAAACTCTATACATCTTTCACTAACCCAAAAGGGCCATTCCAATTCATAATATAAATTACCATTGGGATGGTGATCCCACTTCAAACCCCATCTAGTTCTAGTATTGGTTTGGTAGGAAGAAATATAATTGAATAACTCTGATCAATGGGTTGATGGGAAAAGTCACAACCATCTAGACCTAAGGGATATTTTTCCAATATGTAAGATAATTTCTGAGACCAAAATGTGATTATTCAACTGTCTATGTAAATTATCATATGGAAACAATTGAGAGAAGATGAAACCCAGTGAAAAGGAAAATTAGAGTTTGGAGGAGGGATGTGATCATCATCCAGCAAACCAAACCCTTATAGATGAATCCATTGAGATAAAGGATAGTCTTAAATCTTAGATGAGAGGAAACTCTACCAACTCTCATTATCACTATACACGTGATATTGAGGATCAAAGTTGATATTCCTAGTAATCATGACCCTTTTATTGGAAGCAACTGGGGAAGATCGATGGGAACAAAAATCCATCTGAATAAGATTAAGTGGGATATTTCAGACAGATAAAAAAATCAGATCAAATTAAATACATGAACCAGTAGTACCATTCACATCTCATGAATCAACAAGGTATTTGTGAATCACCCTAAAGGGTTCAGTAATTTCCTAACTTCCAAAGGACTTGGGAGTCTAATAATTCTCATAGGGCATCGCACAATTGCATAACCTATTTGGAGACTCACAATCATGTGACCCAAACATAGTCATGTGAATCATGTTATAATTAGAGAATCGAATGATTGAGCCAGAAGATCCCATGAAACCCTCAAGACAATCGCAATCATCATCTTCAATGGTTTAGAATTTATTGAAGTATAGTTCGTGTCTCGGTTGGATAGGTTCCCAAGTAAAATATATCTTGTGGGTAAAGTTATCATGAAATGGGGTCTCACGATCGAGAAATGCGAAGAGCACTCATGCTCAGGTCTCAAAGAACAGTCTTTATATAGGGTCACATGGTGAAGGCATGGTGGGAGAGATCTGGAGAAATGATAGCTAGTAAATAAATATGCCCAATGTCCCTCTATATACAGGGCATCTAGCTAAATAACAAGTGTTTCCCAGTAGACCAAATGTCACCCAAGACACTGATTTGTGATAACACCAAAGTATTAGGTGGGCATTTACATTCCCCAAAACTGAGCCCTTATCCCTACAAATTTTTCTCATTAGGGGGGGTATTTATTGACCCACACCAAATGGGAAACAGAAAATTCACAAAGGAAGAAATACTTAAATATAGGTATTATTTTCCCAGTAAAAGGAAACGAAGAAGGAGGCTCAGACCTTCGGATCACATGAACCCTTAGGGGAATCATGGTCACATGGCCATCATAAGTTCATGAAAGGACTCTACACATAGTGCATAACCTATAGTGAATCCCATGGAACCCTTTTCGACAAACCTTCCCGATCTTGCGAACGCTCTCCAAACAACTAGTGATCATGTACCAGTAGTCGGGTAGGCTCCCCCAGGCTACATGGTTTGTCATCAACAAGCATCTAAAAATCCAACCAAACATCCCATAAAAATGGGAGATAATATTTCCAAAAGGTAGACACCCCTAGTGGTCATAATGTACATGTGACATATGACCAATGGGAAGGATAATTTTTCTTCACAAAATCCAAAAAAAATTCATACCCCCAAACGTTTTTAGAAAAAAACAAAGGAAATAAAAGGGGAAAAGATAGGAACTACTCATGGTCCTAAATATTACACGATATTCCCCCAGTGGTCTGCAAGACACTGTGAGTCCTTGGAGACATGCCTTCCTCGTCTTGCAAAATCCCTTTGGCTTATCAACCACATTGCATGGAAATCCTCGGTGTGTCCACACAACTATGTTCTTCCCTTTCCTTTAGAAAAAATGGATGGATTTTTTCATTAAATTCTCACAAATCCACATAGGACCTCTGTTGGTCAAGTGATGGATCATTAAAAAATAGAGTAATTGTCTTTGACATTACACATGTAATCTCACATGACTCCCCAATCATCATAAAATAAAACAAAGGGAATAAAATAGGTAGGATATGAAAGCCTCTCGTGGTCATAAAATGCATGTGATGTGCTAAGGAACTCCATAGGGTGTTCCCAAAAGACACCTATACAACCCACTCTAGTCTCTCAAAGACCCTAGACAAACCACCCTTGCCTCACAAAATGTCCCAAGCAAGGCATTGAGCAACTCATGAAGGCCTTTCAATAGAAACCTTTATCTATCAAATGCCCTTAGACATGTCAATATGATAATATATAAGTCCTTCAGCAAACCCACATAATCAAAAAAAATCCCATTAATTGGAAATAATTCAATAATGGAGACATTGACAAGAGGGACTCATGATTACTGAAAATCAAGTGATTCCCTCAGAGAAATCCATAGAAAAGGATCACGAAGACACGTGGTGACAGACCCCTTCACTGGATCCATCCTAGATCTGCACTAGATATGCCATGCTACACAATGAGAAATAGATGTGGAGATACATATAAATCCCCCACCCTAGACTCAAAGAAAAGTGTTTTATTTTTCACATACAGGCACATTAGCACACCCATCCACGAGAGAAGATTTCTTGTGAAGGGTGATCTCACAACTGAAAATTCTTCTATCAGGTAATATATCGGTGAACTATTTAAGTGATCATAAAGTCCAATTGGATCATTGCATTTTCTTTGGATATGTTGGTCAGATAATCTCCTATATATCAGGGAAAGTGGATAGTAGATGCATTCTAGGAAGGCAAGCAGGTCAAAAAGGAAACATTAAGGTGTAATCCCTAACCATCGACAAAACATGATATGTCCCAATATCCAGGGCAACCTTAGAGTGTAAGACCTGAAAAAATGAATAGTGATGACTCTGATTCATACTATATTCAGGATGTGTAGGCCACCTCTTAAAGGTTCGATCTCCACAAGGATGTCCCAATATATGAGTCCCTCACTCTCAAGGTGATGATATAGATCACTTTCCATCCCTTTTTTCTCATATCAAGTATAGCTCATGTGATATTAGGGAATTTAAATAATCAAATAATTCTTATCTTGAGTCTCCACCAACTAAGGAAACAAATATATGTAAATCCAAAATTGGTGGCATGAAAAAATAGCCTCAACACAAAGTCATCTACCTTAGGGAAAGACCTGATGGAATGATTGAACTATGATAACGTAAATTCCTATAATAACTAGGATATGTAGGATGAATTTATATGTTTTGAGATCAAATAAACATCCATTTCTATGTAAGCCTTATGTTGATGTTATTTCAACCATTATGACCAAATTATTCATGTGGGCTAATTACTCTACCTTATCCATCAGTAGACTAAGAAACAACTAAACTATAATGGCTCTAATTTCTACCATAAGTAGGATACGTAGGAAGTCTCTCTGAGGACCGATATCTATAGCAAATCTTCTCATGTCAGTACCAGTACATAAATCCCATACTATGAGAAATGAAAAAAATTATCATTTTATATCCCTTGATTCTCACACCGAGAAAAGCTAATGTGGGATTATGGAATGACAATAATCATGTCATCTACATCATAAGTCTCTACAATGACAAGGTCAATCTCAATGTGTAATCCCCAAACAAATAAACTATGATAAATTTGATTCTTTCTATAATCAGGATACAGAGGAATCCCCTCAAGGACTTGATCATCAACACTCAGTGTCCCAAGAGTACCCATATAGGTCCTTTTCTCACGACGGTAAACTACACAAGTCCAACAAACTACGTGGTTTTTGATTCCTAAAATAACCAGGATACATGGGATGCATCATAATTGTTTAATCCCCTCTTCATAATATTAACCACCTCCTTGTGTGGTAGAAAACACTAATGGAAATGGTTGTTTTCTCAATGGATATATACCAATGGTTTGAAGAAACCATTGGTATACTGTAAAAAAAAGCCACATTTGCCAACGATTTGCTCAAACCATTGGTAAATGTGTTAAAATAGTTAAGATTTCCTAATGGTCTGATAGAACTGTTGGGAAATCTTCAATTCCTCTAACATATACCAATGATTTTAATAAACCGTTGGTAAAGAGAGGCTCTCCCAATAGTTTTTAAAATCTTTTGGGAAATTTTTCCCCCAAATACCTAGCACCCCAGCTCCCAATACACCTGACTGCAGACCAAATCCAGACCTCCTCCTGAAGTCTTCTCGGCCTTGAAACACCTTCCAGCTGAATATCCATCTTCAATCAAACAAATTTTTATTTCTACACTTCAAATTAGTAAGTGTTACCTTAGTTTTAGTGTTATTCTACTTTTTATTTTATGATTGATGTTTTGATTTCGGCTAAATTAGAATTAGTCGTGGAAACCTTTGTTTTATTTTTGGTTTGTTCTACACTTCATACATCCTAAATGGTCTATTTAGTGGAGTTTTTTAGTGCAAGGGTAAAGGTTTTGTTTTAGATTTTTGTTTAGTGGGGTAAAGGGTATGTTTTCTGTTTGTTTTATGTTTGTTTTATATTTTTTGTTTAGTAGGGTTTTATGTATTATGTTTATTAGGGTTTTATATTTTTTGTATAGTGAAATGACTAATGTATGATAGTTTGACTTTCTTGATGAATAAAATTATTTAAATAAAAATACCCTAAGGGGGGGATGCAGGAGGGGTAGGGGATATCCAGATGTGGGGGGTCTTTCTAGGTGTGAGGGGTTGTCCAGGTGGGGGTGGGTTGTCCAGGGGGGTGAGGGTTATAGGGGTGTGGGAGAGGGGGGTATGGGCTGCCCCAATGAGGGATGTGGGATGTCCAGGGGGGGTCAGGGTGGGGTGTCTAGGTGGGGGAGGGGGTGGGGGGTGTCAAGGGAGGTGGGGTGGGCAGTTCAGGTGGGGGTGGATATCCAGGTGGGGGGGTGGCTTCCAGGTGGGGGATGTCCTGGTGGGGGTGGGGGTGGGTTGTCCAGGTGGGGAGGTGGTTGTCCAGGTGTGGGGGATGTCCGGGTGGGGGGTGGTTGTCCAGGTGGGGGGATGTCCGGGTGGGGGTGGGGATGGGTTGTCCAGGTGAGGGGTACTGCAAGGGAGGGGGTTTGGGGTGTCTAGGGAGGGGGTGGGCTGTCCTAGACCCCCCCCCCCCCCCCACGGACCCCCTAGGACATCCCTGCTACCCTCGTGGATAGCCCTCCCACCCCCCTGGACAACACCCTCACCCCCACCCCTGTGGATAGCCCACCCACCCCCCTAGACACCTCGTACCCCCTGGACAGCCCTGTCAATCCCGTGGACAGCACGGCCACCCACCCCGCACCACCTGGATAGCCCCGCCCACCCCCTGGACACCCCCTCCCACCGTGGATAGCCCCCCACGACCGTGGACAGCCCGCCCACCCCGCTAGACACCTCGTACCCCCTGGACAGTCACGCCACCCCCCTAGACAGCCCGCCCACCCCCTAGACACCTCGTACCCCCTAGAAACCCCCCCCCCCCTCCACACCCACCCCCTAGAAAGCCCCCCCCCCACCCCCTGGACACCCCCAACCCCCCATGACAGCCCCTCCCACCCCCCCTGGACACCCCGTACCCCCTAGACAGCCCTACCACCCCCGCCCCCACCCTGGATAGCCCGCCCACCACTTAGACACCTCGTACCCCCCAGAAAACCCCCCATCCCCCAAGAAATCCCCTCACCACCTAGATAGCCCTGACCCCCCTAGACAGCCCTGCCACCCCCGTGGATAGCCCGCCCACCCCCCTGGACAGCCCGTACCCCCTTGAACACCCCCCCCCCAACCCTCATGGACAGCCCGTCCACCCCCCCCCCCCCCGGACACCCGCCCACCACCCCCCGAACACCCCCCATCCCCCCAGACACCCCTCCGCCTAGAAATCCCCCACCCCCACCCACTTTTCACCCCTGACCCTACTGAACAGCCCTACCACCCCCGTGGACAGCCCGGCCACCCCCTATGGACAGCCCCCCCCCCCCCCCTAGATAGCCCGCCCACCCCTCTGGACACCCCATACCCCACTAGACAGCCTCTCCACCCCCATGGACAGCCCTCCCACCCCTTGGACGCCCCGTACCCTCTGGACGGCCCCGCCCACCCCCTGGACACCCCGCTCACCCCCTTATATAGCTCGTCCACCCCCCTGGACACCCCCAACCCCCTGGACACCCCCTACCCCCTTGGACATCCTGACCACCCTCATGGATAGCCTGCCCACCTAGACACCCCGACCCCCGGGAAACCTCCGACCCACTTGACGGCCCTGCCACCCCCTGGACACACAGCACCCCCCTAGACACTCCCTCCCCCTTGGGCAATGTATGTGATCACTCAAATTATCTACTAAAATATAATATTTCTTCGATCTAAAATTTGGTCAACTTCTGAATAATTCTCCTCCACAAGTGTACATGATCTTGTATACTCATGTATATTTCTTCAAAGATATTTTGTTATAAATATAGTATTTTTTTGTCTTTTATATTATGATTCTCTTATAGATTAGTGTGTCATTTATGGTTTCATATAAAGTGAACAATTCTAGTTTACTTAAATATATTTTTGATGAAACTTAAATCATATTGAATTTATTTTGACGAATTGACTTATAACAATTATTTTTGTATAGAATGGATAGAAGTTGGATGTATGAAACCGATCGGATCTCAAGTGATTTTCAAAAAAAAATTGGAGAGTTTTTTAGATTTTTCATTTCACAATGCTTCAGATAGTGGTTACATACACCGCCTATGTTCTAATAGTGTTAGCAGACCTTGGTTGAGCTATGAAGAAGTCATCTACCACATAACAAAATATAGTTTTCAAGAAAACTACTATGTGTGGTATCACAGTGAAGAGAAAATGAAATGTGAAATTTCTAATGATTCAAACGAGAGGACTGGAGTGGAGAATTTGTTATATGACCAGTTTCTGATTATTCATCATCATGAAAAAAAGGATTCTGAACCCAAGAAGACTTTTATATGAGCACACATGATGTGTCTAATGAAAATGATGATGTTTTAAGGGTTAAAAAATTGAATGATGTTGTCATGACTCTAGTATATCTATAGTGTGATAAAATGAAAAGGATGGAATTTTTAATCTGATTTTTTCATGGGAAACTATGTATGGTATTTCTAATATAGCAGTCGATTAAACTCTTACCATCATGAAAGATTTACTTCTTGTTGATGTAGATATTCCCTCAAACAACTATATGTCATGGAAGATAGTTAAAGAACTTGTATTTTCAAGAAACAAAATTCATGCTTTCCCAAAAGAGTGTAGTTTATTCTGGGAGGAAACCGCTGAATGAAATGATTGTATAAAATGTGGTACATCATGCTGGAATTCAAAATATGATGGAACACCATCTCGCATGCCATCGAAATTAATGTGGTACTTTCCATTGATCCTCATACTCCATAATCTTTTTATGTCTGATTAAATATCAACAAAAATGATATGGCATGATACCGAGAGAAAGAAGACTAATGATGATTTGGTTCACCCAACAGATGGATTTTCATGGAAGATATTTGTTTCTTGATATCCTCATTTTGAAGCAGACATGCATAATGTGAGGTTGGGTCTTTCATAATATGGTTTTAATCTGTTTGGGAAGATATTTACTTCTCACAGCACATGGCCAGTTTTTATACACATTTATAATATTCCCACATGGTTATGTATGAAAAAACCTTTCACATTCATGACTATACTCATATCTATCCCTTCTGATCCAGGAATTGATATTGACATATACATTAGACCTTTAATAAAAGAGTTGAAACTTCTTTGGGATGTGGGTGTGCGCACATACGATGCATATTCGAAAGACATATTTCAGATGCGTGTTGCACTTATGTGGACGATCAATGATTTTCCGTCTTATGCAATGATTTCTAGATGGAGCACGAAGGTAAAACTATCATTTACTGTTTTTATGAAGAATACATGATCCAGAAGACTAAAACATCATTGTAGATTCAGTTTTATGGGACATCGGCGATTCTTTCCAATGGACCATCCATATATAAATAATCGTCAAAGATTTGATAATACCACAGAGACTGATGATCCACCTCAGTGTATGTCTGGAACTGATGTGATTAATGAATTTAAAGATTTCATTTTTTCATTCAAGAAGGGTCAAATGAAATCTGGAAAGAGAAAGAATGTTTCCACTGAAACCTGTTACAATTGGAGGAAGAGGAGTATCTTTTTTGATTTTTCTTATTGGTCAACCAATTTGTTACGTCATTGTTTAGACGTAATGTACATTGAAAAGAATATATGTGAAATTTTTCTTTCAATACTTCAAAATGTTAAGGGAAAGACAAAATATGATTTACGGTCTCGGCGTGACTTGGTGGATTGGGGAATCAGACCAAAATTGCATCATGTGCAAGTCAGTAAAAATAAATGGTAAGTACCATGTGCTTCTTATGTGATGACACCTATATAAAAAAATTCGGGAATTATTAGAGACTATTAGAGTTCCTGATGTCTATTCAACGAACATACCTAAACAGGTCAACAGAAGAGAGTTGAAGCTAAAATCTTTGAAGACTCATGATTATCACATTCTTCTGCATGAGTGGAATAAAATAGCAATTCGTCATCTTTTTTTAAATAATGTAAGGGTGACTGTTATTTGGTTGTGCCATTTGTATAGAGATCTTTGTGATAAGAAGTTCTCCAAGTCTTTCTTGTAAGAAATTTTTACATATGTACCATTAATTTTGTGTGAGTTGGATAAAATATTTCCTCCATCATTTTTCACATTTATGTTGCATCTGACTGACCATATTCCCACTAAAATACTTCTTGGAGGACATGTTTCTTTTTGTTGGATGTATCCAACTAAAATAGATATGTACACATTAAATTTTTATGTCCAAAATAGGAATCATCCCAAAGGTTCTATCGTGAACGGTTACTTGGCTCAAGAATGTATGGATTTCTTCTCAATGTATTTGTCTGATATTACTACAAGAATGAATAGAGCAATCAGAAATGAAGAAGAACAGTAAGAGAAAATTGAACCCATTTTTTCATCACTTCCTCAAATAAAAAGAATTCCTGGATCATATACATTGAATACATTAATCCTTGAAGAGAGGGAGACGGAACATCGTACAGTTCTGTTCAATAGTGATATTTTTTATGACTACATCAGGTAACTAAATTGAATATGTATGTATTACATATATATCTGCTAAAATTTTCATATTTTTTATCAACAAGGAACATAAAACAATGATAAATAGAAAGAATCATTCTTTATCTTTGAGAACTAGGGAGACTTTTCATATCAAAGATTTTTATGCTTGGTTAAAATTGAAGGTACAAATATTACTTTTTAAAATAATTAAATCAATATTTAATTAAGTTTAATATTCATTTATATTGTAGGTATTGAGTTTTCTAACTGACTCTGTCTCTGAGGAAATAAGAGATTTGGCTTTTGTCCAAATATTGTGGTTCGTGACTGTTAATCAATTGTTATCAATGGGTACTAATTTATTGTCATTGAACAAGAAAAGAACAAGAGAACACAACATGTTGGTGTTATGGTTACTGCCACAATATATTTTTATACTAGTGCATCATATAGTCGACTGTGATTTGAAATGTGGGTTATTATGGAGTCTTTGAAAAAATAATAATGTTGGATTATTACTCCCATGGATGAGTCACGATGATGAAATGTCATTGGTTTGATTCGATGATGAGACATGGCACATTTATTGATGATTTTGGATTTCAAGTAATTAATATGAATCTCACTCTTGCTACCGAAGAACTATATGTATTGGAATCAATGGATAAACAAGTGTTTTATGTCAAAGACCAACTTCGTCCTGAATTTGATGTCATAGTTGAAGTAATTTCAAGACATATTTTTAATGATGGTGATGATGGAATTGACACCATCCCTAATGCTGTTGGAACTAATCCAATTATTTCTTTTGATGACTCCAATATCTCAATTGTCAGAGTTGACTGTGAACCTGAAGTTGTGGTAGGAAATATATAAAATCATCAATTCATGTTCTCAATTATTTTGGTTTACCTCGAGTTTGGTTGTTAAGGTTGGTTATATTCAAATTGATTTAATATTGAAACCTGCATCATCTACCTGAGGTAAAGAAATTAAATTTTTCATTAATTTTGACAATTGATTTTAAACTTATGAATCTAGTAGAATCAATGTTCCATGATTTTAATATATTGATGACACTTAGTAAATAATCATCCTACTAAAAATTAAATTTCTTTATTACATATTGTATGATTTATTGACTTCATTATATATTTTTTTAAGCTCACCTAAAACAATGGTTAGTTAAATTATCCATGAATCCCCCTATTCCCTCTCATTTATTTTGTTTCTTCAGTTACAAATTAGTTATCCTTTTCTATTTACTTCCATATTTGTTTTCAAATGCAGAAAATGAAACCAATTGAAGAGAGGTGATGGAAACAGATTATGGACAACAATCATCACATGACCGAGCTGGGCATTCCACCACTAGTGCCTGCAGTGAGTATTTTATTTCAAATATATTTATTTAAATTATATATAATGTCATGTGATCAATTTTTTTAAACATTTTTCAGGATCCTTCTATTAGGAGACAGTTATTTGAGGGGCATCCAAGTAGTGGTCCCAGTACTGGGGGTGTTCATATGAGGGGGGTGGTACGGGAGCTAGATGATTTGGTCGGTGTACCCGATTAAACCCTTCCCCTCCCACTGACATACCATCCATCTCACATTATGATCCCAGGGTGATGTTAGGGACACATGAGATATTTAGGCCTCCCATGTTTACACCACCATTTACATCTGACCATCCTCACTTGTCTGTATCATATCTGATGATGATTCCCACTCCCCATCTAGCATTTGGCCAGCCATCCCTGCATCTTCTTTTACTACTTCTTCGATCTCTTCGGGCTTTTATATTCTATATTCTTCAAATGCTACTCCACCAGAGTTTGTCCCTACGGAGTACACATTGGGACCAACTTTATCTGTACATGGTGTTCCTTTAGTTTCTGCGGATCCAGCAGTGCCCATTGATCATACTACTGCAGGTATACTTATACAACACTAACAAATTGTTACACCATTATTTATTTTCATTATAACATGTATTGATAAAATATTTGTTTTTATTTCATAATAGATACATCTACTGATAGGAGGCGAGGGAGGGTGCGTACACACATGCTTTGGGTGTGGAACCACTGCACGCAGTTGATGGGGGAATACAATTAAGATAGTCAGATGGTTGAAAAATCAGGGCAGCAATGTCGGAGTTTTTGGGAGATGCTTTCCAAATAATCCAACATCATTCCTATCAGCCCACTCTCATGAAGACAGCTTTCAAATGAAGTCAAGGATAAAGCTCGTGTAGATATATGGGCAAAAAATTAGTTGTATATAATGAAATATATTAATTTTTTTATTTATATGAATTAATATTTTGGTTTCAGTTGCGGTTTAATTTTCCTGATGGTGAGGGTGCATGACCAGCACGTCTAAAGGATTTAGGCGAGCTTTGGAGAGCTTATAAGCATGAGTTGTACATTGTATGGTGTGATAGAGTGGGCACAGAGTTGGAGGCGGTCCCTATCGTGGATGATTGTCCATTAGAATAGTACTGATATATGATTACTCAATGGGAGACTAGCTAATTTATGATATTAATCAAATTATAAGTATTTAAATGAAAATTTTCATGTTTTTCATTAATATTAATTATTGAATTTTATTTTGGATGCATCTGGAAGAAATAAAGAAACATTGATTCTAAGAAATACATCCACACATTGGGACGTACTATGATTCTAGATCATGATAGACAGCTGGTATGATAGTTTATAATCTTTCTTTATGACTTGCACTATCTATTTCTTCCTCTGTAATTTATTCA
The DNA here is from genome assembly GCA_963277665.1 of Viscum album. Classification (NCBI taxonomy): domain Eukaryota; kingdom Viridiplantae; phylum Streptophyta; class Magnoliopsida; order Santalales; family Viscaceae; genus Viscum; species Viscum album. The sequence continues at coordinate 237,423,347 of OY728133.1, read as the reverse complement.
ATTGCAAAAGTTGTTATATAATTTTAGTAATGAAATTACTGTTTTTTTTTGTATCCTATTTTTATTTATGGTTTCCTATATTCAATTTTATTGTAGAGTCATAAATTGAATATATAAGGACGTGTTCCTCGAGCAAAACTAGTTTTCTCGAGTAGAAAGAAGAAATATGCAAGTGCGGTAAATGAACCAACTCATCATCAGATTGTAAGTTTTAATTTGTAGATTTAAAATTTTAATCTCTATTTTTTAACATAATAATCTATTTATATTTTTAATAGGTTTCTTTAGAGGCCCTTGATGCCCAGAAATTTTACAATTTTGGGCCAAATGATCACTTACATCAGGTGTTGGGAGATGAGCACCCTGGTAGAGTACGCTGCTAGCCTGGGATGAGTATAGTTCCGATGATGTATTGGCCCTCCTCAGGTACGAGTTGTATTGCCACCAAGTTGCATCAGGTTAAGGCACAGGAAGAATAGGCTGAAAAAAGGTCCACAAAGATGGTAGCACAGTCTACTATGGAAAACACTGCATTTATGAAACTGATGGAAGCTTTATGTCTAAAACTTCCACCAGTGGCTAGAACTGCTTGTGAGGAATATATTTCATCGATACGTTCTATATATGGTGCACCAGGTGGAAATTCTAGTGGTGGTTGAGATGATGGCGAGAAGGAGGCCTATGTGGAGGAGGAGGAGGACGAGGCGGAGGAGGAGGGTGAGGAGGAGGCTGAGGCGGAGGAGTAAAACAATGAGAAGGTCGAGAATGAGTATGAGGGTGAGGAGGGCGGGGAAGATGATGGGGATGACGATGTGGACGATGGTGAGGGTGAAGATGATAGTGATGATAGTGATGGTGGTGAGGGACAGATTGATTCGTTACATTTTTGAATGATATTACTGACCTTTGATGTTTATTGTTTTTTGTGCCTCAATATATGTGTGATTAGGAAGGTCACATTATCTTTATTTTTTTATCTATAAATAATAAAACTAGATTTGATGATTTTTTATGACATCCCCTTATTTTAATGAAATTGTAATTTTTTAGTGGAATTTAGAAAATTGGGGGGTCTGATTAAAAGTTGATATAAGAAAATTATTTTTTAGCATTGAATGAATTTTCTTAGAAAATAAGTAAATATCATCCCATGAACCCGGGATAGCCCCTCGAACAACCCCACAGACAGCCCCCCACCCTCCTCCCTGGACCCTGAACAACTCCCCAGATAGCTCCCTAGACATCCCCTCGGACAGTCCCCCGGACAACCCCCCCCCCCCCCCTCCGTACATTCCCCCAACCCTCCTCCCTGGACCTCGGACAGCCCCCCAAACGGCCCCCAAACAGCCCCCCTGGATAGCCCCCCAGACAGCCACCCACCCTCCTCCCTGGACCCCGAACAACCCCCCCTCCATCCTGGACCCTGGACAGCCCCCCCCCCCCCCCCCCCCACCCTCCTCCTACCATGCATAACCCCCACCACATATATCCTCATCCTCCACTGGGTAACTCACACAACTGTGTACCACCGACATCATCACACCAATCACTATATCATAAGGTCACTGAGCCCAATCTAATCTCTCTTCAAGATTCACCCTAATTCCCTATCTAATTAACATTCCATTACTATTACTTCAATACCAATCACCGACCACCTACCTTGATTCCGGAAACAATCACACTCTTAATTCTGATCTTCAATCTGCACTTGACGGTACTTAAAATGCCCAAGTGATGTATACAAATCAACCCCTCCTCAATCTGAGGCACGGTGTGGCTGGTACCACTCAAAGTGTCTCACTTTTATTTTAAATGGACAAAATTTTAAGTAAAAACAAAAACTAACATACGTAAAACTAACCAAACAGATTTATATTGTATTGATACTTTATCACAATGATCCATGGGTCATTTGTGACGTGTAAGAGTAAACTCCTCCTCAATCTGAGGCACGGTGTGGCCGGTACCACTCAAAGTGTCTCACTCTTATTTGAAATGGACAACATTTTAAGTGAAAACAACAACTAACATACGGAAAACCTAACAAACATATTGAGATTGTCTTGATACTTTAGTACAACAATCCCTGGGTCATTTGTGACGTGTACGAGTCAACCTTGCCTCAATATAAGTCACGGTGTGGCCGATACCACACAAAGTGTCTCACTTTTATTTGAAATGGACAACATTTTAAGTGAAAACAACAACTGGCATGCGGAAAACTGGCCAAACACATTCGAATTTTGTTGATACTTTAGTAAAACGATACATGGGTCATTTTTGACATGTACGAGTCAACCCCGCCTCAATCCGAGGCATGGTGTGATAGGTATCACTCGAAGTGTCTCGCTTTTATTTGAAATGGACAACAATTTAAGTGAAAACAACAACTGGCATACGGAAAACTAACCAAATGAATTCGTATTCTATTGATACATTAGGAAAAGGATCAATGGGTCATTTTTGATGTGTACGAGTCAACATCGCCTCAATCCAAGGCATTGTGTGACAGGTATCACTCGAAGTGTCTCACTTTTATTTGAAATGGACAACATTTTAAGTGAAAACAGCAATTGGCATACGGAAAACTGACCAATAAAATTTGGATTCTTTTGATAATTTTGGAAAAGGATCCATGGATCATTTTTTATGTGTACGAGTCAACCCCAACTCAATATGAGATACAGTGTGGCCGGTACCACTCAAAGTGTATCACTTTTATTTGAAATGGACAACATTTTAAGTGAAACAACAACTGGCAGATGGAAAACTAACCAAACACATTCTTATTCTATTGATACTTTAGGAAAAATATCCATGGGTCATTTGTGATGTCTAAAATTCAACCTCACTTCAATCCAATTCATGGTGTGACAGGTATCACCCGAAGTGTCTCACTTTTATTTGAAATGGACAACATTTTAAGTGAAAACAAAAATTGGCATACAGAAAACCAACCAAATGCATTCGGATTCTATTGATACTTTAGTAAAAGAATCCATGGGTCATTTTTGATGTGTACGAGTCAACTCTGCCTCAATCCTAGGCATAGTGTGGCCGGTATCACTCAAAGTGTCTCACTTTTATTTGAAATGGAAAACATTTTAAGTGAAAACAACAATTGGCATACGTAAAATTAACCAAAAAAATTCAGATTGTGTTGATAATTTAGTAAAACGATACATGGATCATTTTTGAAATGTAAGAGTCAAACTAGCTTCAATCCGAGGCACGGTGTGGCTGGTTCCACTAAAATTTTCTCACTTTTATATGAAATGGACAACATTTTAAGTGAAAACAACAAATGGCATACATAAAACTTACCAAACGCATTCGGATTCTATTGATACATTAGGAAAAGGATAAATTTGTCATTTTTGATGTGTATGATTCAACCCCACCTCAATATGAGGCCCAGTACGGCCAGTACCACTCAAAGTGTCTTTCTTTTGTTTAAAATGGATACTCTTTTAAGTAAAAACAACTGGCATACGGAAAACTAGCCTAACAGATTCAGATTGTGTTGATAATTTAAAAACAAAGATTCATGTGTCATATATGATGTGTATGAGTCAACCCCACCCCAATCTGAGGCATGGTGTGGCCTATATCAGTCAACGTGTCTTTATTTTGTTTAAAATGGACACCCTTTTAAGTAAAAACGAAAAATGGCATACAAAAAACTGACCAAACGTATTTGTATTGGGTTGATACATTAGAAAAAGTATTCATGGTTCATTTTTGACGTATATGAGACAAAATAGTCTCAATACAATGCACGGTGTGTCCAGTTCCACTCAAAGTGTCTAACTTTTATTTTAAATGGATAAAATTTTAAATGAAAACAAAAACTGGCATACGGAAAACAAAACAAACGCATTCTGATTATGTTGATACTTTAGGAAAAAAATACATGGGTAATTTATGAAGTGTATGAGACAACCCCTCCTCAATACGAGCCACAGTGTGTCCAGTACCACTCAAAGTGTATCACCTTTATTTGAAATGGACAGCATTTTAAGTGAAAACAACAACTAACATACAGAAAACCGACCAAACAGATTCAGACTATGTTGATAATTTAGAAAAATGATCCATGGGCCATTTTTGAAGTGTAAGAGTCAACAATGCCTCAATCTGAGGCACAGTGTGGCTGGTACCACTCATAGTGTCTCACTTTTATTTTAAATGGCCAACATTTTAAGTGAAAACAAAAACTGGCATACGGAAAACCAACCAAACACATTTTGATTCTGTTGATACTTTAGGAAAAGGATCCATGGGTCATTTTTGATGTGTATATGTCATCCCCACCTCAATCTAAGTCACGATGTGGACGGTAAAACTAAAAGTGTCTTTCTTTAGTTTAAAATGGATACTCTTTTAAGTAAAAATAACCGGAAAATGGAAAACTGACCAAACGTATTTGGATTGGGTTGATACTTTAGAACAATGATCCCTGTGTCATTTGTGACGTGTAAGTGTCAACCCCGCATCAATTGGAGGCACAATGTGGCTGGTACCACTCAAAGTGTCACACTTTTATTTGAAATGGACAAAATTTTAGGTGAAAAAAACAACTGGCATATGGAAAACTGACCAAATGCATTCAGATTGTCTTGATACATTAGGACAACGATCCATGGGTCATATGTGACGTCTATGAGTCAACCCCACCTCAATTCGAGCCACATTGTGGCCAATATCACTTGAAGTTTCTGTCTTTTGTTTAAAATGGACAAAATTTTATGTGAAAACAATTGGCATATAGAAAAATGACCAAACGTATTTGGATTTTTTTGATACTTTAACACAAGGATCCATGGTCCAGCCTCCCACAATTCACTTCTCATGTAAGGAACTCCTACCCCTATTCTAAAACACAAGACATTTTATACGCCAAGGACAATTACATTCCCTAAGTCACACAAACTCATTGATACACACCCATTATCATCATCACTAAGTTCTAAGACACCGACCCCAAACCATGGGACATTATATTTGTGTTTGGTTGAAGTCGTTTATCCATTTCATTATTTTGGGGTTATTAGCTTCTAAATTCTGAATTCAACCATGTATCTGTTATACAAAATGCAACTTTGTATGTATTCTTAATTACGTATTAGACATATAATAATGTATTCAGTTTTTTATGTATTCTATTCATAATTGATAATTAAATTATGTATGTATTAAATTAAATATTAAATTATGAATTGAATTCCGGATTGTACATGTAATTGTCATCTCAATTTTGAATTAAATTCAAAATAAATTAAGTATGTTTATAATTACCTTATGAATTATGTTTTAATTCTGAATATGTATAGTTTCATGGTGCATTATGTGTTAAATCTATAATAATTAATTGTGTATATGTATTTGTTATAGTTGGTTATTGTTAGTAATTGGAGTTGGGAACTTGGAAATGTAGAAAGGGTAGCCAGCAGTAGGCTGCTGCCTGAATTGTAGCAAAGCCTATGCCAACGGTTTCAAACCATTGGGATAAGGATATGAATGTGTTTTATACCAATGGTTCTCTATAACCATTGGTAAAAACACTTTCCGAATGGTTTACAAACTGTTGGGATATAGTGAAATGTCCAACCTTCTACCAAAGGCTTGTGTAAACCATTGGTAAAGGCTATATAAAACTATATTCTAACAGTTTCAAGACATTGGCATAGTGAGTTTACCAACAGTTTTAAACCATTGCTAAAAAGTTATACCAATGGTTTGACATAACTATTGGTATAATGGAAATTTCCTAACATATACCAATAGTTTTCCAGAAACCATTGGAATATGTGTTTCCCTATAGCTTACTTCCCTACGGTTTGGATAACTTTTGGTATAATATATACCAATGGTTCTCCATCCTTTACCAACGGTTTGGAACCATTGGTAAAGGCTTGATTTCTAGTAGTGAAATTCTAAAGCACTTGGTTATATGGCTTCTGCACATAAGTAGTCACTCATTACTAGAAAATGATGGAGAACCTAATTTATATACAGGTGGATTCACTAAATAGAACCTAATATTTTTTATATGAAATAGAATTAACCCATGATCATTTTTTAAGGTAACTGGTCCTATATCATGATTAGGGAGAGGATCACAAACATATCTTAAATCGATAAGAGAGTCTTATAGTAGGAAATAATTGCCCCCAAAAGGGTGCAATGAGCCATACCTCCCATCCTATTAACCAATGTGAGTCCCCAAGATTCACTAGGCCTGAAAACCCAGGTGACCACCTTCCTTTGTAAAGAAGTTATATTCTCGGTTATGGATGAGGGAACCATTGGGAGTTTCTAATAAGTGCAACAGTGGTAATTTGTTGTTCATGATTGTGAACCACACAAATTCTTCACAATCCAATCATCGAATGGATCCCATCCATGATTCAAATTCCAATGAAGCGGTGTATATAAATAAAATAAATTAATATTTTATGTAAACATTTATATAATATATAATTAAACATAATTATTTAAATATATATTTATATTGATATTAAATAATTTAAAATATATGTACATGTATAACTGTATGTATATATTTGTATGTGTGTATGTATATATGTGTCTATGTGTGTGTGTGAAGATGTGTATGTGTATATATGCATGTCTGTAATTTACATAAATGTTTCAAATTTACTTTTTAATATTTTTTATAATTTATTTAATTTTATTTATTCATTTATTATTATATATTCATAAATAGTGTTAAAAATATATTTGATCATTTTTTAATATAAATTTATACATATATTTATTTACTATACATGTCATATTTTCAATATGCTTGTAATTTATATGAATAATATTTATTTGTTTCTGTTTATTAAGTTTTAACATTTTAAATATGCTTGAAATTTTTATAATTTATCTATTAAATGAATCTTTTAATAATTTTTTAGATATATTTATTTATAATTATAATTATATATAAATAAATAATTATTTATTTATTTATTTAAATAATTATAAAATCATAATAATTTTATTTAAATAATAAATATATCAATTATATTTATAATTATATACGTTTATATTGCATTTGGGTGATCTCTAAGTGATAAACCCCATAATTATGCATTCAAAAGACAAGAGTTCAAATCTTGGAAAGCCCCTTGGGGGATTTAAAATGCAAGAGCTGACATAGGAAGAAGTGATGTAGGTAGGCATTAACACAAGCATGATGTCGGCAAGGTGTGCAGACCCATAGAAATGATGATGCAAGTAGGGCCTTTTAACAATGAAAACAATGGGTCCTTCGAACCATCCAATGCTGGGCCTATAGGAATTTATATACAAATAAATATGGACAGATGGTTAGGTTATCCCATGGGGGAAATGACCTACCTTTCCGACCTGTGGGTGTGTTGGGTGTGTGTGGTCGGATGTAATTATGCCCTCGAAAACCTTATATATATATATATGTATAAATGTATAAATGTAAGAACCTGGTTTTTTTATGTGGTAATGATCCTTTTAATTTCAGTATAATTATTTTTTTTGGACCTCACATAGATTCCTAATGAGTTCATGGTTATTTCTGGGGTGTTCAAGGCTTGTTTGAAGCTCAGAAAACTGGTCGGTGGAGAAAATAAATGGGTCATACAGTTTGTAGAAAACATGTGATTCAGTCTCCATGGTTTCTCTAACCATGTGAGAGTTTGATAACGGGCTGAAATAGGTCACATTGTTTCAAGATACTGTGCAGAATAGGGTGAATTCTTGTGCAATCATCTTATCAAAATGTAGTAGAGGGTGCCACACGGTTTTTCCATGGTACTCAAACCATGTGCATAAAACCATGCAGGGTCCCTCCTTAATTAGTGGGAGGCATACATTTGGCACATGTTTTTTCCAACCTTTCATCCAAACTGTGTGACCCCTAATTTTCTGATCAAAATCACTAAAATTCTATTAATGAATTATTAACCTTACCATTTCCCTTATTTCTTCATTTCAATGGTGTGGGGTATCTCATTTCCTTTCGTATGAGCTCCCAAACCATTCTTAGCTAGGTTATTTAATAACTTCTTCATCTAGTGTCTGGTCAAAACATTATTAGTCTCATTATATTCCTCTTGGTAATCACTTTGATCGTTTATCTTGGTTTTTTATTTTTCTTTCACTCTATAATGTTATTTTGATACAGGCTCATATTCACTATTTTCAAGGTGTTTATCTATTATTCCATGTTTTTATGATATAGGCAAAACTAAAGGTCGATACAGAATGAGGAGAGTTTTATAGGCTCGAGGTATGTGTTCTATGACTTGTCTCTCAAGTCTCGACATTTGATATATTATCGTTATTTTGTGCATGCTGATTTCATCAGGAATTCCCTATTTAATTCATATGACATGCTTATAATCATAAATATCGTATTCTATAGCCCTTATTTTAGGTGTTCATCATGTAATTGTAGGTTTTAACCTCAATTCCTTCCACCCCAAGTAGGTTCTTTCATTAATTATTCCTTGCTAACTCATTTGGATTTATCTAATAATGTTCTAGTTTGTGGATTGACCCTTTTGATGGTAATCCTTCTTATGAATAAATGAATTATGAATTATAAAAGGCTATTACATGTATAGTACCACTTGACCCATCTAAGTTAAGTGTTTCAAGATAATAAATTAATCCTTTAAATGTTAAATGGAATATATATTTATATATATCACTTGGAAAAGTTACATAAAATTGAATTTTATATATTTTCATGTCATTATCCAACCTTGTCATGTTTATGAAAGTTAAAAGAATGAAGTTAATAATTGAATATGGAATTAAAGTAATAAATGGTTGCATGTAGTATTTATCCTTTCCACTTAGTATGGAAGGTAATGGAATGAACCAATTGAATTATTAAAAGGAATGAGTATTGCATGGACTTGATAAAATAATAAATTAAGTATAAGGTGACTATTTCATAAACACCTTTTCTTATTTATAGGAATTATAAAACATGATCTAGCCTTATATTCCCAAAGTAATTCCTTGAACACTTAGAGGACACCATTTTGATTCAAGGAGCCTATTTCCAAGGGAGATACCCATCTTGAAACATGGTCCTTGTCTACTAGAGGATTACCAGAATGACTTTGTGGGGTCCCTTCACTATCTATTGGATATTAGGATTCCTCATATACACTCCTTGAATATATATTGACATCTTCGGACATGAATATCCATGGTTACATCCCATTGGGCCTAGTTATTATTATCCCACTATACCTTAGATGATATCCTTGGAATCTATTAGAACTATTTATAGTGGAATTCTTGAGAGATTCCACTTAGATAATACTTAAACCCCTTATAGACAGGCTACATTTTATTACTGAGTTGGATTGACCCATGAGTTTAAGGATTCCTTGGTTATTACCTTCAATCCTCTACATTATTATCACCATCATAGGATTCCTGGTTTATAACCTTGAATCCTCTCTATTATTATCATTATATAGGATGCATTTTGATACCTTGGATACTTTATTATTATTATCATGTTACAAGGTCAATGTTGTTGCACCTCAAATGACTCATATATATAAATTAACTTGAATGAACTAATTAAATGATTACATGTTCAGCGACTTTTCTAGATGAGGCTAAATCAAGTATTGGTTACCATTATAGCTTTTTTTACATTTATATATACCTTCGCACTATCATTTTATATTTCATAGAATAGATTATATGGACGTAAATAGTGGAAGACTACTAAGATTTATCTCACATCCAATCTGGGTCATTAATGGTACCTGATAAGATTAAAGGTATATAGGTGTTGACAAAGGCAAGAATGCATCTTTAAACACCTGATCTTGTTTGCATGATTTAGGATGGAGTTTGGTAGTAGATGACTGATCCAGTACCTAAGATGATTGGATAGTTTTTTTATTATTTTTTATTCGTTTGTATAGAATGTATTTATTTCCAACCTTCCTTCTATTCTCTAATCCTTATTTCTTTCCTCCTTTTCCACATATCCTGATTTGTCTAAAAGTCCCTGATTTGTACCATGGTTTTCTTCAGCTCTCATTATCACTATCAGAGTTAAATAATGCTTTGTATCTATTCAACCTGACTCTAGTGGTTCAATTTTTACACTCATGACCTTTTATTGACACATTTGACCACTTCGTCTTTGAATCCTAGGGGTTACAAGTTCTTGTGGTTGTTATACTTCTTGATCTAAAGAATATTATGATTCAATTTGGGATGATAGAAGGTCTCATTTTTGTTGGTCCAGATCTCCTCAACAATATGGTGGTTCCTTCCCCTATCTTCTTTGGTGGAACTTTGAATTCCATTTGTAGATAGCTAATCTGATTATGTAAATCTGGGTATGCTTCCCCACTCTCCTTCTTCCATTCTAAAACCCCTTTATTTGTTTTATTCAAGGGAACTTGGTTAGTCAATAATTGTGCTCTGATATTAGTAAATAATTTGAGCCATCCCATTTTCCCTCGTGTTTGTGTGAAGGTTGACATTTCAAAGCCACCAGTGGATTGGGTGTGGATAATTTATGGGATGGAATTCTGATGGAGGTAGGCTATTAAGTTTGAATCATGGATAGATTTATGAATCTCTTAAAATAGGTTAGGTCATCTATTTTTGGTATGTTATTGTGAGTCTCCAAGTTAAAAGTTGCAGGAGCTAAAGAAAGACAATTATGTTCATGATGGATCTGTATTGGATCCTTAGAATACTAAGGGGAAGCAACTTCTAGAAGGGATACCACAAGAAGAATGATCTATGGTCATAGAGGCTCAGGTTGAAGCTATCTTGGCTCATGGAAGTTATGATTCTAGCAAGGATACTGGTTTAGTGTGCTCTGATGATTTCATGAAACATTCACTGGTGTTACCTCCTGAGCCAAAGGCGAATGTGATTTTTCATAGGATGAAACGAGACTTGAAGTTTGTGAATCTGGGAGTTGTTGTGGTTGTAAGTGATATCTAGGAAGGATATGATGTTAATTGTGAGTTTATAGGGGGTTCATTTGAGTTCCCTCCATTTGAGGGCCCTAGGGTTGATAGTGGATGAAAAATGGAGTCTTAAACGGTGGTTGATGGAGGTCCCATAATTCCCTTCGGTGTTTCATATGCTAAGGTGGTGTGCCTAGGGAGAGGAAAACAAACATACATCAGGACAAGTCCTAAAAGGGTGGTGAAAACCTTATAACTAGTAAATTTCTTTGAACAAATAAATAATTAGGATCTAGTTTAGGAGTATGAGGTAGAAACAATTAGAACCCCATGGATGGTAAGAGGCTTCCTGGGAACAAATCAAGTGAATACTTTACTACAAGTGAAATAGAGGATGTGTCTTAGGATGATAGGCCTCCTAGAACGAGGAGAAGTATAATCCATAAATTAATTCAAAAGGAAAAAAGTATTATTCCTTTTTTCCACTCTCAATAAAGACATGTTTGGAAAAAAAGATGAAAGAGAAGCTGATGGATAGTGATACTCCTAAGGCCACTTTTTAGAAGTAGAAGAAAGGTGATTTTCTTGACCACCCACTAGAATTGATTTTGGTTTCAGAAGAATAAGTGGTCGAAAAGGTGTTATCACTCAACTCTACTAAATAAGAATCTTCCAAAATGACGGGGAGGCCACTGAGGATGAATCTAAATGAGGATCATTATTCCTGGATTGACAAGAAGAACATGATTCTTGTTGGGGGATTCAATAATGGGAATATTAGTCTTGAGAAGTACATACGGTCTTGGGATATTCTAGAATTTCGTTTTGAGGATCTCTTAATGGATGAACCTCACACCAAGGTAAGTAACATATCTTAGAAATTATTTATGGAGACTAAATCTGGTAGAATTAAATTGTCCTTTAATGGTTATATTGTCTCTTTTTCTTTTTAATATCTTGGTTTCTCACTTTTTCATTAAAAGATTTTGAATAACAAAAAATTAATTTTCAATTAGTAATTATCTGTTGTATATAGGTTATATCATGCTTATGCTACACTGGGTTACTGGTCTAGTTATTATAGTGACTATTTCTGTTGTTCCATCTATTTACTTATGATTCCACTATTCATATCTTATTACTTATCCACTGTACTCTATTCTATTTATGAGGGCATAGTCTTCCCAAAGATACACCCTAGGCCCCCATCTCTAGTCATAAGCCTCTAGAATATAGGGACTTGTGCTTAAGTCCATGTGGCAAGCTGGAGATTAGGAAAGCTATGGAACTTTGTTATAAGTTGTTCTTGGGTATAATTAACCCGTATTTGAGGTAAATGTTGAGTTACCTACAATAAGAGTGGTTGTTCGGTATTCTTTTTATTATATTGACAAACATCCACCATTGGGTGATGCACATGCTATGTGATGGTGATTATTATTGTTGTTGTTGTTGTTATTATTATTATTATTATTATTATTGAAAATTTTATTATCCTTGGCCTAATGATATGAGGTCAAAAGCATTGTTATGTGCATCATTATAGTCACTTTGAATTCACATTCCATGCATATGTCATTCCATATAGGTGCATTTCACCACTTTAATTTTCATGTATTGCCTATGATTATTGAGTTAGACATGCTTGATATATATTCTTGTGCACATTTTATTATAGTGTAGGGCATTAATTATTTAAAGTGTCATCATCACTCTAAATAGTGTTTTCTTGTATAGTTTGATGTTGGCATCTTAAATAAATGGTTTCTACTCGTGTCATCTATTTACCTCAAGTTACATGAGCTGCTCTTTAGTTGTGATTGTGTGGTTGAAAATTTCAATTCATGAGGTGTGTGGTCACTCATGGATTGGAATGGGTGGTTTACCATGTTGATTCATTTTATATTACTTGTTAAATTCTATGACCTAACATAGATGGGGATAAATATAAATTAAATATATGTTGATTTTAGTGATAAGTTCTATGGTCCCTTATTCACATGGAATGAAGATCCATTTTAATTGAACCTTGATATATGTATATAAGTAATTGAAAGCATAAAAATTAAATATTGACTTAAATTGAAATGGTTTCTAGTAAAAGAGGAGGAAAATGTGATTGACCCTTCACCTACTAGAACCCCTATAAATTAAATTCAAACACTTACCAATACCTAGGATGCTAAGCGGGTGGTTGGGGTAGTATACCTTTCATAGTAAGCCCTTATATTTACATTATTCTTCCTATAGTTCTTGTACATGTTACTAGAGATTATTATAAGGTGTGTGCTTTGAATTTGTTGAGCTATTTCACGACGATGTCTTTATGTCGTGCACTAGGAAGGTGGAAAAGACCAATCTCCATAGATGGTGCGACCTAAGCCGCTAGTCTTACCACAAAGAGTTCCACTTGACTTCACACATATTATACCTAATCTGGTAACAAACACTCAACTTCATGAGGGTTATCTACATCTGATACATTCCCTAAAGCGTTCTCTATGACCTGCACCTACTATGGATGATCTCACTCATGAATTCCTGCAGCAGTATCCTCCAATCTTCTTAGGGGATGGAGGTCCCTAGGCTACTCATTCTTGGATGTAGGACACTCTATCTATATTTGATCATTGAGATACACCTCTAGAGAGGAGGATCAATCTTTCCACTTATATATTTCATGATTCGTCCAAGTTCAGGTGGGATGTGATTACCCAAAATGGTCGTTATCGGGGCATGGTCTAGGATAACTTTAATACTTCCTTCTATGATTAATTCTTTCCTTAGATGATGGGAGTTGACCGAGCAAGATAATTCATGCATCTAGAGAATGGTTCTATGTCACTTTTGTACTATTCAGTGTGTTTTACTGAGTTATGATGCTTTGAACGACTTCTAGTTAGTGATGAGCTATTGTTTTCTAGATTCTTTAAGGATAAAATTAGGTATGTCATCCATACTCTGGTGAATTTATTTCACTTGCCTACCTTTTCTGAGATCATAAACTAGGTCCTTATTATAGAGTTCAACTTGAGGGGAGGAGATATTTTTGGGCATATAGGTTCAGTGTCAAGGAAAAGTAGTAGTTCTTTTGATAGTAGGAAGTGTACCTAAGATGTTTCCTATTAAAGAAATGGCTGTCAGAGTAACCACACTGGAATCTAAATTATATTCCATAATTTTGGATGTCAAGAGAATATGAATCCTTAGTGTGATAGATACCCATGGAGTGTCATAACAGGGGAAGTATGGGGAACCATCATAGATTGTTCCATACCTTTACATCTGCTTCTGGTGGAATAGGATCTACACCATCTCCACCTTCTAGGGTAGTATCAGTTGTTCCCAATTAGGAAAGGAGACGGAGGATCACTAACAGGACTAGCCAAGGTGGAGGTCGTGGACCTGGTATCCAGACTTCTGATTATTATTTCCAACAGACCGAACATACTCCGGGTAGTCCAGTTGTACCACAAGGCCATGGATCAGGCCATGTGTGTGGTTAATATCCAAAACCCAAGGATCATAGAATAGAACTATCAACTGTACGAGGTACTATTATAGTATCCTCCACTATTGTATATACTTTATTTAATTCAGTTGATTTACACACCTTTATCTCTTCATCAACCATGTATATTATCGACCTATAAATTCAGTAATACTACGGTGTGATGACCCCAGACACACCATTTGGAGTATGGTGAGAGGTCATACACTGGTTTAGGGACTAACCCCTTGAGGTAAGATTTTACCTTTTCTTAACAGACCTCTTTGTACTATAAATGATAGGTTTTTATGTCATTATTAGAATGTATTGGTTGGTTCTATATCACGCCTATGTGAACTATTATCACCATAGGTTATTTTTTTACATCACCAGAGGGTAGAAGTTATCTACACAAGGGTGAGAGGAATGTCCATATCAGTATAACTAGATTAAATAATCAAGGTCTAGGTATAGTGACTACCCATATTTCTAGTCTCTTCATGGAAGATAAGAGAATACATCTAATAGATTTTCCTCCTATAGTAGATCATTTCAGGGACATATTTCATGAATATTTTTCTATCTTACCTCCTGAAAGAGAGGTAGATTTTATGATTGAGCTCGTTATAAGAGTAAATCTAGTGTTCATTTATTCATACAGGTTGGAACCTACTGATCTCTAGGAGATCAAGGGATATTTGGATGATCTAGAGTATAAAGGTTTTATCGGACCCAGAACATCTTATTAGGTTTCACCCATACTTTTCACCAAGAAAGTGGATGGGGACCTTAATTTGTGTGTAGATTATCAATGGTTCAACCAACTTATGGTTAAGAACTAGGATCTAATGCCTCATATAGATGATCTCTTGGACTAGATAAAAGGATTTAGCTTGTTTTCTAAGATCTAATTGAGATCGGGATATCATCAAGTGAAATCCAGGCCTTCAGAAAAAGATCGTATATATTTTCATATAAATTAGGGTATTTATGAGAATATAGTTATGAAATCTGGTCTTACAAACATGACCACAATTTTCATGGATTTTATGAATAGGTTTTTCCACACCTATCTATATTCATACATGCTTTTCTTCATGGGTGACATCTTGGTGTATTCACATACTCAGAGAGACCATGTTAAATACCTTGAAATCATTTTAAAAATAGTGATAAAAAAATAATTTTTTTTCTAATATTGATAAGTGACATGTCATAATTGACAATGTTCACTTCTTGGGTCATATTATCTTGGAATCAGGTGTATATATTGACCAAGAGAAAGAGATATTGTGGTTTCCTTGGAGCATCCCAATAATGTGTTTGAAAAACAGAGTTTCTTGGGGATAACTAGATATTACAGGCACTTAATAAAGGACTTCTCACACCTTTATACACCTATTACCAGTCTTACAAATAAGGGTGTAAATTTCCTATGTTTAGAATCATGTGAAAAGTCCTTTTAAGACAATAAAGTAAGGCTTACCTTAGAGCCAGTTATGATTCTTCCAGATCCTATAAGAGGCTATATAGTGTTCTATGATGCATCAAGAATCATCTTAGGTGAAGTTCTAATATATAAGGAAACAATAATTTTGTACAGATCTCATAATTTGAGGTCTAATCAGAAAAAATACCCAATGTGTGACCTTGATCTAGTAGCATTTGTGTGTGCCTTATGCTGCTGGAGACACTATTTGATGGGTGATTTCTTTGCAGTGTATAAAAATTAAAAGACCATCAAATATATCATTTCACATCATTAATTTAATCTCAAAAATCAAATATGGTTCAAATATCTTTATCCATTTGATTTTGAGATTACTTATATTCCTAAAAAGGGAAACATTTTACCAGATGCACTGAGTCAAAAAACATAAGCAAAGGTCCTATAATAATCTAGTGATTGATGGAAATTGATGACCCTTCTTTAGGGGTTACATCTTGAGTTTCATGAGTGTCACAATCATTATTCTCTTACATCCTTGACATTTACCTCTTCCCTACTTGATATGGTTAATAATAGTTAGTTTTTAGATCATGAAGTCTTCATTCTCGGTGAGAGTAATTCTGGTGTGGACCCACCGTTGGATTGGTCTTCAGATGAAGATAAAATCCAGTGTAAACATGGGAATATTGAGGTTCCTATAGATATGAGAGAGGAACTGATGTAAGGATCTTGCACTTATCAGTGGGAATTTCATTAAGGAACCTCTATGATATATGAGATATGGAATTTTGGTATTTGTGTCCTAGGTTGAAATGTCATATAGTAGGATTTATCACTAGGTATTCCCCTTATCAGTAGGTAAAGGAAAATAACCGGTGACCCACTGGCTTGTTATAGCCATTTCCATTCCTATAATGGAAATGGGAAGTTGTTTTTATGGATTTAGTAGTCATATTACTGATTTTTCCTCAAGGTAGATATATAGTTTGGGTAGTCATGGATTTAATAATAAAAGTATCCTACTTCATTCCTATTAGTGATATTTTCTCAGTTGATTAGTTAGGAAGGTTGTATGTCTATGAGATTATATGACTGCACTAGGTACCTCGTAATATCATTATAGATAGGGATTCTCATTTCATATTGAGGTTATGGAAGGGGTTATATAGGTCTATGGGTACGCAAGTTCTTCTAAGAACGCCCTTTCACCCTTAACCAATGGCTAGTTAAAATGAATTATAAAAGTGTTAGAGGACATGATTCAAACTTGCATCTTTGATTTCAATGATCATTTGGAGAATCATGTCTCATTTATTTCACTAATCATAATAGATTTTATGAGATGATTTAGATGTATCCATATGAGTCCTTTTATGGAAGGTTGTTCTGTTCACCCTTATACTGGCTAGTGGTAGGAGAGGAATCACTACTAGGTCCTTGTCTCAAGAAGAAGAATTCAAAGTAGGTTCAGATGACCAGGAAGTGTATGTAAACTGCTTTGTCTAGACAAAAATCATATGTCAATCACCATCAAAAATCTATAGTGTTTGAGTTTGCAGATGGTGTTTTCATGTAGTTATCTCTTTTGCTTGGGTATATATGGATATGAAGGAAAGGGAAATTGTCACCTCATTATTTCAATTTGTTTACGATTATGGATAGAGTTGGGATGGTAACTTGTCATTTTCTATTACCTCATAGGTACTACAACATTAATGATTTCATCCACGACTCATAGCTTCACCATTATCGTGCTATCATGTTTCATACTTGGATCCTAAGGAGGTTTAGTTAGATTTTGATGCATCTTTTAAAAGTATATTATATGCATCGCTGACTGGAGAATGAAAGATCTCCAAGGCCAGTCTATCCCTTTAGTGTGGTTGTTATAGAAACTTGAACATGTGCAGTATGATACCTAGGAGTGGGAGGCTAATGTATGTTCACAGTGGATAGAGTTATTCTCAGAAAGTGTGTCATTTCCCTTGGAAGGTGAACAAGATGTTCAGTTCTTTTAAGGGGGGATACTATAAGAACCTAGTTTTTCTATGAGGTATATATCCATTTAATTTGATTATAATTATTATTTTTTGAACAAAAAAGAATACTTAATTACATTATAGTTTTTTTGGGATTCCAAGTTTTGTTTGGATCACAAAATCCTTGTCAGTGGAGAAATGGGTAGGGTTGTACAGTTATTTGAAACCATGCAAGAAAGTTCTCATGGTTTCCATAGCCATGTGAAGTCTGGATAGTGAAATGAAAGAGGCCACATAGTTTGAGGAAATAATGAAAAATAGGTCACACACCCAAGCAAGTTTCTCAACAAATTACATAGGGTGTAGCATTGTTTTCTCACAATTAGTCAAATCGTGTGCATGAAACTATGTGGGGTCCCAAGTGGTGGGAGGTGCATGGTTGGCATGAGATTTGTCCAAACATATGACCACACCATATGTCCCATAATATTTTGGGTGACATAACTAAAATTACCTTAATGAATTATAAACCTTACCCCTTCCCTTATTTATTCATTCAAGTGGAAGGAGGTCTCTCCTTTCCTATCATATGAGCTCTCAAACATACCTTGGATAGGTTGTGTAATATCATCTTTGTATGATGTCTGGTCAAAGATACATTAGTCTTGTTATATTCCTCATGGTAAGCTCTTCAATCTTATAGATTGATTCATTATTTTAATTTCTCTTGATGATGCTATTTTGAAATAGAATAATATGCACTATTTTTAGGGTGTTGATATATTCTTCCATTTTCTTTTGATCCAGGAAAAATTAGAGGCCCCTATTAGATTATGAGAGTGTTATAGGCTTGTGGTAGGTGGTTTTTGACTCATCCCTCAAGTCTCTACATTTTATAAACTATCATTTTTTTGTGCACACTGATTGCATTTGGTGTTGCCGATTTAATTCATATGGGATGCTTATAGTAATCATGATTATATTCTAGGGCCCTCCTTATGTGTGATTATCATGTATTTGGAGGTTGTAACCTCAACACCTTCCACTCCAAGTAGGGATACTCCTCAATTATGCGTCAGTAACCCATGTGGATTTATCTAATACCGTTTGGGTGTGTGGATAGACCCTTTTAATGGTAATCCTTCTTAAACTAAATGAATTGTGAATTGTAAATGGCTATTACATTTATATTACTAATTGACCCTTCTAAGGTAAGTGTTTCAAATTAATCAATGAATTATTTAAGAGTAAAATGTTATGTATATTTATATATATCACTTGGCCTAGTTAATTATAATTTAATTGTATATGGATGAATTTCCTTTTCCTTCCTTGTCATGTTTATGAAAGTAAAATGAATGAACCTAATAATTGAATATGAAATTATAGAAATAAATAGTTTCATGTTCTATTTAGATTTTCCACTTAGTATCAAAGGTAATGGAATGAAACAATTGAATTATTAAATGTATTTATTATTACATGGCCTTGATTAAAGAATGAATTAAGTATAAGGTGCCTATTGCATATGGACCTTTTCATCTTTATAGGAATTGTTAGACTTGATATGGAGTTCGATTCCTGAGGGAATCCCTTGGGAACTTAGAGTGTTCCATTCTGATTCGAGGATCTTGTTTCCAACGGAGATACTCACCTTGGGACATGGTCCTTATCTATTAAAGGATTCTCATCACGACACTGTAGTATCCCTTCATTATCTTATGGATATTAAGATTCTTTGGATCCATATTGACGTCTTCGAACATGTATCACCATGGATACACCCCATTAGGCCTAGTCATGCTTATCCTGTTTTACATTGGACGATATCCTTGAACTCAGTTATAATTATTTATAGTGGAATTACTTAGGAGATGCCCCTGGGATTACACTCAAACCCCTTATAGACAGGTTGCAGGTTATAACTAAGTTAACTCAACCCCTGAGGTCAAGGATGCCTTGGATATTACCTAGTATCCTCTTCATTATTATCATCATCATAGAATTCCTTGGTTATTAGCTTGGATCTTCTCTGCTATTATCATTATACAGATTTTTTTTGATACCTTGTATCCTTTATTATTACTATCATGTTACATGGTCAGTGTTGTTACACCTCACATGAATCATCTATATAGACAAGAATTGAATGAAAAAATTATATGATTAAATGTTCTGAGGCATTATCAGCTGAGGATGAAGCTGGTATCAGTTATCATTCTATAATTTCATTAAATTTATATATTCCTGAACTCTATCATTTTAGAATTCACATACTGGATTGTATATATGTTGTTGGTGATTCCCTATTAATATTTATCTCACACCCTATCTAAGTCGCTAATAGTACCCTAGAAGATTACATATAGACAGGTGTGGACAAGGGGAAGTGCTTGGTGGAATCATATGATCGGGCAAGTGCTTGGGATGCATTGATAGTTTTTTGATTCTTTTTTATTCTTTTGTATAGAATGTATTTTTTTCTTCCATGTGTATCTGTTTTCCAGTTTTTTAGAGACAAGACATACATTATCATAAACATTTGTATATGATTTATCTTCTATTTATTAGTTTATTATCAGTTTCTGGATGTTTTTACTATTCTCCTGCTATAGTGAGTTAATAGTCCAGTTGTTATTGTGTATATTTCCGTTGTGTCATGTGTATACTTATGATTCTACTATTTATCTATTATTACTTATCCTTTGTGATCCAGTCTAGTTATGAGGGAATAGTCTCCCCACAAACACACCTTAGATGCTCAAAACTAATCGACAGCCTCTAGCGAATGGGCATGTGCGCTTCAGGCCATGTGGTCAACCGGGCTTGGAGTACCTTTTATTGGTATTCTCTTCCAGAATGTCAAAAAAATTATATAAATATATATAAATATATAATTATATTTATAATTATATATAAATACTTACTAAATACATTAATTTATAATTATAATTATAAATAAATGAATAAATATTAAAATTATAATAAAATTATAACAACTATATTTAATTAATAGATATATTTTTATATTTATAATCATATATATTTATATATTAATAAATAAATATATATATATATATATATATAATAATATATAATTATATTAATATATTTATAATTATAAAAAATATTTATAAGCATATTTATTTATAATTATAAATATATATATATAATTATAATAAATATATTTATTTTATTTATAATTATAAACAAATATCTATAATTATATAAAAATATTTTTAAAAATATTTATTTTTAATTATAATCATAAATAAATATATATTCTTATTTAAATAATTATCAAATTATAATAAATACATTCATTATATTTATAATTATATATATATAATAAAAATTATATATAATTAAATAATTAAATTTATAATTATATACAATTATTTTTAAATATATTAAATTATAGTTATAATTATAAATATTTATTTATTTATTTAAATAATTATTATATTATTATATTAATAAATAAATAATAAATATATTTAATTCTAATTATATTTAGCAATTTAAAGTTTTAATTATTTAAATATTTATTTATAATTATATACATTTAAATTGTTTTAATTGTATTTATTATATTATTAAAAATATGTTAATATCGATGCTTGAATTTTAGCAATGATAAAGATAATTTTTATCAGTGTAACGACCCTACCCAAGTAACCTGGAGCCAATGTCTTATTTTATTACACTAACATGGATATAAGATTCAAATCCCAAAGGATTTAACAGTTTATTAGTTTTGGAAAATCAAATTACATACATGATACCCATTTTACATTGTGAATAAAAAATAAAACATAATACATAATAAAAGTTATTAAAAAAATCCATGAAAACACATTCAAAGATCTAATCTTCATAACCTAGGGAAAGGAAACCAAATAACGGTGAGCTCAAATACTTGGTAAGGGTTAAGTACAATAGAATCTATCATGAATCAACAATGAATAATCAATATGGCATGGTAAATAACTAAACACACATTCCATTTAAGTAACTAGATATGGCGTAATCAATATGTTAATGTAAATAACCGAACACACCTGTCATTTAGACAATAAGATGAAAACAAAATACATACATATATTTTTTCATAGTGAAAATATCATGGATAATAATAAATAAATTATAAATGAAAAAAATGATTAATTATTGGATGTCATATTTCCCAATAACATGATACCTTTACCGTCAAGATCTATTCTCAAGATAGTTTAAAAATACTAGGTAAAAACCCCATCTAATTTGGCCTACTGATTCATCTCATGAGACTACCGATGCATTGAGGGGATATCATTAATCGATTATCACCCATGTCTATAGGTCTAAATTATCCCTCATATAAGTAATGATTGATTTAATTCATGAACAATATTCCTCATCATCAAATATCTATATTGAGTAAAAGATGAGGATTTATCAATATTTCCCCAATTAATTAAATAACTTTCAAACAAAAAATTAAAGGTATACCATTTTGGAAATACTTACATCCATCACACTAGAACATGTATATTTAATAGAAATTTAATTTCTACGGTAAAATTATTACAATAAAGTGATTTTTTAAGATAAGGTTAATAATCCCAAAAGAAAGTGAGATTGTTCAATAACATTTACAACTTGGTAATATTCAAGTAAAATATTCTTGGATGAAACAGTTCAAATTAAAAATTAAAATAAAATTATGAATAAATTATTGATGATTATACATATCAATGGATATTATATACACCATACAAAAGTGAATTGGTTTATAATAACAAATAAGCCTCAATAGAATGTAAATTAAGATGAAATCTCTTACCTCAAGCTTTCCTTTTGGTCTTATGTGATTTAAGATCCTTTATAGTGGTTTTAAATATGTTATTAACTTATAATAGAATGAAATTAATATTTATTATATCATATATGATTCTTTTATAACATCTTATCATATATTTGTTAATAATCTTTTATTATCTTCATTATTTTGTGTGTAAATTACCGTGTCTTTAGAGTAAGCTTTAACTTGTTAATTTTTGTTCCTCTTACTTAAATCGTGATTTAATCATATATATAATATAAAAAAAGATATAAATATCATATATATTTTGTATATAAGTATTTATATTATTCTATAATATTTAGTGATAGGAAATTAAATACATCATTCATGGAGATGGTAGGTCGTACATACGCATAAACAATGTTCCCATTTTCATGACACATTGAATGAAAGGAAATTAAATGATATATATATATATATATAATTCCAATATTATATTTATTTCATATATATCACATATTTTTATTAAAACCATTCTTAATATATTCCATGTAAAGCGTGATGATTCGCATTGCTTCGCGAGGCGGTAGTCTGTCGTACTCATGATCGACGTAATCATATTCCCAAAAAATAGAAATCAAGAAGTTATGTATGATATAATAATTCAAAAATATTTATAAAATAATAAATATTATATATATCATATATAAACTATTAATCCATCATTATTACCAACCTTAAAAGTTGGTAATGGAAGAATGAATTATATTGGTTTGTGAGGCGGTAGTATATAGTAAACACGAATGATGATTGTGTTTCCCATTTGATGGAAATGTGTGAATTTTTAGATTATAACATTTTTATAAAAACATTCCAGTATATGAAAAATAATGATTTTATTATATACTTGTTTTTTAAAAATAAATTAAATAGGTGTAAAGGAAATGAAATAAATAGGTGTAACGAATAATGTTACCTCCTATTTGGTTTTCCTCATTATATTTTCACTAAAATGTTAAAAGGTTTGATTGATGCCAAAAATAAAAATTCTAACATTAGGTTTGGGATTTTTGGGATATATTTATATAGTTATTGGCTAATCCATATGGCTCAAGAGGTCTGAAAATAGGGAGATAGGGTGGCCTTTTATAAGTGAGGTAAGTGGCAATTTTGTAATTTTTTGAAAGAGTGAATTCTACCCTTTTTTCAATTAAATTTGATCCAATAATGAAAAAATTTTGATCCCAAAAGTTATAATGTCAAAATATTTCCATAAAATTTGTTTGGATAAGTTTATCGGTAAATGTTTCTCTTAAGTTTAAAATTTAGCCCCATGGTAAACTCATTTTCTCTTAATTGTTGAAATTAATTTTAAATCCTTTCACTAATCATTTTAGTAAAAAACTATTTTTAATTTATTATTAATTATTAATTATTAATATTAAAAAGAAGAAATCAATTTTACCAAATTCAATCAAAATAATTAGGAAAAATTAATTTAAAATTATTCCAACAGTCGGGATGAGAAAGTGGGTTTTTAAAGTGTAAATGTTCAAATGTTTACAAAGTTTTTACATCTAAAATAAATATAAAAATAATTCAAATGACCTAAATTGGATTAATATATGTATAATTGATCTATTTTGAATTTAAAACCTATTAAAAATATAATTTAACAATATAAATTATTTAGATGAAAAGTTAGTTTTCAATTAAAATTTAGTATTTTTCATTATTCAACAAAAAATAAAACTTCTATGAAAAATACCAAAAACCCACCCTAATATTATTTTTACATTCCTATTTCAAAAATGAAGTTTATTTTTTCAATTAAAATTTATAAAAGGGCCAAAATTTAGTTTTAAAATAATTTCTCTCTTAAAAGGTATCACAATTGTCTTTAGAAAAATGTAGTTTTTTATGCATAGAATTGGATTTGTTCTTATGATATGTATATAAAATATTTTAAATAAATTACAAAACAATTATTGAATATATAATATATAAATCTTTTAAATATAATAAACTAATACTAATTAATTTAATTTATTTGTATAAAACTTTTTTGGTGCATTAAAATAGTTTTTATAAAAACATTTCCTTTATATTGAATTAGTCTTTATATTCATTTCTAATTTATCAGTAACAACTGAATTAGACCATATATTTTCATAATTTATTTAATCCTATTTATAACATCCAATTTAATTAATATGAGTTAATTTTCATTTTGAATAATAATATTAATAGTATTCAGTATAACTCAGTCTTGCGTGTAACACAAGTCATTTAAGAAATTCAATGTTCCATGTAATGAAATCTAAAATTGATGTTTCTTCTACTGCAAGATAAAATCATAATTTAATATAATAAAAAATGTAAAATAGATTCAATTTATTTAAAATAGTAATTATTTTTTAAAGTCTCAGGATATTCTCTTTCCTTCAACGCTTAGTGTTGTGGGTCATACATACAATTAAATAAAAAGTTATTATTTTATAATTTTGTGGGGTTACATTCTCTCCACATTATATAAATTGACTTCTTGAAATTTAAACTTGATCTCTATAATAAAGGGATTAAAATTTTGAAACAACAATGTTTAAAAATTCACATCTTAAAAGAGTTAATAAAACACCCTCTTAATAAGATAGAAACAGAAGTATAAAATTCATATAAAATAATCACATAACTTGGTTTCAAGATTGGATAACATTGGTGATAATTCAATACATGGACATGGAAGAGAAAAAATAACACTTGAATATTTATAGAGAGAGATATAGAACATTTTTAGGATAAATTTAATGATCCAAAATCCATAAACCATATGTGTGAAAAAGGATATTTATTTCATAAAAAATTATGATAATAGAACACCGTATTTGTTTCAAGACCCCTTTTCTAGAGTTGAGGTATTTTTTAAATCTCAAATAATGTAAGGATATATAATTACTTGATATGTTTATATTTTATAATAAAAATATTGTCATTTGGTTTGGAATTTAAATATTTCTACTTCATCTCTTAGTACAGGTTGCATCAGATTGTGAAGTAAAACAGTAATCTCTAAAACATTTTCTAAAGATCAACTTAAACCTTTTAATAAATGGTTAGCATTTTGAACCTCTCAAATATTATGATCCAAAACATTAGAATCAATTCCAATAAAGTTATTATTATCCAATTTTATTTATCCATATCAATGGTATTCTTATCCCAATATCATTATCTCAACATGAAGAACAAATTAAGGGTTATCTTTCAATCAACCATGTGTTTTAAAAAAACTTTAACTTGATACTAAATAATTTTTCTTGGTACCATTCAACATACTCTCTAAAATAATTAATTAAATAGTAATTCAATACAATCCATATATAATTCATAATTCATATTATGAGAAAATCATTAATAAAATACTTTTACAACATATTTCATGAATCGAAATACACGAGCATATTATTCATTCCGCTTTGATTCTATCAGTAGCATAATCTTGGCCTTGATACTATAACTTATTATAAGGTATATTCCCTTTATTCTTAGAGAATTCATTTGTATATTCCATCATCTCCTTATAATTGAAACACAAGAGTATCGTATTCTTTCTTCCCTTTGCATTATTTTTCGTAGTGTCCCTTTTCTTCACACTTATAACAAACTCCTAATTCATTTAAGGATTTTCTAAGGTTATTCTTTATACAGTTATCACTTGTAGGAAAATACTTCTTTCCCATACTACCTTTATCTATTAATTTTTCTATTGTCCTCTTCTTTTGTTGCTTCCCTTTTAAGCCATACGACTTGGAGAATTATTTCTCTATCTTGATAGAAGATAAGAGAATTTCATCTTCTGAAAAAACAATTAAGACACCAGTTCCCTTTGGAGAATTGTATTAATCCCTTAAAAAATAAATCTTATATTCCATGTTCTTTATTAAATATGTATCATACCAACATAACCTTGTAAATTTAGTATCATACTCCGCCACACTATCTTTTTCATTTTAATTTAAACTAAGTAACTTTCTCTTTATCTCAGTTTTTTTTCATGAGTGAAATATTTTCATTCCATGAGTTCTATTTCATATTCCTCTAAAGTATTCTAGATCAATGATCACTATTGATTATAATCACTATTGATATGATACACTAAAACTATAACATTTTTATTTTCACAACAACCTAATGCCATTAATATCTTCTCCAAAGACTTAATCCATTACTCAACTTCCATTAGATCATTAGTTCCACTAAAATATGGGTGCCTATATCACATAAAGTGATCCAAAATCATAGAAAGTCATTTTAGAACAAGTTACTCCATCAATGAAATATTATTTGTCATTACTTGATTAATATATCCTTATATATCCATAAATTTATCAGCTTTGATACCAATTATATCAGAATTCTCAGCAAGGCTACCTTTATATTGGCCATGAGTATTAATGCCCTTATTAATTATATGTTTCATTTCTAAACAATTTCATAAACTATATTAGATCATAAAATTTTGTATCATAATTTTTAATCCCAAAACTAGTGAAATAATTAACATAAATTAAAAAATATATCCATAACTAATCTGATAATAGAAAACATTGTTTCTTTAGGGATATCCTTATCTTCAAATCCTTCATAAAGGTTTGTAAAGAAATTTTGAATTGTCCTAAGAATATCCCTTAGGGTGTCAAACCAAGTGTTTAGTAAGTCTCATTGTCAGGTACTAGGCTATCCTCTAGTCAAGCCCTAAATGCCATTTTCTAAGTAATTACCCCTAGGTACATATGTTCAAGAACCACTTTCACTTGTGTTTTCTAGACAGGGATGTATTCCTACGAATACCCATGAAATATTTACCTCGAAAAAATTTAGGATGTTTTTATATACTTATCCTCAAATTATATCATAGGGTTATATTTCTTAATCTATGTTTCCCTAATTATATTTCCCAAGGTTTCTTATAAAATTTATTTGATACCAACTGTAATGAACCTAAACCTAGTACCCAAGATCTTGTTCCTTACTTTGTTACTTTGGCATAGATACAAGATTAAAATCCAAAGGAACGAATACTTTATAAATTTTGGAAAACCAGATTATAGCCACGGTACCCATTTTACATTGGGAATGGAAAATAATACATAATACATAAAAAATCTATTAAACGGTATCCTTGAAAACTCATTCAAAGATCAATTCCTCAGAAACTACGGAAAGGAAAAAAAATAATGGTGATCTAAAATACTTAGTAAGGGTTAAGTACATAAGAATATATCATGAATAAATAATTAATAATCAATATATAAAGGTAAATAACTTAACACACATTCCATTTACATAACTGGATAAATCATAATCAATATAGAAAGGTAAATAACTGAACATACATGTCATTTAATCAATAAGATGAGAAAATATTTCATCTATAGACTTTTTCATAGTGAAAATATCATGTATGATAATAACTGAATTATAAATGTTGTAAATGCCTAATTATTAGATGTAATGTTTCCCAGGAACATGATACCTTTACCGTCAAGATCTATTCCCAATATAGTTTAGAACTACTCAGTAAATCCCATCTAATTTGGCCAACTGATTCGTCTCATGAGATCACTGATGCATCAAGGCGATATCATTAATAAAACCCCACTAATTTCTATATGTCAAAATCATTCCTCATATATTGAGTTATCTATTTAATTCATGAGCAATATTAATAATCATTAAATATCCATATAGAGGAAAAGATATGGATTTATCAATATTTCCCTAGTTAATTAAATAACTTACAAACTAAACTTTGTATGTAAAAATGGTATATATTTTATGAAATAATCATAACTATTACACAATAATATGGATATTTAAGAGAAATGTAATGACCATTGAAAAATTATTATAATAAAGTTATTTTTTCAAGAAAAAGTTAACAATCACAAAAGAAATTGAGATTGATTAACTACTTTTAACACTTGGTAATTTTCAAATCAAATACCTTTAGATAAAATAATTCAAATTAAAACATAAAATATAATTAATAGTTAATTATTAATGATAATAAATTTGAAGGGGAAGTATAAACACCATATAAAATTGAATTTGTATATAATAACAAATAAGTCTCAATAGAAATTAAATTGAGGTGAAATCCCCTACCCCTCACTTTACTTTTGGTCATATATGATTTTACCTCCTTTATAGTGGTTTTAAATATGTTATTAATATATAAAAACCATAATAATATGTATGATATCATATATGATTCTTTTATAATATATTTTTATCTTTTTTATAATAATATTGTATTATTTTCATTGTTTCGAGTATTCATTTCCTAGTTTATAGAGTATGTTTTAAATTTGATTTCTTATTCTTATTACATAAATCATGATTTAATTAGCTCTAGAATGTAAAAAATGATATAAATATCATATATATTCAATATATATGTATTTATATTATTTAAAAATATTTAGTGATAGGAACCGTTCATGGAGATGATAGATCATACATACGTGTGAACATTATTTCCATTTTCATGACGTATTGAAAGGAAGGAATGAAAATGATATATATAATTTTTATATAATAATTTTAGTACTATAAACACATCATTATTCCAAACATTTAAAGGTGGTAATGGAATAATGAATTATTATTGTGTATCCCATTTGATGGAAGTTTGTGTATGACATTTGATGGAAGTTCAGGTGTAGTTTTCCATACACACAAATAATGATTGTATATCCCATTTGATGGAATTTTGTGAAGTTTTACATCATAAAATTTTTATAAATAACTTTATTATAGAATAAGGACTTGTGTTGCAGAATATTAGCTTCTCTTTCATTTTCCTAATTAAATTTGAAGTGAAACCTTAAAATGTTTAATTTATAACCAAAATAAGGAGTCTAGGATAAGTATAAGGAAGTAGTGGATATATTTGGAAAATTATTGGATGAGCCAAAAGTCTTGAGAGGTGTGAAGAGAGGGGGGAATGCGTGGCCTTTTATAAGTGAGGTGAGTGACAATTTTGTAATATTTTAAAATACTGAATTCTACCAAAAATTATTTCATGTAAAGTGGATCAAAAAATAAAACCATTTTTATAATATAATATATAATGACAAAAAATTTCCATAAGATGGGAATTCAATATGTTTATAGATAATTTTTTCCATTTTGTTTAAATTTTATTCTCTCAGTAAACTTGTTTATCTCTTAATCATTAAAAGTAATTTTAAGTCATTTCACTAATAAATTTTGTAAAAAGTTTATTTTAACTTATTAGTCATTATAAATTACACAGATTCCAATATGGAATCAATTTTACCAAATTAATACCATATAAGTGGAAAAAAATAATTTGAAATTAATCATGCGGATGGGGTGAGAAAGCATATTTTTAAAGTGAAAATGTTCAAATGCTTACTAAGTTTTTATATCAAAATTCAATATAAAATTGATTCTAATGAACAAAATGAGATTAATAGATTTATAATTGATCTATTATGACTTTAAAACTAATTAAAAAAATAATTTAACATTATAAGTTATTTATATGAAAAGTAAATTCTCAATTAAAATTCAACATTTTTCCACTTTCAAAAAAATGAAACTTAGTAGAAAAATAAAAAATACTCACCCTAAGATAATTTTGAAATTCATATTTCAAAAATGAATTTTATTTTTTCAAGTATAATTTAGAAATGTGTAAAAATGTATTTTTAAAACATGTTCACTATTAAAATTTAGAAAAACTACCTTTAGAAAAATATATCTTTTTATGAGTAAAATGGGATTTGTTTTTATCATATGCCTATAAAATATATTTGTTAAATTTTAAGACATTTTATTGAATATATAATATTTAAATTTCAATATTATCATCTACTAATAGTAACTAATTTAATTTATTATTATAAAATTTCTTTTATGCATTAAAATAGCTTTTATAAAAACGTTTCCTATATATTCAATTGGTTTTTACATTCATTTCTAATTAATTGGTAACCAATGAATTCAACCATATGTTTTCATAAGTTATTTAATCTCATTTATGAACACCGACTTAAAAACTGTGATTAAATTTTCATTTTAAATAATAATTTTCAAAGTATTTAATAAAACTCATCCTTTTATATAACACAAGTCATTGAAGAAAGTCATTTTTGTGTGAAACGTAAGATAAAATCAATTTTTCATGTAATACAAGCTAATCACGTCATTGTGTGCAATAAAATTTATAGAATAAATTTAATTTATTTAAAATAGTCAATATTTTGTAAACTATTTGGATATTATATTATTTTTTAAGCTTGGTGTTTCATTTCATACACACTATTTAACAAAATTTTATTCTTTTCGAATTTTGGAGTGTTACAGTCATTGCTATAAAAGACTAACAAAGATCCATTTTATTTGCATTTATTATTTTAATACTAAAAAACCCACTCCTTATCATTGGATTTCTGAAATCACAGATAAAATCCTTACATCATATTTAACTGGAACCCTAATAGGGTTCTCCTCCATTTCATCATTCAAGATCTAACAGAATCGAATCGCTATTGTCACTAGTCATTTATCTTCTTGATGAATCAATCCTATAAAAGACAAGGTTTGTGCCGATAAATTTTTTTTAGTTCGTAAAGATCCAAAACTCACTAAATGAAACCACCCTACCAACATCACAAGACAATAATATTGGATTTTCATTAAAATCCATGGTTAAATCTCAAAATATACCTAACTCATTCCAAACTACACACTTAATCTAATTTATATCCCACCGTATCTCATCACATGAAAAACAACTGATCGAACCTCTATTTTTTGGCCCCTTTGAAAACATTCAGCTTTTTCCTTGGATGAACTATTCATTTACCTGAACCCGATGCCTTCAATCTTGGAGGCAGCTAATATTGTTTCAAAATACCCATTGAAGTCTCAATATATCATTGTTTCTTCTTTCCTTCACAATTTCTCTTTGTTTTTAGTGGTTCATATCTTGAATATGTTTTTCTTTATGATGGTGGTTCATGTTGTTCAAGATTTCATACTTATCACCATCTACCTAGTGCATATTTCCAATCGCACCAAAATCAAGGTGATTTGGAAATAAACAAATGATCCTATTCCATTTTTTGAAATTTTCTATATTATCGCCTTAGAATATTTTATTCAATGTTTTCTGAAATTAAGATTTATAAAAATGATCATCTTTGTGATTATTTATAAAAACAAATAGTATTTTCATGTGTATATAAATATTTTTCTAAATATAATTTGTAAATAATTATCAATATAACTTCAATGTAAATTATAAGTATTATAACAGAGAATTTTTATTAATTTTGATTATCAATATTGAAATAACTATAAATAATTACTAAAGGATTATTATTATGGATAATTTTAGTTATAAATAATTTTTATTTATCTTTAATTTAAAATTTATATAAATAATTTAAAAGTATCTTTAAATTTTTAATTATTATTGAATTAATATTTGTTTTTAATTAATACTTTTGAATTAATAATGATTTTAAATTATTCCTTTTGAATTAATATTTTTCAATCAATATTTTTGATTATGTTGAGTTAATAATTTTGAATTAATACATTATATAAATAATTTATAAATAATTTTTATTATATTGAATTGGTAATTTTGACTATGTGCTTATAAATAATTTTTGATTATGTGTATATAAATAATTTTGATTATAAATAATTATATGTATATACATAGTTTGGATTATAGGTATATAAATATTTTTTTCAAAATAATTTATAAATAAAAATAATAACTAAATATAAATATATATTTTAATATATTTTTAATATATTAATATATATATATATACTTTATAAATACTTATATTTATGAAAACATATTTATATAATGATATATTAAAATCAAGAAATGTGATCACTTATGATATGTTGCTCCCCCTCAAACATCTTTATTAATTTCTAATTTTATCAAATGGTTTGAACAGCTTACCCAGAAGAGATCTTATTTTTCCTTTATCTAAATTGATTATTCTCCACCTGATATGTCTTGCCTTTAGCCATTATTGGTTCACCCTCTCCCTCTCCTTCACGTTAATTTTCACTCAATAGACATTATTTCTCACACGGATTTCATGGAGCTCCTATTTGTAAACTATAAAAACCCTTCCCATTTATCATGTATGGTGATGAATGTAAATGATAAGTAGGCATAATTTTTGCAATTCTTATCTATTAATTGGTTCCAAGTTCCATGTATCCCATCTTCTCCCATGTTCTATCCAATATCTTCTTACTCATGCCATTATTGGTTCACCCTCTTCCTCACCTTCATGTTCATTTTCTCTCATTCATCATTATTTCTCACTCCGATTGCTTTGAGATCCTAACTGTGCACCCAAAAAACATAAACCACTTATCATGTAAGGTGGTGACTAGAAATGATAAGTAGAAAATGTGTTTACGGTGCATGCTAGGTAAATATCTCAAAGTTTCTATTATCCCTCCTACTCTCATGGATTAAAATCAAAAACTTATTCTCATTTTCTTCAAAGAATACATCCTACTCCCATGGATTAAAACTTCAATAAATTTTTAAAACAATTCATTAACTTGTTTATTTTATTTTATTTTGACCATTATAGTATAATATTGTAATATTATCTTCTTTTCAGGAAACTAAAATATGGAAAGTATATTTTTAAAAACGTTAAAAGATAAATTTTTAAATCTAAACAATTGTAATTTCTGTATAAAAATAGTTATCAATCATTGATAAAGGTATATAGTTTTAAAGATTTGTATTAAAGTTCATATGTTTATCACCTCTATGTTGAGTTTTGATATGGGAGAGGTCTCTATTAGGACCCAAATTAATGAAATATATGGTATATTAGGTTCATATAATATAAAAAATGTTAATGATAACCCATGTTATTAAATCATAACTATTAATAAAAAAAATTATGTCTTTAAAATCATAACAATTAACAATTAACAATATTACCTTATAGTAATATTTTAATCATAAGATGAACTATTTTTATGAAATAGTTTATATGCCATATTTATTTATTTATTAAATATTAAAATTACGGAATAAAATAGTATGGATATGAATCAAAAATTAATGGATGTTAATCGTATAAAAAATGATTCGGAGGATGGGGTGAAAGATTTCATCAATTTTGAAAAACATCATGCATATGAGCCTTCTCAAATCCCTTTTCTATGTCTACATTGTTATTATTAAAGAATAATTAGTCAAGGGGGTTATAATAAAACTTGATCTATCACAGAATAGATAGAAGTTATAAATGTTTAAATCAACATAGGGAAAAAGTAAATGTAGCTAGAGTCTAGGATAACATGATGTTTTATGGACCATCAAATATGATTAAAAGTATGGAAAATGATGAATATAATATCGAGGTTGTGATTATAGGTGTGAATGATGGTGAATATCATATTGAGGAAATGATAATGACATATGTAGATGAACTTTCTGATTGTCCAAAATAGTTTTAGAAGATAAATAGTTGTAAAAAGATGCCATTGTATACTAGTTGTACTAAATATACAGTATTGTCAGCAATACTAATGCTATATAATGTAAAATCTAGAAACGGATGGAGTGACTCCAGTTTTACTGAAATACTTTCTCTCTTGAATGATATTCTCCAAGAAGATAATGAGCTTACTTTCCAAACATATGATACTAAACAAATTCAATGCTCAATGGGTATGATCTTTAAAATAATACGTGCCTGTATAAATTGGAGTATACTATTTATCAAGGACCAAAAATCATTTAAAAAATTCCCAAATTCTGGTTTTTCTCAATAAAATAAATATTAATTGGGTCCTACAAAAGTTTTATAGTAATCTCCAATCATTACAAGGATTAGAAACCTATATAGATGTGAGGATATTCCATAATAATTGACATGGCATACAAATACAAGAAATAAATATAAAAAACATTTTTACCTAACATAATATTCTCAGTTAAATGGAATTGATCATGGGTATCCTATATTTGGAAATGAGACTAGAAACCTTTATCATGTGTCTTCTATAGATGGAGTGAATCCTATTGATTTTCAAAAAAATAACTCATAGTATATAGATGGTTATGTTGGTAAATTATAACTTTCCAACATTGTTATGCATGAAATGAAAATATATTATGTTATTTCTACTTATATCAGGACCAAAACAATCGGATAATGATATTAATTTTTATCTGTATCCATTGATCAAATGTTTGAAATTATTGTGGGATTCATGTGTTAAATTTTGTGATTCTTATAGAAATAAGGATTTCACATTGAGATCCATGTTGTATGAGATGATAAATAAAATTCCTTCTTAATGAATATTTTTATTATATATAATTAAAGGAACATGAGGGTGCCCCATTTGTGAACAAGGTATACAATCATTTAGATTGAAGTATTCATTGATGATTTGTTTCTAAGACATCACATATTTCTACACCGGTTTCATAAGTTTTGATCTTGGATGACAACATTAAATGGGAGTTCAGAATAATGTACAACACCATCTCTAATAATAGTTTATTAACTATTTGATAAACTAAAAGATATAGACAATGGTTTTGGTAAACATTTTTTGAAAAAACTTGCAAAAACTGGTTTAAAAAAGAGATATGTTTTTATTTATTACCATTCTAGAATTATTTGTATGTCATGAATTTATTGATGTTATTAATGATGAAAAAATTTATCTCATAGTTTCATTGGAATGTTACTTAGTGCACCTGGTAAAACAAATTATGTAATTAAGGCTAGGTTGGATATTATTGATATGGGAATATAAGAACAGTTGGCTACAGTAAAGAGTAAAAAATAAACTTTTCTTCCTCTAGATTCTTACACTCTTTCCATGAAATAGAGATATTAGTTTTATAATTTCTTGAATTATGTAAAGGTTCTATATGGGTATTCATCAAAAATTAAGAATATAGTTTAAATGATTGATTTAATGTTAAAGGGTCTAAAATCACATAACCGTCATGTTTTAATGAAAGATCTAATACTTATAGAATTAAATTTCATTATTCCCATGATATCCATCATACGTTAACCAGCCTCTCTTTATTTTTCAAAACTATATGCATCAAAGTTATATACTAGGTGTAATTTTTAGGTATGGAATAATAAATTTCTATCATATTATGTGAATTGCATACATTCTACTCACTCACGTTCATTGAAATGATGGTTCACTTGATGTTTCACTTGAAAAGAGATGTTTGAATATGTGCTCATTGACATTATATATGGATGTACTCCATTGAATGGTATATGAGGATTTTGAAATGGTATGTTTAAAATTGAACTCATTTGTACTACATAGTGATATTTTGTTGAGGAAGCCATTAAATTCCATACCAACTACCTATCCGAGCTGGAAATCATTAGTCTATCAAAATATCATTATAGTAGGCAGATAGTGGGTGAATTAATTTCTAGAATATATATTTTCACAATTATTATTATAGATCAGAAGCAGCCCCATGTTTACATTTTTCATAATAGTTAATAGTTTTCCCCATATTTTGAAACACACAAAGAAATTATTAGGCATTTGAATCCATTAATGGTTGAAATTTAAATATAAAGTACATATAATCAATAGTTTATTATATGGTTTATATACCAAGTTTTTAAGGAGTCATCTGAAAATATTGATTATATTTTAGAATGACTTCGATGGATATCTAGAAGACCAAGTGTGAATGTATTATCTTATAATGGTTATATAATTAATGTTTATAAATTCTATACAAATGAACATGATGAACATGGTACCATGAAAAATAGTGGATTTACTCCTATGGATGAAGTGATTAATGTATCTGATACTAAGTAAAAAATCTAGTTTACATGAATATGTCATACTTCGGCATCATCAAACAAATATGACAGTTAGATTATACAGAATTACACGTGCCTTATTTTCAATGATAGTGGGTTAACAATCGGATTGATGTTAAAATATACAAATTGGGGTTCATGAAAGTGGATTTTATTAAGGAAGCTTTCAGATATAAACTATTTATAATGGAATCACATGTTGTACATGTATTTTATATTTTTGGTCCCACAGACCGAAAGTGTTCAATTGTTTTATTATTGACTATAATCAATGAAGGGTAAAGTGACAATTCAACTAAGAATGATCCTTTAATTGGAAAATCATCATAATTTAAAAGTGGTACTAATGTTGAAGGGATATTTCATGTCTGATTAGACCAAAATAAAGTGATTTGGATACTCTATAGAGGGTTTAAATCCCTTCAACCTTTTAAAAAAGAGGTCAATAGTATGGTTATATTTTTTGTAATATACATAGTATTACCTCGTATTATTAACTTCACACTATTGAATTTACATAATCTAAACTAAATATTAATACAATTTTATAGATAATAAATTCTTCACATTTTGATGCTCCCAATCCATACGAACAATAGTTTTCTCAACATGCAGGTGCTCCCAATTCTGAGGAACAACAACCTTCTACACATGTCGATGCTACCAATCTAGAGGAACAAAATATAGATGATGTTGAAGCCAAGTAAATGGTAGATGGTAAAAATCCAGTGTCTTAGAAAAAATAGGAGTGTCATAGTGTGATGATGTTATAAAAAATATTAAGGCGAGAAAAAAAGGTACAAAATTCACGGTAGGATGGAATGTATGTGGCCAACCTGTTAACCCCAAAAAGCCCATGTTTAGTAGATACATTATCTTCACCACTCGCATGTTCATGTCTGTTCATGTAGATTCATGGAATAATGTTGTACCTATGCTTAAGACATTGATTTTTGAAGATATTTGGAAAAAATTATGATATACTTTCTTTAATTTACTAAAAATTAGTGAAACATTGACTTACTCTTCATTATACCTTATAGAGTTCATTTATATTATACGACTCCCAAATTAAGTTTGTATTAATTCCCACTAGAAAGGCTCACGTATAATTTTTCATAATTCTTATGAATTTTCATTTCAAAGATGTTGAAGAAAAAATAAACATTCACTCACCAGAAATGTATCCACACCTTATAAACCAACAAGTGTGGGATTTTTTTATTGTTCATCATGAAGATATGACTTTTTAGGTACATTGTGAATGGAAATACATTTCTTAAAAGTAAATTTATTAATCACTTTTTTTAATAATTTTTTTATGAAATATAAACTAAGTGATGAAAATAAGCAACGAGAAGAGAAACCATTATACCCCTACCACAAACTAAGGATATGGTAAACATCATATGAAAAAACAAAACATATTTTAAATCTACCATAATAATTTTATATGACATCAAAAAACAATATAATTATGTTCCTCTATTTATATGTAGATTTTTAAATGAAAAACCTAAGAAACTTCCATCCCACGTCATGTTATATAGAAGTAGGAATGTTTAAGTAAATAATGGAAACTAAAAGATGAAAATATACAAAAACTGTGAAAACAAATTTGTAAGTATGACGTAAAAAATTTATTTAAATTCGAATTACATAATAATAATTTCTTATTTTCATATACTTTTTATTTGACATAGGCACAATAATCATCATCAGTTGTACCTAATTAATAGCTACTATCAGTAGACTTGAAGCGGAAAAAATAGCATAGTTGTGTCAGAGGTGAAAATTTTGGTGTGTCACCCCAAAAATATTTTGAAAAAATAAATGAAAAAGGAGATAAAGATAATAAAATGGAATATTTTCAGGAAAAAATAGCTTCTCTATAATAGAAAATTAATTGGTAGTCAAAGTTGTTAGAAAATGTTGTGGGAAGTGATCAAAGAGAAGAAACAACATGAGAACAACCACTATGTGAAGACCCCCACCCCCACCCTACCCCTACTAGTTTTGATTTGATCCATTCCCCTCAAAGATCATTGTTAGAATAGGTAATAAATATTTTCATCATTGTTTCTTTTAAATTTGAATCATCCAGACATTTATACCATTCTTGTATTGATATTCTTCTAGGTGAAAATGATTTTGATTTACATTTATCAACACCCACCCATTGCCTTGTTATGAGGAGTACCATATACAATATCCAAGGAGATATTCTATACAATAAACAACTTCTAATAGGTTATGTGAGAGTGGAGACTAATGTTTTAAAAGAGCTGAGTGTCGAGATACTTATTCCACTTGATGATGCGGATATTCACATAGTCAATAAATTTATTAGAACTTTCATATCATGGACATTAGAACTTGTAAAAAACATTTCAATAAGGTGGTATTAATTTCTGATAAATTATTTAGAAAAAACATTTAATAATTAATGAAATAAGGTCTGATCTAATAAATATTATTATATATTCAAAACGAGAAGGGGTTAAATAGAAGGTCAAATCAAAATGATCGAAAGGATCAACCAACCAATCAAATAGATATTCACAAAGTAACTTTACCCCAATCATTCAACTCATGTATTTACTAAAATTAAAGGCTTATATGGATACAATGTCCTAAAGTGGTGTAATGAAAATAGTTGATTTTGAAGAATAGTTGTATAGAGAGGCCATTATAGACTATATTAGTCTAGATAATTTAAATGAAATCCTCACGCATGAATGGATAGGATTCACAATTTTAAATATTTACAAGTTGTGTGTTTTTATGATTTGTTTGTCTAATAGCTAATCTTCTATGTTAATTATAACTGAATACTATTCATAAATTGTTTAGGTTTTTATATCAATACTAATTTAATGTAAAACCACTTGAAAAGAAATTTATACTCGTTATTCCTCACATCACTTCAATATAATAATTATTATTAAAACTAAATAAATATAAAGAAATAGTGAACAAAATATTCATGATGTTTGAAATCAAACATACAGATGATAGACTCTTCTTAATACCCATGATGTAGGGGTAAAACTCTTTAATTTAGTCATATCAAATTTATTTTCATTTATTTCATTAATCTTTATTTTTTGTTTTTTAATCTACATTTTTTACTCATTACTATCAATTTGGATGCTCTAAAGATTTATTGTCTAGATTAAATGCATGGATACATAAAAAACCGACCACACATGGTGATGTTTATCAATTTTTAATACACTACATGTAAATTTTTACAACTAAACTTCAAGTTATACATTTTATATTATATTTTAATGAAAATTATATTATAATAGTGCGGTATTTAAATATAAATGGAATTGTTCTATTTAGTACCCTAGAACCAAATTTTGTGTGCTTTATGATAATATGTATACATTTTTTGAATATTAATAAATTCCTTATCACTTCATGATTTTTTTTTTATGTATCATAGTATGTGATAATTTCTTGTGTGTAGTTGTAACATTGAAGGGTCATAATAGTTCCCTACTATGATGAGAACCCAGAAGTTCCATAACAGTATTCTTAAATATATGTTTTATATCTAGATAAAGCTATATAAGGGAAACAAATGATTCAATCTATCATGGGTGGAATCTCATAGGACTTTGTGGAATATTCTCATGGTGTACACCCTAAGTAGTTTCCAATGTAGGAAATTATGAGAATGATACAGGAAAATAATAAATCTACATTTATATGTGTCATTTGATGTTCCAATATATGGATATTTTTATTGATACTTAGACTAAGATTATTATTAATGTGTGTTATAATTCATATACTTTGGTTTATTGACAAAAAATATGACAAAACATGTTCACAAAGAGGTGGGATATGTTGAGTATTTTAGGAGTAATATTTAATTAATGAATAATGAGAGAAAGGATTTGTCCCATATGTTATTTAGTGGAATCTGATATATCAAACCCTTTGAAAGAAATAATACAGCCAAAATAAATCCATCTCTAAAGTGTTCTATATGAAAGTTTGATTTCAATAAATTCAAATAATGCAACATTGATCACATGGTTTTTATGACACCAGCATTTAACCTCCTTGATTAGAGATATTATGATAAAATGATTATAATACACAGTAAGAATTCATTTGAGGTATTATGTTTTAAGTCATTAACATCTTTCTCTTTGGGATCCTTAGTGTGTTTCTAGAAGCTGACCATGTACTTTTTTATGGTTGACCTAATTCTACTAAGAAAAAGGCCTGGAGGGTCACATACTAATTGTATCTAGAATCTCAGTTAAATAAAATATTATTATCTAATATTTAACAAGTTGAATGAATATTTTCCTGAATGTGGTTTAATAATTATTCATGTTTTCTTGATCTCATATATTACATCACCAGTTATTCAAGAGAATATTATGTGATGATAATATTTAATAAATATTTATTTTCTATTTAGTGAATAAAATATTTATTTATTTATCAGCGAATAATGAAGTTATATTTATTTATTAAATAAATAGTCATTATTCAAGGCTTGATAAATATTGTGGAGGAATAGCAGACTGATTTTAATTGTTTGGTGAGAAATATTATATATTGAATATTATTTGTCTAAATAATATTTAATTTTATTCTCAAGTTTAGAACATGTTAAGAAAGAATATTGCTATTATTATAGACATGGTGTTATATAGGGTTTAAATAAATAATAAAGGGAACTCTTTCAATTATTTATTTATAACCCTAGAGATGTATAAACCCAATTGTATTATTTCTC
Organism: Viscum album; assembly: GCA_963277665.1. Lineage (NCBI taxonomy): Eukaryota > Viridiplantae > Streptophyta > Magnoliopsida > Santalales > Viscaceae > Viscum > Viscum album. The sequence continues at coordinate 237,381,985 of OY728133.1, read as the reverse complement.
TATAAGGTTAATTCATTTTTTGGTATTGTGCACAACAACATCCACAGACAATTCTATCATGCACTATAGATTTCCCTCTCTAAGAATGCTCCCAATAATGAAGAGAGATCTTTATCCACCTTCCACTACCGAGTCTATACTGATCAAGGATAATACATTCGAAGTAACTACTAGGATGATAAAAATATAATCACAACAATAATAGTATCTAATAGGATATCACCCGAAGATTCCTATAATGATGTTTAGAGATTCATGGACTATGTTTGGATCACAGTTAGAGTAAATCTAATATTAATTAATATAAATAAATGGAGGTATAAAGTATATTTATTTTTAAATCCATCAATGATTAAATAATTTCATGTAAGGTAATTCTCTAATTTCTTAAATTAATTATAAATAATATATGACAATCATATACTTTGTTTCCAGTGTTTATCCATTTTTTATATTCTTTGATTAAATTCTATTAATCATGATGTTTATCATCACGTAAATCTTGGATTAATCCTCGATTATTATAAAAGTAAAAGTTCGGCATAACCCATCTGACTCCTCTGATATAACTTGATCCTAAAAGTTATATCATAGGGGTCAAATAATTATGTTTAATTATTTAAATATCATTGATTGATTTATGAATCTATTATTCGTTTTCAAATCCAGTTTAATTATTCTTTAATCTAAATTCAGATGTTTATTTTATTCCTCATAAATTCTCATAAATATAATAAAATTAATTGATTTTATGAATGAAATGACTTCAAAGATATCATATTAAGGTACTGAGGGAACTATCCAAAAAACACAAGAGTGCACAATGTGTAACCTAGAGGTAAATTCCAGGTACTAGTGTTTAATTCACCAAGAATTAATTCAGAATTAATTTTATTCGGGAGCATTTATTATATGTGATATATTTAATTATACACCAAATGTTGTTTGGGATATCCTAGAGCATGGTTATCTAGAGTAAATAGTGTAAAACTTTAGTACATGATATTTAGTCCCTTAGTCATAGATGGGTTGTGTATTCTCTTACATGGCCTACATGATTGGTGGTCATGTGACTTAGATACCACACATTGGGTATCCCATGTACATGTCATGTACTACAACATTTTCTATGACATAGTTACATATCGAGTCTTTATGTTTGTGTTGATGATAGATGGTGAGAAAAATACATGTTGTGTAGCACCAATGTACACATTATTTGCATTTACAAAATTATATAGAATTGAAAATTAATCTAATATATTGTGAAAACCTTGTCAAAATGTGTTATGTGTGGTTATTAAGTTGATATTTCATGCCATGTGATGGGTTATATATATATATATATATATATATATCTAATTAATTTCAGTGTAATTTTTGGGCCAACATATCATGTATAATTCATATTACAATTATTACTATACATGCAATGAAGCATTACATGCTATGAAAATAACATGTGTTCCATTTTTTCATTAAGTTTATTGTACAAACCATAAAATTACTTGAAACATCATGTATGCCATATGTCTCAAGATTAAATAGTATATGAGTACAAAACATGTTGGGCAGTTTGGATGGGTACTCACTTTGTTGCCTCCAAGGAACATTTTGTGCCTAGTAATTTTAATTTAATTTTTTTAATTTTTTTAAAATTATAATGTATGATAATATCAAGGTAATATGGATGATAACTAAGATAAAATAATTGATTAATTAAATAATATAATTATTTGATTTGAGTATGATTTATCTTAAATAAGACTTATTAAAATTGAATGCTAATTTTATTAAATGTGAAATTCATTACATGCATGTGAATGATCATGAATAATTAATTATAATTAATTAATTAATTTACAAGAAAATTTATTTTCATAAAATTTGTTCATAAATTAACAAATAATTTTCTTGTAGTTATTATATAATTTTATAAGACCTTACGTAATTTTTGAAAGCACTATAAAATCATTTTTAATTTTAAAAACTGTTTTTATGTAAATTATGATTTTAATTAAATATTAAATTAATAATACTTAGAAAATTATTTTTGAAAAATTTACTTCATTTTTGGATTCTACACATCCAAAATGGTTGGGGTAAATTTTTGGGATTTTTCTGAAATACTTGAATTTTTTATGAATAGTGAAATACCATAATTTACAAAATAAACTAAATAAGCTAATTATAGAGTCATGTGTGATGTTTTTCTGATGTAATCCCACTTAGTTCGGTATAACATGATAAAATTACTATTATTGGTCATTGAGAACTCACTATTCCTTGTTTTAGGAGAAATTAATAAACTAATGAATTTTATATTAAGGAAACCCCTCTCCCCTCCACTATAAATACCACTCTTCACACCCTCATTTCCTCACACCTCTAAATCTCCAAGTATTCTATAAACTCTACCCAGATATCCTCCCTAGCCCCTATCCCATGATCAAGAGCTTCTGGTCTCATCAAAAGATCAAGCCTAGCTTTTTTAAGGAGGATCTCAAGAGGAAGATTTAAGAGGTAATTTCTCTCCCTCTTCTCCTTTAATTTCCTTTCAAGTTCAAGTTCATTTATTTATATCTCTCCATATATATTTATTCAAATGGTATTTTAACTTTATTATTATACATGTAATTGAATGTTATGATTCAAATGGGATATTATATCATCCAACCCCCATTCCCTCTTCCTTTTATTTTATCAAGGAGAACGTTGTTCGTGAGGTGTTAATTTATCACCTTCAAGAACGACAAGTTTTCTTCTTCAATTTATACCTTCATAACTGGTCATGAATCCATTTTTATGGTTTAAACAGAACATGTTATATATATTATCTCCTATTTAATGTTCTGGAACTAACTTATGACCATATTTCTAGTGATAAAATAAAACAAGTTCATTATGATCGAAAAATCGCTCAAATTAACCCAATCAATCATAATTTAATTCTTATCTAATGGTTCATACACATGGATCTAATATAATTCATAATAAGATAATTAAGACTCCTGTAATATCATAAATAACATGAAATATTAGTTATGTATGTTTACCTATGTTCTACCCAATCTTCAATTTAAGAATACAAGTGAACCACTCAAGAAAACCATAAAAACAAACATTCCCAAACAATGTTTTTAAACTATATAACTCATCCAAAGGAACATAAATCACTTAATAAAACCATAATGATCCATATTAGTGTAAAAAAGTTTCTTTATTTATAATTAATGAATATAATGTCATTATACAGGACATTAAAGATAAGGAACCATTTGGATACAAAGTAAGAGGAAATTCTCGAACACAAATTTCATCCTTCAGGTTCTCCCTCTTTCACTCCATTTTGATATGGTTACTCCTAAAAAATCATTTATTCATAATTTTATTTCTTTTTTTGGGATATACATGTTTACCACTATTGTTTATGTCAAACAAAATGTTTTCCAAAAGAACTCTTCATTAAAAAATACACTTTTTATTTCTCATTCAAGATTTATGGTTATTGTATCAAGTATGTTATTTCCCTCTTTCTTTTGGGAACCCAAAGTTTATGAATGTGTTCTTATGAGATGAAACCCGTTACTTTTAATGGTTTAGTTATTTTCATTTATGCTATATTTTCATTTTGGAATGCATGATAAATGATAATGTTTTCATGTGACGGGTGTGCCTGGAATTATATAGTGCAATATGAATGTTTAAATTTGATGGGTGTGCCTGGAATTATACAGCGCTCTAATGCATTGGGTAAAGAGGTGAATATCATGATTAAATGATAAATTCTATGTAAACAAGATTCTATCTTGGTTCAAAAATATGTGTGGTAGTTAACCACTAAGACATGATGTTTCATTTTTATGCATTGCCACATTTCAAGTCTTATATGTATGCTTCATCTCATGTTCATGATCTTATTTCCATCTTATCACAATGGTCACCCCATGCTATATTGTTCTTACCTTTCCTCTTGCTCATATTTTAGCTCACCCCTTTTGATTTATATCCTCATGTGGAAATATGTACTAAGGAGAGGACAAGTTCTAATAAGAATCTAGAGAATAAGAAATTAAATAAATGTTTATGCCTGATGTTGTAATTGTTATGTATGGTCCTAGTTTTCCCAAGACACTAAACCTTTAGATCCTCTATGTGTAATACTATTATGTTTTTTAACTTTAAAATTATGTAATAGTAATGTAAGGAGAATCAGGGTCGCTATAGTTGGTATTAGAGGTAAGGTTTAGTTAATTTGGGAATTAGGATTAGTGAACCCTGGATAAAACCTCTAGCATGAGACTAAGTACAATAATGCACACAAGAAGATTTACATAGGGATCCCATATTTTATGTTTTTGGTATAAATTTTTTAAATAAATATGTTATTGATGAATTTTTTACTTATGCTTTGTTCTAACCTTTTCTATTTTAGAAAATGGTGGGAACCAGGAGAAATCAGGCCAACCACTCTTGCGAGGGCCAATGCAATGATTGCCCAAATGACATCCCCAATGATTTAAGAGGTGGAGTTAAAAACTTCATGGTGATACTTACCCAATTATCTTAGGTTATGAACAATAACAATAATAATGGGGAACTCCCTCCTTCCCCAAATAGGGAGAAACTTTCTATCGAATTTTTTAAGCGGCAACGACCACCGAAGTTTTGTGGATCTTCTGATCCACTAGTTATAGAACAGTGGGTCAACTCCATGGATAATATCTTTTATGTTCTTCGATTTTCTGATATGGAGAAGTTAACCCTAGCTGTTTATTATCTAGATGGAGAAGTTGATCAATGGTGGGCTTTGATTAAGAACACCAAGCCAATGGAGGATTAAAGAGATGGAATGAGAAGACTTTAAGATAATTTTTCTTAATAAGTATTTCCCATGAACTCTTCATATGAATATAGAGAGAGAATTCATAGATCTCAAGAAAAAAAAGGAGAATCTATAACAACCTACGAAGTGAATTTTACAAGGATTTCAAGGTACGCTTCGGGTTTTGTTATCAATAATGATAGAAAAATTGATAGATTATTTAGTTGATTAAAAAAACACCATCGAAAGGATCTTGCAATTAGAGACTTTTGGAGTTATGAAAAAGTTGTTCGATGAGCTCTCAAAGTGGAGATGTAGTTTGGAGAATGGTCCCATGGATATGGGGATAAGAAACGAAAGATGGAGTTTCAAGCTGGTGGATCAAATGATAAGGGTGGGAAGAAAACTCAACGACCCACATGCCAAAAATGTGGAAAGTTGCAACATGGGAACTTCCTCAAAAGGACTGAGAAATGCTTCAAGTGTGGGAAAGAAGGAAATCATGCTCAAGAGTGTCTAAAATACATGAAAAGGAAGGAGAATTTAGTCGATGAAAGGAGAGAACAACTCATGGTTCAATGCTACCACTTTAGGGAGCTAGGGTAATATGAAAACAAGTGCACTAAACCTCAAGTTCTTGAGGGTAATTAGCGTCAGCAGCCACCGAAGCCAAAATAACAAGGGAAGGCTTATGCCATCACTACTATAGAAGTGGAGAAAGATAATGAAGTCATAAAAGGTACACTTCCTATTCACTCAAGAATGGAAAAAGTCTTATTTGATTCTAGTTATACGAATTCCTTTATATCATGAAAGTTTTCTAGAACTATAGAATCAAAGCATCAAAACCTTGAAGTAGAGATATCTATAAAAATACCAAGTGGTGCAATCATTTAAACCCAAGTGTTTGACTCCTCTCCTGTTGGCATATATGGGAAGATTCTTCCGGTGAATCTCATAATACTTCCCTTGGTGGAATTCGACACTATAATGGGAATGGATTGGCTCTTGTCATATAGAGAACATATCAACTATCATGAAATGGAAATATATTTTCATATTCTGAACCATCTCATGCTTCTCTATAAATACAAGGAAGATCATTAATCTCCTTTGAAAAATCCTTCAATGGTTTGTGTGTTGATTCCCTACGAAGAACCATACCTCTCCCAAATGGTCGAGTCGAAATAAAGTTTCATCCTTGAGGAAATGCCCATCGTGAGGGAATACGGTGATGCATTTCCCAAAGAGTTACCTGGAATTCCCTTCGATTGTGAGGTAGAGTTCTCAATTGACCTCATACCTGGAGCTACTTCTATCTCAAAGTTTCCCTATAGGATGGCTCCTATTGAACTGGAAGAGTTAAATAAGTATCTGTAAGAGCATCTGGATAAAGGGTTCATACGTCCTAGTGCATCACCTTGGGGTGTGCTAGTGCTCTTTGTGAAGACGAAGGATGGAATAATGTGACTGTGTATTGATTATTGAGAACTCAACAAGATCACCAAAAAGAAAAAGTATACTCTCCCTAGGATTTATGACTTGTTCGATCAGTTAAGAGGATCTCAATACTTCTCAAAGGTGGATCTTTATTCGGGATATCATCAGGTAAAGGTGAAGAAGGAAGTTATTCAGAAGACTGTCTTCTGTACAAGGTATAGGCACTATGAGTTTTTGGTGATGCCCTTAGGACAAACTAATTCCCCTGCAATCTTCATGGATTTTATGAATAGAGTCTTTAGACTTTACCTCGATAAATTTGTGTTAGTATTTATTGATGATATTATCATCTACTCCAAGAGAAAGGAGGAACATAAAGAATATCGAAGACTTGTGTTAGTGACATTAAGAAAGGAGAAGTTGTACGGAAAGTTCAGAAAGTGTGACTTTTGGATGAATCAAGTCACGTTATTGGTACATGTGATCACAAGTGAGGGAATTTCTATGGATCCATCAAAGTCTAAGGTGATAGAGGAATGACCCAGGCCCTCTAGGGTCACAGAAATCTGTAGTTTTCTTGGATTAGCTGGGTACTACCGACGTTTTGTGAGAAACTTCTCACGATTGTCAAGCCCGATAACTACATTAACAAGGAAAGGGGTAAAATATGTCTGGATGGAAGAATGTGAGGAAAGCTTCAAAGAGCTAAAGAGGAGGCTGATCACTACACATATACTCACACTACCAAAAAGTGGAGAAATTTTTGTGATATACAGTGATGATTCAAAGAAAGTCTTGGGTTGTGTACTCATGAAAAATGATAATGTGATAGCCTATGACTCATGACAGTTGAATATCCATGAGCAGAACTACCCGACGCATGATCTAGAGCTGGAAGCCATGATTTCTGACTTGAAAATCTAGCAGCACTACCTTTATGGAGAGAAGTGTGACATATACACCATCGAAAAGAGCCTAAATAATATATTCACACAAAAAGAGCTTAACATGTGTCAAAGGAGATGGTTAGAGCTAATCATGGATTATTATTGCTCTATTCATTGTCATCCTGGAAAGGCGAACAAGGTAGCTGATGCACTAAGTAGAAAATAACATGCCACTCTATCCATGTTCTGGATTGAGAAATACCCTCTCTTCTTGGATATGCAAAGAATGGATTTAGAAATCATAAGGGCAGGGGATACATCCTACCTTGCCCAAATTATTGCCCAACCATCCATCTATGAGAAGAATAAGGAAGAACACAAGGGATGATGTGGAGATACAAAAGAGGGTGAATGAAGTAAAGGAAGGGAAGCTGCAAGAATTCCATATTGATGATGATGGTGTGATTTGGTTTGGAATGCTGCTTTGTGTGCCTTCATCACCCGGGATAAAAAATGAGCTATTGGACAATGCATATAGCTCAACTTTCTCTATCCATCCTGGGAGTACCAAGATATACCGTGATCTTCGAGAACACTTCTGGTGGGATAACATGAAGAAGGAGATTACAGAATATATATCAAGGTGCTTGGTATGTCAGCAAGTTAAAGATGAGCAAAAAAATCCCAAAGTTATGATGCAGTCATTATCTATACCCATGTGGAAATGGGAAAATGTTACTATGGACTTTGTCACGGGTCACCCAAAGATGTGAAAGGGAAATAAAGTGATATGGGTTTCGGTTGACTGACTCACCAAGACTTCCCATTTTATCGCTATTCGGGAAGATATCTCACTTGAACAACTTGCAAAGATGTATGTAAAGGAAGTGGTGAGATTGCATGGCGTTCCACTCTCAATTGTCTCTAACCATGATCCAAGGTTCACATCTAAATTCTGGATAAGTCTTCAACATGCTTTGAGTACTAAATTAAATTTCAGCATGGCCTATCACCCCCAAAAATATGGCCAGTCTGAAAGGACTATTCAGACGCTTGAAGATATGCTAAGAGTCTGCTCTCTAGAATTTAAAGGTGTATGGGATCAGCATCTACCATTGGTTGAGTTCTCGTACAACAATAGCTTACAATCGAGTATTCATATGGCTCCATATGAAGCTTTGTATGGAAAGCGATGTAGAACTCCAACCTGTTGGTATGAAGTTGGAGAAAGAAAGCTACTTGGACCCGATCTTGTTCAAGAGATGACAGAGAAGGTTCAAGTCATCCAGAAACACATCAAAGTTGCTCAGATTTGTCAAAAGACCTATGCTGACAACCATTGAAGGGACTTGGAGTTTGACATTAGAGATAAAGTCTTCCTTCGAATATCTCCATGAAAGAGAGTCATGCGATTCGGGAAGAAAGGGAAGTTAATCCCAAGGTATATTGGCCCCTTTGAGATCCTTGACCGCATATGAGATGTGGCCCATCATTTTTCACTTCCACTGAATATGGCTCAAGTTCATGATGTGTTTCACGTATCACTCTAGAAAAAATACATACCGGACCCCTCACATGTACTAAACTCAAAGGTGGTACAGCTGGAAGATGATCTTTCCTATGAGGAGAAGCCGTTAAAGATTTTGGATTGAAGATATAAGGTTCTACGCAACAAGACAACCCATCTTGTCAAAGTGTTGTGGAGAAACCATAAGTTTGGGGAAGCAACTTTGGAACCAGAAGAGGCAATGAAGGAGAAGCACCCTCACCTGTTTGTGTAAAGTGAAATTTTGAGGGTGAAATTTCTTAAGGGGGAAGGAATGTAACGACCCAAAGTTTTTCAATGGAAATTCCCTTCTTATAATTTTGTCATAAAATAACATGAAAACACAGCATAATGAACTACTAAGTGCTAAGTGACCTTTAAACATAATTTTGTCACTTCTGTGTTTTGAATTTCAAAAATCTGACATACACGGTTGTGTTCAAGATGATTTTTGGAGTCTAATGAAACAAAAATAATTTTTGGTGAATAGTAACATACCCTTATGAATAGTAACATACCCTTATGAATATTAATATGACCCTTATGAATCGTAAATCATCCAACATAAGAGTAACCTTACCCAAGAATAATTAAATAAAATTTAGACATCTTAGAAAGTGACAATTTGACCTTGGTAAAGGTTTTGGTATTTTGTAAGTCATAAATAATTAATTATAATTAATTAATTAATTTAAAAGAAAATTTATTTTCTTAAAATGTGTTGATAAATTATCAAATCATTTTCTTATAGTTTTCAGATAATTTTATAAGACCTTAAGTAATTTTTGAAAGCACTATTAAATCAGTTTTAATTTTAAAAACTGTTTTTATGTAAATTATGATTTTAATTAACTATTAAACTAATAATATTTAGAAAATTATTTATGAAAAATGGACTTCATTTTTTGATTCTACATGTCAAAAAATGGTTGGGTTAAATTTTTGGGATTTTTCTGAAATACTTGAATTTTTGATGAATAGTTAAATACCATAATTTACAAAATAAGATAAATAAGCTAATTATAGAGTCATGTATGATGTTATGCTGATGTAATCCCACTTGTTTCGGGATCACATGATAAAATTACTATTCTTGTTCATTGAGGACTCACTATTCCTTGTCTTAGGGTAAATTAATAAACTAATGAAATTTATATTAAGGAAACCCCTCTCCCCTCCACTATAAATACCACTCTTCACACCCTCGTTTCCTCACACATCTAAAGCTTCAATCCTTCTCTAAAAACTGCCCAAAAATCCTCCCTATCTCCTCTCCCACGTTCAAGAGATGCTGGTATTATCAAAAGACCAAGCCTAGATTCCTTAAGGAGGATCTCAAGAGGAAGATTTAAGAGGTAATTTCTCTCCCTCTTCTCCTTTAATTTCCTTTCAAGTTCAAGTTGATTTCTTGATCTCTAACCATATATATTCATCCAAATGGTATTTTAACTATAGTATTATAAATCTAATGGAATGTTATGATGAAAATGGTATATTATATCATCCAACCCTCTTTCCCTCTTCCTTTTATTTTATTAAGGAGAACGTTGTTCGTGAGGTGTTAATTTATCACCTTCAAGAACAACAAGTTTTCTTCTTCCATTTATACCTTCAGATCTGGTCATGAAACCATTTTTATGGTTGAACCAGAACATTTTATATATATTATCTCCTATTTAATGTTCTGGAACTAACTTATGACCATATTTCTTATGATAAAATAAAACAAGTTCACTATGATCGAAAAATCATTCAAATTAACCCAATCAATCATCATTTAATTATTATCAAATGGCTCATCCACATGGATATAATATAATTAATTATAAGATCATTAAAACTCCTATAATATCATTAATAACATGAAATATAGGTTCTGTATGTTTACCCATGTTCTACCCGATCTTCAATTTAAGAATACAAGTGAACCACTCAAGAAAACCATAAAAACAGACATTCCCGAACAATGTTTTTAAACTCTATAACTCATCAAAAGGCATTTAAAATCAATTTATAAAACCATAATGAACCATATTAGTGTATTAAAGGTTCTGTATTTCTAATTAATGAATATAATTTCATTATACAGGACATTAAAGAGAATGAAGCATTCAGATACAAAGTAAGGGGAAATTCTCGAACCCAACTTTCATCATTCGGGTTCTCCCCTTTTCACTCCATTTTGATATCGTTACTCCTAAAAAATCATTTTTTCATAATTTTATTTCCTTTTATGGGATATACATGTTTACCAATATTGTTTATGTCAAACAAAATTTTTTCTAAAAGAACTCTCCTTTCAAGAACACACCTTTTACTTCTCATTCAAGATTTACGATTCTTGTATCAAGTATGTTATTCCATATTTATTTTGGGAACCCAAAGTTTATGAATGTGTTCTTATGAGATGAAACACATTATTTTTCATGGGTTAGTTATGTTCATTTATTCTATATGTTCATTGTGGCATTCATGATAAATGAAAATGTTATGGTGTGACGGGTGTGCCCAGAATTATATAGTGCAATATGAATGTTTAAATGTGACGGGTGCGCCTAGAATTATACAGCACTCCAATGAATTGGGTAAAGTGATGAATATTATGAGTAAATGTGAAATTATGTGTGAAAAATATGCTAGTTGGTTCACAAATATGTGTGCTATTTAACCACTAAGACATGATGTTTCATTTTTATGCATTGCCACATTTCAAGTCTTATATTTATGTTTCCTCTCATGTTCATTATCTTTTTTCAATGTTATGACTATGATCACCCCATGCTATATTGTTCTTACCTGTCCTCTTATTGAGATTTTATCTCAGCCCCTTTTATCTATATCCTTAGGTGGCTACATGTACTAAGGAGAGGACAAGTGCCGATAAGAAGCTAGAGAAGAAGAAATTAAATAAATGTTTATGCCTGATGTTGTAATTGTTATGTATGGTCCTAGTTTTCCAAAGACACTAAACCTTTGGATAATCTATGTGTAATACTATTATTTTGTTAATCTTTAAGTTTATGTAATAGTAATTTAAGAAAAGTTAGGGTCGCTATAGTTAGTTTATCATCTACTACATAAAATAACCATTAGTAAAAGCACAAGATCAAAACACTTTTTTATTTTATTTCTGTCAAGTTTCATGTTTATTTCATTATACAAGTTTTATCTTGATCCCATAAATTATTAAATTAACAATCATGTAAGATAAGACTAAAATAAATTGGATTATGCATAAATATTATCTAATACATGGTTAATCGCTTAAGTAAATCCACTTAATATTAAAAATAATGTAATAGATAATAATTATAAATTTTTGCATAAATGATAAAATCCCAAAATTATATATATTAGGTTGGTATAGCCTTCCACTAGTTCAGTTATAATCAATCCATAGTTTAAAGTCCTTCACCAACCAAAGCTAGGGTGATTTAAATTATCAAGTAATTATAACTTGAATTTTTGGAGTGACTTAACTTAGTTCACATAAAGGGTTTACATCCAAATTCATACTTGGTGTAACTAAGCGTAAAAGGTAGAGGAAATTTAATTTAAGGATTTAATGATTTGGGATTACACTCAATAGATCATGTAATTGTGATTTAATGTAGTTATAATTTTGAATTCCTACCTAAAACCCTTTAAATTTATTAACCAACCAAAGTGGTAGTGATGAGAAGGGGATTATGGATCCTTAACACAAAAATATCCAAGAAACATGATATTTTGAAGCCAATAGTGTGGGCTATTGAGTTTCGATAAAACCACTTGAAATATTTCATGCTTGTTTACAAAGAAAAATGACCAAACTTCCATTAAGTGGTCATGATTAAAGGGCCACAAAGCTTTTAGGATTTTCACACACATATGTGTGTGGACCATTTCTAGTAAAATCTAGAGGTGGGTATTCTTTCTTCATAATTTTTTGGATGACTCTAGTAGATATTGATATGCCTACTCAATGAGGTATAAGTTTGAATCCTTTGATAAATTCAAAGAATTCAGAATAAAGTGGAGAATCAACTTGTAAAGAAGAAAAAGATTCTTTGATCAGATCAATATAGTGAACATATTAACTAATAGTATATTGACTTTTTACAAGAGTTTGGGATTCTATTTCAACTCATTTCACCTTACACACCATAGTGGAATGGTGATAGTGAAAGGAGGAATCATAACGTGTCTGGTATGGTAAGGTCAATGATGAGTCATGTAGATCTTCCATTATCCTTTTGGGGATATGCAATACACACTATGACATACAAACTAAACTGATGGCCAAATAAAGTGGAAAATAGAATTCCCATTTAGTTATTGAGTGCAAAGAAACTTGTTTCATCACATACACATGTGTGGGGTTGTGAGGTGTTTGATAAGGCATTATATGGAGACAAACTAGCACCCTGGGCAATAAGGTGTATCATTATAGGGAATCCTAAGGAAACAAAGTGATAATACCTATATAACCCCTCAGAATAGAAATTGATTGTCTCTAGACTAGCTGTCATTATTGAGAGGGGTCACTCCATAAAATGGATATTTGGAGAAATATTGACTTTGATGAAGTTGATGCTCAAGATACACAAGAGTTGGTACTGGAATAGAATCCATAGGTCCTCATGCAAGAATTAGTTCTTAAAAGACAAGTACTACGTAGGATCACTAGATAGGTAAGAGAAACAAAGTGATATGTTTTTCTATTCATCAAAAATGGTGACTCATTATTGGTTGACAATGATTAACCTATATCTAACAAAGAGGTAGTAGAGAGATCAGAATTTTAAATATGGAAATAATCCATAAATTTTGAAATGGATTTCATGTATCATAACCATATTTGGTTTTCGGTAGATGCACCAATTGATGTAAATATTTTAGGGTGAAAATGGTTGTTCAAGAGAATAGTGTACATGGAATGTAAGTTAAATACCTATAAAGTAAGGCTAGTTGCTAAAGGGTTTAAATAAAATCAAGGAATTAAATATAGTGAAACATTTTCACCAGTTTCCATATTTAAATCCATCAAAATTTTACTTACTATAACAACATACAATTACTGTGAAATTTTTTGGAGGGATGTAAAAATAAATTTTCTTAATGGTAACCTTTATAAATATGTATATATGAAATAGCTATAAGTTTTTATGGCTCTAGGGGATTCCAATAATATTTTCAAGTTTCATAGAACCATTTATGGATTGAAAATAATAATTCAGGTCATAGAAAATTTGATTTGATGATACTGTAAAATAATTTGGTTTCATTAAGAATGAATGTGATTCATGTGTTTAAAATAGGTTTAGTGGGAATCCAATCACAATACAAGTAGTATATGTTGATTAAATATTACTTATTGAAAATGACATACCAGTCTTACAGTCAGTTAAGGATTTTATGAACAAGTGTTTCTCCATTGAGTAATTAGGTTAAGTAGCCTATATCCTAGAGATAAGGATAATTCATGATAGATCAAAGAGGATTATTTGACTAAGTAAAAGTACATACATTGACTAGATACCTATGATATTTAATACAGAACAATCTAAGAGGGGATTATCTCCAATGTCAAATTGTATACGTCTTTCTAAGAAAATGTGACCTTAGACACAATAGGAGAAAGAGAGAATGAGTAAGATCCCATATGCTTCCATGATAGGATCAATCATGTATTCCATGTTATGTACTAGACTTGATGTTTTCTATGCATTGAGCATGGTAGGAAGATATCAAGAACATCTAGCATAATATAATTGGTTTGTTGTTAATGTTAACCTCGTGTATCTAAGAAGAACTAATGATATGTTCCTGGTGCATAGAGGATACGAGGAGATAGTCATCCCTGGTTATGATTATGGTAGTTTTAAAAAAAGATCATAATGGTCTGAAGTTGAATTTAGAATATGTTTTTAGTCTAAATGGAGGATCTGTGAGCTATAACATTTCAAATAATCTAGTTTTTGCTAATTATATCATGGAGTATGAGTATATAGAAGATTCTAATGAAGAAAATTAATGTATTTTGATATGAAACTTCTTTTAGTATCTTGATGTGATACCTAATAGTAACGACCCAATAACATTGTATTGTGATAATAATATATAGTGGTGGCTCATTAAAAAGGGAAAAGGTCACACCAATGGAAAAATAACATACTCTGTAAGTATCACCTATTGATGGATTTTTCTTAGAGGGGTGAAGTTACAGTAGGAAGAGTTACCATAGAAGAAAATGTGGTGGACCTCTTGACTAAAGAATTATATTTGTATAATAATAGTATCATATGATAGCTAGAAGACTAAACATTGTTAGTAGATGGATCTAGTATAAGTGGTAATCTTTTGGAGTTGGTTCTCTATAACCAACTTATGTGTGCATTATGAAAACATGTATTCATTTTTTTGAATATTAAAAAACTATTATCAAATTATGATTATTCTTCTACAAAACATATTATGTGATAAAGTCCTAAGAGTAGTTGTAGCTATGAAAGTTCATAGAAATTCCTTACTATGATGAGAACCTAGAAGTATCATGAAAGTATTTTTAAATACATGTTATATAGCTAGATGAAATTATTTGAGGGACACAAATGATTTAGACTATTAGGGGTAAAGATTCAAAGGAATTTGTGGAACATTATAATAGTGTGAACCTTTGGCAATATCCAGTGTATGATATAATGATAATGAGACTCACCAGTAGTAAATCCACATTTATATGTGTCATTGAATGATCTAACCTTTAGTTGTGTGTATTGATCCTTAAAATTTAATATTATTGTTAAATATTTTTATAATTCATGTACTTTTATGTATTGAAGAGAACTATGATGACACATGTTCATAGTGAAGTAAGATGTGTTGGGCGCATCCCAAGTAATATTTTATTAATGAATAATGCAAGAAAGGATTTTTTTTCTTGTGTTCTTTAATAGAGTTTGATATCTCAAGCCCTTTGACAGAAATTATATAGCCTAAATAAATCCATGGACATGGTTTTATATACACAAGTCTGACTTCCAAAAAATCAAAGAAATAGACATCGGACATATAGGTTGATGGAACCATCAGGAAACCTTCTTGATTGGATATATCTCTCGAAAGGGATTATATTACATAGCAAAATCCATATGAGATATTATATCACTGTGACATTAAATTATTTCTCTATGGGTGTCTTGTTGTGTTTCTATATGAAAACCCTGGACTTTATATTGATTCACCTAATTCTACTGGGAAACAGGCCTAGTGGGTCACACACTAAGTGTATCCTGAATCTTAGTTAAATAATTTATTATTATTTATTATTTAATGAGTTTAATTAATATTATTTCTATATGTAGTTTAATAATTATTCAGGATTAATAGATCATATTAATTTCATCACCAGTTATTCAAGATAATATTATATGAGAATAATATTTAATAAATTTTTATTTTTTATTTAGTGAATATAATATTTATTTATTTATTGGTTAATAATGTATTGATATTTATTTATTAAATAAATAGTCATTATTTAAGGCCTGATTAATATTGTATGGGAATGGTGGAAAAATTTTAATGGTCTGGTGAGTAATAATATATATTGAATATTATTTGAATAAATAATATTTAATTTAATTCATGAGTTGAGAACATTTTAATAAATAGTGTTATTATTATTTTTATAGACATTTTTTTAGGTATTAGGTGAATAATAAAGGAAACATGAGAAATTATTTATTTCTAACCCTAGAGGTATAAAAAACAAGATTATATTATTTTCCAAGAGGGTCAATTCATTTTTTAGTGTTTTTTACAATGACATTTGGAGAGAATACTCTCAATAAAATAAGAGATCTCTCTCTCAGAAATATCATAATAATATAGAGTGAACTTCTGTCACCTTCCACTCTCAATTCTAGAAAGATTAAGGAGAATCCTAAAGAAATGACTCATGGGGTGAGCAAATATGAATGATTCAAGACATAAGATCTATCCAACTAGCACCCAAAGATTCATATGTTGATGTTTGGAGATTTTTGGACCACATGTGGATCACCGTTATAGAGAATCTAATGTTTACTTCTACCAAGCATAGATGGTACGACATAGATATGTTTTCAAATCTATCAATGAATAAAGAATGTCATGTAAGGTAATTCTTTAATTTCTAAAATTTGATATAAATAATATGTGATGATCTTGTGCTTTGGTTCTATAATTTATCCATTTTCTATTTCATTGATTCAATTTCATTTATCCTAGCATTTATCATCATGTAAATCTAAAATTAATCATCAATCATGACAAAAATAAAAGGTCAGCATGACCTAGATAACGCTTCTAATACACCCAGAACCTACAAAAAATAATGGCATGTGGAAAATTCATGATAAAAAGGATCCTACCAACAAATAAAAGTGGATAAGTATTAGGGTATACATAATAATATTTCACTATCAAAACATATATCAAAAAATTAATTATTTTCTCAATATTTCTGTAGTGTCTAAAACAAACCAATGGAAAAATTGAGGTTATTATTTATTCAATTTTATGAAGGATATTGTATACCATCAACAAAATATCATCCCCAAAGATTTATTTATAAAGATAATTAAATTTTCATTTAAAATATTTATTAATAATTTTTCCATTTTTATTTTTCTAGTTCTACCAAGACTTTTGATAGTCCTCATATTTGATAGAGGAAATAATTTTTTTTTTAAACAACTTCTAAATATAATTAATGGAATAAAGTATATAGAAATCATGAAGATGATACTTACTACTACTTATTTAGTTTATTTTATCATCATTTTATGCTCAGTATGATTCAAAGTTTATGTTTTTAGATTAAAATTGATATTTTATTTAAAAAATATATCACATACTCAAAAACTAAGAAAAATTTTTGGATTTTCTAATACTTTAGGAAAATTATCCATAAGTGATTTTTGATGTGTAGGAATCATTCGCACCTCAATCTGATACATAGTGTTCCTAGAATGACTCAAAGTATTTGTTATCAATTTTAAACTGAATTTTTAGTTCAAAACAAGTGCCAATCACCAAAAATTAATAAAAAATGATTGTATTGTATTGATACTTTAGGAAAATAATTCATAAATCATTTTTTATATGTAATAATTAGTCTCGCCTCAAAATGACACATGATGTGAATTTTATGACTCAAAGTGTGTGTTTTCAGTTTAAAATGAAATTTTAGTAAAAAAGACAAGGGATAAACTCAAAACCAAGAAAACACTTTCGAATTATTTTGACACTTTAGGATAATGATCCATAATTAATTTGTAAAGTGTATGAATCAGTCACTCCTTAATCCGAATCACGGTGTGATCGGTCTCAATGTGTTTATTTCTATTTAAAATTGAAATTTTAGTAAAAATACAAGTGACATACTCAAAATCAATAAATCACATTAAATTATTTTGATACTTTTGGAAAATGATCCATTAGCCATTTTTTATGTGTAGGAATAAGTCGTACCTTGGTTAGATACATAATGTGATCGGTATGAATCTAAGTGTATCTTTTTATTTAAAATTGACATCTTAGTAAAAAAGAAAACTAACATACTCAAAAACATAGAAAATGTATTCTTATTTTTTTGATACATTAGTACAACGATCCATAAGTCATTTGTGACATGTAATAATTAGATTCACCTCAATTCAATATATTGTGTGCCCAATATGACTCAAATTGTGTGGTTTCAGTTTAAAATTGACATTTTATTATTTTATTATTCCGTATTTATGTTTAATTTATTTATTTATTGTATTACTAACATAAGGATTATTTTATAATACAGGTGTATTATTTTAATTTATTTGGAGTGGTTTGTTCAAATATGTTGATGCTCGTGAGGTATTGGACTTCGTGGCTGCAACTAAGATAATTGAAATAGGGAAATGGGTTAAGAATGTTTATAGAAATCATGAAAAGGTAAATTCTTACTACTTATTTAGTTAATTTTATCATCATTTTATCTAATATTTTTAAGTTAATTTCTTTATCATTTTTACCTAATAATTATTTAGTTATTTTATAGATATTTCTTGAAGCCATATTTTTCATTCAACTATTTGTATCAAGCTATAAAAGAGAGTACATGTTCCTTTTGGATGGAAGGTGAAACCCAATGCCACCTGAAATGTGAAGTAAATCATAAGGATGAATCTAAAAATGGATTCTGTAATATATTATTGAAAATTATGACTTCCCAAAGAAATCATGAACATTTTGTTCAACGGTGTAGGGATCTGGCACAGTTTAATCATCTGCACCTTAATATGATAAATAATGTGCTCGATATGACTTGAAGAGTATGTATTTATTTTATAATTTATATGTTCATTCAAAACATACATCACGTACTCAAAACTAAGTAAAAAGATAAATATTGTTTTTATAATTTATGAAAACAAACCATATTTCATTTGGGATGTATAGAAATCATCCACACCTCAATCTGATTCATGGTGTGATCGGTATAACTCCAAGTGTGTCTTTTTATTTAAAATATACATTTTAGTAAAAAAGATGAGTGACATACTAAAAATAGAGAAAATGAATTCATATTTTTTTATAATTTAGTACAATTATCTTTAAGTCTTTTGAGACATATATCAATTATCTGCACCACAATTTGATACACGATGTGTATGTGTGACTCAATGTGGCCATTATTAGTCAAACATTCACATTTTAGTTCCAAATGTGTGTCACTCAGTGAAAATAAATCAAAAAAACTTATGTTTTCTTGATAATTTATTAAAAATATTCATAAGTACTTTTTTATGTTTAGAAATTATTCACATGTCAAACCTAAACACAATGTGACTTAAATGGCACAAAGCATTTGTTTTCAGTTTAAAATGAAATTTTTGTAAAAAATTAAAGTGACATTCTCAAAACTAATAAAATGAATTAATATTCTTTTGAAACTTTAGGAAAATGATTCATATGTCATTTGTGACATGAAGGAATTAGTCTCACCTCAATATGACATACAGTATGAATATTATGACTCTAAGGGTGTCTATTTAAAATTAACTTTTTAATAAAAAAGACAAATGTCATACACCAAACCCAGAAAACTCATTCATCTTATTTTGATACATTAAGAAAAAATCCATAAATAATTTGTGACATGTAGGAATTATCCTCACCTCAATATGATACACAGTGTTCTAGAAATGATTTAAAGTATCTTTAATAGATTTAAAATTGATATTTTAGTTTAAAACATTTTTCACTCACTGAAAATCAAGAAAACATAATCATATTGTATTGAAACTTTTATAAAATAATTCATAATAAAAATTTGATGTATATGAATCAGTATCATATCATCTTGACTCGCTATGTGACCAGTGTGACTCAAAGTGTATGTTTTCAATTTAAATTTACATAGTAAAAAATACAAGTGATATACTCGAAACTAATAAAATGCATTCAGATTGTTTTGATACTTTAATAAAATTATCCATAAGTCATTTTTGACATGTAGGAATCTCTTATACCTCAATATGATGCACATTGGGGTCGTTATGACTCTAAGTGTGTCTTTTTATTTAAAATTTACATTTTAGTAAAAAAGAAAAGTGACAAAATCAAAACAAAGAAAATGAATTTAGATAACTTTTAAAATTTAAGTAAAATATCCATAAGTCATTTTTTATGTTTATAAGTTATCATCACCTCAATATGATACATGGTGTGCATAGTATGACTCAAAGTGTCTATTTTTAGTTTAAAATTAACATTTTTGTTCAAAACATGTGTCACTCATGACAAAGTGAGTAAATTCACTCAGATTTTCTTAATAGTTTAGGAAAATAATTTACAAGTAATTTGGGACATTTGGGAATTTGTCTCAAATCAAAATGGCCCTCGATCTAAATAATATGACTCAATGTGTGTGTTTTGAGTTTATAATAAAATTTTAATAAAAAAACACAAGTGACATAATCAAAACTGATAAAACGAATTCGTATTATTTTAACATTTTTGAAAAAATGTCCATAAGTCATTTGTGACATGTATGAATCATCCACACCTCAATTTAACACATGGTGTGAGAAGTATGGCTCTAAGTGTGTATTTTCATTTAAAATTGACATTTTAGTAAAAAAACAAGTTACATACTCAAAACCAAGGAAACACATTCGAATTGTTTTTATACATTAGAAAAAGGATACAATAGTCATTTTTGACTTATAAGGATTAGTTGTACCTATACACTGTGTTCCCCATATGACACAAAGTGTCCATTATCAGTTTAAAATTGGAATTTTATTACTGTATTATTTCATTTTCATGTTTAATTTATTTCTTTATCGTATTATTAACATGGTAATTCTTTTTTATATAGGTGGATTATTTTTTCTAGGTTGGGGTGGTTTTTTCAGCAACTGATACCATGATTAGGATTTTTGAGAGGGGGTCAGTTTCCAATGATAATGAAACCATTTATGTTTTTGAATGTTTGTGAGAAATTTTACTTTTTAATGTAATTTTATAAAATATTGTCTGAAATATCTATAGTATAGTTTTTTTTATTTTTTATGTAATTTTTATTTTAATTAAATTATTAATTTTAAATATAATTTATTTGATGCTACCATTACTGCATGTATTTGTTCCTTGATTATTTTTCTAGTGCTCTATAATTTCAATATGACACTCCAGTAGTATTTCTTTTATTAGTGCTAGAAATATCAGTGATAAAGGCCCACCTTTGTTAGTGATTTTTAATCACTAATAAGGGGGGAATTTTGAAGGTGATTAGCATAAAAATTATTTTTTTGTACTGCTAAATGATTTTTCAAGTGTTTCATTTAGTATAATCTATATTAGTAGAATTATAACCATATAGGTACCAAATAAAATGTATGTTCCTTCTGGTGATTTCCATTTTGGTTTTGGTTCTTAATTTAGAAGGGGTTTGGCTATTTATAGTGTTATCAAAAATATATATGGTGTTTTTCTATATTTTTTTTTGGGTCACATTATACAATACCAAATTGGATATGTAGTTCCTATTTTTGTTGTATATATCAATCCTACATGTGTATGGTGTGTGTGGTACTTGGCCTTGATATCGGTAGGTGGGTCTATGAGGCTAGATGACATGGTATTTACATACCGGTAGGGAGGTGTATGAGTGACTGTGATTCACTTCATATTTTCTCTATTTGAAATATTTTCACCATTATATATTTTTTGAGAAGGGTATTTCATTATCAATAATATTCTACCTAGATTTCCTCCTTTAGAGCACCAAGTGGGTGGATATGTGGTGCCATCGATGAGGGTACTGAATGGGTTCCTTGAGGGGATAGGTGATCATGAGCCACATGTAAAGGTTACAATGAATTTAGGATGTATAGAGAGGATATAGGGTCTAGGTTAGAGGTTTGATAAACAGGTTAGGTTGATCCTAGTATGATTTATATAGAGCCTTTATCGTGAATCTTAGGGATCTGAGCTATCCATGGCTTTCATGATGAGGGAATTTCAGTCACAGAATCCTTCATCATTTTATTGAGAGAGTGAACCATGTGTAATGAATTTTAGATCATGTTAGTACATATGGTCTTTGAAAAAATTAAGACTTCACTGGGGAAGAGTTTGAAACTTCTTACATATATACTTTGAGTAATGGTCGAAACATTTTGGGGATGTGCAAGTACAGGTAGGTAGGCATGAGGGGACAACATAGATTGACTTATAGGTAAGGTTCATTGACAAAATATTACCTAATATGTTGAAGGTGTACTAAGTCTATAAGTTTATGAACTTGATATAAATGGGACATTGGTTAGGGATTACAATGCAAGGATTATGTATTTACTTTTATTTTCATTTATTTTGGAGGGAAATGAGATCGCCAAGTTAAGTTGATTTGAGGATGGTTTTTCACATTATATCAGGATGTGGGTAAATATCAATAGATACAGAACTTTTCAAAAATAGGAAAACCATGTGGTGATAGTGGGGTGAAACCAAATTGATGGTAGTATACGAATTTTATCAATGGTGTTAGGTGATATAAGTTGTAGAGCTCTGGTTATCTAGAAGCAGGGATATGAGCATACCTAGAATGATAGAAAGAGTAAATCGTAGATTTTTTCACCATAGAGTGGGTCATTGGTGATGTGATCCTAGTTTTTGAAGATAGGATATGTTTGAACCTAGTGTGATCTACTACCAAAGTAGTGTCAGAAAAGTGTCTAGATGGGACATTTAGTGTGATTTTTTTTGATAAACTCATATCCATATGGAGTTCAAGGTGAGGTTAGAATTAGGCATCTGAGGTAGGATTGGGGGAAGTATCGGAAGAAATTAATTGATATTTATCCACATGTACATGACATAATAGTGGAAACGATACCCAATAGTGGGGGAAGTGGCTGAAAATGAGTGAGACTCTACATGGAGGTCATGTATTAGGTATCCAGGATTTAGGTCAAGTGCATGTGATTGAGTCAATATATTTCGATATTTCTAGGGATCCTTTGATATTAATAGGTATTTTGTAAACATATTGGACTTTTTAATAACATGTATTAATTTATGATGTACATATGTGATATGTGGAATAAATAGATTTTGATTCAGTTATGAACATGAGATATGATTTACGATAACTATGGAATGATTGTGGAAATTAGGAATGATGTTCAATGATTGTGGGCATTGAGTATCATGCAAGATGATTGTGGGCATCAAGTCTAATGTGGGATGATTGTGGGAATCATGAATTATGTGGGATAAAAGTGGTAATTTTTATGATGTCAGATAATGATTATTAATAACTAGTGGATAAATTTGAATATCCAGTGCATGATAGATTTGGGATAATGTATGGGAATGATATCGTGATCATATCAGATAGTTGGTTGTGAAAGACAAGGTAGGTGATTCCTATTATGAGAATTATCCACAGAGAAAATAATCCTATTTAAGTTGGTTATCATGGGTACTCATGAAGATACATATGTGTTTCAAATCATCTCAGTGTTTTGGGAATGTGATGAGAAGAACATTTGGGTTTTGGTAAGGGTAGTTAAAAGTGTGGCATAAGATACCACAAGGATGACCAATCATATGGTTGGGAGGGTGTAACAGCCTAGGTATTTTAGAGAGGTAATTTGGTTTATATATAATGTAAAATGGGTTATTTTAACCCTATAAATGTGTCAATAGTGTTAGTGTAGAATGGGAATCATGTTTTGGGTGTTGGATCAGGCTTTGGACTAGAATTCAATAACTGATAGAAACCATGTCATATTGAAATGGATCACAGCATGGAAAGGGTCTGTGTCAAATTAAAATTTTTCAGTTTGGTTAATTGGTCACTTTTTGGTTGAGTAAATCATATTTTTATGGTTATCTATGTCAAATAAAAATTTTTATGGGTTTAATGTCATAATGTAAAGGATAGGGGTTCCCCCATGACTATAGTAGTGTAAAAATAGATTTTAGGTTGGTTGAAAGTTTTGAACATTTTATAGAGATGTTTTTGATTTTATAAAAGTACTCTTATTCCTTTTGTTGATCACTTTTTTTTACCTTGGGGTGTATTTGGGTGAAAATTTGGGAAAAATAGAAGAAATATGGAAGTGTACAGTTATCACAAAGTTTTCAAAAAACTCTACTCCTTTGCCCAGAAAACCATTAAAACCTATATAGAGAGGGTTTTTAGGGATAGAGAATGATTTTAAAAACCATTCAACCTATTAGGAGAAACTTTGCACCCCACCCCAAGAAGAGGCACACGGTTAATACGCACGACATGGAAAACTGTGCGCATCTACTCAGTGAACCATGTGTGGCTTTTTAATTAACTTAAAAATTAGTTAAAAACTCCCAGACCCCCCATATTAACCCCTAATAATCCCTAGATCAACCCTATTCTCACTTACATGATTTTTGAGGATCTTTAATATATTCAAAGCTTTTACAACCTCCATTATTGGAGATTCAAAGTTTGGATCGAAGATTTGCACCTTCCTCTGTAAGTGAATCTCATCCCGATTGGTTTCCCATTTCTTTCCTATTATTCTACCATATTTTAAAGTCTATTTATCCATTGTTTATTCTATATCTAGATATAGGTTTATTATATCTTTATTCGGTTGATCATGGATCTCGGTTTAGAATCTAGATCATGTTTTTTATTGTGTTATTGATTAATCTGCTTCAAATTGGGGATTCTTCTGTTGGCGAGCATTGTCAAATAATTGAGGTTAGTGGTCTATAATTCCAATCCCAAATTCTTGATCTAAATTATGTGTATGTGATTTTATAATTAATATTATATGATTACCAAATGATTTTCTTATAATGAGTAAAATTATTGGGTGAATTAATTAATTGAGGGATTGTGAATTGAATAATT
The DNA here is from genome assembly GCA_963277665.1 of Viscum album. NCBI lineage: Eukaryota > Viridiplantae > Streptophyta > Magnoliopsida > Santalales > Viscaceae > Viscum > Viscum album. The sequence continues at coordinate 237,356,867 of OY728133.1, read as the reverse complement.
AACCTTTGAAATTGTTTTGAGATGTTGATAATGTGAACTAAATAATTAATTGTTTAATTAATTATGGGGTTATTGAGATTGTTGAAATTTATTAATTAATTTTGGGATTAATTAATTTATATTTTGATATTATTAAATTAATTTATTTGAAATAATTAATTTTTGAATTAATTATACTGATATTGAGATTATTCAACTGAATAATTAGTTGTTGAATTAATTATTGATATATTGATATTGTTGAATTATAATAATTAATTATTTAACTAATTATTGTAATTTTTTGGGATTATTAAATTTATAGAGATGATTAATTATTTGTTGAATAAATTAATATACATGATGTGATTAATTAATTGATATGATTAATTAATTGTTGAATTAACTAATGTGATAATTGTGTGTGGGACATGGTCCGTGGGATCAAAATCCCTTAGTTTGATAATATATTATGAATGGTAATAGTGGCATTCACATATGATAATCGTGTGTGGTACATGGTCTGTTGCATCAAAATCCCATAGTGTAAATTGAAATGATGAATGGTAATAGTGGAATTCATTTGTGATTTGAGACAATGATTGGTAATAGGGGAATTAATATGTGATTTGAGATGAATAATGTCAATAATGGAATTCTGAGATATGATATCCCCTAGGGATAGTTCAAACTCCAGTATGAGCCAAAGTATGTATTGAGACATCGGGTGTCCTCAAGAACCTAGGTGTTATGTGGTTAAATAAAGATTAATTGAAGAATTGAAAACTATTTACTTTATTATATTTATTCTTTATAAAATTGCATACACTTCTATTGAATGGATATTGCTTTAGACGTTGGTGGTGGTGTTATATTGTTTTTTACTCACACCCTACTCAGACTGCCTAATTGGTTCCCAAATTGACTTTATGTATCCAGGATAGGATAAGGTAAAAGTCCATGTGTTAGATGGATGACTTCGGATGGAGCATAGATGAGGGAACTGGATTTGGTTCGAGATCCTATAGGGATTTGTTAGTTTATTTAATTTTTGATATTAATTTTGACACTTGGCATGTACTTTGGCATGACATATTTACTATTCATATTTGGAATTGTATGTCCAGTTTTGGTCATCTTCTAGTACTGTAATTGTTCTGGTAATGGTGATATATTTTTTGGTTATTGCTTATTTATTTCTGATGGGGTATTACTCTGATAAAGAGGGTATGGTCTCCCCATTGTCTACATTAGACCCTCGCTACTAGTCGGAAGCCTCTAGAATAAGGGGAGGCACACCTGATGTCATATGTCTATCCATCTGGGGGCACCGAAGTTTGGTACTTGGGTCGGGATGTCACAAAGATGTATCATATGGGTTTTTTTTCTTTTCTTTTCTAATAATATTTGGGAAATGTAGAAAGGGGACTAGGAATATTCATGCCTTGGTAATGAGTGTGCGCATTAGAGTTGAGAACCCATGTATAGGGGAAAACCCAAGTACCCAGGATGGGATTTTTTTTATTGGTATTTGTTTTTACATTTGAGAACTCAGGACTATTTTTTGACATGCATCATTTTAGTCAAGCATGGGAAAACAAGTTTTTAGTAAGTTTTTTTACTTAAAATTTTTTACTTCTCTATGAAATTAACTTGAAAAAATTTCTTAATGGGAAACTGAGAATTTTAAAATGATGAATGATGATAATGATGGGTTTATAAAGATAAACTTGAAAATAAGAATGATTTTACCCATTATTAACCATTACATAGGTGTATGGTGGTTAAGGGTAGTGATAGTTCCTCATTTTTTAGCAAGTGGTGGGGTTTGGGGAAAAATAAAAGTTGTGCCTTGTTGTGTTCCCCTCTTGAATAAATGTGATAAAGTGGTGTTATGTTTCCTAAGACATGTGTTTGGAGTTGTAGATATATTCCTCCATGGAAACACTTTCTGAGGGGATGGTAGGATGATATGGATGGATATTATCTACCATTAGTGGAACATGAGGCACCGATAGTGCCAGGTGAGGAAGTAGGGGAGCATTTCCAAGAGAACTTTTCTCACTTTATTCAGTTTTTTGAAACATACCCAGAGAGGGTTGTGAATAGAATGTCTAATTTGATGAGTAATTTCCAGTTTCATAACCTTATAACCTTTATTGCAGAGGGTGGACCTGAGGTTGATGAATTCTGGATTGATTTTATATAGAAGATACTTGACCATCTGTAGAATTCTGCTAAGAAGAGGGTCGTTTTGGCTGCATACATGCTACAAGGATCAATGAAGCACTGGTGGTAAATTCAAGCTCAGACTAAACAAAATGATGGTATGTTATGGAAGGTCTCCTTGGAGATGTTCTTAGAGAACTTCTATCCAAAGATGTTGAGGTTGGAGATAGAATCTAATTTCATGAGGTCGACTCAGGGGAGTATGTTCGTAATGGACTATATTGGTATCTTTAGTAATTTGTAACAATTTTCTCTAGTATTAGTAGGGGATGAGATAGATATGGTGTGGCAGTTCCATGAAAAACTTAAAAGTGGTGTTAAGTCCCAAGTTAACCTATTTCGGTTAAAGAATTTTACTGAGGTGGTGGATCAAGTTATTGTGGCTAAGGGGAACTTGAGGATGGATTCCAATGTAGGATATATTGTTCTAGAAAGATGGTTAGGAGGTATAACTTATGAGAGTAGGAAGTGAATTTATAACAATTTTATCTAGGGTATTGGGAAGAAGACTACACAGAGATAGGGATAAGTTTCTCAGGATCTTACTCAAGTGAATTTTCACTAGTGTGGTAAGTTGGGACACCTCCGAAGGAAGTTTGTAATGACCCAAACATTTATAAATAAAATTATCATTCTATTAATGTCTTGTGGATATATAAAACACATTAACACTTTTAATATTATTATTTTTTGGGTTTAAATTACCGCTAAGTATTGTTACGGTTGATAATATAGTCATTGAATAGTGATCAGACAACTGATATAAATATAATGTTTTAAAAAAATATACTTTCAACACAAACAAAGGAGAGTATGGCCTCATCCAGTAGACTTGGGTCATACAAAGCGCATTTTTCAGATCTTGGGAATGAGGTAGCATCACTGGGCTTCACTTTTGACCAATACCAAGATGAGTTTCAACATGTTAAGCATGAACAGAATCGTCTATGAGAGAATTTCAAGTTAATAGAGATTACCACTTGGGTGATGTTATCCGAGAAACCCCAAGAGTAGGTCACCAAATCACACCTTACCCTTAGGTCTTATGTGGGTGTTATAAGGGGTTATGTAATAAGTTATTAGTTACTTATTTTATAATACCATTTTATGAATAAAAGTCTTATTCCATCAATTTATTTATGATAATAGTCTTTCTTAAAAGAATGATAAATTTGAAAAATTGAGTTTTTGGGTAAAAATAGTAATTTTAGGAAATATATATACTTTTATATTAAACTAAAGTTTTATAAAAACAATTATTATAAATGATGATTATATAAATTCTTTATATGTAAATTATTAGGTAATCAGTTTAATAAGAGTTATGTTTTTTATACAATAAAACAGAAAGTTTATTTTTAAATAATTTATTTTAAGAAATTAATGAATTTTTGAGTTAATTAATATTTTAATAAAATATTATTATCAAATTAATTTTATGAATAATAGATGAGTATATAATTTTTATGAAGTGAAATGTAATTTTTTATTAAGGTTTGAAAATTGTTTTTGTCAAAACCCATGAATTTTTCAATAAATGTGGATTTTCATTTTAAAAGTTAAAATTCACATATTTATAAATTTTTTAGATAAAATTAATATTATTTTTGGAATTAGGATGTAGAAATTATCTGATGGTGAATTTTTCATAGTTTTCTGAGACAATCAAATTTTTGGGAAAAAATTAAATACCATATAAATAAAATATGTGTATTATGACATCGTAATGACCCCAAAATGATGTAATAAATACTATAATGGGTTTTATAGGCCCCATATATGTTTTTATATTAAAATAAAGTTATTTTTTATTTGTTTTACTTATTTTATAAATCGTTTGTGAATCCTCCAAAATGTATAATATATTTTATGAATATAAAATGACTTCCTTGAGAGTGTGACTCAACTTCACATAAGAATGCCTACTATTTTAATATGTTCGTCCATTGGAATTATAAAATAATTTTTTACACTACAATTTGTCAAAAACCATGGGAAAACCATAGAAATTTTTGTGGTTTTGAGTATTTAATTATATAGGTTCCAAAACCTAAGTTTGTGAAATATTAAAGAATTTCCCTCTCATTTACTATATAAACCCACCCAATATCCAACTTATATTCACTAAAAATACTTTTATAATGTCCATAAATTGACCTCACCTCTCTAGAATCCAAAAAGGGTGCCCTAATCTCCCAATAATCTTCTCTTAATCCTCTCTAAATCTTTTTAGATCACACATCCAAGTAAGTGATTCCTTTCTTCCTTATTTTTGTCCAAGTTTATTTATGTTGTCATGCCCTTTTATTTTAAATTAAAAATTGTGGGGTATTATTTATCACATTTCCCATACTTACCTCCTTATTTTTTTAATTATGTGATACCCCTTTATCTCTCATTAATGACTTTCGTGTACACCCATTACCATACCAAAATTCCTTAAGGGATTTCTCTCTTCTTATTTCTATCCAATAATTTATTCTATATTATTCATCTAAATTCCATTTCATATATTGTGATATTATGTTCCATGATTCCCTTAATTTATATTTCATATATAAATTATGAGATACACCTTTATCTCTCATAAACCCAATTTATGACTGTTGACGCTCCTTTCCGTCACAAAGTCTAACGACTGAAAAGGGAAACACCTTAGTCCAAAGTGATTCATCCTTTGAAGAAACATCAAAAATCAAAAAAGGAATGAAGGAGGATTTCTTCCCACTTGGTTCATGCAATTTTAATCATGGTCGTGCAAGTATAATTGTGCGCCGCATAGTGGTTGTGCAGGTGACTTGCGCGCCCTATCTGAATTTCGCCCTGGGTCTTCACCAGCCTATAAATACCCCTTATGGGCCCCCAATATGAGGACAGAAATATTAAAAAACTCAAATTTGATCTCCCAGTGCCCTAGTCTCTTCTCTAATTCTTCTGAAAACTTCTAAGGTAATTTCTTACCTAGAATGGAAGCTCTAAACAGGGGAAACAAGGCCTAAGTGTCGAAACTCATCAACACTTGTGTGCCTAAGTGGCCAGCCCTTAAGAGAAATGGCCAAACTTGCACACTGCCTTATCCCTTTAATAAAACTTGTGCGCCACTCTTTTGGAATCCTTTTGGGATAATACTAAGGGCTTGAGCCAAGTCTCACCCAAGTATTACCCTAAGGGTTGACCATCGCGCAAGTACCCATGTGTCGCGCAAGTATACTTGCGTGACCAGGACTTGTGCACCCACGCAAGACTTGCACACCTCTCACTTTTTGGGTGTACCTCCTTCTTATTCACCTCTCTTATTAAAATCCACATCTCCTATTCAAGTTTAAGCCTTCATAACCATCTTTAAATACATTCATGGCATGATTTCTTGGTTGGCTTCCTTATCTGAAAGGAATTCTGTGAGACATCACTCAAAACTTAGTGATTTACATATCTTCATGTCACTAAGGTGAGAGACTTCATTCATTCAACCTCATCCTTTAAATATGAGAGGTTCCCTAACCTCGGCCTCCTTTTCAGGAGTAATCCCCAGTCATAATTTCTCTAAATCGAGCAGCTTCCTTAGGAGTAATCCCCACTTATAAATTCCATTAACTTAGGCCTCCTTCTCAAGAGTAAGTCCCAATCTCAAATCCCCAAATATGGGCATCCTACTTAGGAGTAAGCCCCAAGTCCACTAACCTCGGCCTCCTTTTCAGGAGTAAGCCCCAGTCTTCAAGTTCCCATAATTTTGGGAATCCTCCTTTGGAGTAAGCCCCAACCATAATTCTTTTAATATGGGAATCCTCCTCAGGAGTAAGCCCCAAGTTCCCAAAATCCAAATTATCTTAACTTGGGCTTCCTTTTCAAGAGTAATCCTCGGTCATAATTCTCTTTAACCTGGGCCTCTTATTTAAGAGTAAGCCCCAGTCATAATTTCTCTTTACTAGTCTTAATTTACTTTTGATTTGGTCTTCCTTCTCAGGATTAAAACCCAATCATAAGTCCTATCTAATTTGGGCATCCTTTTCAGGATTAAGTCCTAAGTTAAGTATCCATACATAAATCACATATACCTTTATGAACCTTGTTCCTGGGTTTCTTCCCTGAAGTAAATCCTAATATTCATCTATCTGGGCAGTCATACATACATAAGCCCCACATCGTTTCTTATAATTGCATCTTTCATGGCACAATTGTCTGGTTTTACCAATACCTCTTATTTCTCACACTGAGCATGACTCACGTGAGCTTAGAGTGTAAAAGTAATTATGACATCTTTCCTTGATCCATCAATCATGCATAAACCTCATACTTCTGTACTCGAACTATGTGGGTTCTGATCCCTTTTCTAAAACAAAGGATACATAGGTAGCCCATCTGTGGGTACGATCCCAACTCTGAAATAATCTATGTCCTTCTAAATGACAATAAACTTCAAGTGCCCCCACTGAGTAGTTTTAAAACCAGTATGGTTATCATAATGACCAAGAGATTTATATATAATGTGTCGAAGGATACCATTGACTAAGAATCTCTAACAAATACAGATGATTCTCTATCGATGAAGAACCTTGAATACATATAAAAGATTCTCTAAATCTCATACATATTAATTATTGATTTTCAGATCTAAAGGAAAGCTCAATTTCATACTTGGTAATTTAATAAGGATTCACGAACATAATTTAAATATATAAATAGAGTCCCAGAGTAGACAATAATTCCCCTCAAAAAGGTGTGATGAGTCCAACCTCCCATCCACTCAACCAATGGAAATTCTTAATCCTCATTTGTTCATAACTAATGAGCACCTACCTTTGGAAAGTTTGTCCAAATGGATATAGAATCATTGGATATTTCCGATTCTACTAACAAACCCGTTAGAAACTGCTTGGAATGTTTGAACCATAAATCAATGGGGTAATTCCCATTTCCAGAGGAAACAAAAAATGGTGAACCTGATGTGAATCCTTAACCAAGTTAAAATGATGTTTTACTTATTTTATTAAGCCCCTATTTAAACTCAATGAGAGGTCCAACAAAACAATCAATAACATATGTGCTCATCCAAAAGATGTATTGGAAGAACTTATCTTGATTATGTTTGTTTTATCAAACAGGCACTCTTTTCTAAGATCTTCTACGTTATAGAAATGGATTCTCTTAAGTTCACACCTGTGAATGCCTCTGCTGTGAAAACCTTTGTTGTGAATGCATCTTCTACTGCTACTGCTAGATTGTCTTCCGCTCTGAGGATGACATCACCTACTCAGCGTCTTCAATGCTGGGTATCAAATGCACTGGTTAAGGAGTACCGTCAAAATGGTACTATTCTGACTCTAGAGGCCGCTAGACAAGCCCTCCAAGTCAATAATTCACTCTGATCATCCGTACAGCAACGACCAGTGATCAAGAAGTAGGCGGTGCTAACTAACTTCTCCAACTATTTCGAGTCTTTATCCTTGGAATGAAATCACCATTCCCTCCCATATTCTGAGGAGGTGAATGAGAAGGCCACTCAAGGCCTTAATTCAAGGAAACAGGAGTCCTTCCCGAGGGCTCCCACCAACAATCGCCACCCGACTCGTGCGGAAATGTGCACTCAACATGATGAGGGTGTCATCTCCAGGCATTCGTCTCAGGTTCCTCGAACCCGAGCAGGAATGATGAACCACTAGAGGCGAAGACCGGTCAATAGTGAGCAGGTTCTTATCTCTTCCATATCTGGAGAAGTCCACCAACCTAACTTGGTGTAAAGCAACGGGCGGGCACATACACCCATTCGTTTTAATTCCACTGTCCAGCAGACTCATCTGGAAGCAACACGCCAATCCCTTTCGGTAATTCCGATGGAGTACTATAGACAGGAACATATACCTGTTTATAAGCCATCTGCTAGTCAGCAGGCTCTTCTGACTACATATGATGAAGCCCGCCAACCCAATGTGTTGAAAATAGGTAACAGGCACATACACCTGCTTACACTCATCAATCATGCCAACAGTCTCATCTGTTATTATTGAAGGAAGTTCATCAACCACGTTCGGTAGAGTGCAATCAGCAGGCACATACACCTGCTAGTATTGATCAAGCCTACCAATAGTCTCGTTTGGTAGCACCCTGAGAAGTCAGACAGAAAGCTCTTGCGACAAACAGGAGGCATACTCAACTCTCTGCCCCCACACTTGAGTACTATCAGAATTCACTGACAGGAAAAGGAGGACAAGAGCAGGAACATACACCTACTCCAAGCACAGAATGGACATCTATTCCCATTCAAACAGCTGAAGTCACCAAACACATTTTGACGATGGTGAAATAGAAGAAGCAAATCTCTGCTCATATTCTGGATGCCTGCCAGGATATCATAACAACTTCAGCAGCATCAAAGGGAAATTAATGAAAATAGATCCCTACCAGTGGAGTGACACATCAATAGTTCACTCCGGAACAGACACACACCTCTATTCCAGTCCAAGAGGGTTGTGGGGCATACTTCCCCATATCATACGGACAACCATGTTAGGCACATACGCCAGATTTGAGTAGAGATAATCAGCCTAACCTGATACTTTCTCCTAAGAAGGCACATACACCTTCCCATAATAACCACTTTCTTCAATAAGTGGTTCCCAAAGTGAGTAAGAAGGAATCTAAGAAAAATACCTACCCAGCACAGTCAAGAAATCAAGGGCCAATCTGTAACAAGGCATATCTCAATGTTGGAGTTCTTAATGCACTCAGACAATTATCTGTTGCAACTCAAGATTTTACTCTCTCAGTTCCCAATAGTGGGAACATTAATTCCAAAGTTCTGCATCAGATAATTCCTGATGACGGCTTGCTTCATGATAATTCGGTCGACCTTGAAGTTTCACCTTCAGATGAGAGCCATAGGAACCCTCTGTGTGTCCAGAAGACCAAGGAGAAAAATGTTTCATCTTTTGTTGTAACCCTCCATGATGGTCCTCCCCATGATGATGAATTTAGCTGCAAAAGTCCTCTCTGTAGTAGTAATTCACATTGCCTGGAAAATGCTCCAATAGATAATGTAGTGACAAAAATCCCTCTTATCTTGAGGCACTTGAAAATGTGAAGCCAGTCATGTCTAATGCTTTACCAATAGCAGGAGAAATACTTTATCAATCAGAAGATAGTCCGGGGTGTAGGTCATTCTCCGAACCACCCCTGGGCCGTTCATCTTCTAGTTTGATCATTGAATTATCTACCGATCTTGTTGAATCTGATGAAGCAAAAAGGAAGCACCAACTTTTATCTAATCAGGTAGAAGAATATTCACTGAATGATAAAGAGGAAGTATTGAATATGAGAAAACAACTGAAGAAAGGTGAAGTTCCAGTTATGTTTTGGACTTTTCCTTCCTCTTGTTATGACATTCCCGAGATTTTGATACAATATGGAATTCATGATATTCTTCTCAATGTATGGAAAACTCTTTGTAAGTTGAAAAAGAAAATATTATCTTATGATGAATATGAAAATCATGTTAAGATAATAGAAGGGCTACAATGCCAAATTGACTTGGAATCTCTCTTAGCTTCTCGATATCTAAAGGCTGACAAGCAGCAGAGAGCCCTTCAGTATTCATACCTTGGTGCACTAAGAAGATTGTGCTAGTTAATTTCTGATTCCCCATCTGGTATTAATATCAGGGGATGGGGTGTTTATGGATCACTACATTTCACTGTACTCTCAAGTCGTCAAAGCCCACCAAAAATGGTATCATGCAATGTTATTGCCCATGGTTGGCCACAGCCAATTGTCTTTGTTTGTAATCAAAGGCTCGCTCAAGAACAAGCCTCAACTAGTTCTTCCTAGAAACAGGAATACAGAGAACAAATTGTTGAATTACTCCTGGATCAAGCAAACAAGAATATTGAACAGGCCTCTCATTTGGATCAAGTACATCATCAAGTGACAGAAGCGTTAGAAATCATCCAACATTCTTTTCAGCCCAGTGATAAGAGTGGATGTAGGTTGATACATCTAGCCAATTTTCGAACTAAAGTCCGTAAGATCAGAAGATCTTTCAAGAAATTCTTAGATATAGTAGCTCAAGAACCACCCCAGCTTTCCAGACTAGGGACTCTTTTAACCCAACCCTCATAATCAACAAATAGGATTCGAGGAGTTGAGACGGAACTGCAGGAACAGCCCCAATCCACAGGACTAGCTACTTTTTCAAATCCTTAATCTCTCTCTCAGATAAAGTCAGTCTTCTATCAATTAGGGAAGAAGACACAAGAGGAATGAAGAGCCAAATTATCTGGATATTCCCTCTACATTATGGTTTGTCAAGAAGTTCTTGAGGGATCGAATTAACAAAAGGCAATGTCTCATCAAGAACATGGAAGAAGAAAATATCACAGAAATGCTGATAGAAGGGATACAATGTGTTATGCATCAATCAATGTCATTAATTTCATTGTTGTTAATCCCCTAGATAAGGCTCACTCAGAGGGATCAGATGAAGAGGTTCCTGCTCAATAGGTTGTACGCACAGACACAAATAAAGAATTTGTGCGTACAAAAAATCAAAGAATTATCTAGAATCTAGGTAATCCTTCAAGTAACCCACTTCCCCCTCTACAAAAGGGATCCAACAAGGGGAAAGGAAAGAATCAGGTTACATACCCTTCCTTTGGATAAGGAAAATCGCTCTCACTAGAGAAAAGATTTTCACAACAGGAGGAATAAATGAAGGAATTGAGGAGGTTGAATGCAGAACTACTTCGGGGTAGTCTTCCTCCTAAGCGTGATGGAGTCAGTTAGCCAAGGGAATTTGTTGTGGCTATTGATATGGATCAAGAGTATCCTCCTTTACCTGTACAGCCTCATAGTTCTAATCCTATGGGTTATATGCAACAACAACCAGCAATACTACCATCAGTGGAAGTCCCGGTTACCACACCTATCCAAGCTCCAGTTATTGCACCTGCACAGGTCCAAGCTCAATTGGATGTTTCTCAAAAGTTAATGAATACCATTGAGTCATTAATAGCTCGGTTGGAAGCTATGGAAGGAAAGTGTGCACCGGTTCAACCGGAGAAGAGAGCTTACCATGAATGGGTAGACACAATTCCTCCCCCATCAAATTTTTCAAGTACCACATTATCAATATTTAATGGTTCAGGAGACCAAGAGCAACACTTAACACATTTTGTTTCTCATTGGGATCCTATGATGGGAACCCCTCAGCAAAAAGAAGTAGCTAAGCTCAGTTTTTTCGTACAGTCATTATAATGGTCTGCTTTTGTCTGGTATGCAAGCTTGCAATCCTAGTCAATTACCGGGTGGGAGGATCTTCATCAACAATTTATTCTTCAATTCAGCTCAACTTTTCCAAAGACAGCAGTTTTTGATCTGACAAATTGTAAGAAAAGGGAGAATGAAAGGGTTTCAGATTTCATTACTCATTGGAATGGATTAACATATTCCCTGATCTTAGCACTCCCTCAATAAGATTTGTTGCCAATTTGTGTGGAAAATTTGCATGATGAGTTGCACACACCATTGATCCCTGTGAAATACACAGGAGGGTTTTGATACCTTACTTCAATCGCTCAACAGATTGAATACTCTTTTATAAATATTAAGGATAAATCTCACGTAATTCCATCAGCTCGAGGAAGGAGAATGGGTAAAGCAGAGACTATTACAGTTATGCTTAAACAAGAAAATGTACCTACTTCTAATTCAAGTCCTTCATCTTCTAGAAGGGATCCACCTCCTGAACATCAACAACAGAGGCTGTTTCGTCAAGATGATCAAAGATATAAAATATGGAAGCAATTTGAGGATCTGAAGAGTAAATTTTACTCTTTCCTAAATTAACAAGTTCCTGGTTACTTCATTTCGGCTCTGGAAAATAATTTTGTTCAATTTCCAAGGCCAAAGAGGCCGAATAAGGAAAGAGATAAAGACCATCCCAATTATTTCTCATTTCATCAGATGTTGGGTCATCCCATTCAGGAGTGTTTTGTCTTCAAAGACCTCCTACAAAATATGGTGGACTCAGGACAAGTCAAACTGAAAGGTTCTTCAGCTTAGGTAGCATGTGTTACTACTACAAATCCTGAGGAAGAAGGCGAGTGGAAATAAGTAAAGAACAAAAATTCTCAAAAATATGATGATTGGATAGTCAGAAAGATGATCAACCAAACTCATGACATTTTACGAACACAATTGAAGAAACCAATTGCGTCTTCTGCTATGAATGCCATAGAAAACCCCTCTTCGTCAAAGGTAAAATCCTTAAAGGGGAGGCATAATTCAAAGAAAGAGGAAGAATCATAAGAAGATGAAATTATGTCAAAGCCTAAGTTGTCTTTGACTCTGGAAGATTTTATGTCATCTACTTTGAAGCCACAGGCACCGCCCCACCAAACGGCACAGCCTAATTTGGATAATCTGGCAGAATCTTCATCAGAAGAAGAGATGATCTTTGATTATGTTAATATGATTCATTTAACAGATCTTTATTCCAGTCGCAGTTTCAATTTTGATGAGCCTGAATTCTCTGTATCAAACAGAAGAATTAGAGGGAGTTCCAGAGGTCTGGGATACAGAGGAAGACATGGATATCCTAGAATCCACTATTCCAATTCTACCCCTGCTAGAACTGTGTATGTAGTAGAAACTCCTGGAAGAGCCCTTCAACGGTCTCAACAAGAATAAGAAAATTCTTCCACCAATAGCAGACTCAGTCCTGGCACAGTTATTCTGGAGGATCGGTTAGATATTCCACATTCTCCCTCTCAGTAAGTAAATAGACCTATTCGGTCTAATCTTCCAAATCTAGGAGTATTTCCAACTCCTACCCCGATACATGATGAATCTACTTCCAAATCATATACTTCTAAGGTACCTATGAAACCACATGTTCCTGTTGGGAAACATAGACCTTTGGATCAAAATTATGATGTATTGAAACACTTGGCACAAATACCGGACAAGTTATCAATTCTAGATGCTTTGAATTTATCAAAGGATCTTCGGGAGGCACTCATCGAGGTTTTTTAAAGTCCTCAGGAAGTTGAAACTAAAATTGTTGCAGCTGAAGTCTACCATGTAGAAAATAATCCTGTAGAATTCCATGCAGTGATATCTTTCACAGATGAAGATGAAGATGATTTCATGCATGGACATATTAGACCTTTGTACTTATCTGGCAAGGTCAATGGTGTAGACATCCGAAGAGTTTTCATTAATAATGGTTCAGGAGTAAACCTCATCCTCATTCATACACTTCATCGATTGGGACTCATAGAATCGGATTTATCTCCTTCTACTTTGATGTTACAAGGATATGATAAAAATGAACAAGAACCACTGGGTGAGATTACACTCAGAACTTAGTTTGTAGATCTTGTATCCAATTCAGATTTCATGGTTGTTGATCAAGACTCAGCCTTCAACATCTTGCTTGGAAGACCCTGGCTACATCAACATTCGTTTATCCCTTCATCATACCATAAATGTCTCAAATATTATTTTGATGGTCAAATTGGGACATTGTATGGTGATAAGGCCCCGTTCAATATATGTTAATCTCAATACATTGAGGCGGAATTCTATCACATGAAGGGAAAGGAGAAATCCACAACAAGGGAGATTACCAAAGTTAATGCTCCATATGGTTTGGAAAAGATTCCAATAAACCCATTCACACATGTGAGTATAGATTATGTATTTCCTATCAGTCAAATTTACAGAATAGACCCAAATAAAAATACTCTTACAGAAACTTCCATAATGTAAATTATGGCAATCAAGCTAGACAACATGGGAGAAAGTGGTGATCCACCAAGAAATGATGAAATCTCAAATGGAGATGTCTTCATTTCATCCTATGAAATCTAGCATGTTTATACTTCGCCAATCAGACCAAAAGAAGTTATATCAATGTCATAGTTTAATGATGATGTTGATTCTCAATCCATCATCGCCTATATATTACCCAAGGAAGACCCTTCATCATCAATCGGGTCGGAAATGGAAGCTTCTTCTTCAAGATGTTCAAATTTTAACTTCTCTTTTGATCATGGAAATTCTACTTCATCATCTACTATGCAAGTAAAAACAAAATAAATAACACATGTTGAAGAAGAAGAGGAAGATCTTAGGGATGATCCTCCATCATTTGAAGAGGGCATCTCTACCACCGTGGAAGAACTCAGAGAAATAAATCTAGGTACAAAAGAAGATCCACGCCCCACTTTAATTAGTCCATCCATGACTCTCAAAGATCAAGAGATGTATGTTTCATTTTTAAAGCAGAATCGAGATATATTTTCTTGGAATTATACAGAGATGCCAGGGCTTGATCCTGATGTTGCCACTCATCATTTGGGTTTTCCAGAAGAACATCAAGGATTCAAACAAGCCGCTAGAAGAACACACCCAACCTATGCTTCCAAAATTGAAGCTGAAGTGGATAAGATTATCAAAGATAACTTCTTCAGAGAAGTTCAATATCCCAATTGGTTGGATAATATCGCCCATGTGAAAAAGAATAATGGAAAAATTAGAGTTTTCATTGATTTCAGAGATCTTAATCTGCATTATCCTACGGATGATTTTCGAGTTCTGATAACAGAACTCTTAATTGACACAACAACTGGCTATGAAGAACTTTCCTTCATGGATGAATATTTAGGATATAATCAAATCTGAATGGCTCCAGAAGATGAGGAATCAACAGCCTTCAGATCCCCTCAGGGTGTGTTTTGCTATCGGGTAATTCCCTTTGGCCTAAAGAATGCAGGTGCAACATATCATCGTGATTTTCATTGTATCTTCAAACCCCTTATAGGGAAGTTTGTTGAATGTTATGTGGACAATTTGGTGGTTAAATCTAAGAAATGTTCTAATCCCTTGGCTGATTCCGAAGTTATATTCCACAAACTTTGGCAACAAAATTTTAAGATGAACCCCTTAAAATGTGCTTTTGGGGTAACCTCAGGAAAATTTCTCGACTTCATTTTACACCATCGTGGTATCGAGGATGATCCTAAGAAGAAAAATTCAATCATTGGTATGTCACCTCCTCAAAATTTAAAGGAATTAAGAGGAATTTAAGGAAATTTGGCCTATATTCAGCATTTCATTACCAATTTGGCAGGAAAAAGTTTACCATTTACCAAATTGATGAAAAAGGGAATCACTTACCAGTGGACTGAAGAATGTCAAGAAGAATTAGATATTCTCAAGAAGTATCTCTTGATTCCACTAGTGTTAATTCCACCTGTTAAAGTAAGACCACTTATCCTCTATGTGATAGCTTTAGAGAAATCATTGGGTGCCTTTCTTGCTCAGAAGAATGATGCTGGGAATGAAAATAGCCTCTACTATCTCAGTCAGACTATACTTGAAGCAGAAACTAGATACTCAAATATTGAGAAGTGCTTCCTAGCATTAATCTTTGCAGTTTAGAATTTGAGACACTACCTGCAACATCACGAGGTCCAACTGGTATCTCGCAATAACCCGCTCAAATTCATCCTAAGTCGTCCAATGCTTACAGGACGTCTGGCATGGTAGGCAGTTATTTTACAGCAATTTGATATCCAGTATGTGTCTCAAAAGGCAATAAAGGGCCAAGATTTGGCTTATTTCCTTGATGAACATCCTACAGAAGAAGATACATCTTTAGATATTGAACTTCTTGATGAGGAAGTATTCTCTATTCAATATAATCTTCAACCATGGGAAATGTACTTTGATGGTGCTTCCATAAGTCCAACAGGGAAGAAAATGGAAGATAGTAAATTCAACAAGGTTGGGTTAGGAATTGTACTCATTTCCATAGAAAAGGAAGTGCTACCTTATTCCTTCTCATTGTTGGGAGGCAGTACAAATAATTAAGTAGAATACCAAGCTCTTATCGCAGGATTGGAGTTGGCGCTTCAAGCACAAGCAAATGACTTAAAGGTGAAAGGTGATTCAGACCTAGTAATCAAACAAGTCAATGGGGATTATGAAATCAGAAAAGAATAACTATTACCTTTGTATGATTAAGTCAGAGATTTAATGGCAGAATTTACTTCAGAACTGACATTTTCTTATGTCTCGAGATCACAAAACGCCCAAGATGATGCACTGGCTAATATATCCACAACTCTGGAAGATCCAAATCGGGATGAGACAACCATCAGTATTGCCCATTGTCGTACAATTTCACCTTATGTTCAAATCAGAACAGAGGAAATCAATGAAATTAGTCACATATCTGAACCATATGGTCATACTATAGGATGAATGACACCTATTAGGGAATAACTTCAAGATGGAACACTTACACCTGATAGAGCTGGGAAATAACAAATCTGGAAACGTGTGGTCAATTTTACTCTTTATGATAGCCCGAATCACCTAGAGAAAATTCTCTACAAAAGAGGTTTTGATGGAGTTCTCTTCAGATGCATTGATGGTGAAGAGATGATGGTTGTCATGAAATAAGTGCATGTAGGAGTTTGTGGTGCCCATAAGTCTGGACACAGACTATCTGATCAAATTCAAAGGCTTGTATATTTCTGTCCTTCAATGATATAAGATTGTGTTGATTTTACAAAGAAGTGACATTTTTGTCAAGTACATGAAAATTTCATTCATCAACCCCCAGAGTTGCTTCATACAGCTAAATACTCATGGCCATTTTCCACATGGGGAATGGATGTAGTAAGACCTTACCCTTCAAATACATCCAACCAGTTTAATTACATTCTTACTGCTAATGACTTCTTTTCCAAATGTATAGAGGTAATACCCCTCAAAGAAGTCAGTTCTAAATGCATTGTTAACTTTATCAAGTCTAACATCATTACCAGATTTGGTGTCCCTTTTACCATATTGACGGACAATGGAACCAACTTCTGTTTATCTAAGGTGAGGAATTTGTATTAAGAATACAACATCAAATACAATCATTTATCTCGATATCATGTAGTTTCCAATGGCCAGATAGAATCTTTCAACAAGTCTCTTTCAAACATACTGCAAAATATTGTGGATAAAGATAAGAAATCATGGCCTGATAAAATCTTTCATGCTTTATGGGCTTATCGAACCACCACCCGCACTGCAACGTGGTCAACTCCATATTCATTGGTATATGGAACGAAAGCAGTCTTGTCCATTGAAGTTCAATTACCCTCGCTCAGGGTATCCACTTGTGATCAGTCATCTATAGATGAACAATCTCAAAATCAATTCGATGAATTGGAATGATTAGAAGAGAAAAGATTGTGCACCTTGCACCACTTGGAAGTCTATCAGAATCAAATAGCACAAGCTTTCAACAAAAAAGTTATTCTTCATTCATTCGTTTAGGGAGAATTGGTATTGGTTCTTAGAACTCCAATGATACCAGGAAATAAACCTCCCAAGCTGGATCCAAAATGGGAAGGACCTTATTCAATACATAAGGTCTACTCCAATGGAGCTTATTCTTTAATCTCAATGGATGGAGAACTCATTACTACTCCAAACAATGCTAGATTTCTGAAGAAGTATTTTGTGTAAGACAAATACTTAATCATCCATCAAGACGTTAAACCGCACCATCCACGGTCCATGCATATGACCTTAAACTATTTGTATCCATATCTTCTAAACATGACGTTAAACTATGTTGTCCTTGCTGCAAGACTTAAACTACATAGTCCCTTACGTTCAAAAAGACGTTAAAATGAACCATCCTTGGTCTATGCATATGACCATAAACTATTCGTACTTATGTCCAACATGATGTTAAACTGTGACGTCCTAGCTACATAATGCTAAACTCTACAGAAGTCCTTTACATCTAGCAAGACATTAAAATGCATAATCTACGGTCCATGTATATGACCTTAAACTGTTCACACCATTGTCCAACATGATGTTAAACTATGACATCATCCAACATGATGTTAAACTGTGAAAAAATTCCCTAAATTTTCAAACATGACGTTAAATTGTGTCCCCTTTTTTCCTTACTACATGACATTAAACTGCACAGTCCCCCTTTCATCCAACATGATGTTTTTTGTATTGTCCCTATCATCTTAGCTAAAGGATGCTAAACTATACAGCACCCATATTTTCCAACACGAAGTTAAATTGTGTCCCTTTATTTGTTCTACATGAAATTAAACCATACTACTCATTTTTCCTACATGACGTAAAACTGAAAAAAGTCCCTTAATACGTCATACATGACGTTAAAATGTACTTTTTCATTACTACATGACACTAAACTGTGATTTGTTAAGGTTGTTTCTACCTCTTTTTTCTCACACAGAGTATGACTCATGTGATATTAGAGTAAACTTCAACCATAACACCCTCTCTGGGACACTAAACCATGTGTAAGTCCTGACACCATTTTTTAGGACGTTATCCTCAAAAACAACTTGATCACAAATTCATTCTTTAATTGAACTATATAGACTTTGATCCTTACCTTCTAGGAAGGGTACGTAGGCAACCTCCTGAGGTTCAAGCCCAAAATTAATCTCTTCACATCGGTTCACCTCCGTCTCATAGGATATTGATCCATGAAGCAACCCCCAGAACCAATATTTTTACATTGGTTCCCCACGGTCCATGCATATGTACTTAAACTATTTTCACTTTTGTACTATACAAAAATAAACTAAAACATTCTTTGACACCCTCACCTGGGTGGGAATAATTATATACATTGATCTTTAATCATGTTATATTCCAAAGACTACGTCCATACATGGAAATTCTTGAACTTTTTATCTTGGGTCAATCCATCATTACACTAAAGTCCCCTTTCACCCTTCATATGTACAAACCAAATCTGTAAAAATTTTATTTCAAGAACTACGTGTGGATTGATTCCCATCCTTATGGGATACGTAGGAACATTTGAGCATCCCTCAAATCCAGCCCCAAGTCTTTGGGCCTAACCCCAAATTTCACTTTCATTCCCCTGGCTGAAAATTCCCTATGAAAACACACATTGTGTATTCATTATTATGGTCTGAGCTCTATGACCCTAAACTAATATTTCCTACACTCTCGTCCCACATGACGTTAAACTGTATTTCAAGAACTATGGTTGTCTTGATTCCCATCCTTATGGGATATGTAGTGAAGTACAACACCTTAATCCAGGACCCATCCACAATATGATTATGGTTAGCGTTGATCTGTGTATCTCTACATGCATTGAACAATGCCCATTTTTATGTGTCATACTCTTAACCTTAAATACTTCCAGATATCCATAACCCTTTTCTTGACTTCTGGTCACAAAATTTCTGAGACCTGAGAGTTCTTTTTCCTAACTATGTAGCATGTGCCCTTAGGCGGCCTTGCATAAACAATTTATATAACAGACTTGTCATCCAAAAGATGCTATTATTTGACTATGCAGCCAATGACCTTAGGTGGACCTACATAATTCAACCCCCTAACAGGTTTGTTAAATAATGGTAACTTCATTCTTGGTAAGAAAACCTCTTTTTTCCTTATTGTTCTTATCGACAATATGTTAGGATCCACAGAAAATATCCATCCTTAACATTTTTCCCATGTTCTTTTTCATGATCTAAAAGTATTCAAGTCTATGGTTTATATTTTCCTTCCCTAAATTTGGGTCAGACCTTCGTAGGAGTGACATTCATTTAGTTCTTAGACAATCTTGTTAGTAAATATCTTTTCTATATTCAAATACCTCTCTCAATACAGAAAACTCTATGCTTTGGGAAATTTGGATCCCCATAAACTTCCACAGGATTTTTAGTAGTATAAAAGTTAATTTTTGAGAGTTCTTTTACCTGACTATGCAGAACATGCCCTTAGGCGGCCTTGCATAAGTAGTCTACATAATGGACCTGTCAGCCAAAAGATGCTATTATTTGACTATACAGCCAATTCTCTTAGGTGGCCCTGCATAATTCAACCCCCTAACGGGTTTTTTAAATAGTGGTAACATCATTCTTGGGAACTAGTTCTTCTAATTCATTTTAGAATTTTTCATATCATTCCTTAGATTCAAAATTCCTTAAGTCATCGTTTACATTTTTCCCTCATACTTGAACATGGTAATATGTTTTCAGATAAATTATCAAGGAATTGAGTCAATGTTAATCCATTCGGTCAAAGCTATTTCAACCTTAAACATTAGACTTTTTATGTCCAACGTGTATGACTTTAAACTTCCCACAAAAGACAAGGGAACTCTCAATAAAATTCAAGTCCCAAATCTTCTTCCAACATTTGGATTGATCCATCTGAGAGTTTTGGAAAATTGAGGGATAACAATGTGGTTGCAGCTCAGGCTTGTGAGGTTTCAGATCTGAGGTACATGGGCTATGATGCATTATGTATCCCTTCTCCACTGTTCCGGTATTTATAAATTCTCCCCCACCTGAGATATTTTCTGAAGTAAAATTGGTGTAATTCTGAAACCAAGAATTTGGGAGATAGGTCTTTGCCTCTGGAATGGTGACTTCTCACAGATGACCATAGCCATACAAAGGTAGATAAATAATCTGCGGGAAGTCAAGATGATACTTTTTTAGGTGCTTGGCCAAATATGGAAGAGTGTTGTTGCAGATAGTATAATAATTATGGCTAATGATGCTCATCATATCATTAATTCGCTTGCTATCCAGTTCATCAGTCATTCTGATTCTCTTGGGAGCCATTGAATCTACACAAAGGTTGAATAATTAACTCTTAACTAAGTTGATATTTCATAAAATTTGTGAATAAAAGTAAAAAAATGGCTAATTCATTAAGGTGCGCAAGTCTAATTTTAGTGTGTAAGTAGAGTTGTGTAATGCATGTTTTTGGGACCCAAGTATCACCACGCAGGTCAAAATACCTCTACAGCAGCACGACACAAAGAACCAACAGAAAACAGGACACTTGTGTGATGAAGGCAACTTGTGCGGAGAGAGGGGGAATCTTTGAAACCGATTGCTTTTCGCAAGGAATAACTACCTATATATAGGCAAGGTCGCACACCTGCGCACTGAAGCCTATGCGGCTCACCTTTTCACGCCACCATTTGCATGCTCAACACTTGCACGCCGCATGTTCATTGGTTTTCTTTTTTACCTCAGAGTCGCATCCTCATTTCTTTTGGATCCAACTCTAATGGGGGACTTTTGTTGACGCTCCTTTCTATCACAAAGTATAACAACTAAAAAAGGGAAATACCTTAGTCCAAAGTGATTCATCTTTTTAAGAAACATCAAAAATTGACAAAGGCATGAAGAAGGATTTCTTCCCACTTGGGTCGCACAAGTTTCATCATGGTTGTGAAAGTATACTTGCGCGTTGTATAGTGGTCGTGCAGGTGAACTGCACTCCCTATCTGAATTTCACCCAGGGTCTTCACCAGCCTATAAATACCCCTTGTGGGACCCCGATTTGAGGATGAAAAAATTCCAAAACTCATATTTGAGCTCCCGGTGCCCTAGTCTCTTCTGGAAGTCTTCCGAATACTTATAAGGTAATTTCTTACCTAGAATGGAAGCTCTAAATAGGGGAAACAAGGCCCAAGTGTTGAAACTCATCAACACTTATGCGCCTAAGTGGCCAGCCCTTAAGGGAAATGGGCAAACCTGTGCGCCGCCTTATCCCTTAAATAAAACCTGCACGCCACTCTTTTGGAAGCCTTTTGGGATAATACTAAGGGCTTGAACCAAGTCTTGCCCAAGTATTACCCTAAGGGTTGACTGTCGCGCAAGTACCCATTTGTCGTGCAAGTATACTTGCACGACCAGGACTTGTGTGCCCATGCAGGACTTGCGCACCACTCTCTTTTTGGGTGCCCCTTCTGCCTATTCACCTCTCCTATTCAAATCCACCTATCCTCTTCCAGGTTAAGCCTTTATAACCCTCTTCAAAGCCATTCATGGCATGATTTCTTGGTTGGCTTCATTATCTGAAAAACAATTCTGCGGAACATCTCTCAAAACTTAGTGATTTACATATCTTCATGTCACTAAGGTGAGAGACTTTATTCATTCAACCTCATCCTTTAAAGATGAGAAGTTCCCTAACCTGGGCCTCCTTTTCAAGAGTAAGCCCCAGTCATAATTTCTCTAAATCGAGCATCTTCCTTAGGAGTAATCCCCACTTATAAATTCCATTAACTTGGGCCTCCTTCTCAGGAGTAAGTCCCAATCTCAAATCCCCAAATATGGGCATCCTCCTTAGGAGTAAGACCCAAGTCCCCTAACTTGGGCCTCCTTTTCAGGAGTAATCCCCAGTCTTCAAGTTCCCATAATTTTGGGAATCCTCCTTAGGAGTAAGCCCCAACCATAATTCTTTTAATATGGGAATCCTCCTTAGGAGTAAGCCCCAAGTTCCCAAAATCCAAATTCCCTTAAACTGGGATTCCTTTTTAGGAGTAATCCCAAGTCATAATTCCCTTTAACCTGGGCCTCTTCTTTAAGATTAAGCCTCATTAATAATTTCTCTTAACCAGTCTTAATTTACTTTTTATTTGGGCTTCCTTCTCAGGAGTAAAACCCAATCATAATTCCTCTCTAATTTGGGCATCCTTTTCAGGATTAAGTCCTAAGTTAAGTATCCAAATCTCCATAAAGCACATATACCTTTATGGACTCTGTTCCTGGGTTACTTCCATGAATTAAATCATAATCTTAATCTATTTGGGCAGTCATACATACATAAGCCCCACATCATTTATTATAATTGCATCTTTCATGGAACAATTGTCTATTTTTACCAATACCTCTTGTTTCTCACACCGAGCAAGACTCACGTGAGTTTAGAGTGTAAAAGTTATTATGAAATCTTTCTTTGAGCCATCAATAATTCATAAACCTCATAATTCTTTACTCAAACTATGTGGGTTCTGATTCCTTTTATAAAACAAAGGATACGTAGGTATCCCATCTGCGGGTACGATCCCAACTCTGAAATAATCTATGTCATTCTAAATGACAATAAACTTTAAATGCCTCCCTGAGTGGATTTAAAACCAGTATGGTTATCATAATGACCAAGAAATTTCTATATAATGTGCCGAAGGATAACATTGACTAAGAATCTCTAACAAATACAGATGATTATCTATCAATGAAGAACCTCGAATACATATAAAAGATTCTATAAATCTCATACATGTTAATCATTGATTGTTAGATCTAAAGGAAAGCTCATTTTCATACTTGGTAATTTAATGAGGATTCACAAACATAACTTAAATCTATAAAGACATTCTTGGAGTAGAAAATAACTCCCCTCAAAAAGGTGTGATGAGTCCGACCACCCATCCTCTCGACCAATGCAAATTCTTAAGCCTCATTGGTTCATAACTAATGATCACCTACCTTTGGAATGTAGGTCCAAATGGATATGTAATCATTGGATGTTTTCGGTTCTATGAACAAACCCATTAGAAGAGTCTTGGAATGTTTTAACCTTAAATCAATGAGGTCATTCCCATTTCCAAAGGAAACAATGACTCTCCAAATTACGTCATTATGCTGCCGAAAATGCTTTCTGATTTCCCAAGCCAAAATCATCGGGTAGTGAATACCATGCCTATTTCTCTCTCAAATTTATTATCCTTTATGCACATATACTTATTGAATAGAACTTATATGTATTTATTCCACATTAATTTATCATATAAAAAATGATTATGTTGAATGAAGCCATGTTATATGATCTATGTCGAACACTTAAGCATGAGATTAAAATTAATATGAAGAGTGTGCCATGATTGCGCTCCAATGCATTGAGTAATGTTTAGTATCATGATACATCATATTGGTATAGGGTTTTACCTTATTCAATTTAATACATTTTTTTCCCATGTTGGAATAGGATTTTACCTTATTCATGTATGTTAATGATGCAATGTTTTAGGTTGTTGTCCCATTTCCATGTTATGATAATCACGTTATATCATGCCTTTGTGTTCATGTTTCTCTTATGCTCCATTGATATTTATATTGCCTAACATGTAATTTATTCTTCATGCTATTCCTTTTTACTCTCATAATGGGATTTATAGATATCCTTTTTCTTATGTATTTCCTCAGGTTATCCCATGCAATGCTAAGTACGAGGGAATGTTGTGGTCAAGTAAAAGAAGTTTTCAATAACGATGTTGTATTTTATGTCTTAATTTGTCATGTAATATTCCTAATCCCCAAATAAACTAGACCTATCAATTTTATAGGTTGTATTAAGTGAAATTTTATGTAATAAAGCTTGATTAAATCTGTAATAAAGATTAAGGTTGTTATATTTTGTATCAAAGGATAGGTTTAGTTATTTTTGGGATTAGGATTATAAAACTCTAGTGGAATCCATAAGGATAAGACTGAGTATAAGAAAATTATCCCTAAATTTTGGTGAGTATAGAGTAAGTGGTTTATCAAAAAAAATATCTTTGTTTGGATATTAACAAGTAGAGGTGGCTCTATCACAGATGTATCTTAGGGTAAAACCCGAAAACACTACTTTGATCTAGACTCGAACAAGAACTAGTGCATGACAATGGGTCTTACTGCACTCTTGGTTCAACACCCCCAAGGGATATGATTTGGTAAATTCATAAGATTAGTATTAACCAAAATTAATGGAGAAAAAATACCATAAGTATATATGTTAGGAAATAGATCATGGATAACTTATATTGAAGCCTATAAATTCATTAGTTAATGAGATAGATGTAATTTATAGGTTATCCTTTTTTTCATCGGATTCCCCTTTATGAGTTTAATAGTTTAAAATACTTACCCCTAATTTTCCTTTTATTCTAGCCAATGGTTGTTAATAGGAGGAGTTGGGCTAACAACTGATGTGAATATCATGGGGATGATTGTTCTAGTGAGATTCTCAATCTGACGGGTGCAGGAATCACAAACTTTGTCATGATACACACTCATTTAGCTCAATTTTTTAATAGAACCATGGTTCAAGAGGAACATCCACCCCCCTAAAGAAAGAAAAGGTCACAATCTGGAGCTTCATGAGACAAAGGCCTTCTACCTTCAATGGATCATCTAATCCCTCAATCTTTGAACAATGTATCAACTTCATTGAGAAGATATTCCATATCCTTAAATGTTCCAAACAAGATAAGGTTCTTATGGTAGCTTATTATATGGAAGTTGAAACTAATCAATGGTGGAATTTGATCAAAAATACTAAGCATGAGGAAGATATCGAGGCGTTGGAATAGAAGTATTTTTGGAAAGTGTTTTTTGATAAATGTTTTCCCCGTATCCTCCATCTTAAGATACAAAGAGATTTCCTTGAACTCAAGCAAAAGAATGATGAATCTGTTGGGGAGTATGAGGAAAACTTTACCAAACATGCATGATACACCTCTGGTTTTTTCGATATCCTTGAATACAATGTTGACCGATTCATTGGTGGGAAAAATAGAGAATATGGAAAGCCCTTGAAATCCATGACTTTGAAAGCTATGTGGAGATTTTATTATGTGCCCTAAAAGTCATGATGGAGATTATAGAATCGAAGGGGTATCATGGGGATAATAATTAGGAAGTGGAACTTAATTTTGGTGGTCCAATGGACAAAACCAATGGTGCTAAGAAATACCAACATCCCACTTGCCAATGGTTCAGCAAGAAGCACCCTAGAAATTACCTGAAGGGGATGAGGAAATGCTTTGGGTGTAGAAGATAAGGGATCCTGTATAATGATTTCCAATAGGAGAAGCTCACTAGTGTGTCATAGGAAAGGAATGCTCTGTTCGATCCTCATCACATTTTTCATTGTTACAAATTCAAGTAACTAGGGCACTTTGTGAACCAGTGATCTAAGACAAGATTAATTGGAGGAAACCAAAACATCCAAATAAGAAAGGGAAATCTTTTTCCATAACTACCATCGAAACAAATCCCAAAAATGAATTGGGGATAGGTATTCCAATTATTCATTCAAGAATAGTGAATGTACATTTGATTTGGGATCTATGCATTCTATTTTATCCTGGATGTTTAGTAGTACAATCCGAACACCACCATAAATCATGGAAGTAGAGATGTTTGTGAGAACAAAAAATGGGGCAATTATTGCATCCCATGAATATAACTCATCCCCTATAATAATTTTTGGATTGAACTTTCTGAAAACCCTTGTCATACTTCCTCTGGTGTAATTTTATGAAATTCCTGGCATGGATTTTCTTTCCCTAGATAGAGCCAACATAAATTCTCATGAGAGGTAAATCACTCTCTATATGGTGAATCGGCCCCCAATTCTGTACAAGTGCAAGGATAAGGACTAATTTTCTTTAGAACCATCATCTCAATAATGGATATTACTTCCCTATGAGAACACGTATCTTTCTCAAATGATTGGGTCTAAGGAAATAACTATCCTCAAATGCATGCCTGTTGTAAGGGAATTCTCTGATGTGTTTCCTAAGAAATTTCATAGCCCTCCAAAAATAGATGTTGAATTCTTGATTGATCTTATACCTGGGACATTGAAAATATCAAAGAATCTATATAGAATGGCTATTTTAGATCTTTAGGAGCTAAAGAAAAAATTACAGGAGAATATGGGAAAAGGGTTTATATACCCAAGTGCTTCACCATGAGGTGCACCAGTCCTCTTCATCAAGAAGAAGGATGGGTCAATGTGCATTTTAATTGATAATCCTAATCTAAAAAAAATCATGATAAATAACAGGTATCCTTTACCATAAATTGATGACTTGTTTGATCAGTTATGTGGAGCACAACACTTCTCCAAGGTGAATATGGGGTCAGGATATTACCAAGTAAGGATGAATAAGGAGGATTTCCCCAATATTGCTTTTCATACAAGGTATGGGCACTATGAATTCGTATTAATGCCTTTTGGACTCACTAATTATCCAAAAATATTCATGGACTTGATGAATAGAGTATTTAGAGATTACCTCGACAAATTTTTGGTAGTCTTTATTGATGATATTCTAATATAATCTAAATCCAAGGAGGAGTATGAGGAGCATCTAATCACTATACTAGAGACCTTACGAAAGGATAATATCTATCAAAAGTACAAAAAGTGTGAGTTATATTTTAAGTAAGTCTTAGGCTTTGAGAATATCATCACAAGAAATGGGATATCTATGGATCCTTCCAAAAAAAGAAATTGAGGGATGGCTGAGGCCAACATCTATGATGGATATTTGTAGCTTCCTGGGGTTATCTGGATATTATCACCGATTTGTGAAAAATTTCTCACAATTTTCAAACCTGCACACCAAGCTTAACTCGAAGGGAGTCAAGTTTTCTTGGAATGGTTAATGTGAAAAAAGATTCATGGAGTTGAAGAAGAGGCTTATCAATGCCCCAATGCTCACACTACCCACAAGTGGGGAGCTTCAGGTAATATTTAGTGATGCTTCAAAGAAGGGAATGGGTTGTGTGTTGATGAAGAATGAAAAATTCATCACCTATGTCTCAAGGCAGTTGAAAAATCATTTTGAAGACTATCTGATTCATGATCTAGAGTTGGTTGTTGTGATATTTTAATTGAAAAAAAGGTGTCATTATCCCTTTCGGGAAAAGTGTGTAATATCTCAGGATCACAAAAGTCTCAAATATATATTCACATAGAAAGAGTTGAGCATGCGCCAATGATGATGGTTAGAGCTCATCAAGGATTGCGATTGCTCAATCCATTACCACCCTGGTAAACCGAACAAGGTGGCAGATGCTCTAAGTATAAAGGACCTAAAAATTCTATCATTGATGAGAATTAAAAAGGATCCAATCTTCTTAGATTTGGGGAAGATGAACATGGGAATCATAAATAATGGAACATCATCAATCCTTTCACAAATGATTACTCAACTGTATCTTTTGAAAATGTTAAAGGATGCTCAAAAAGATGATGTGGGAATTTATAAGAACTAGAAACTATTAGAAAAGGGAAATCCTCGGAGTTCAATGTTAATGAAGAAGAAATTGTGAGATTTGGGACAAGGCTATGTTTTCCAAAAAATCCAGAGTTAAAGAAAGAACTTTTGTATGATTCACATAGTTCAAATTTCTCCATCCACCTAGGAAACAAAAAAATGTATTAGGATCTCTGGGAGAATTATTGGTGGGATAACATGAAAAAGGAGATTATAGAATATACGTCAAAGTTCCTGGTATGTTATTAAGTGAATTCTAAGAGGAAAAAGTCTAAGGGGGTGATGAAACCATCACCCATACCAACATGGAAATGGGAGAACATCACCATGAACTTTGTCACCAGGATTTCAAAGACAACCAAAGGAAATAATGCTATATGGGTTGTTTTGGATTGTCTTATAAGGACTACACACTTCATTGTAATTTGAGATGATTTCCCATTGGATCAATTGGAACAGATATACATCAAATAAGTGGTAAGGTTGCATGGTGTACCACTGTAGATTGTATCTAATCAAGATCCAAGATTCACCTATATATTCTGAAAGAGTCTTCAACATGATCGGAATACTGAGCTAAACTTTAATAAAGTTTATCATCCTCAAACTAATGGCCAATCTGAGTGTACTATCCAAACACTTTAAGACATGTTGATAGCATGCTCAATGTTCTCAAAATGAGAATGGTATCAAAATCTACATTTGTTTGAGTTCTCTTACAACAACAGCTTCCACTCAAGAATCCTAATGGATCCTCATGAATCCCTTTTTGGGAAGAGGTTGTGAACACCTGTATGTTGGGATGAAGTTGGGGAGTGAAAACTTCTTGGTTCAGAAATGGGTGAAGAAATGGTGGATAAGGTTAAGACCATCCAGTAGCACATCCAAGCTACCCAGAGTCAATAAAAGGTCTACGTGGAAAATCATCGATGAGACCTAGAGTTTGAAGTTGTAGATATGGTTTTCCTCTACATATATCCATGGAATAGAGAGATGAGATTTAGGAAGAATGGAAAGCTTAGTCCAAGGTACATCGGCCCCTTTGAGATCACTGATCGCATCGGAGGATTGGTCTATCGACTATAAATCCCACCAAACTTATCTCAAGTACATGATGTATTCCATGTATCACTTATGAGGAAGTACATAACTGACCCATTTCATGTACTCAATCCAGAGGTGGTACCTTTAGAGAATAAAATTTTCTATGAAGATAATCTTGTAAAGATCTTAGATCAGAGGGAAAATTTTCTACGAAATAAAACAATTCCCCTCATCAAAATGTTGTGGAGAAAACACAAGTTTAAAGAAGAAACATGGGAACCCGAGGAAGTGATGAGGTAGAGTTTCCCTCATCTATTTTAGTGTGGGAAAAGAAAATTTATAGGGTTAAATTTCTTAAGGGGGGAATGTTGTAACGACCCAAACATTTATGAATAAAATTACCTTTATTTTAATGTCTTATCGATATAGGAAACACTTGCACTCTTTTTTTTATTATTTTTTAGGTTTAAATTACCATTAAGTATCATTACTGTTGATAATAAATTCATTGAACAGTGATCACACAACTTATATAAATATAAGGTTTTAAAACTAATATACTTTCAACATAGAAAAAGGAGAGGATGGCCTCATCCAATAGAATCAGGTTGTACGAATCTCATTTGTCAGATCTTGGGAAGGAGGTAGCATCACTGGGCTTCTCTCTTGAATAATTCCAAGTTGATATTCAACATGTTAATCTTGAACAAAATCTCTTATGGGATAAGTTCATGTTAATAGAGATTACCACCCGGGTTATGTTATCTGAGCCACCCCAAGAGTCTATCACCATCGCACACCTTAACCTTAGGTATTATCTAGGTGTTATAAAGTGTTATATAATATGGTATTAGTTACTTATTGTGTAATCCCTTTTTATATATAAAATTCTTATTCAATCAATTTTGTTATGAGAATAGTCTTTCTTAAAAGAATGATAAATTTGACAAATTGAGATTTTGGGTGAAAATTGTAATATTGAGAAATATATACATTATTATATTAAACTAAGGTTTTATAAAACAAAATGATTATAAATGATTATTATATTAGTTATTTATCTATAAATGATTAGATAAACAGTTTGATAAGAGTTATATTTTTTATACGATAAAATAGAAAGTGTATTTTCAAAAAATTATTTTAAAGAATTAATGAATTTTTGAATTAATTAATATTTTAAAAAATTATTATTATCAAATTACTTTTAGTAATAATAATTGAGTATATAGTTTTTATGAATTCAAATGTAATTGTTTATTAAGGTTTGAAAACTATTTTTGTCAAAACTCGTGAATTTTTCAATAAATGCCAGTTTTCATTTTAAAATTAAAAATTCACATATTTATAAACTTATTAGATAAAATGAATATTATTTTTGGAATCAAGACATCAAAATTATCAAATGGTAAGTTTTTCATAATTTTCTGAGACAGTCTAATTTTTGGGTAGAAAATAAATACCGTATAAATAAAATATGTGTTTTATGACATCATTATGACTCCAAAATGATGTAATAAATACTATAATGGGTATTATTGGCCCAATATGTGTTTTCCAATTATAATAAATTGATTTTAGATTTTTTTACTTGTTTTATAAATCCTTAGTTAATCCTACAAAATTTACAATATATTTTATGATTTTAAAATGATTTTCTTGAGAGAGTGACTCTCCTCCACATAATCCAGCCAAATATTTTAATATGTTCAGAATTTAGACTTATAAAATAAAATTTTCCACTCCTATTTTTCAAAAAACCATGTGAAAAAACAATGGGAAGGTTTTTGGTTTTGAGTATTTAATTATATAGGATCCAAAACCTAAGCTTGTGAAATATTAATGAATTCCCCTCTCATTTCCAATATAAACCCACCCAATATCCCACTTATATTCACTCAAACTCCTTGTATCACGTCCCTAATATGCCCTCCTATCTCTATAATCTTCTTAAGGTGCCCCAAGATCCCAATAATCCTCTCTCAATCTGCTCTCAAGCCTTTGGGATCTCACATCCAAGTAAGGGATTCCTTCCTTTCTCATTTTTTTCAAAGTT
This sequence comes from Viscum album, assembly GCA_963277665.1. Taxonomy (NCBI): domain Eukaryota; kingdom Viridiplantae; phylum Streptophyta; class Magnoliopsida; order Santalales; family Viscaceae; genus Viscum; species Viscum album. The sequence goes on along the minus strand of OY728133.1, from coordinate 237,325,662 downwards.
TATTTATGTTTTCATACCCTTTTATTTTCAATTAAAAATGTTGGGGTATGATTTTTCACCTCCCCCATACTTCCTTTATTATTTTTTAATGATTAAAGACAATTTTATATCTCACTAATTCCTTTCGTTTACACTCGTTAACAAGCTGAAATTCCGTAATGGATTTCTCTATTCTTATTTTCATTCAAGAATTTATTCTATATTATTCATCTAAATTCTGTTTCATAGGTTTGGATATTACATTCTATAATTACCTTACTATATATTTCATATATAAATGATTATATACCACTTTATCTCTCATCAAACCAATTTATGAATCTCCATATAACATTATTATGCTGCATAAACTGCACTATGATTTTCCAAGCTAGAATCATCGTGTACTGAATACCATGCCCATTTCTCTATCAAGGGTATTCACCTTTATACACATATAATTATCAAATTTTACTTACATTTATGTATTCCACATTCTTTTATCATAGGTAAAATGATGATGTCTAATGAATCCATGTTATATGATCTATGGGGAACACTTAAGCATGAGATTAAAATGAATATTAAGGGTTTGAACTGATAGCGTTCCAATGCATTGGGTAATATTTAGTATCGTGATACTTCATGTTGGGCTAGTTTTTTACCAAAATACTTTTAGGATATTTATTTACCTTATTAGGATAGGGGTTTACCTAATTCCTTTATGTTAATGATGCAATGTTTTAAGTTGTTTCCACATTTCCAGGTTATGATAATCATGATATATCATGTCTTTATTTTCATGTTTCTATTATGCTCTATTGATATGACTATTGTCTAACATGTAATGTATTATTCATGTTATTCATTTTTTACTCCCTTACCTGGATTTATAGATCACCCTTTTCTTATGTATTTCCTCAGGTTATCCCATGCAATGAGAAGTACGAGGGAATATTGTGGTCATGTAAAAGAAGTTTTCAATAAAGATGTTGTATTTTATGTCTAAAGTTGTCATGTAATATTCCTAATCCCCAAAGACACTAGACCTATAAATCTTCTAGTTTTTATTAAAAACAATTTTATTTAATAAATCATGTTTAAATGTGTAACAAATTGCAGGGTTGTTATAGTTGGTATCAAAGGATAGGTTTAGTTATTTTTTTGATTAGGGTTATAAAACTCTAGTGAAAGCCTGCCTTAGGGATAAGACTGAGTATAAGAAAATAATCACAAAATTTTGGTGAGTATAGAGTAAGTGGTTTATCAAGAAAATACAACCCTGTATGTATAAGAACAAGTACAGGTGGCTCTATCACATATGTATCTATGGGGTAAAACCCGAAAACACCGCTTTGCGCAAGACTCGAATGAAAACAGGTGCACAAAAATGGGCCTTAATGTAATCTTGGTTTGATACTCCTAGGGGATATTCATTGGTAAATTAATAATCTTCGTCTAAACCATTATTAAGAGAGATAAAAAATCCCAAAAAATATATTTTAGGAAATATATCACGGATAATTTAGATTGAACCCTATAAATTCATAAGTTAAGAAGATAAATCTAATTTATAAGTTATCCATTTTTGTTGTTGGATTATCCTTTATGTGTTTCATAGTTTAAAATAATTACCCCAATTTTTCCTTTTATTCAAGAAAATGGAAGGTAATAGGAGGACTTATGCTAACAATCGATGTGAAGATCAATGTGATGACTGTTCTTGTGAGATGCCTAATCCAATGGGAGCGGGAATTGGAAACCTTGTCATGAAACTCTCTTAGTTAACTCATGTTTTGAATAGAACCATGGGTCAAGAGGAACATATACTCCACCCCCAAAAAATAATAAGTCGCAATCAAGAGCTTTATGAGACAAAGGACTTCTAATTTCAATGGATCATCTAATCCCTCAGTCTCTAAACAACGAATCAACTCCATTGAGAAGATCTTCTCCATCCTTCAATGTTACAAATAAGATAAGGTTCTTCAGGATGATTATCATATGAAGGGTGAAGATGATAAGTGGTGTAAATTGATCAAAAATATGAAGCCTAAGGAAAAGATCAAGGTGTTGGAATGGAATGATTTTTATAAAATGTTTTTTTGATAAATATTTTCCCCACACATTTCATATTAAGATAGAAATAGATTTCCTTTCACTAAAGAAAAAGGATGATGAATCTATTGGGGCATACGAGGAAAACTTTACCAAACATCCATTATAAGCCTTTGTTTTTGTCTTACCCCCGAATACAAGGTTGGATGCTTCTTTGTTGGGCTAAAACCTAGCCTACAGAAAGACCTAGAGATCCACAACTTTTAAAGATATGAGGATATTGTTTAATGTTACCTCAAAGTCAAGATGGATATCAGTGAGTATCAGGGTTATCATGGGGATTAGAAGAAAAAAGTGGAATTTAATCCTGGTATTCTGAGGGAAAAAACCAAAGGTGCTAAGAAATTCTGGCATCCCACTTTCCAAAGTCACAGGAAGAAGCACCCTGGAAATTTTCTGAAGGGGGTGAGGAAATGATTTAGGTGCATAAGAGAAGGGCACTTGGCTAACAATTTCTGGCAGGAGAAACCCACTAGTGTGGTAGAGGATAGGAATTCTCGGGTCAACCCTCAGCACATTGTTCATTTCTACAATAGCAAGTAACTTGGGCACATTGTGAACCAATCCCCTAATCCAAGGGTGATTGGAGGAAACCTACTACTTCTAAGATAGTAAGGGAGAGATTTTTCCATAACTACTGATGAAACAAATCCCAACAAATAAGTGGTTACAAGTAATCTAGTTATTCATTAAATAATAGTGAACGTACTTTTTGATTCTGGTTCTACGCATTCTTTTATATCCTAAAATTTTAGTAGAATAATCCAAACACCACCACAAATCATGGAAGTAGAGATATCTGTGAGGATAGAAAATGAATAAATTATTGTATCCCATGAATATAACTCTTCCCCAATCCCAATTTTGGGATTGGAATTTCCAGAAAACCTCATCATACTCCCTCTGGTGGAATTTGATGCAATTCGTGACATGGATTTGATTTCACTATATAGATCTAAAATAAATTAGCATGAGAGGGAAATCACTCTCTATATGTTGAATCAGCCCCCAATTCTGTACAAGTGAAAGGAGGAGGACGAATCTTCTTTAGAAATATCATCTCAAGTATGGATATTACTTCCCTGTGAGAATGCATATCTTTCTCAGAAGATTGATCCTGAGGAAGGAACCGTCCTCAAAGGCATGAATATTGTAAGGTAATTCGTTGATGTGTTTCCTGAGGAATTTCCTAGTCCTCCTCCTAGAAGAGATGTTGAATTTTTTATTGATCTTATACCTGGGGAATATCCAATATCTAAGACTCTTTAAAGAATAGATGTTTTGGAGATTGAGGAACTAAAAAACAACTACAGGAGAATCTGGATAAAGGGTTTATATGCCCAAGTGCTTCACCATGGGGTGCACCGGTCCTCTTTGTCAAGAAGAAGGATGGTTCAATGCGATTAGACATTGACTATCATGAGCATAACAAAATCACGAAAAGAAAAAGTATCTTTTTCCACTAATTAATGACTTGATTCATCAGTTACGTGGAGAACAATACTTCTCCAAGGTGGATATGTGGTTGGGATATTAACAAGTAAGGGAGAAGGAGGAGGATATCCCCAAGACTGCTTTTTCTATAAGATGTGGGCACTATGAATTCATATCAATTCCTTTAATACTCACTAATTCTCTAGAAATATTTATGGACTTTATGAATAGAGTCTTTAGATATTACCTAGACAAATTTTTGGTAGTATTTATTGATGATATTCTAATATAATCCAAAATAAAGGAGGAGGATAACGAGAATCTAATCACTATACTATAGACCTTGAGAAAGGAGAAGCTTAATGCAAAGTACAGCAAGTGTGAGTTCTGGTTGAAAGAATTCTCATTCTTGGGTCATATCATCACAAGAAATGGTATATCTATGTATCCTTCCAAAACAAAAGCAATTGAGGGATGGAAAAGGCTGACATCTTTGACAGATATCCATTCTTTCCCAGGGTTAGCTAGATATTATCGCTGACTTCTGAGAAATGTCTCCTGATTTTCAAACTCTGTTACCAAGCTAACTCAGAAGGGAGTCAATTTTTCTTGGAATGATGAATATGATAAAATCTTGACGGAGTTCAAGAAGAGTCTTATCACTACCATTATGCTCACACTACCCAAAAGTGGGGAGATTTTTTTAATCTTTTGTAATGCTTCAAATGAGGGCTTGGGATGTGTGTTGATGTAGAATGACAATGTCATCACATATTCCTTGATGTAGTTGAAAATTAATGAGCAAAACTGTCCCACACATGAACTATAGTTGGCAGTTGTGATCTTTGCGTTGAAAATATGGTGGCATTTACTCTTTGGGGAAAAGTGTGAAATATATATGGATCACAAAAGTCTCAAATATATATTCAAATACAAAGATTTTAGCATGTTCCAATGATGATTGTTATAGCTCCTCAAGGATTACAATTTATCAATTCATTGCCATCTTGGGAAAGAGAACATGGTGGATGATGCTCTAAGTAGAAAGGACCCAGCAATTCTATCATTGATGTGAATTAAGAAGGATCCAATATTTTAAGATTCGGTAAATATGGACTTGGCAATCACAAATAAGTGAACATCGTCAATCCTTTCACAAATGATTGTTCAACTATATCATTTGGAAAGGTTAAAGGATTCTCAAAAAAGTGATGTGGGAATTCATAAGAAAGTAGAATTTATCCGAAAAGGGAAATCATCAGAGTTCAATTTTAATGAAGAATAAATTGTGAGATTTGCGTCAAGACTATGTGTTCCATCAAATCCAGAGTTAAAGAAAGAACTTTTGTATGATTCACAAAGTTCAAATTTCTCCATCCACCAAGGAAATACAAATATGTATCTGGATCTTTCAGAGCATTATTAGTGGGATAAAATGAATAAATAGATCACTACATATACGTCAAGGTGCCTAGTTGGTCAGCAAATGAAGGATGAGAGGTTAGAAGTATAAGGGGATGATGCAACCATTACCCATACCAACATAGAAATGGGAGAACTTTACTATAAACTTTGTCACCGGACTTTCAAAGACATCCAGAGGAAACAATGCTATCTATGTTATTGGGGATCATCTTACAAAGATTGTACACTTCATTTTAATTCAAGAGGATTTATCATTGGATCAACTGGCATGGATATACATCAAATAAGTAGTAAGGCTGCATGGTGTACCACTATTGATTGTATCAGATCGATATCCAAGATTCAACTCTAAGTTCTGGAAGATTCTCTAACATGCTCTGAATACTGAGCTAAATTTATGTATGGATTATCATCCTCAAACAGATAAAAAATATGAGTGGACTATCCAAACACTTGAGCATGTATTGACAGCGTGATCAATGTACTTCAAAGGAGGATGGGATAAAAATCTTCCTCTAGTTGAGTTCTCTTATAACAATAGTTTTACTCAAGCATCCAAATAGCTCCTTATGAATCCCTTTATGGGAAGAGGTTTAGAACACCCGTATGTTGGGATAAAGTTGAGGAGCTAAGACTTCTTGGTCCATAAATGGTTGGAGAAATGGTGGATAAGGTTAAGACCATCCAACAGCACATCAAAGCTGCCTAGAGTTGGTAAAAGTGCTATTCTGACAACCATCAAATAGGCCAAGAGTTTGATGTTATAGATATGGTTTTCCTCTAAATATCTTTATGGAAGAGAGTGATGATATTTGGGAATTAGGTAAATCTTAGTCCAAGGTAAATTGGCCCTTTTGAGATCATTTATTACATCGAAGTAGTGGCTTATTGACTATCACATCCACCGAACCTATCTCAAGTACATCATGTATTCCATGTATCACTTTTGAGGAAGTACATACCTGACCAATTGTGTGTAATAAATCCATAGGTGGTACCTTTGGATAATGACCTTTCTTATGAATAGAATCTAATGAAGACTTTAGATCGTAAGGAAAAAATTCTACAAAATATGACAATGCCCCCCATCAAAGTGTTGTGGAGAATCCAAAAGTTTGAAGAAGCAACATGAGAACCTACAGAAGTCATGGGGAAGAGTTACCCTTATCTTTATAAGTGTGGGAAAAGAAAATTTTGATGATGAAATTTCTTAAGGGATGAATGTTGTAACAACTCAAACATTTATGAATAAAATTAGCTTTCTTTTAATGTCTTATGGATATAGAAAACACATTCACTCTTTTTTTATTATTATTTATTGGGTTTAAATTACCATTAAGTATCATTACTGTTGATAATATAGCCATTTAACTATGATCACACGACTGATAAAAATATATGGTTTTAAAAAAATATACTTTCAATACAGAAAATGGAGAGGATGGCCTCATCCAGTAGACTTAAGTAATAAAAATATCATTTTTTAAAACATGGGAAGGGGGTAGTGTCACTGGGCTTTACTCTTGACCATGCCAAATTTGAGCTTCAACATGTTAAGATTGAATGGAATCGCCTATGGGCGAAGTTCAAGTTAATAAAGCTTACCACCCAGGCGATGTTATCTGAGCCACCCCAACAGTTCGTCACCATCGCACATCTTACCCTTAGGACTTATGATGGTTTTATAAGGAGTTATTTAATAAGGTATTAGTTAATTATTGTGTAATCCCTTTTTATAAATATAAGTCTTATTCCATCAATTCTTTTATGAGAATAGTATTTCTTACAATAATGATAAATTTGATAAATTTACTTCTTGGGTAAAAATGCTAATTTGGAGAAATATATAAATCATTATATTAAACTAAGGTTTTATAAAAACAATTCTTAAAAATGATGATTATATCAGTTCTTTACCTATAAATGATTAGGTAATCAGTTTGATAAGAGTTAAATGTTTTATACGATAAAACAGAAAGTGTATTTTTAAAGAATTTATTTTAAAGAATTAATGAATTTTTAAATTAATTAATATTTTAAAAAAATATTATTATTAAATTAATTTTATTAATAATAAATGAGTATATAATTTTTATGTAGTCAAATGTAATTTTTTATTAAGGTATGAAAACTGTTTTTGTCAAAAACCAGTGAATTTTTCAATAAATGTATGTTTTCATTTTAAAAGTAAAAATTAACATATTTAAAAAATTATTTAGATAAAATGAATATTGTTTTTTGAATCAGGATGTTGAAATTATCCAACGATGAATTTTTCATAATTTTCTGAGATAGTCAAATTTTTGGGTAAAAATTAAATACTATATAAATAAAATATGTGTTTTATGACATAATAATGACTCCAAAATGATGTAATAAATACTTAAATAGGTATTATAGGCCCAATATATGTATTCCCATTAAAATAATGTTATTTTATATTTGTTTTACTTTTTTTATAAAGCCTTATTCAAACCTCCAAAATGTATAATATATTATATGATTTTAAAATTATTTCCTTGTGAGTGTGACTCACCTCCACATATGAAATCCTAATATTTTAATATGTTTTTCCATTTGACTTATAAAATAATTTTTTCAACTCCTATTTGGAAAAAACCATGAGCAAAATCCATGGGAAGGTTTGTGGTTTTGATTATTTAATTATATAGGTTCAAAAACCTAAATTTGTGAAATATTAAAGGATTTACCTCACATTTCCTTTAAAAACCCACCCAATATCCCACGTCCCTTCACTAAAAATCCTTAAATCACATCCCTACTCTTCCATCCTTTCTCTATAATCCTCTCAATGTTCCCCCAATCTCCAAATAAGCCTCTCTCAAGCCTCTTCCAAGCCTTTCGGATCACACATCCAAGTAAGGGATTCCTTCCTTTTTCATTTTTATCCAAGTTTATTTATGTTATTATACCCTTTTATTTTCAATTAAAAATGTTAGGGTATGATTTATCACATCCCCCATACTTTCCTCCTTATTTTTTAATGATGAGAGACTCATTTCTCTCTCATTAATACCTTTCGTGTACACCTGTTACCATGACGAAATTTCGTAAGACATCTCTCTATTCTTATTACCATTCAATAGTTTATTCTATATTATTCATCTAAATTACATTTAATATGTTGGGATATTATGTCACATGATTCCATTACTATATATTTCATGTATAAATGTTGAGATACCCTTTTCTCTCTCATCAACCCAATTTATGAATCTCCATATAACGTTGTTATGCTGTCGAAATTGCACCAAGATTTTCCAAACCAAAATCATCTTGTAGTGAATATCATTCCCATTTATCTATCAAAGATATTCACCTTTATGAAAATATACTTATTTAATGGTACTTACATGGATTTATTCCACATTCTTTGATCGTGTAAAAAAATATGACATTGAATGAATCCATGTTATATAATCAATGTGGCATGCTTAAGCATGTGATTGAAATGAATATAAAGGGTGCGCCTTGATAGAGATCCAATGCTTTGGGTAATGTTTAGTATCATGATACATCATGTTGGGATTGGGTTTTACCTAATTCCTTCTAGTACATTTTTCCACTATATTGGGATAGGGGTTTACCTAATTCCTTTATGTTAATGATGCAATATTTTATGTTGTTTCCACATTTCTATGTTATAATAGTAAAGATATATCATGTCTTTAAGTTAATGTTTATATTTTCCTCCATTGATATTTATATTTCCTAACATGTAATTTATTCTTCATTTTATGCCTTGTTTACTCCCTTACTAGGCATTATAGCTCACCCATTTCTAATGTATGTCCTGAGGTTATCCCATGCAATACTATGTATGAGGCAATGTTGTGGTCGTGTAAAAGAAGTTTTCAATAAAGATGTTGTATTTTATGTCTTAAGTTCTCATGTATTGTTCCTAATCCCCAAAGACACTAGACCTGTCTATTTTTTTGGTTGTATTTAGTGAAATTTTATCTAATAAATCATGTTTAAATGTGTAATAATGATCAGGGTTGTTATATAGTTTCCCTAACCATCGATACAGTGTTTAGGCTACAATAGGATGGGAAATCTATAGATGTTCTGTATGAACCCATGATATATGGGTATTCATGGAGAATCTAGACAAAACAAGAATGTGGGAATGGGATATTCTACACCATATCAATTTTGAGGTTGCAGTTCTATTGGACATGGTGATAGAGGTGGGTGACTTGGTGCTTCTGGTCAAGAGAACCTATATCTGCAAAGTGGTGTAGCTTAGGGGGCTCAGGTTGCATCGTTAGGAAGAAGGGTAGGAAGGTTACATGTCATTCAACCAACACTTATGGATATAGAGGTTAGACCATTGATAGTGAGAGGTACCAATATTGTAGCTTTTATATTAACTAGTTCCTTTTTTGTTACCAGTGTCTCTTATTCTTTTATTTCTACACAACTTGTGAATGGTTTGATCATGGAGGTGGAGTTCATGAGAAAGGTGTTGACGATAGAACGCCTCTAGGAATATGGTTGAGAGACATATTTTTGTGAAAGGGGTATTCTCTAATGGTTGGGGGTTATCATATTCTGTGAGATCTTTACATCCTTGATATGTTGGGATTTGACCTAATTTTGGGTATGGAATGGTTAGTAGCATATAGATCCCACATTGAGTGTTACAGGAGTAGTGTAACTTTTACATCTATTGTGGGTGATAGGTATATTCACCATGGAGAATGGGATATCAAGGAAATCCCTATAGGGACAGTTCACCAGTAACTGGGGGAGCTTACCACCTAGGTCTCTAGTTTTTTGCTGGATGATAGAGGTGTAGAGAGATATGTCCTTCCACCCATATTGGATATGTTTCAATGTGTGTTTCTGGAATAATTATCTGGGTTTTAACCCAATAGAGATGTGGAATTTACTATTGAGATCATGTCAGGGGATGATCCATTTTCCATTCCACCATATAGAGTGGCACTGACATAGCTTTAAGAGATCAGGACTCAGTTGGAGGATTTATAAGAAAAGGGTTTTATCTGTCTGAGTATGTCACTTGTGGTTTCTACAATGTTGTTTACTAAGAAGGCCGATGGGAATATATGCTTGTGCATCGATTACTAGAAGTTTAGCTAAATTACTTTGAAGATCCAATAACCTCTTCCATGTATCGATGATATTTTTGACCAGTTCAGAGGGGCTTGTGTTTTCTCCAAGATCGTCTAGACATCAGGGGTAACATTAGTTGAGTGTTCGAAATTCGAATATACATTGGAATTCTTTTAGAAGTAGTTATGTCCTATAAAAATTGGTCGTAATGTTATTTGGGCTGACAAATACACTAGAAGTGTTTATGGCCTTGATGAATAAAAACTCCCATCAATACATGGATTAGTTTGTGGTAGTGTTTATGGATGAAATCTTAGTGTAATACAAGACTCATTACGATCATGCCCAGCATCTTGGCATCATCTTAAGTACACTGATAGAGATTCGGCTACACACCAAGCTATCTAAATATCAGTTTTGGATTGATCGGGTACACTTTTTTAATTCACGCCACCTCGAACAAAGGTTTGTTAGTAGACCCAAAGAAGGTTCAGAAAGTTTTTTCTTGGAAGAAACCCAAGTATTTTTTCAATTTATATAGATTTTTGTGGTAATGTGGATACTATCGAAGAATCATTTTGGACTTTTTTTATTTGGTAGTGCCTCTTTTGAGATTGATCCAAAAGGGGATAAAGGTTTACTATTCTATAGCATGTGATAATGAGTTCTAGGATCTAAATAAGTGCTTGATATCGTCATAGATATTGATCCTACCTAACCCAGGTGAGAATTATACGATGTTTTGTGATGCTTCTAGGATTGGTCTTGGATCAGTGTTGATGTAAGTAGATAGAGTTATGGCATATTGGTATTGGAAGCTGAAGCCACATAAGCATAAATACCCTATGCATGACCTCAAGAAGTCTATAGTGGTATAGGCTTTAAAGTGTTGGTGGCATTATATGTTGGGTAAGAAGTTTACTTTGTACATTGATTATAAGATCCTAAATTATATCTTCACCCAATGAGATTTGAATCTTTGGTGGTTTATATTGGTTGATTGTATGCAACCATTTGATTTTGAGCAGGAATATATTCCCATAAATGGAAATAGTGTTGTTGATTCTTTAAGTGGGAAAACTCATACTCAGGCTGTTCAGGAGTCTAGTGTTTGAGTAGAAGATAATGAATCTACTGGCTGAAATACATGTTGTAGTTTGGGAGAATCTGGAGAAAATGAATCTCGTATCATTTTCAGTGCAGTGTTCAATTTTTAAACAGATCATAGGTAGATGGTATGTGGATCTAGAGTGTTTCAACATGAGGTAAATCCATGAAGGTGGGGAGTCAACTTCCGATTGGATCATATATGAGGATGAAATCATATATGTTAAGAATTGTGTAGTTGTGCAAATGAGCAAGTAGGAGGAGCTTATGCATGATTTTTATGTGTCAAAGTGGTTGTTACATCTAGGTGTGACCAAAATAAACCTTAATCTATGTTGACAGTTTAGGCAGTCAGTCATGAAAAAGGAGATAGTGGGGTTCGTGACATTATGATACTCATGTCAGTAGGTGAATGATGAGTATTAATAACCTGATGGATTACTAGAGACGTTTTCCATTCTAGAGTGGAAGTTCGATGACATGACTATGGACTTTTTGGTGGATCTCCTAAGGACATCTTAGAAGAATGGTGTTATTTGGGTTATTGTGGATTTCTTGATAAAGGTAGCGCATTTCTTGGATATGCAGAAGACTTTCTTAGTGGATTAGTTGGGATAACTATATGTTCAGGATATATTCTATCTCTAAGAAGGTCCACAGACTATAGTTTCATACCATAACTCATTTTTTACTTCACACCTCTAGAAGGGCTTACAGAAGGCACTTGGTATGCATGTTTTTTTAGTACAGCTTTCCATCCACAGAAAGATGGTAAGTTGAAGCAGAATATACAAGTTCTTTAGGATATTCTATGACCATGTGTTCTGAACTTCAATGGGTCTTGGAAGAAGAACCCAGAAGTTGAGGAGTTTGCCTATAAAAACAAATATAAGAAAACTACATAGATGGTACCATATGAGGCCCTTTATGGTAGTCCATTCAGATCACCTATATACTAGATAGAGGTAGGTGAGTCAGAGTTGTTCGGATTGAGTCTCATGTAGGAGATATTAGATAAGGTAAAGTTGATTCAAAATCTTATGGTTATGGATCAAGGTAGTAAGAAGTAGTATGCTGATAGACGTCAATGACCACTAGAGTTTACATAAGTTGATAATGTATTCCTTCATTTGTCTCCATGTTAGGTAACTGCAGGATATGAATAAAAGAAAACCTAGTGCCCAAGTTTTTTGTACAGTTTGAAATTATGGAGAGAATCGGATTGGTGGAATATTGATTGGATCTTCTATAGATAAACAGCTCCAACAATTATTTTTTCCATGTGTCGTAAATTTGGTGGTATCACCCCAACCCTTGTCTTGTGATCGATGTGGATGAAGCTGAGCTTGAGACTGATGTGTCCTCTAAGAATAATCTTATACATGTGTTGGACCATAGTTTAAAAATTTTGTGGGGAAACATTGTGCTGATAGTTCATGTATTGTGGTAACATGTTCATGTTCTAGAGGAGACATGGGTTAGAGAAGCAGATATGAGGGCTCATTGACCTGATGTTTTTGGCTCAGAATCATTGATTTTCTTGGGAGTACAAATTAAGGATGAGATGTTATAAGGTGGGGAGATTGTAAGATCCCAACCTTTTGGGGAGATGTCTAGGGCTTGTTTGCGGGTACTCTGTTGACTTGTTTTGAGTAATTTTTATTGGGTTTTACATTATGAAGTGTTTGTGGTAAAATTTGAGAGAAATGAAAGAAAGAGGGAAGTGAAAGTTTGGCACATGATTTTCCCTAACCGTGTGCCCTGGCCTAGAGAATCATGTAACCCTAGAGTGAGAGGGTTTTCAAAACAAGAACACCATTTGAAAAATCATGCACCCTATTATGAGAAACCAAGCCCCCAACCTAAAATAAATATAAGGTTTGGAAAGTTGTGTGCCTCTACATATAAAATTGTGGGTGGATTTTTAATTAACTCGAAAATTAGTTATTAAAATTTCTAAACCCCCCATATTAACCTATAATCATCCCTAGAACAACACTAAGCTCTCCTTTAGTATTTTGGAGGCTATGGGATAGATTCTAAGAGTTCACGACCTCCTTTATTAGAGATACAATGTCTGCATTGAAGATATGCACCTTCCCTAGTAAGTGAATCTCATCCTGATTAGTTTCTAATCACTTTCTAATTATTATTCCATATTTGAAAGGATGGTTATCCACTATTAATTATATAATTAGATCTAATTTTTTATATCATGATTTTTTTGATCATGGATCTAGGTTTTGAATCTATATCATGTTCTTCATCGCATTCTTGATTAATCCACTTCAAATTGGGGATTCTTCCATTAGCGAACATTTTCAACAATTTGAGGTTGGTGGTCTATAATTCAAATCACAAAGTATTGATATAAATTACATGTATCTAAATGTATAATTTCTATTAGATTATTAGAAAATGAGTTTATTAGAATGATTTAATTAATTTGGTGAGTTAATTAATTGAGGGATTGTGAATTGAAAAATTAATTGTTGAATTAATTATGGAATATTGAGAATGTGAACTGAATAATTAATTATTTAATTAATTATGTGGTCAATTAGATTATTGAACTTGATTAATTAATTGTTTAATTAATTAATGGGAATGTTGGGATTATGAAATTGAATGATTTGAAATAATTAATTGTAGAATTAATTATGGAGATATTGAGATTGTTGAATTGAATATTTAATTATTGAATTGATTATTAATATATTGATATTGTTGGATTAGAATAATTAATTTTTTAATTAATTATTGAAAATTTGTGTGATTATGAAATTGATAGATATGATTAACTAATTTTTGAATTGGTTAAATGCTCCATGGGCCTTTAGGCTGTGTAATGGCTCTCCCTCTACACAGTTAAAGAGGTATTTTCTTTGCTTTAATAATAAATGAGGCTTTATCCCCAACCTTTTAAAAAAATGTTGAATTGGTTAATATACCTGATTTGATTAATTAATTATTGAATTAATTAATAGAATTGATGTGATTAATTGATTGTTGAATTAATTAATGTGATAATTATGTGTAGGACATTGTATGCTACATTGAAATCCCACATTGCGATAAGAAATGATAAATGGTAAAAATGGAATTCACATGTGATAATCATGTGTGGGACATGGTATGCTGCATCAAAATCCTATAGTGTAAATTGAAATAATAAATGGTACCAATGGAATTCATATATAAATTGACAAAATGAATGGTAACAGTGGCATTCATATGTGATTTTAGATAATGAATGGTAATAATGGAATTAATGTGTGATTTGAGATGAATAATGTTAATAATAGAATTCCGAGATATGATATCCCTTTGGAATAGTTTAGACTCTAACACATGTCAAAGCAGGTATTGAGAGTTTGGGGGTCCTCAGGAACTCATGTGTTTTGTATATAAATAAAGATTAATTTAATATGTGTAAACTATGTAATTTATTTCCTTTATTTATTCTTTATACAACTCTATACACTTTTATTGACTAGATATTACTTTATATGTCGTTGGTGGTGGCCTACTAAGTTGTAATCACACCCTACTCAAGCTTCCTGGTCGATACTCGAATAGTCTTCATGTATGGAGGACATGATAATGGAAAAGGGATTGTGTTAGATGGATGACTTGGTATGGAGTGTGGATGAGGGAACCAAAAATGGTTTGGGACCCATTGGGAATTTTTTAGTGTCTTTGTTTTTGGGTTTTCATTTTGACAATTGGAACTTATGTTGGCATGAAATATCTATAGTTTAGTTTCGGTATTGTATTTCTAGTTTTGGTCATCTTGTGATACTATTATTGTTATTATTATATTTATATGTCATTTGGTTTTTGATTATTTATTTCTTATGGTTGTTACTCTAACAAAGAGCGTATAGTCTCCCCGTGAATGACATTATACCCTTGCTGCTAGTCAGCAGCCTCAAGTATCTGGGGAGGCATGACTAAGGTCATTTGTCAATCTGGCTCGGGTCGCCGGGGTTTGGCACCTAGGCCCGAACATGACATTGGTCGAGGTATGTGTCATAACCAAGGAAATTTTTTCAAAGTTATTGGTTGTGTTAAAAATAGTGGTTTGTAAGATTATTTTTATAGAAGTTCCTTTCAAAATAATAAAATTGTGGTTGTACAATTAATGTTTCTTTAGTCATGTATCACACTACAATATGAGAGGTTATGTTATGATGAGGGTCATGATGATTTATTCTTAATTTTAAAGAAATATTAATGTGGGGTTGTTGTAACACCCTTTTACCTTCATTTAGGTATGTTTGAATCTTGTTTTTGTTTGCCTTTTTTCTGCTGTGTTGTGGGATACTCAGGGATGAAGAGACTTTGCTAGAGAAAATGATCTAAAATATGTGGATGTATATTATTTGGAATAATGGAGCCTATTTATACATATTTAAATGGATTTATAGGGTTATGTTTGGGAATTTAGAGCCTTAATTTTTGTTTTGGATGTTTTCTGCAAAAAAATAGGTGGAGTACTTCCTACAGAAAACATTCACATCATTAATGGGTTACATAAAATGAATTTTTTGTAGGGAATATATCATGAGTATCATGAAGTGTGTGAAATGTTTAAAGGCCTTGAAACCATTAAAAGATCATAAAAATTTTATTAGGATATAATTTAATCTTAGGAGACACCTTTTTTATTATTTATAATTCATGGAATTTCACACAATTAAATAGATTCATGAAGTGAGTTCCTCAGGTCCATTGGTTTTAAACACACTGCAAACCTGGATTTTTTTTATTTGGTGTGTAGGCTCTCCTATATAACCCTATGTTTATTTTGGGATATTTTGGGTCATCTATCTCCTTTGGTATCTCTTCATTAGGTATTAGAAACTTGTGGCAGTTTCATTGCATATCCTTGGTAACTAGTATTTCTGTTTCTTTATTGACTTTGGTCACAATGACGGTGTTGGCTGTGTTTGTGATTTAGTTTCCTGATCAATTGGTGTCTTCTATCAATCCTTTTCATTTATTTTCATTCCTTTTATTTTTAAATTCGGTCTGTTGTTTTTCAATATCTATTATAGCAAGTGAATAGGTTTCCATTATTCTTGAGGTATCTTTATCTGTGAAAATTTTTTAAATTCATGAATTGGAATATATTCTTATTGATCCTTTCTTATTATTTATGAAATGGGTTTTATTTGATATGAAAAGGGTTTTTAATAAATGTGAGCAAGGATTTTAGTAATCATTTTCAGCAAACTTAAAATAATAGGAACCTTGGGTGCGACAACAAATGGACATAGGTAACCCTAGTGTGTATATAACCACAAGGGGTTACTTTTTGATGTCAATAGACTCTAGAAGGAATCGATATCTATTGGAAGAAACATATTCCTAGTTTAAGATTATTTTATGTTTCATATTTAATTATATAGTCTAGATCTCAAATATTGCATGATGGTTTATTTCATCGATATTTTATCACATGTTCATTTTTCCTATTTTTATTTTATACCAAATATATTCCAAGATTTTGCGAATATGGTATGAAATTATGAAAAACAAAGTAATGTTTACAAATTATTTTATTTCTGAAAAATGGTTTATAAAATAGATTATTTTATAAAGATAGAACTTATTGATACTAAAGACTGTAACTTGTATATATTGTTTGGTGATATACTACTGGGATTTGTGCTCACACCCTGCTTTTTCCTTTAGGATTTTATAGACCTTGTTTTGCAGGACTCATGGAAAGGGAAGAAATCATGTAGTTTGCATGGTTCTCATTTCATTTTTCACCTTCATAGTGAGATGGGTTGGTGATTATGGATGGTCACATAGAGAATTTTTTAGTTTAGACTCTTTTATCATTCAGGTTTGGCTAGCGGTATGGCATCCATAATTTTTCTTACATGATTATTACATCATTTTTAAAAAAAACAAAATATAATTATGATCCAAAATCAAGGTTTTAGTTTGATGGGAAAATTAGGCACATACATAACTTTTACATAAAAAACATTAACATTTATTTAAAATATTATTCTTTATCCTTATAAATCTCATGTTCTCCTTAGTAAATGTAGTCACCTAAGGATATACATCAAAAAAGGGGTGATCTAAAATCCCTGTAAGAGGTTGAATAAGGAGCATGAATTATTATAATTTGAGTGAGAATAATAATTATCATCATAACATAAGAATAGTATCATCACTAAAAAATGATGGAAACATGTGATAAAGTCATAGAATGTGTCAATGAATAAATTTGAAACATCATGTCATAGTGGTCAAATACCACACATAGCTATGAACAAATCTTGCAACACGTTCACGCATAACATATGTGTGCCATAATAACATAACCATTGTGAACAAAGTAGGCATCATGTTCATTCATAATACACATCAAATCATGATATTAATTAGATTACTCAATGCATTGGAGGGATATATAATTTTTGTACCACATGTCACATCATAACATTTACATAATCATGCATGACACATAGAACGTATAACAATCATAGTTATGAAATAACCCATGGAAAGGAATTGGTTTCATAAAAATTTCATAAATTATGAATTGATTAATGAAATTTTGGTTTAACAAATGAAAAAAAGTAAAAACAAATTTTTCATAATAATCATCATTCTTGGTGGAATAAGAAACAACTCAAGAGGAGTCAATATGGGTTTTAGAAAGAAGAGTGCTTTTGAAAAATATTTATTTTAGTCATAAAACAAAGTTGGAAACATGTATATCCTTGAAGATAAAATGTAAGAATAATTAAATTATATTTAAGAAGAATTAAAATAATATCCACACTGATATTTTTCATGAAAGAGGAATAACTCAAAGAAAGTGAGTTAGGTTCGAGAATCCCTTTACGTTATATCTGAATGCGCTCTACACTTTCACTAAATATCATTGATAATAAAATTATATTAATTAATTATATAATTAAGATCTTAGTATACATGTATTTGATTTATTATAATTCTATTAGGTTCATTATATAGTTCAACTTCATAATTCTAGGGGCGTTCATTTTCATGGTTTCATGATCAGTTTACTAATATATAACTATAGAAGTTCTTGGGAAATGGGAATAATTCTCCATAAGTGAAATTATATGTTATTAATTAACTTTTATAAGATTAAATGGTACCATATATCATTTTATTTTTTGGTATGATTATTATTCATTTGATAAAACATTAATGATAATTGTTTAGTTTATTTTTGGTAGTTTTTCTGACCATTACGAACTAGTTTAATTTTTTTTAATATTATGTACATAAATTAGTTCCAAAACATTCAAAAAAGTTATAATATAAATTTTAAATAATTTTTTACCATAATAATTATTTTATCATTATCCTTTAATGAGGTTATGGAAAATGAAAACTCATCATCCACGAAGGTAGTGAATTGACACATCACAGATGATGTTTTTATTTTTAGAATTAAAGGAGAATAGAAGAGTTTTGATGAAGGATATTCCATTAAAAAAAATAATTACAGTATATATATTATACTTGAGTTATCATATTTATTTGGGTAGTGGATTTTAAGAGAGGATAATAAAATAAAACAAAATTAAAACAGAAGAATTAAGGATTTTATCTATTGAATGATGTCTCCTTGAGAACCTCATTAAGGCGTATTGGTTTGGTCTTTTGTTTAGAACAACAATCCTTGGACATGGTGAAGATTCTTTTTAAGGTAATTGGGTAAAATTTATACAAGATACAAGGCTATGATGGTGTGAGTATAAGGGGTGGTGTTTATAGGAGAGAAGATGTGTGTTTTTGATTATTTTATTCATTAGTGTATTATTTTGGTTCAAGACTATCGATAGAGTTGATTCTAATGAGTAAATACAGTAAATAAAGTATTTGAGTTTAATATAATGGAAACTTACATCATTAATGACTCAATCATAACTCAAAAATTAATTTATTTACTTATAATGTTAAATACCGTAAATTATCGTATTTCACTATTCACTAAAAATTCAATTATTTTAGAAAAATCACAAAAAATCACCCTAACCATTTTTTAACTTGTATATTTCAAAAATGAACTCCATTTTATGAAAATAGTTTTCTAAATATAATATATTTATTTTTTAAATAAAATAATCTTTTATTTAAAATATACCAATTTTAATATTATAATCGATTTTATAACCCTTTGATAAATTAATTAATTTCTCATAAAATTATCTTATAATTAGAACCCAACATAATATTAATTTATCAAATTATTTTTTAAAAATATATATTCTTTTAAATAATTATATTATTTATAAAATTGTAAATAATCATTTACATTTTTAAAAAATACCAAAACTTAATTTATCATTTTTAAAACATTTATTTACTTATACCATTATATAATTATATCATATTTTAATTTAACATATACCTAAATATTTTTAATAATTTCATAGGTGAGGATACTGTTCTATTAACTAGATTTCTATTCCTAATGGTAATATTACAATTCCAATAGTTAGGTTAATATTATATTGGTATATGTTCCTTAATTTCTATTAATACCAGTTATTTCATTATTTATTTATGAAAATAAAGTTCTTACTAGGTTCTATATGTGATTCATGTGTTTTATAACATAATTATAAAAATTTAAAATTCTATTGATAAAAGTTTGGTTCATTACATTCTTCCCCCTTATAGAATTTCACCCTTAAAATTTCATTTTACATACTATAGTGAAAATAGGTGAGGGTATTTATCATTCATAACTTCCTCTAGTTCCCTTATTGCATTGTACTTTGTCTCTATGGTGAAATATCTTCACTGGAAGCTATTCATATGATAGGTCGTTCTCCAGTTGTACCACCTCCAGATTCAGTTCATGAGATGGGTCAGGTATATACCTCCTGAGGAGAGATACATAGAACATGTCATGAACTTATTTCATATTTGTAGGAAGTGAAAGTTGATAGGACACTACTCCCATGAGATCAAGGATCTCAAAGGGGACAATGTACCTTGGGCTAAGATCCCCTTTCTTTCAAAACCATATGAATATCTTCTATGGTGATATTCGATGGAAGGTTTTGTCTCCAACTTCAAACTTAAAATCTATTCATCATTTGTTAGCATATCCCTTTTTATTACTCTGAGTATATTTTATATGTTTTGGGATGGTTTTAACCTTCTCGATCATCTCTTACACAAGTTCAGGTCCAATTAGCTTTCATTCTCCAACTTCATCCTGATAAGTAGGAGTTCTACATTATTTACCATATAGAGATTTATATGGAGCCATTTGAATACATTAGTGGAAGATGTTTGTATAAGAATTCAACCAATGGGATATGTTGATCCCATACTCCTTTTAATTCTATTGAGCAGGCTCTTAGCATGTTCTTGAGCATCTGAATAGTCCTTTCATAATGGTAATATGTTTGTGGGTGATAAGAGGTGCTGAAATTCAATTTACTACTCAAATCATTTTGAAAATTTCTCTATAATTTATATATAAACCTTATATCATGATAAGAGATGATATAAAGTGCAACCCCATGCATCCTCACTACATCCTTTACATATATCATTGAAAATTTTTTGATAGAAAAATATTCCTAAATAGTGATAAAATGGGAAATCTTACTGAGTCAATCCCACACTACCCCTATTATATTGTTTCCTTTGGATGTGTTTGGGAGACTATTGAAAAGGTCCATAGTGACATTCTCCCATTTCGACATGGTTATAGGTAGTGTTTGAATCATCCCCTTGGACTTCTGTCACTCTACTTTAACTTGATAACATACCAAACATCTTAAGATATACTCTACAATATCCTTCTTCATGTCGTCCCAGTATAAGTGTTATCAAAGATCACAGTACATCTTGGTACTTCCTAGTTGGATAGATAAATATGATCTATGCACATTATCCAATAACTCCTTATTTATCTCAGGTGATTTGAGAACACAAATTCTAGTTCCAAATCAAATGATACCACCCCCATCGATATGGAACTCGTGTTGCTTCCCTTTACCGATTTCACCTTCTTTTGTAGCTCCTGATCATCCCTTGATGCCTCTTTGATCTACTCTTGGATAGATAGTTGGGAAATAATTAGGGAAATAAAGGAATTATTCCATATTATTATTATTTACAAATAAATCCTTTACATATCCATGAATATAGGGTCTTTCTCAATCAACATCATGGGTAGAGTAGCAGGTTCTTTTCTTTTAAGAGCATAGCTACCATGTTTGCCTTTTACAGATATTAATGAATAGATAAATAATAGTATGTAATTAACTCTAACCATCTCCTTTGATTATTTTTTATTTCCATTTGTATGAATATATACTTTAGACTCTTTTAATTCATATATATTTCATACTTCTCACCATATAGGTATTTCTTCCAGATTTTCAAGGAAAAAATCACATCGGTTGTCATTAGATCATGTATAGAGTAGTTTTCCTCACTGATCATAAACTAATATGAGGTGTAGGATATCAATTTATCATTATGCATGAGTACACAACCCAAGACTTTATTTGAATAATCACTTTGTATCACAAAACATTCTCCACTTATTGGTAGAGTAATTATTGGTGTAGTGATTAGCCTCTTTTTTTGTTCCTTGAATCTTTCCTCTTATTCTCCCATCCATGCATACTTTACCAATTTCCTTGTTAACTTAGTTATTGGGATATACAATCATGAAAAATTTATTAAAAAACACCAATTTTACTATGCTAATCTAAGAAAACTGTAGATTTATTTGACACAAGTGGGTTTTTTCCATTCCACAATAACCTTTATTTTTGAAGTGTCCATAGAAATTCTTTCACTTATGATCACATGTCCCAATAATGTGACTTTCTACATCCAAAATTCACACTTTCTTAACTTGGAATAAAAATTTTCCTTCCTTAATGTCTCTAACACAATCCTTATATTTTCTTTACATTCCTCTTTTCTCTTGTAGTAGATGATAATATCATTGATAAACACTACTAAAAATTTTCAATTAGTCTATAAGGAATCTATTCATAAAATCCATTAAGATTTCAGGGGCATTGGTAATTCTGAATGGAATAACTATAAACTCATAGTTCCCATACCATTTATCGAAAGAATTCTTTTAAATATATTCTTTCTTCACCTTCAATTAATGATATACAAAATAAAGATCCACCTTTGAGAATTATTAAGCTCCTAATAGTTGATTGAAAAAGTCATAAATCCTTGGAATATGATAATTTTTCTTTATGGTGATCTTATTGAAAGACTATTAATTGATACATAGTCTCATTGGTCCATCTTTTTTCTTTATGAAAATCAATGTTGCACCCCAAGGTTAGGCACTAGGGAACATGAACACTTTGTAAAAATTCTCTTACAACTACTACTTTAACTCTTCTAGTTTGATAAGGGCCAACCTATAGGTCCATTTAGAGATATTAGTGGCCCTTGGTATAATTTATATTGATAAATCTACTTCATGTTCTAGGGGAATCCAGGTAACTCTTTGGGAAATAAATCACGGTATTCCACCACAATAGTAATTTATTTCAAGTTGATACCTTTCTTTGACACAAACCTTTGGGCAAGGTATGCTTCATCACAGGGTATCAAAACCCACACTATATAGGGATTTTCCAAGGGATATTTATGATCCTCCTTTAATTTTAGAGGATCATAGGATGGTTCTTAATATAAAAAGATATTTACCTTTCCCAATAGTTGATGTTTACTCTATATAAAGAGAGTCAATTCATGCCCAGTATAGCATTGAATTACACTAAGTGAATTATTACAATATTCTATATAAGAATCTTCCCAATGTACCAATAGGATAAATTTATATAACTTGGGTTGCAATGATATCACTACTAGGTTTTTTTATGGATATATCTACTTCAAGGTGCTGGGTATTTGATTCAACTGTTTTGTAAAACTTACAAGATATAAAGGAATATTTAAAACTGGAATCAAATAAGAATTTTCTCCATTCTCGAGTGAATATGAAGGGTACCTTGCATGAATTCATTTTCTTGATCCATTTTAGTAGTAATAATGGAATAATATTTTTCTTACTCTTTTGTCTTTGGTGGCTATTGATGCTGATTACCCTCTAAGAGTCGTGGTTTGGTTCACTAGCTTGCATAGTTCCCTTGCTCCTTACAGTTGAAGCAATGAAAAATGTGTGATTCTCTCCTTTTCTTCATCATGTTGTCCAAATTCTTCATGTCTCTTTAATATTAATGAGATTTGTGCAATTATCTCCCACACATAAATCATTTAAATCATTTACCCATCCCTTTGAGAAAATTCCCATGATTTTTCTTCCTGCATTTTTGATACGTCGGTGGTTGGATCCTTATTTATCCTTTTTTATTTGACCCACCAGTATGAAACTCCATTCTTCTATTATTATCTCTATAATCATCAGACTATTCTCCTAAATCCATATCTACTTTGAGAGAAAATAAAACTACTTCTTCATAACTCCCAAAGACTCATATGGCTAGATCCTTTTGAAGGTTTGGTTTTAAACCACTAAAGAATCTATCTATTTTTTTATTATTGTTGATAACAAAACCCAAGTAATATCTTGATATCCTTATGAATTTTTTTTTCATAACACAAGATAGATTCAACATCCTTTTTCTTCATCTCTATAAATTATATCTCTATATTTCTATGAATATTATAATGGAAATACTTTTTAAAATATTTTTTTAAAGTCTTCCTGCTCCATATCTTCCATTTCATCCTTTGTCTTGGATTTCTTTATTAATGACCACCATTAATCAGATTATATATCTAAAGGATAGAAAATCATAGTCACCTATTTCTTCTCCAAATATTGGGTCATAGAAAAGAACTTTTCTATTGAGTTAACCCATTATTCCTTAATAAGTGGATTAGAAGATCCAGTAAACATCTGTGGTTATTTTAGTATAAAGGAATTAATGTCTAGTTTCTACTTATTGAGAGAGGGAAAATAATCTATTTGGTTCAATTTTTTGTTCATATCTTGATATATTGGGCTAATTATTTCCATAAAAGTTTTAAATCCACCTCTCATAGCATTGGGGATGTCATTTGTAAAATCATTTCACTGTCCCTCACATGGGTTGTTGGCCTAGTTTCTCTTATTTCCCACCATTTTATAAAATATAAAAGGTTTGAACAAGAAAGTAAGTCAAAAAAGAATGAATAATTTATACTTCTACAAAATTAACACTAAATTCATATCTTATGGGATCCTTATATTAAAAATTAATTTCTAAATAAAGATTAATATACTTAGTTTTATACAAATATCTTTCACTAACATTCTCTAATCATAGTTCCCAAATTAACTAAACCATAATCGAATACCAACTATAGCGACCCTTCTTTTTCTTATATGATTTTTACAACATTTTTAAGATAAAAAAAATAATATTGTTACGATCGAAGACTATGGGTTTAGTGTATTGGGAAAACTTGGAACATACATAACTTCTACATAATAAAACATAAACATTTATTTAAAATATTATTCATTATACTTGTAAATCTCAATCTCTTCTTAGTACATGTAGTCACATGAGGATATACATCAAAGAAAAGTGGTGAGCTAAAATACCAATAAGAGGGTGAATAAGGTGAAGTAGTTAATATAACATGAGTGAGAATAATAATCATCGTTATAACATAAGCATGGGATTATCATCAACAAAATGAGGGAAACATGTGATAAAGGCATGGTATGTGGAACTTCATAAAAATAAGACATCATGTCTTAGTGGTCAAATACCACATATATTTGTGAACAAAGCTAGAATCATTTCACACATAACATATGTGTGTCATAATAACATCATCATTATGACCTAATCTATAATCATGGTCATAAAAAATACACATCAACTCATGAGATACATCACATTACCCAATGAATTGGAGGGCTATATAATTCTGGGCTCACCCAACACATTATAACATTTACATAGTCATGCGTGCCACATAGATTGTATAGCAATCGTAGTAGTCAAAATAAACCAAATAAATGAATGGGTTTCATAAGGATTTCATAAATCATACATTCATGAATGAAACATGGGGCTAAAAAATGAAAAATAAAAAACATATTTTGTATAAGAATCATCATTCTTGTGTGAATAAGAAAAAACTCAAGAGGAGTCAAGATGTGTTTTGGAAAGAAGAGTTCTTTTGGAAAATATTTATATTAGTCGTAAAACCAAGTTGGAAGCATGTATTTACTAGAAAAAAAGGTGAGAATAATGAAATTATATTTAATAAACATTAAAAGAGTATCCATAGTGATATTTGTTATGAAATAGGAATAACGTAGTGAAAGGTATTTGGGTTTGATAATCCCCTTACCATATGTCTGAATGCGTTCTGCACTTGAACTTAATATCCTAGATAAAAAATTTATATTAATTAATTGAATAATTCAGAACCTATTATAAATTTATTTTATTTTTTATAATTTTATTATGTTGATTTATGGGAATTTTGATGAGTTATAGAGTTCAATTGCGTCATTCCAGGGGATTTCATTTTCATGGTTTCATGGTCAGTTAACTTGTATATAAATTTGAAATTTCTTATGAAATGGGAATAATTATACATAAATAAAATTATATGTTATTAATGAAATTATATAAGATTAAATGGTTTCATATATCATTTGTTTTTTTTGTTATGAGGGTGATTCATTTGATAAAACATTAATAATAAATGTTTACTTTATTTTTTATGGTTTTTCCAACCATCATGAAATAGTTTCGTTTTATTTAATATTATGTATATGAATTAGTCACATAACATTAAAAAAGTTATAATAAACATATTAAAATATTTTTAAACCATAATAAACCTTTTATGACCATACTTGAAGGCGGTGATGGAAAACAAGAACTCGTCATCCACAAAGGGCGTGAATTGACACATCAGGGATGATGTTTTCATTTCCCAGAATTGGAGAAGAGAATATGTTTGACGATGGATATTCCATTAACAAAATAAAATTATATTATATATTTGATACCGTAGTTATCATGCTTCTTTTTATAGGATATATTTAGATAATATAAGAAAATAAAATAAATTAAAAGATAATAATTGAGGATTTTACCTCTTGAATGATGTCTCCTTGAGAACCTTCTTAAGAAACTTAGTTTTGGTATTTTGTTGAGAATAAAATTTATTAGAAGTACGGAAGATTATTGGGAAGGTAATTAGTTAGAAGTTAGACAAGATACAAGGCTTTTATGGTGCGACGATAAGGGGTGGTGAGGAGTGGTATTTATATGGGAGGAGAGGCGTATTTGTTAATATTTTATTCATTAGTTGATTATTTTTTCTCAACACAATCAACAGTGTTTGATTCCTTTGACTAAATATAGTAAATAGGGATTCTCAGTTTGATATAATGGGCACTTTCATCATACATGACTCAACCATGACTCAAAAATTTATTTATTTACTTATAATCTAAAATATTGTAGATTGCTATATTTCAATATTCACCAAAAATCAACTATTTTAGAAAAATCCTAAAATATAATCCAAACTATTTTTTAATGTATAGATTTCAAAAATAGACTCCATTTTTTTAAAATAATTTTCAAAATAAGAGAAATTTAATTTTTAAATAAAATAATCATTTAATTGAAAAATACCAATTTTAATATTATATTTGATTTTATGACCCTTTTGAAAAATTAATTAAGGTCTCATAAAATTATAATATATTTATAACTCAACATAATATTAATTTATGAATCTATTTTATTAAAGTAAATTTTATTTTAAATTGTTATATTATTTAAAAAATTGTAAATAATTATTTACGTTTTTCAAAAATACCAACACTTAATTTATCATTTTTTTAACATTTATTTGCTATAAGATGATATAATTATATCATATTTTTATTTATAAGATTTCTAAATTTTATTAATACTTTCATAGGTGATGTTACAATTCTATTGGCCATATTACTATTCCTAACAGTCATATTATTATTCAAATGTCCAGGTTACTTTTCTAACAGTATAGTTTCCTTAATTTCTATAAATACAACTTATTTAATTCTTCATATATGAGAATAAAGTTTTTATTAGTTTCTCTATGTGATGCATGTGTTTTATGACATAATTATATGAATGAAAAATTACATTGATAAAATTTAGTGTTGTTATAGGTGGAGATTGATTTTGTATGTCTCATGGATATATACTAATTTATTATGCATTGAAATATGATGCTTCTTTAGTTTTACATAGGAATTATGGTTATTTTCTATATCTCACCATGTGGAAGACAACCTAAGGTGACTTTCTAGTTGACCTGGGCTGGTTTTTTACAAATTTATGTCAAATGGAATACCCAGTCTGAAGTGTTGTTGACACTTCCATAGTGTGGTTTAGTGTTTTTGTATATTGAAGTTAGGAATATTAAAATTTGGGTGGTGAGTGTGTAAAAGGGTCCTAGATATCTCACTTTCAAATTTGAATCTGAGTTACCATGGGTGGTCATGAATTTTTTCCCAACATGAGACTTGGTGGTTGAGATTATTAGAATAAACTAGATTTGGGGTTTATTTAAATGGATTTGTTTTTTCTAAGGCTTCATCCTTGTTCAAAGGGTTCAAAATTTCCTAAAATTATTATTACTTTAAATCATTCATATATATACCTAAATTTTTTCATGTGATTGTGGAATCTAATCATGACTTATTGGTTTTCTTGTCTTGTGATTGTTATATAATACCTATAAGAAGAGATCTTACAAATTTGAGTGAGGAAGATATGATAGAGATTACATAGAATAATCATTTAGTAGACCTTATTTGGTAGAAGTTGTAATCCAAACTAGTGAGATACTAGGACAAGTAGGTGTCTAGGACCCAGGATGAGTAGTGAATCAGGGATCATAATTTATAAAGAAGCATCCATATTTCTTCCATTGTGATAAAGTAACCCAATATTATAAAGTATAGATTGAGGATATTGATGGTATATTAGAAATTTTAAAGAGTCTTGAGGACTCTAAAGTGTTTTTTCACGTATATTCTTAAAGGACCAGGAAATAGATAGTGAGACGCTTTTTTCCATCTAAATTACTTGATGATCTTACCTTGAATTATTTAAAGAAAATATTTAACCATTATCTTTATCCTAAGAAATTACATGGGGAAAATACCTATGAGTTCTTGAACTTAGAGCAAGGAGAGAATATCATTCTTGAGTTTTCCTCCTATTTTGCTAAGTTGGTGTACTTGTCACTATAGCTAATCACCATTTATTACCTAAAGGCTTGGAGGTTTGAGTTGTGATAGAGTTCCGATGTTCATCCAAAGTTGATTCTCATGTGCCTTCCGACCTTTATAAAGGTAGACGATAAGGAAGATTTGGAACAAGATGATATAGCTAGAAAAATTGGTTTGGTAGTAGATTTAGTTGGTACAGTCTTTATGAAGGGTATATTTTCTATCAAGAAAAGGAAGAAAAAAAGTTGTCAGTTTTCTTCAGGACTAGTTTCAAGGTCTTTGTATGGATAGCAGCAGGTTATTTTCTATCATTTTGGGTGGATTAGTCATACCAATCCTAATTATATAGAGTCTCCCAACACTTTTCATCATTGTGGAAAATCTAGAAACCTATATCATTATTGTAGTAGGATGTCCTAATTCAGTAAGGTTGTATCCACATGTACCAAGGGCTCAAAGTTTCATACCAATGCTTCTAAGGGTGGTGGATATTATCCTTAGGATAAGGGTAATTTTCATGTGGATAAGAAATATCTGGGTTGATTTAATATCGTACATACTTATGTGGTGGAGTATGAACTAAAGGAATATAAAGTAAGGTTATCCATAGTTATAGGTACAGTGTTAATTTCCTCTTTTATGGTGCTAGATTTGTTTGATACAGGTGATAATAATTATTTTTTATTGTGAAATATATTTGACATGTTTTTCTTGTGTTTGGAGATTATTCCATTCTTGTTGTATCTTTTCATGCCTTTCAGAAAGAGGTTCGAACAAGGTTTTTAGTGCTTGTCATGTTAAGTGATAATAGTGTACCATGAGATAGTGGGACTTTTTAGTGCTCGATATTGACATCTTTGACTTGATTATAATTATAGATTGGAATATCAGTGTTAAGGACTAGATAGCATATTATATTTATCAGGTTTAATTCTTATTTGTCGATGGGGTCATTCAAGTTATTTAGGGTGGGTGTGACTCTAGATCGGGAAGGGAAGTTCATGTTTTTCTTTATGCTAGAGTAATCTCATTATAGTTTTCAAAGATGTCTCTTGATGTTTTAATGGAAATCATCTATTTGGGGTGGTGTGTGCATACCCCAAGGTCTTTCTAGATTATTTTTCAAGTTTACTACCCCATATTGACTGTAAGTTTACCATAGATCATATACCCAGTATGATTCCCATTTCTATGACATCTTAGCATATAGTGCCTATTGAGTTGGTAAACCTTAAGTTTCAATGTGTGGATATCATGTCTAAGGGATTTATTTTTCATAAAGGGTCAATGTGGGATTCATCTGTCCTCGTCTCTAAAAAGGTAAATGGGAGCCTTAGAATTTGTATTGACTATAAGAAATTAAATCAGGTGACCCTCAAGAACAAATATCCATTTCCTAGGATTGATGGTCTCTTTGATTATCTTAGAGTGTCTATTTGGTTTTAAAAGATTAAACTATGGCCAAGGTACCACCAGTTGAGTGTTCAAGAAGTGGATACACCTAATACCTCATCTAGGATTCAGTATAGGAATTTCAAGTTTCCAATTATTCAATTCAGACTAACTAACACTCCTACGGTGTTTATGGAATTGATGAACCATCTCTTTCATCGATTCTTGGACCCTTTTTGTGGTGTTCATGGATCATATTTTGTTTTACTATAATTCATATGATGATCATATGGACTATTTGGATATCATTATTATAACTTTGAGGGAACATCATCAACATGGTAATCTTTCTGAATTTGAGTTTTTGATTCAAGAAGTAAAGTTTCTAGTGAAACTTATGTCTGAGAGGGTTATATCAATTGATCTTAAAAAGGTATAACCAGTTATGTCCTAGGAGAATCCAAAAAATGTGTTTGAGATCCAAATCTTCTTAGGGTTGGTTGGTTATTATAGGTTTGGGAATTCTATAATATTTCATATCTAATGAAATATTTAAACCATAATAATGTATTGTTTTTCTAGAATGAAAAGTGTGAGAGATATTTTGAGGAATTGAAGTTGAGATTGACTTCATCTTGAGTTTTGATTCTTCTAGAACTAGGTTTGAGTTATGATGTCTTCTACAATTCTTATGCAATGGGATGGTGGTGTCTCTTTATATAGGGGAGATATGTGGTATCCTATAGCTCTCACTAGTTATTCCCTCATGAGAAGAACTACCCTACCCATGATCTTGAGTTAGTAGCATTTATCCATGCACTCAAAACAAGTCATCACTACCAATTTAGATAATGGTTTATGGTATAACCTATTTATAAGAGCATGATATATATTTTCACTTAGAGGGATCTAAACTTGTGAAAAAGATACTGGGTGGAGTATCTAAAAACTTTTTATTATGATATTTACTATACTATCTAAAGATGGAATGTGGGTGCTGATTCACTGAGTGGGAAATAATCAACACAAGCAGTGAAGGAATCAGTGAAAGAGTAGTATTTTATAAATTTATTTGTTGAGATAATTTTGGTAATAGAAGTATCTATTGGGTATGTATTCTTGGATTAGACATAGGCTAACTCACCATTTTATGAGTGGGTTTAGCTTGAGTAGATGTTTGCCTCTGAGTTTCAGGGATTTTGAAAAATCCTCTTTGGTGAGGAGACATTGGGTGAATGGTCTTAGTATCCCAATCGCCATTTATATTTTAGAAATATATTGGTTGTTATTTTTTCCTTAGGGTAAGATTTGATGGACCTTGGAAACTATTCTTATTGGTCTATAATCCTAGGTACTACCAAGATTTATCATGATTTGATACATTGGTATTGGTGGCTGAGGATGAGATGGTCGATTGTGGATTTTGTATCATTATGTCTTACTTGTCAGATAATTAAAGTAGAACACCAGAGACCTTCTAGTTTGTTTCATCCATTTCTCATTCTGGTATGGAAATGGGATGATATTTTCTTGGATTTCATCATTGTTTCACCACATACATCGAGTGAGGAGGATTAAATTTTGTTGATCATTGATCGACTCACAAAATCAACACATTTCCTCCCTATCAAAGAGTTTACAAAGATGAAACAACTTGTAGACTTGTATGTTTGATATATTCATAATAATTTATGGGGTTCCCTAGTGATTGTTTCTAATAGGGACCCATGGTTCACATCTAGGTTTTGGAAAGGGTTAAAATAGGAAAGGGGTTCCCAATTGAAATTGAGCATAGAATATCATCTAGAGACAGATGGATAAATAGGGAGATCTATCTAGGTTCTTAAAAATATTCTATAGGATACTATGATAGATTTTAGTGGTCCTTGAAAAAATTATTTTCCTTTAGTTGAGTTTTAATATAAAAATAGTTATTAGTTATCGATAAAAATGGTTCTATTAAAGGATTTCTATGGGAGTCCATGTAGAAATACCTTATGATGAGAATAGTCAGGAGAGTAGTCCTTGGTTGGGATGAGTCATGTTCAGAAGATGATGGAGAGGGTTTTGTTGATCTAGAAGATGTTGATCATGGCACATAGTTATCATAAGTCTTATACATACCATTATTTCCAAATGATGGGGTTTGAGGTTAGTAATTGTGTCTTTCTTAGAGTTTCACCTCGCTTGGGACAACATCGGTTGGGTAATAAGGGTAAGTTGGCACTGATGTTTGCGGGGCCCTTTGAGATCATTGGATGACTAGTAAGTTGGCCAATCGGTTATAATTACCATATCATTTTACTTTCATCCATGATGTGTTCCATTTTTTCCAATTGAGGAGATATTGATCAGATCCTTCCCATGTGACCGAATGAAATTATTTATATCATGATTCCAACATCACTATAGTTGAGAAAATAGTTTATATTATGTATCGCAAATAGAAGGAGTTGTGCAGTAAAACGATTCCTTTAGTTTGTGTACTGTGTCAGTGTGGATGAGATAGACATGAGGTGTGGGAGCAGGAATTTTTGATGATGCATCAGTGGCCTTCAATTTTTGAAAGTCCAGGATCTTAATGATTTTTTGAAAATAGAAAGAGTTTACAGTGGGGAGATTGTAAAACCCCATTACCTTCCTTTAGGTATGCTTTAACTCTTATTTTGGTTTTCCCTTTTTGTTTGGGTGTATTGTTGGCTTCTCAGGAATAGAGATCCTTGTATAGGGGAAATAACCCAAAGACTTGGGATTTATGTTTTTTGGATTAATAGAGTCAAGGTATAAATGTTTAAATTGATTTGGATGGTTATCCTTAGAACTAGAGTTTCTTAAGTTTTGGTTCAGTGGTTTTCTACAGAAAACTAGTTGAAACACTTACTGGTAGAAAAATTCTTGTCATGAATGGGTTACATGACATGAATCTATTGTAGGAAAGATGTCATGAGTCTCTTGAAAAGTATGAAAAGTTTGTAGGTTGTGAAACTATTATACGACATGAAAACATTGATCAAGATTTAATTTAATATAAGTTGATTCCTTTTTAGTATATTTATAATTCATGTGGTTTCATGCTATGAAAGGGATTCAAGATGTTAATTCCTTAGGTTTGGTGGTTTTAAACACATTGCAAACCAGACCATTTTGTCATTTGGTGTGCATGATTTACTCCCAAACCCTATAATGATTTTGGTTTATTTTAGTTAATATCTCTCCTTTTGGATTACTCAATTTTTTGTTTTAATATTGTAGCATTTGAGTCACATATCTCTGGTATGTGGTCTTTTTATTTCTTCGTTAACTTTGGTCTTCGTGGTGGGGTTTTCTGTTTTGTGACTTAGTTTCATGACCAATTTATTTTTTCTATCTATCCTTTATAGTTTCTTGTAATGCCTTGATTTTTGATGTTTGATCCATGGTTTTTCAATCACTATTATCAAAGGTGGAGAAGTTTTCATCATTCTTGAGGTAGGTGTATCAATGAAAGTGTTACTAATTATTAAATTTTAATATGTTCCTATTGATCCTTTTTTATTTTCTATGAAATTGTATTTATTTGATATTAAAAGTTTTTTTAATTAATGTTATTGTGGATTTTGGAAATGGTTTTCAAAAATCTTATCACATTGGGAACCACGGGTCCATCATGGAATGGGAATAGGTAACCCTAGTGTGTGTGGACCACTAGGGGTTACTTTTGTGATATAAAAATACTATAATTGGACTCTATATCTATTAGAACCAACATATTCCTTTTTTAGGAATATTTTATATCTAGTACATATTCCCATAGGTTGTATCCCAAATAGTGTTCTTTGTCTTTTATACCTTGTTTATTGCATGATGGTTTATATCATGTATATTTTCTCACATGTTTAGTTTACCTATTTTTATTTTTTACCTAATATATTCCTGGATTTTTTGAATATGGTATGCATTTTTTGAAAACAAATGAATTTTTAAAAATGGTTTGATTTGTGAAAAATTATTTATAAACTGTATTTTGTTATAAATATTAAACTTATGCATTCTTGATATTATAACTTCGATATATTATTTAGGGATATCTTAGAAGGATTTTTGCAGAGAAACCTAAATTTTTATTTAGGTATTTTATAGAACTTTTTTTTAAGGACAAAGGTAAAGGTAAGGGAATCATGTATCAAGTTTGGTTATCTTTTCATCTGTCACCTTGGTATTGGGATGGATTAGTGGTGATATATGGTCACATGGAGACTTGTTTAGCTTGGAATATTTTATCTTTCTAGTTTTGTTGGTGTGGCTTGACTTTATTTGTATTATGGATATGTTTTTCTTTCTTCAATGTATTTCATTGGTGTTTATTTAGTTTTACAAAAGACTTGTGGTTCTCTTGTATATCTCTTCATGTGGAGGACCACCTTGGGTGAATTCTCAAGTTGACTGGGTCTATTTCATTACATTGGTTCATTCAGGAAGTGAAGGGTCATGCCATGATGTAACCTCAGGTATTGAATTGAAGGTTATTCTTGGTCTTTTAAGGACTGTAATCCATGTTTCAGGTTAGGATGTTCAATATGTCCATTTTTTATAAATAAAATAATTAATATAATTATAAAATAAAATATTAAATTAGGGTTTTAGAATCATTTCATCCATTCAACTAGGAGGAATAAACTATTTTCACACTAATTATTCTCTTTTATGCCACATGAAACCTTTTTCAATGCTTTTATATTCTATAAGAAGGTATGTTCTTAGAGTTTTCTTGCATAGGGATATATATTCATGGGTGTTTATATTTGGTATATCTCACCAAATTTTCATTTTTCATCTATTGTGCCCTAAATCAGGGGTTTTACCATATTATCTGATTTCTTTCTATCAGAGTATAATTGGATAGGGATTCTAGGAATATAATATCCTTATAGAAATAAGTAGGTGGTTCTTGTCTATTTCCTTTACTATACAAGTTTTTATATTTCATGTGATAATTGATCTTGGGAAAGGTCTTGTGAGAAACTGGGAATTGAACCACTTGTGATTTATGTTGTTCATGTGAGATGCATATGGATTGTATCATGTGGTAAGTGATGGGTTTGTCCTAGAATGGTTTGGCTTTCTAGATTTCTTAGTTTTAAATCCAGATTTTCATGATGACACTTGTTGTAATTTTTTCTCCTTGGAATGGGATATTTTATGTGGTTCCTTAGGAATGTGATGGGTGTAACCTATGTGTATTTTAGTGATGTTTATTACTCGTAATTGGATGACATGATATTTTGATGTGATATGGATGGTTTTGACCATTTTTATGGGTGGAAATGGAGGTTCACTAATTTTTGGTCATAGGTTGTTGGTGATTGATGCTCATTGTGAGGTTAAGACCATTAGGGTCATTTTTACATAATACATATCCTATGAGATAGTTATGAACATTGATTTGTATCGATAACCTCTGTAGATTGAAAATTATAGTGGTGATGGTTTTGCTCATTATTTTAGTGGAGGGATTCATCCTTGGTGTCCATGGGCTATTAGGGAGATTGATATCACTAATATGGAGTGGAATGATCTCCATATATATAGGATCTATTTAGGTTAATGGGTTAATCTTATTAAAGGATGGGTGTCTTCGTGACTTGGGTTTCCTTAGGTGGTTGATATGGAGGTTTGTAAATGGTTTGGATAACCATATAAATTATGATATGATACATGGAAATGCATTAAAGGAATCATAGTTAACTTGATATGGTTACATTGGTTATTGATTGGTTTGTGATGATATGTGGTATGGGTTTGGTCAGAAGGTTGAGTGTACTTTTGGTATGATAAATTTTGGGTACATCATCCCACTAAAACACTATATCTAGAAACTAAAGGGATCACCAATGGATGATAGAGATTAGTGTGGAGTGGGTTGTGTGGGGTGATTTTTTCCATTTATTTCACTTTGTGTACACTCATATACATATGGACGTTATCAAAGTACAGTATCGGTGGTGGCCTACAAAGTTCATACTCGCACCCTACAAGAGCCCTCTAGGACATGTGAAGACATTATATCTCATGGAAAAATAAAGGGTAGGGGTACACCATATTTATTTTAGTAGATAAAGTTATATATGGTTCGTGGATGGATATTATGGTTTTAGAGTAGGACCAAGTGGATCCTTAATGTCAGGATGGTGGTTCTTGTGGATATTTTTTAGTATATCTCCATGTGGTCAGCCTATGAGTGATCATATTTGAATTTTTATAGTTTAATGAAATTTTGTATATTTAGTTTTTATATAAGGTGACATATTATTGGTTTTGACTCTACTTTTATGTTGTGTTTTTTATACATATACTTTTTTTATTGTTTCTTTTATAACTATGGGGTATATTATCCCCATAATAACATCTTAAACCCTTTTGTGAGTTAGAATTGTCAGATGTATGGAGAGGAATTCTTGATTTATATTGGTCTATGGTTCAGGTTCCACTTGGGAAACTCAAGTTGGGGATTCTACAACCATATTTCCAACTCAAATGTTCTTAATTTTCTGAGTATAGACTAAATATTCCAATAAATACATAAAATTTCATTCACCTTTATGTATGAGTACATCATATACACTACACCTGATAAATAAAAAAATGATATATACTATCTAGTTATGATCGTAAACATTATCAACCTATATTAATCAATGGCCCATATGTCATAAACATCATATGAGATGAAAAATATCATCTTGATTAAGCTCCATCCAATGACCTGATCAGCAGTGTATAAAACCACCCCTAATCATCTAGGCCAAAAATATTGTGTGATAAAGGTATCATAGTATAAAAAAGCCCATTCTAGGTGTCTTTCCAACCTCAAATAATTGGGAATTAAAACATGAACCATGATCCCCTAGTATACCAAATTCATAGTGCATAAAACTCTATGTGGTATTTACTTAGGAGGTCATCCAGTGCACAAAGCTCATTTTTTTCTCAATGTCATATTTTGTATCCCTATATAATAAAATTACTCATACTAAACATAATATTCATTCACAACACATAATACACCTTGAGTAACATTTGTTATGGACAAATCAAGGTCATAAGTTGAGAGGTCAAGTACCATTTTAATTCATGATATATATGTATATGAGAAATAAATGTTAATGAATGATAGAATTGAGAATTATTTTGTGAAAAATTATACATTTTATATTATTAAACCAGTCAATAACATTAAAAACCCATATATAAACATTTATTATATCATATCCCATATTATAGAATTCCATATCATCTTTATGTTTGCTACAAATTTAAGGGTTTTATTAAACTCATTACAAATATATATAATTCCTACCACATCTCAGTGTTACCATTTGATAAATCTTTCATACTAAACTATTTTGGTGAGTATAATCTATGAATAATTTGTGTTTAAATAATGGTGATACCCATTAATCATATTCATAATGTTAAACACTTTGAACATAGTATTCAAAATCCTTAACTTCACAACATAAACTGTTATAATGTTAATAATATATGTCTTTTAAATATAAATATTTCTAATTTTAATAGAATCATAATTTTTTAGAGATTATTTAATCAAAAATCATTTATATCTTATGGTAACTCATATAACTACTTACATTAATTTTTTACCAATATAATCAAAACCTTTTAAAATATAAAGTGATATTCACTTTGTATTTTGACTAGTATAATATTTAATTTGTTAAATTCAAACTTCACAAACTCATTTTTGTTTAGAAAATCACTCTTATATTATTTTAATAGGTTTATTTAACAAATAATCCATTTTATCCATTTCATATAGGGTATTATATATGTTTGAATCACTTTCATGAAAATAATAGTATTCATTAAAATATTCCACCAAAGATGGTGGGATAGAATACCCCATATTTTCACAAACATATGGACACACACTTTAATTCTGGATAAAATATTTTTATCCTTCTCTTCTTCTAAAAATATTTTATAAAATCAAATGAATAATAAACCATGTGTATTGATTCCATCATCTCATATTGTTCATATCAACTCTTTTTTGATAAACAACTTCTATTATAATATAATAAAAAAATATAATTACATACATAATTTACTATGATTAATCTGAACATTATAAAGTCCTATGCATTCAATTCCATAATTTTTAACACTTTTTTCATCATTTTAAAAAAAATAACAAGTTCTATTAATTCATCCTTTTATTTTAAACTCATGTATTCTCAAAAAAATTGTAAAGTATATATTCTGTATCACATACACATAAAAACAAAAGAAATAATTTATTTAACACTATTAAATTACAAGGATACACCATCAAGTTTCTAAACCACTTTGAGTATTACTAATAATACCATCTTATTGAAACATATCCCTCCTTCCTGATTTCACCATTGGGTTTCAATGACCACGACCAGCTACTCGAATAAACATTGTGATATTTTCCAATTGGTTTTTATTATTCTAGTTTGAAGTTTGGACAACTTTTACTGTAACGCCCCAACCCCAGTTACCTAGAGTCGATGAATTATTATGTAACATTGGCATGATCACAAAAGATCAAGTCTCGAAAGAACGATTAGTTTAGTATCCTTGGAAACACTAGATATATTCATGAGTCTTACATTACATCATAAAGTAAAACAAAACTACAACAACGTCTTGTCTTCATGTCCCCTCATACTATCCCTTCAGTTAATTCATAAAATACTTCTTCACATCCTAGAAAAATTAAAACATTGAAAGGAGTGAGCTCAGATGCTCAGTAAGGATAACAATATAGCAGAAACTTTCATAAATAAACATAAACATTTAAGGCAATGTATAACTAAAACAAAAGCCTTTTAAACTTGAACTTCAGCATAATATGGAAAAAGTAAAATAAAATAATTACATTTACTTATTCACATGGATATTCTACTAGTCAAATAATCACATGCAATATCAATAACCACTTTCATAATGATGGAATGCATAATGCCAGACTATAATAACCACGTAGCCAAGGCCTCATGCCAAGACTACAAATAATATTTTATCAAGGCCTTGTGCCAAGACACTAGTTTGTCTCATGAGACTTACTGATGCATCGAGTAGCTATAGCGGGCTCCACCCGTCACTTATTAAGTCCAATTCACTCCTTATATGAAAAGGTTTAAACATATCATAAACCATAACATAATTGTATCACATAAAACATGCATAAAGGAAACATAACATTTCCACATTTCAATCACAAGATATCAATACAACACATTGATATAATAAAACCATTTTCAATACCAAAATAAAAGAAAATTAAAACTTGGTATTTATTTTTCATTTTAAAAAAAAGTTATGGCTTATAGAGGAAGTCGAAACTCAAATAATGGTCATGGCGGTGGAGAAGTCGTTGTCGCCACATACGTATGAAAAAAAAAAAGAATTCACTTTTGTCATTTAGTAAAACGCTTCGTATAAAAAGATTTATTTTGAATAAATGTAAAATTCAAAAGGGTTTATACACCGTATAAAATAAAGTTGTGTATAAAACAAAATTTTCCTTAATGAAAGGAGATTGAGATGAAGTCCCTTACTTCATGTCCGACTTGACTCGATCATTCTTTAACCTCCTGAATAATAAACTAGAGTTAATTTATACTTTCTTAAGAACCTTTTTCAAGTTCATTATTCTTTTTATATCACTTATAACCATGTTATGAACATTATTTAATTATTTAAGTTAAGAATGGTCATTTTTTCGATCTTTGGTATTTGAGTTAAAAATAAAATTCTTATAATTACAGGTTGTTCATGTGGTAAAATATACATTATATCCAGAATTATTATCATTATTTAGATATCATATATATCATATATATCCATTATATACATGCATTTATAATATTACATAACATTTAGAGGTAAGAAATGAAATGCACCGTTCATGGAGACGGTAAGCCGTAAGTACGCATGAACGCTACTTTCATTTCTATTTCGTATTTAATGGAATGAAATCATAATGATATAAAGGTATATTATAATTCCAGTATAATATCATATATAATATCATTTACTCCATCCTTTATACATCCCACATATGTAATTAACGATTCAAATCACTTTGAGGGGGCGGTAGTCTGCACTTCCTAAAATAAAATTATCATGTTTACCCATAATGGAAATCATAAAGGTATGCCATTAATGAAAAATACAGAAGAATAAAAAAACATAATATATATCATATATAAATATAGTGACATCTTAATGTCCACCATGATAGGTGTTAAAATAAGATTGAACAATCATCGTTTCGTGAGGCAGTAATTCACCACCGACAGAAATAGTATGTTCTTTAACCATTAGACGAAGGTTTGTGTAAGTGTAATTCAAATACTTCTCATAAAAACATCCTAGTATATTTAAGATACTGTTTTTTTTTTAAATAAAGTAATAAAAAGAGTTTAAGGTGTTGTAGAAGCAAAATAATACAAAATAACATAAGAGAAGACATTACCTTAAAATTGGGTAACTCTTTTTGATTTGAGCCAAAGGCTTCATTGTAAAGACTTCTGCCCAAAGTGAGGCTTCTATGAGTAATGGAGGGAAGTTTAGAGAGTATTTGGGTAGAGTTTGTCCGATACAAATGGCTTGGAAGGTGTGAATAAGGTGGTAGAGGTGGGGGACTTTTATAAGAGGAGAGGAGGGGTAATTTTGGAAAGTCAAGAAATGTTATATTATTATGAAATGATTTTTAGATTTTAAAGTTACCACAATGATATATTTCTAGGATTAGGTGATAAGGGTTATAAATATACTCATCCAATAGTTTTTTGAAAAGTGTAAGTCTTATATTTTATATTATCTTTTCATTTTATTTAAATCATTAATTAATGAGGTAATCGCTGCCTCGTCATGGTGTCATAAAAAATTTAAATTATATGTATAAAAATTATAAAAAAATAACCAAGATGTATAAAATAGTTTTAGATTTCCAATGATTATTTATAGTCGAAAAGTTAACTTATATAACCCCATGTAATAATTGTTTTAGTAAAACAACACATGTTCGTGACAATTTTATTTTTACTTTAAATAAAAAGTTATTAATGTCATTTTATTACCCAAGTGGCTCCATGGGGTCCCCAAGTTGACCCATGGATTGTCTTGGTCGGCCATGACTCATCCAATAAGGGTAGTACAAGTTTAAAGGTAATTTCACATTATTATAACATTATATTTACCTTAAATTATACTAATTACCTTTAATCGCGATTAATAAAACTTAAAAGTTACTATTCACCAAAAATTATTTTAATCCCATTGAACCAAATTTTACTTCCTCATGAAAACAATTTATGCTGGATTTTTAAAATTCAATTCTCAGAAGTGGTAATGTTTCATTTAAACGAAAAATTAGTTTTTTAACTACCACTTAGTGGTTTCACTATTCATCAAAAATTGAAGTTTTTCAGAAAAAAACCCAAAAATTAACCCTAAGCTATATTTGATATTCCTAATTCAAAAATGATGTCTATTTTACAAAATTCAAAACATATAGGTTGAATTATTTAATTTAATAATTAATTCTCGCTGTCACAACAAATAGCGTGTTTTTAAGAAACAATATATATCAAAAGATTGACAATTGTTTATGTCCAATTTCAAAGTGAAATAAATTATAATGACCACCATTGGATAAAATGGTAAAAATATATTCTAATAGTACTTTAAAACCACTCAATAGTATAATTTATCACTATAAATTATTTTGATTAAAAAAGTTGTTTTTAAGTATTTTTTCTATTCAGAGAAAATTGGAAGTTCTCGGAAAATTACAAAAAATTCAACTTAGGATAATTTCGATACTCCGAATACTAAAATGAAGTCCATTTTGAAATATAAAATTTATATAATTTCAAAAAGTGGTTATTACTATTCATAACGGCTACTTTGATTGGTCGCGGTGTGTTAGAACTCGAGGTTGTGTACAACACACGCTGCTCTATTATTCAAAGAGAAGTGTACCATGGAATCTTGGGGTGTTACAGTTACTATCGACACAGCATCAAAACATGGACATCACATGCTCGTATCATAATTTCTCAACACTTTAGGAAAATATTTTAAACATTTATTGAATATATTTATAATTTTAGAATATTTCAAATGATGCAAATACAATGAATTCATTTACTAGAAGAACCCATAATGAATCCTTTAGTGGATTATTATATGCTTCACATAAGAATCAAGATCCACTAATTGAACAATTATAATGGTTGGTTAATCAGAAAGGTTTTACTCAAACAAATTTTTCTTAAGAATGATTCTTATGTTTTTATGCCAGTCTAGAAGTTTCTTACAATAAGATTCACATTTTCGAGGCTTGATCTCAAAGTCAAATATTATAATGATGATGATTAAATTATATCTATAGTATTATATTTTAACAAATGTATATCGTGTTTTATAGATATTTAATATGGAATTTTATTATATGCCCTGTCATTAAAATTATGACCCCTTTTGGAATTTTATCATATCTATTAGTGAACCAAGATCTTAATTTCATTATTATTTTGGTCAATTTAGAATTTATTTATCACATATCTAGTTAGGTTGGGAATTATTCTAATGATATCATATATAACCATTAAATATTTAATTGGGTAACACTTCATCCAATCCAAAATATGGATAAACTCTACTATGTCACTCAGGTAACCTAATTGTGTTAGGGTATCCTAGTTATGTATAACCCAAATAAAACACCAATAACATGAATCAAATACTATTAGGGTCACCCATTACATGTTTTTCTTATATAAGATAATCCAATGGCACATAGCTTTGGAATGACCTACCTAGATGGATGATCGATTTCTTGATAAGTTCCTCAATGGAAGTAATCTAACGCTTGGTATTTTAATGGGCATATAATCTCATCATTGTATCTCATGTTGTTTTATTTATATATATATATATATATATATATATATATGATTCTAGTTATGTCGTTTGAAATCATATTTGTTCCACCAAATCGATATGTTCAAATTAAATTGATGTGTAACTATTTACACAACTCATAGTCAAGACCATGTTAAAGTGGAATAAAACAAAATCCATTATCATACCTAGCAAGTAACACCATAGATTCATTTATTGAAACATAGAACCAATTTAAATATTTAAACTAATTCATACAACACAATTCATAATATAATAATCATATTCATGAATAAACCACTGAATAAACCAAATAAAAAATAAATTTATAAATTCATACATGATATAAACATTTATGAACAATTTATAAATATAAGTAGTTATAAAAAATTTATAACTTAGTCATTAATTATAGAAAATATATAATTAATTGAATGTAAACATTTTATATTTATTTTCAATACTAACTATTTTATATTATTCACTTATATTGAATTATATATATATATATATATTTGTGTTATTAAATGAAATATTAACATATTTATTATAAATCTATTATGTGAAAAAATTACATAATAAAATATTTCACTCATTTATTATTACTGAAACATTTATCATATCCATTTTCAAAACTCTTCTCTATATATTTTAAATATATTCTCAAATAGGGCCTTTTTAATTTGAATAATTCATATTTAGAAATTATAAACAATTCATAATTTAAATATAAACACTTTTATAATTATTCCTTATTTTTTAATTTATAAACACTTCATAATCTACCCTTATTATTTCTAAATAAACACTATATTTCTAAACTAAAATAAATTCTATATAAAGTTGAAAATCATATTTTTTAATATTAACATTTAATATTATGGATAATTATTTATCAAATGTTTCACAAACTTTTAACTGATTAATTATAAAAATTTTATAACTATTCAATTTATAAACACTTTTATAAATTATTAAGTATCCTAAATCACCTCTTAATATGATTTAAAAACAATATTTAAATCATTATATTTAATTTGTAATTTAAAAATATAGAAAATAAATTTGTTCCATACCAATTGTTTTTCAATATATAAGTTGAATGATAGTATATGATTGATATATCATGGTGCTTCAAAACCTTTGGCACAATTAATTGTATTCTATGAATGATTACATGACATGTGGAGATGGTAACCTATAATTAGTGACCTCTGATAGATCTTATCATATGGCCATATAGAGAACAAAATATCTATAATTTTCAATGATAAAGATTATGATACTGATATGACATGATATATTTCTTCATTTTCAATACAATTTTATGATTTAAAATCCATGGTAATGCTTGGATACCACTCTTGTGGATGGTAAAACCATACCTCATATGAGCATGTATGACATGAAATCCATATGAACCAATCAAATCACTCCATTACCCCAACACTTGGGCTATGTAACTAATTTAATTATTAATAGATCATCTGGGTAAAGAGTTTCACTTCATCACTACTCATTATGAGATTTCATATAAATTAGTTAACTCTTTAACCTTTAATATGATACCATGGGTTGGATTTTAAGGATATATTAACACTTAATATAAAAATATGAAGCAATTTGAAACCCAAAATCCAAGAACACGATGAGGAAAAACATGAAACCATGAAGTAAATAAAATAATAAACATATGTATCTTGTACCTTTCACCGATAAATATTACTAAAATTATATTCATCGTGTGATTATAGATGATCACAATGAAGCATCCAATAGACATCCCTCCAACATGGTGTATCCATAGGTTGAACAGAATAATTTTAAGCTCGAACAAGAATCACCTCCACCAACAATATGCTAATATCTTGGTAGGTAAAATATGATGAAGAAAGAGATATTTGACAGAGATAGAGATTCAACCATTATCTTAGCAAGGATTCCACACCATCAAAATGGTAGTGTCCCTTTAAATATCCATCAAGAGAGCTCATAGAGTGTTCTTGTATTAATTTATAAATTATAAAATGTATGAGTGAATGTTTCTTGTAGTTATAAATATTATAACCCTTGACTAACCATATTATTTTTTTAGTTTCATTTAATGACTCATGAATGATAACTTAAG
The DNA here is from genome assembly GCA_963277665.1 of Viscum album. NCBI lineage: Eukaryota > Viridiplantae > Streptophyta > Magnoliopsida > Santalales > Viscaceae > Viscum > Viscum album. The sequence continues at coordinate 237,280,756 of OY728133.1, read as the reverse complement.
AGTTTTATATTTAAATTTAAACTCAATGTCATTCAATTAGTAGTAGAATGGTAACATAAATCATGATTTTACCATAATCCTAATATCGAGAAATATTAAACCCCTTGAAAAATTCATGTCATACCCTGAAAGATGTTTATATCATCACATATAATATAAAATTTAGGTAACATATCCAACATCAAGTTGATAGATTGTGTCTTGATTTTGTCTTATTTGATGACATACTTCTTCATGTGTTTACTTATTTATGTCGAAATTAGTTGTCATGATTGTGGTTATGGTTATTTCTTATATTGTTGGTTAGTTTTAAAATGGGTAATGTATCCAATATTTTTTATTGTATACCATTTGTGCTAGTTACCAACCTATAGATTATTGGATACAGGTTTCAAAGGTCATAATCAATCTCATTTTCAGCTCATGGGTAGTTCTAATGGGGTTGGGTTATGACACATGTATTCATATTATAGAAAATATGGATAAACTAGACAACCCATGTATTTTTTATCTACTTTATTTGAACAATTTAATATAATAAATAATCAATATTATGGTATAAAAATTAATTAAACATCATAATGTAACATAAGTTTTAATATTGTTAATAAAAAAATTAAAAAAATGGAAAAGACAAATTTTTAAATTGACAAAAAAATCTCAGTAAAATATAATAAAATACAATATTTTTATGAAAAAATAAATAAATAACATATATTGTGAACGAATTAAAATAAATAATTTAAGTATAACACATTCTATCTTACAAGTAATATTTAAACAATATTATAATAAAATTATAATGTGCACAAAAAAACATATCGATATTTTAAAAATCCAGCATTATATGTTTTCTCAACATATAATATAATGATCATTTCAACTTTTAAAAGAATGAATAATAATAAAATTTAAACTTAACAATGCCAAAAAAATGATAAAGACAAAAAAATAAGGTATAAAAAATCAAAATATCAAAAATAATCATATAAATGAAAGAGGAAAAATTAAATATAGGTAATTTAAATCATGGAAAATTAATATTTTTTATCAAAAAAAATATTTTTAAAATTTAAACCCCAATCAAGAAATTTTAAAATTTTAAAATAACTCATAATTAAAACTTATAATTTAAAAATATAACTTCCTAATGTAATTTTCATAAAGAAAAACAATAAAATTATCTTGAAAACAAAAAAAAATAGTTCTATCATAAAAGAAAAAAACAAATTTCATAATTTATGGATAGGCATAAATTAATTTTTCAAAAAAATTATAAAAAAATAAAAAACACTATATCTGTTAAATTTATCATAAATTAAAATTTAAATTAAAATATACTCTAAGGTCATATTTAATTGGTAGGAAACCTTCATGGTGAAAATAGAAAATATATAAAGTTAATGGAAATTAATTTGTGATTTAATAATTATTTTGGTATCAATTGAAATATTGTGATTAAATATATAGTATAATAAATCTGGCCATTTTTCCCTAGTTTAATAGGGATACCACCATTTTGTGGTAGCTATTTATAGAAATTTAAAACAACAATTATGAGTTTCTATACAATTAAAAAATCATAAAAAATTTCCCATCCACACCCCCTTATTTATCCCTCCACCCCATATTCTTCCATGTTCCCCCATTTGAACCATCTCCATGCACCTTTAAGATGGTATCCTCACTCTGCAAACATCCCTCCCTCAACCATTTACATCACTCTTTGAATGAAAACACAACTCCCCCAACCATATATTCTCTTATCCTTTGTAGAAACCCATCCCCTTCCGCAACACCCCCTATGGTACCTCCGGGCCATGTGTCCTTTAAGTTAGTGGTGTTTCTCATTTCACTTAAGACAATCATGCCTCTCACTTTTTTGGTTGGTTTCTCATAGTTTTCCTTTGTTTTAAATTTCATAGAAAACTATTTATGTCTTGAATAATTATTTTGATTGAATGATTATTAAAAATTAGGGTTTTTTAGTTTTATAGTAGTCAGGAAAAAAATCCCTATGTACATTTGGAATGATTGTGTTAGGAAGAAACAAAAATGATTTATACACGTTTGAATTATTATAATTTTCAACATCATGGATTATTTTAACTTTTTGTGTGATTATAATATGAAACAAGGTAGATGATTTAAAAAAAAAATTAATATAATTATATTTTGAGTGATTTTAATTGAATAAATTTAAAATTTATGATACTTGATATGTATGTGCAGTTACATATTTTTATGGTGTTCTTATCAATCTATCATAATTAAAATATTATATTTAATTTTAGTATACAAATAATACCACTTAAAACAAATATACGCACAATATATTTTATTTTATTCATTTTTTCATATCATTGAGTGGAATTAAAAACAAATAATGGCTGAATAATTTATTATAAACTATATGCATTCTTTATTTTATTCCCATTACATAAGCTAATAAACTATATCCCCAAGTTGTTTCACTTTTTTCATCTTTTAATTATTCAGTTAGTAAAAAAAATTATTTTTATCCATTCTCAATTATAATTAAATATTAAAAAATTGACCTTCTCCATCTAATTTCAGTTATAAAAAAGCATTGAATTATACAAATATTTTTTGGTTCAAATTTAAAATTTATTTTTATATCAATGAATCTTTCTATAAATAAATTTATTTTCTTAGATAGTTAATAATTATGATTCATGTTCAAGATTAAAAACAAACTTACACATTTTTGAGTGTTTATAAATCTTATACACTATCTGATAATTTCATAACTTAATTAAATTATATTATTATTAAATTATTTTCCTCTAATGGAAACTAACCCATGATTTCATCCCAAATACTATTCTGACAAATTTTACATTAAATAACATTATTTCTTTTCATTTTTTAAATCAATTATAATTTATTTTTTAGCAATAAAATGATTGATATAAATGTGGAGATGCATATTACACTATTATTAAACATTGTATACAAGAACACATAAATAAAAAATATTTTTATATTAATTTTATATAATATGGTATATTACTATATTTAATCATCATATATACAAATACATGATGTTTTGTTTCTAAAAACACAATCATATTTTATATTTTTTCAAATTTAAAATTCAATTCAATTATATACACTCATTATTTAAAAAAATTCCATATATTTACATATATTACTATTTGTATTAAAAAATAACATAAATTATAAATGAATTATATATTATTATCTTAATCAAAACTATTATATATATATATATATATATTAATTTTATTTAAAAAATTATCATATATTGCTCTTAAATTTTCTTGGATGTAATCATGACCTTATTATTTTAATTATTTATCTTCTATAGATACATATATGTATAAGAACTTTATTTGTCTAATGAATAAATTTTCTACATACTATTTTTAGGGGATTGAACAATTTATTGATTTTACCAATGGATTTCATAATGATTTTATTAGTTTTTCATGTAGAAAATGTGAAAATATATATCTCATCAAATGAGATACTGTTAGGGAACATTTGTTTCAAAATAGGTTTTTGAAAAATAATATGACATGCACATTTCATATGGATGGTTTTTTTCCCTATCACCAATCAAAATGAATTTTGATGGATGTTAATCTAATATCAATTTTTCTAATAGATGTAATTATCAATGACATGATACATTAGTTTCAACCTGAAGGGAGTAACATCTTGAATGATGATGTTGGAGGGAGTAATCCTCATTTTTGTATAGATAGAGAATCATTTAAATTATTTTAAATTCATAACAATGGGCATACTAAATTATATTTTTAAAGCACCATATTTATTAACTATTAATTTATTATTATGTTGTTATAGTTGAATATATTGACTTAACGGACAAAAACTACCTTTAATATGTTTTTAGTACCATTATAGAAGTTACTCATTATTGTAGTAATGATTTTGGAGTTTTACTACCAAGTTCATAAGTTGATCAAAACCTAGGTTTCACATATGAAATAATTTTTGTGTATTATAAAAAGTGTATATTACCTAAAAAGAGAATGTTTAGCTCAGTACTTGTACTTTTTATTGTTCGTGAATGTGGAAGGATAAAAAGATTAATCAAGGTCAATAGATTCTTCCTATTAGGAACTTGAACTATGGTAAATATATTTCTTCTAAGTATATGTATTAATTTTTCACTAAAACCAAGGTTGAATAGATTATTCATGTCACATAAAATATATAAACTAATGACATCGCATTCAAAGAGAAACAAAGAAGCTGATAAAATAACTCACCCAAAATATTATTTTTCATTGAAGGTGTTTGATTAATGACACTCAAAATTTTATTTAGATAGTTTTAATGACTGACTAGGTTTGGTAGTAAATGGCCTTAAATCATTCAAGTATATGATTGGTGAGATATAGATTCATGTCCAGTAGTGTTGGTTTCATGAGACCTTCCCCCATGGTTATGTGTGAAGCAACCATTGTTTTTAATTTATACTCTTATTTATTGACCAGGATGACAAAGTGATAAAATTTATGTTTATATGCAACTATTGAATGGTGAGTAGCATGAATTATAACCTATAGTGTAATAAATTTTGATTAATCAACTAATTAAATGTTTAGATTATGGGTCTATTTGTTATGAATAATTAATGACTTCCCAATATATGTTAATCTATTAGGTTATATTAAGAAAGAATATTTTTCCTTCCCTTATTGAAATAAAAGTAAGAAATCAAGGTGGATTAAGAACTATAGAAAGTGGGTATACCATTTTCATAGACCTTTCTTCCTCAAATTTACAATTTCAGAAAATAATGTGTGTTTATTAATGTGTACAAATATCATGTCCTAGAACAATAAATAATGTATGAAGTTTAAATTCTAGCACAATTTTACTGAAAAAACACTCATAGAGTGTGTGATTTTTTGGATTTATTAGATTCTACATTTCCATCCATTCCTAATAAAAATAGACATTGTAATCATAATTCAAAGAAGAATTGTATTTTCTTTGAATTTCGTTATTAGAAATATAATATTTAAGTAATGATTGAGATATGATAAACATTGAGAAATATGTGTGTTAAGATATACAATGAACCATTTTCGGTTTCTAGGGGAAATCAAAGGAAAATATCAATGCTCAATTTGATTTTCAAGAAATGGGATTGAGAAAATATTTACATTTATAGTTAGATGAGGGTGACAAGGAATACATGCCTTATTCATAGTACATGATGAGTAAAAATGATTAAGAGGAATTTTTATCAATTTTGAATAAGGTAAATGTCCTTAATGGTTATTTCTATAATATATCTAGGTGTTACAATGAGGATAATAGGATATACAAATGGATAAAATGTCATAATAATCATATTATACTCCAATATTTTAACCCAGTTTAAAATTTCAAAACCCTTTATTTGAGGTACCTCTCCTTATTATTATGTATTTTAAAGTTATATAATGTTTTTGTTGAGTTTAAAGTGTTTTGGGTGGTTTTAGTGTGTTATTTTTATGAGTGTGTGATATGGGAACAGTTAGGGGAAACCATGCACCTTATCTAGGAAACCATGACAGAAATTAGGAGATTCACTAGGAAGGTATACAGCTAGTGCATGGTTTGGACAAACCTTATAAAATAGATGTTTGGGATAGTATAATCACATAGTTGGAACACAGTTTTTCAAATTGTATGGAAAAAACATGCGGCCCACTGGGTGATGTCCAATAGCAGTCACATGATTGGAACATGATTTGTTAATACATGTGTCCTAATAATACGACATTCATTAATTTCACAAAAATATTACATCTTAAAAAACTATCCTTGAAACCATCATTTTTAACTCTCTATTATAGATCTCAAACTCTACTCCCCTCATATGCATCTTTTATGGTTCCATTGGATTCGGAAGCCAATTTTGATGGCTCTAAGTGTGTTAGATCTTTTGAATTAGTGGTATAACTCTTTTTTATTTCTTTATCTATAGATATTCTCATCTCCTTTCAAACTGAACTTTATATATGATCTATTTTGTATAGATCTATGGTTCATGAATTTTTTTATAAGATATTGGTTTGATATTTTGAAGGAATGGAATCTTCATCCCAGAGTTAGAGATTTTTTTATTTTATTCTTTGGATTTATCACACATTATGTGGTAGGAGGATTTTGTTTCTTATACAATTATTCTAAAAAATAAATTATTACATGTTTAAATAAATTAATTTGAATATAAATGAAAACTCATGTTGATTTCTTGATGGAAAACCCTTTTCTTTACTAACTAGAAATCTTGTATTTGAATAGTTTTTTAAAAATCAACTTTTTTATGTTTTAAATCATGAATTATATATGATGTATTCATGGTGTTTTATATAATGATTTAAAAATAATTGTTTATTAAAGTAAACAATTTATATGATAGATTTGAATATGTTGGTGGTGTGTTTCCATCATCACATTGGATGCGGAATTTCTATTATGGAATTAGTGAGAGGTTCCAGACTAGAGGTTCTTGGAAAATGGTAACCTAGTGATGACTTATTGGATTGATGAGTAACTTCTAATGAGTATGGGACTAAAACCTGGAAGCATGTGTGTGTTATTTTATAGATGTTTCTTGGCTATTCTAAGTGTAATTAAATTATAAATTTTTTCTATATTTAAATTTAAATTGTTTAATATTGGGAAACTACTTTGACATTCCACTTATATTTTAAATTATATTTATAACCATGAGACAACATGACCTTTTACTAGTGGAACATTTTGGAATATTTTGGAGGATTTCCTACTTGGTATGATTACTCATCCCCTGTATGCGCACTTTTAGGTGTATGTAGATGCAATTTTCTATGATTCAGGAAAGGGGAATATTTTGTATTTCTCTAGTGATACCACATGATATTGCTGACTAGATTTGGAACTTTGAAGTTTGTCTTGCTCTCAAAGTCTGGAGTGGTTCCACCATGGTGTCGATTAATGCCTTTTTTTAGTACCTTGTTGTTCTTTTTTACTTTTTTTATATTACTCTGATATTGTTGTTTTTTTGTTATTTCTCTTGAGATTTATTGGTTATACTTCATGCATCATATATTTTTGTTTAGATGTTTTTATTTAGTATTGATAGGTTATGGTTGTTTATAGGGTAAAACATCCACCAACATTCTAGTAAGACCTTGGCATTTATTTCAAGCATGTGGTGTCTTGGGTAAATCACCTAAGGTTAGTGGCCCCTTGAATCTTTCTAAACCAATGGTTAGAGTTAGGATGATATAATTGTTATTAAAGGAATATTAGTAGTTTCTTAACTCTTTCCAAGATAATGGTTAGGATCAGGATGTTATAAATGGTATCATTTTGGGATGATACAAAGGGTCTAGAAAATGTCAGAACCTGAAATTTATAGCTTAAAAAGAATAATTTAACCCCTTTATACTAAATATTAAGTAATCAATTTGGTTCGGGTATAAAAATTATTTTAAGAACACTTATAGGAGTGTTCTAATTTCATTATCATGGGTTTATCTGATGAGTTTTGTATATCAAGCATTGGTAATAAAACTTCCCACTTGGACTACATTGTTCGTATTAGGTTTAATGATTTCTAGAAATTGGTTACAAATATTATTACTATTGATGATTTGGAATATTCTGAGCCTTTAGTTTATTAATAATTAATGACTCAATAAGTTTTTGTCTTATATTTAAATAAATGGAACTAGTTATAAAACTTATAAACCTACTATAACAGGCCACATAAAATATGGTTAGACATAAACCATAGGTGAATGAACAGCCTTTTTAGATAATTTTATAAAATTTTCAATCCATTGAAAAGGAAAATCAAAATGATAACCACAATAAGCAGTTCATTGAATTCAATTTCAGAAATATAATCTAGTAATATTTTAGGGGAATTCAAAATCTAAAATGTTAGAAACATGGATTAATAAAATGAAATATATATTTGATATCCTTATAACCCCACATGTTATAAAGGTGATGTTAGAAGTATACATGATGGAGGATATTACATTCCAATGGATGGATTTAGTTGTCTAAGGTAAATTTGACTCTAGTGTTGCATGGGAAAGTCTTAAAAAGTTTTTTAACAAAAAAAACTACCCATACATATTAAAGATAGAAAAAATTAAAAATTTATTTTCTCTTAATTAAGATAATCTATCAATGATAGAATTTTATACTCATATATAAGTAGCTACTAGAGATTCCTTGAAGGCACACATTTTCAAGTCACGACTACAACTACAAATTTATTCTAAGATATTTTCAATTTTTATTACTAATTATATAGATATAATTAATAGATTGATGATGGAAAAAGGTATATTACTATGAATTATTCAAGAGTAAGTATGTTTTTATACATGGTAATATAAGGAAATTATAATCCTAGGAACAAGAAGAATAGGGATGTGACATCTCAGACCCAGATGCCACTGAAGGTGCCTCGATCCTGGTTGGCCACATTGGCTCAAATGCATCTCCCCAAATTCCATAGACTACCGACTAGCATTAAGGACCTGAAAAAGTGTCTATGGGGAGATTACGCCCTCATTACCAGAGTGTAGCACAACAGTTGAATATAATATAACATGAGATAAGTAAAGAAAGCAATTTGATAATAAAAAATAAAACATAGAATAAGTATATAGTAATAATAATACAATAGGTTAAACTGATATAAATATACAAAAGTTGATGATGATATTTTATGTGTCGATAAAATTGGAAAACATGGATACATAGTAGCATACAAAACATGCTATAAAAAGTTAAAAAAGGAATCCAAAAACTATCCCAAGTATCCCAAGCTCCATCTTGGTCATCTACTACTAGGTCCATCATAATGAAAGAAATAAATCAAGTATCTGAAGAAATATTCTTCCCTTTGTCAACACCTACATACGTAAAAATTTTCTAGGTACTAATGGTTTTCAGATAGGGTGTGAGATAAATCTCAGTATGCCACTACCAATGGTGTCTATAACATCCTATTCATCTAATATAAACTGAATATGTGTGAAAGAATGAATATAAGAAAGTAGTATAGTAATGTAAATACCCAAGTACCTGCTCCATCCCTTGGTCGGTGTTAGAACATGAAACCAATTCAATTTTTAATTAAGTTCCAGTTTTTATAATAAACTCACGTGAGGCATATATAGTATTTACATCACCTCACGATAGTAATAGTATAGGCACTAATGTGTAACAAGTAAATTATAATGATTATAATAATTAAAAGGTTCTAATGTAATAACCAAGGAATCCTAGACCTCAAGGGTTACCAACTCAATAGTAACAATAGCCTGGCTAAGGTGTAATAGTATAATCCAAGGAGCATCATCCAAGGAATTACATCATAGTGATTATCTATCTGAGTCCATGGAATACTTACAAGGTAAAATAGGATAAGCTATAACTAGGCCCAAGAATGTAACTAAGGCACCTCATGTCCATAAAATCCATGATGGATCAGAGGAGTGTATTTAAGGAATCCCATAATAGTAAAGGAGGGATCCTATAGTGTTATATTGGGCATCCACTAATAGACTAGAATCATGTTCTGAGGTGGGTCTCAACCAAGGAAATTTGATCCTTGAATCAAATTGGAATCGATGAGTGATCAAGTAATTCCCTTAGGAAACCAAAAGCTAACTCGAGTCTAGCCACTCCTATAATGATTTTAGGTTCCACATACAATTTTTTACCTTACATTAGATTCATTTAATTAATCATTCTATGTAATGGTCATATGATTTAAAGAGTTCATTCGGTTCAAGAATTGTCTTTAATTAGTGTGACAAGTCCAAGGGCAGGTCACCATTATATTAATTCACTTAAGTCACTGTAATTTTATATGGTTCACTCTAATAAATTTCATTATACATGGAAAGGTGTTCTATGGATCTGAAAAAAAAATTCATAAATTTCATTTAGCAAGGATAGGTCATATATATAAAATATACTTTCCATTTATAATTAATATTGATTAATCAATTAAATAACTTACCTTAAGAGAGTCAAGTGAGGAGAAAACATGGTATTTTCCACTTATCAAATCACAATTCATCTAATTCAAGGGTCTGACCTTTATCACGGTCAATACAGACACCCAAATGGTGGAGAAAAATTCATAAAATAACATTAATACATAACTAAGGAAATCAACCTTCTTGGGGTGGTCTTCATTGTTGTTGTAACTACCAACAATGAATAATATATATGGAATAGGTCTTAGAAAATGATTCCAATGATTATAAGCAAGGCATGTTAATTAAAAAAGAAACACCCAATAAAATCTATGTTAACACATGGAAATTTATAGAATGAAAAAAAATCAAGGGATGAGTTATAGTACACCTACCTCATACTCATATGACTCTCCTCATATAGTATCAGCCTCTAGTTTGGCCTAGATTGGAAGAGATCTAAATAAATGATCAACACCCTAAAAATAGGGCATATGAGCCTACATCTAAATAGAATCATCAGTTGGAAAAAAATGATGAAAGATTAAAAATTAATTAAGAATGTACTGAGGGGAATCTAATGGGTTAAACAGAATCTCGGTTGAACTTCAGATGTAGAAGTTCCTTCAATTCCTATATAGTCCTTAAAAGATCTCAAAATAGGAAGAAGAAGGATTTTTTCTGCTTGAGAGAAAAAAAAGAGTGGTGGGTTTAAAATTAGATCATTTAGGGGAAATTTTATAAAAAAATCCAAATTTTTCCTTTCTATGGTTTTTCCACACAGTTTTCTAAACTGTGTGCCAACCGTGTATGGTCAGCTGTAGGAAGGGGGTATCCCCACGAGTAGGTTGCACTATTAGGGAAACCATGTTCCAACCATGTGAATCACCTCTACAATTTTTTTTATAGTTTTCTCATGGTCATGTGGTCAAAATCTCATAATTAGGGAAAACCAGGGGTCCCATATCACCCCACTATCCTTCCTTGCACAGTTAAAACTAACCATGGGTCCTACCCTGCATGGTTTACACTAACCGTGTGGCCACCTATTTTCTCTATCGGTCGGGGTTATGAGCACTGAATAAGATCCACTCACCCATTAAACCTTCACTAACTCATTAAGCATCCATGTTAGGTCCAAAATAAAGAGTTAGACCAAAATTAAAAGGATTTATACCTGAGTGAAAACCCAATTTTTTATAGTCTTCCCCCATTAAAGGAACTCATCCCCAAGTTCATATTTCAAGGGAAGAAAAACACTATTTGAGAACAACTCTGGCCACTGGGCATGTACATCAGCCTCCTGCTCCCAAGTCTCATCTTGAGCATGGTTGTGCTTCTATAATACTCATACTAAAGGGACATAATGGCCTTAGAAATCATTCGAGCTCTAGTTAATGATGCTCGTAGGATACTCCTCAAAGGTAGCATCCGTATCTAACTTAACTTCCTTAGGATTAAAAATGTGATATGGGTTAACATGATGAAGGTGAAGTTATGAAATGTGGAAGATTTCATACATGGAATGGTACCTATAATGTATTAGCAACTAATGGGATACTGTCCCAACTCTATAAAAGATCTCAAAAAGCCTTATAAAATGAAGTAACAGCTTCCTAAGCCTTAGTATCCATCTACTCCACAGGCCAGGTGATACCCAGAGGAAAACATTATCCCTGAACTCAAACTCTAAAGGTCATCGATAGTGATCCACATAAGATTTCTATCTAGACTGATCAGTAGTCATAAATTTCTTAATCAACTAAACCTTCTCTTAAGTCTTCTGATGAGATGAGAACCTAGTATAGATGCCCCGCCTACCTTTAGAAATCACATAGTTGAATATAACAGCTTACCAAACAAGGGATCAAAATGATCCTTCTGAATCATTTTCTTGAAGCTATAATTATATGTAAACTAGAAGAATGGGAAATGTTTCTCCCAAGAACTGCTAAAATCAAGGATTTATACCTAGAGAATGTCCTCTAAAACTTGTATCATCTATTTTGATTATCCATCAGTCTGAGGGTGAAAGACTATACTTAGAACCACCTTCTTACCCATAGCATTCTACAACACTTTCCAGATCTATGATGTAAAATGAGAGTCCCTATCTGAAATGATAGTACAAGGGTCCCCATGTATTCAAATGATCTCAAAGATATACAATATACCCAACTCATCAACTAAGAAAGTATCTTGAATATTAATAAAATTGGATATTTTCCAAAATCGATCAATGACTACCCATGTAGTGTTGGTACCTCTAGGAAACTTAGGTAAACCAACTACAAAGTCCATGAAACCATATTACCATTTTCATTCTGGGACTAGAATCGGTTGTAACAAGCCTATTCAAATTTGGTGCTCTGGCTTCACCTGCTAACAAATGAAACACCTCATCATAAATCATACTATGTGACATTTCATCCCAGGCCACCAATACTAGTATCGCATGTCTCAATACATTTTAGATATGTCTATATTAACTACATAATGTGAAGCATGGTACTCACACATAAACTCTTCTATAGTATTTTTAGGAACCAAGAAACGTCCATGTATATGTAGGATGTTGTCTTTGTCCATGGACCAATCTGGAGGTGGGTTATCTCCTGAAATACACTCATGGAGAACAAAGCCCTCAGGATCTGAAAATTTCCTACTCTTTACCTTCTCAAGGATGGAAAAGGTAACTATCAAGGCTGAGTGGTAATATTTATATTTACTATCATGAAACTCTATATGTAGCTCATATAAAAAGGCCATCAATTTCCATTCATCACTGGTTTCCCATACAGCTTGTGCTTGAGTTTTACAACTCAGCGCATCAGCTACTACATTTCCTTTTCTAGGAATATAACGAAGATCAAAATCGAGGTGTTGAAGATATTTTCACCATATTTTCTATCTGGTATTCAGGTCACATTTTTAAAGATATATTTGAGCCGCTTGTGGTCTTTGTACACTACAAACTTCTCACTCAAAAAATAGTGTCTCCAAAAAATTATGGCAAGGACAATTGTTGCTACCTTGAGGTCATGCATTGGGTAATTTCTCTCATGTGGCCTAAAATTTCAAGATCCATAAGAAATAACTCTATCCTTATATATCATCACTACCCCTAGGTCTATGATTGATGCATCATAGAACATGATATATCCAATTCTAGGCTCTGGTAGAATCAGAATTGGCATTGAGATAATCCTTCCTTTTATCTCTAGAAATAATTTCTTGCACTCTTCTAAACACATGAACTTAACACCCTTCCTTGTAAGACTAGTAAAAGGTAAATTAAGGTGTGGTAAGTCCTATGTAAAATTAATGTAATATCCATCCAGTCCTAATAGACTCTCTATATTGAACACTCTCTTAGGATCCTCCCAGGAAACTACAGCACTAACCTTCTCTTGGTCAAAAGAGACTCCTAATTCAAAGATAATATGACCCAATAAGTGAACTTTTTTATCCATAAGTGGAACTTATCAAACCTGGGAAAAAATTTATTCTCTATCAGTGTACTCATAATGATATCAAGGTGCTTAGTATAGTCACTACAAGTGTGATATACACCAAGATGTCGTCCAAAAATATTACAAAAAAAAAGAATCCATATAGGGGTGAAACACCCAATTAATCAAATCCACGAAAATGGTTGGTGTGTTTATAAGACTTAATGGAATTACAATGTACACATATAGACCTTACCTTTTATGGAAAGTTGTATGAGGTATGTCTATTGGCCTTAGTCACATATAATGATAGCCCGATCTCAGGTCGATCTTAGAAAACACCCTAGCTCCTCATATTTGTTCAAAGAGATAATTTATTCGAGGTATTGGATATCGGTTCTTGAAATTAAGTAGGTTCAATCATCTATAATCCACATTTAGATGAAGGGTATCATCCACCTTCTTGGAAAAAAGCATGGGCAAACCCCAAGATGGTATATTGGTCCGTATAAAACCCTTGGACTCTAAATCCGTTAAATGTCTCTTGAGCTCTTAGAACCTAGTAGGTTCCATCCTGTATAGAAGAATGGACACTGAAGATTCTCCTAGAATAAGATTGATATTAAACTCTACCTCTATCTCAAGAGGTAATCCAGAAAAAATCATCAGGAAATATGTCCCTGAAATGATCTACTACTAGAAGGAATTCAGCCTAAAGTAAACTTTAATCTACCATAAAGAAATTGGAAATATGGACAATCAATCTATTTGGACCATGATTCTATATTATAGATATACTATCTTTGACATCCCACTCACTCTTTTGTAGATAGCTAGTGCCATCTGGTGATGTAAATGATACCCCACGGAAATAGCAGTTTGTAAATGTGTGATATGAAACCAACAAATCCATCTCACGAATGACATCAAATCTATTTATTTCAATAAAAATGTGGTCCCATTTAAAGGTTAAGTACCAACCTCATGGGGAAAATCCCTAAACTGGTGTATTCCCTCTAACTATACACCCAATAATGTATCTAGGGTCATTACACCACATTAATATTGTATTTCCCACCCAAGGATTTTCATAACAGATTAAGAGATGGAGTGTGAAGAAACTATATCAAATAAAACAGATACTATAGTGGAGGATACTAGAATAGTACCACTTTTTTAGAAAATCATATAGCCTAATCTTCAGGAATTGTCTATAATGCATGAAATTGACCTGATCTATGACCCTATGCTACCACTGGATTACAAAAATCAAAACTGATCTGCTAGCGCTACTGGTGATCAGGATCCTGGATACCATGGACACAACCTCCTCCTTGGAAAATCCTTCGGGTTCTCCTCTAACTCCATGCCTAACGTGGTGAAAAAGAACCTTCCCCTGAAGGTGGAGCAGGTTTGAAACCTCTTCCACTAGAAGCTAATGAAAATGTTTGACATAATCTCTAAATATTCCCCAGACGGCTATAATCTCAGAACTCCAGAGGGTCTCTATCACACTAAGGCTTTAGGTTACCTGGTATTACACACTAATGACACACCATAGAGTTACTATTATGGGTACTCTATATGCCACTTCCCTAATGAGAATCCTTGGGGGGTCTCTTTCTGCTACCAGAATAACTACTAGCCTACCGTGGCACTGGTACTCTATGCCCAGTACTATCACATTCCCTCTAGTTATACTCAGTTATAAGATCCTAATTAACTATTTAAGAGAAGGTTGTTAGGATATATACATTCACCTGAGTATATATGGAATACACAAGCCCATCCTCGAAGTGTCTAGCACACTAAAGCTCATCACCGGCTAAAAGTGGTGCAAAGTGTTGTAACTCAGTGAAATGTGTTGAATACTCCATGAATGACATAGAACCCTACTCAATATTCTTTAATTATATAGCTCTGTCAACTCTAAACATCTAAGAAAATAACTAATCATAAAAAGTAGTATGGAAATCAAATCATACCATGCCCTGATGGTGACCAGACTGGGTAATCACATTCTTCCAGAACTTGGTCGAATCACACAGCATGTAAGTAGAAATATTGACCCTCCATTATAGAGTCATATCTAGATGATCAAAGATAGAAAATGTGGCCAATATACAATAATCATAATCCTATGAACCTCCATACACCAATAAGGTAGGAGGATTTCATTATTGTAATTCATGGGTTAGATCTTCCATCGTAGGTGTAGTCCATGGATCACCATGAATGGACTTCATTAGAAATAAGAAACTATCAAAAACCTAATATTTAATTCCCATATGAGGTAAAATAGGAAATGCATCATGTGTCAATCATATAAGTATGACTGGAGGCTCAGGGCCCACTATATTTGGAACTTGGTCATCACCACCCTCCTGGTGCATGACATGAGGGTGTCATGGAGGAATTGGTCTACAAATTCCAAGCACACGCTTCGCAATAAGATAAAATCATATAGGAAGCAAAACTAGTGTAAGATGAATGTAATAAATGCTCATTACCCATAACATACTACCCCATATACCTACTTATAAATCTGGATATTAGTAAGCTATTGAGTATAAGTTTCAGGGGTTCTAGTAGATGATACGTCAATAATACCTTGAATTATCATTTACTGGCAACCATTTCATTATAATATATCAAGTTTCACTTATACAAATTTAATTATCTTATTTCCATATATCAAGGTTCATCTAAAATTGATTGTTATTCCCAATGAATCAGGGCCCATACTTCTCATCACTGAAAATGACACCTATTCGATTTTAATCTAATGGATTGACTTGGTAAATTACCAATTCCATCCCATGAGGGGCCATAACACCCCATGAATTGAAACTAGAAATCACTCAATTGTATCCAAGAGAAGCCTAAGAATTTCCATACAAACAAGTCTCACCAATCACATGCATATTAGTCAATGAAAAGAGTGAAATGTACCAATATGGAATAAAAATATGCTTGACATAAAAATTATAGGTACTAATGATGATTCATGAAACAATGCTCCTTTCCCTCATATCATTGGGCCAAGGATGAAATAAAATTCTCAATCATAATGACAATAATAATGAAAACACAACATGTGTGTCACCCAACAGTGAAATGACCTCAACTATAATAGGAAAAACAAAATTATAATTATAATTCAGGAGACTCATATTTTACTCTAAACATGGGTTCGTGATGCCCAAGCACAGCTTATAACCAAGTTCCAAGGGTTCCTAATCTCCAATATTTTTTCTCAAAAATATTAAACCAATAAAGGAAATATCCTACACCACTTTGTGAAATCCTAGAGCAGGATTCCACTGAATATGCCTCAAACTTGGTTGACCACATAGACTCAAGCATATCTCCCTGAATGCCAGAGGCTGGTGACTAGTAGCGATGGCCCAAGTGTGTTTGTGGTGAAACTATGACATCATTACTAGACTGTATCATAGAGGTTTAATATAATATAAAAGAAGATAAGTGGAGGAAACAATGTAATAATTAATAGAACGTATAGTACAAGTTGATAGGAATAATAATAAAATAGGTGCAACTGATATAAATAAACAAAAGCTGACGATGATGTGACATGTATCTATAAGATGGAAAAAAAAGGATATAGAGTATAGTACAACACATTATATACAAAAGTAGAAAAAATTAATCCAAAAACTATCCCAAGTATCCTGATCTCTAGCTTATTCATCTACTACTAGCTCCATCCTAATGCAATAAAGAAATCATGTGTCTGAAGTAGTATGCTTCCCTTTGTCAACACCTATATATATAATCTGTCTGAGTATCAATGGAACCTAGATAGGGTGTGAGATAAATCTTAGTAGGCCGCCACCAACAGTGTCTATAACATCCTATCCAGGTAATATAAACTAAAATAGTGTGCAAGAATGCATATATAAAAGTAAAGCAGTACAATAATGTAAATACCCAAGTACCTGCTTCAGCCCTCGGCTAGTGTTAGAACATGTAACTAGTTAATTTATTAATTAAGTTAAATTTTATATAATTAATTCAAGTGAGGAATATTCATCACTGACATCACCTTATTATATTAATAGTATAGGTTCTAAGGTATAATAAGGAAACCATGATGATTATAATAATGAAAAGGTTCCAAGGTAATAATCAAGTCAAACTAAACCTCAAGCGTCACCAACTCAGAAGTAACTACATCCCAGCTAAGGGGTAAGAGTGTAATCCAAAGAGTATAGTCCAAGGAATTCCACAATAGTGATGATCTAATAGAGTCCAAGGAATATATACAATGTAAAATAGGATATGTTATGGCCATGCCCAAGGTACCTCATGGATTTAAAATCCATGCCAAATCCAAGGAGTATATCCAAGGCATCCTGTAATAGTAAAGGGTAGATCCTATTGTTTCATACCAAACATCCACTAATAGATGAGGATCAGGTTCCATGGTGGTTCTCAACCAAGGTAATCGGCATCCTTGAATTAGAATGGTGTCCACTAGTGCTCAAGGCATTCCCTTGGGAATCCAATATCTAACTCAAGTATGACCACTCCTATAATGATTTCAAGGTCAATATACAATTAGGTACCTTAAATTGGATTCATTTAATTAATTAATACATGTAATGGTCATACCATTTAAATATTTCATTCGGTTCAATCCTTGACTTTCATTAGTTTGACAATGCCAAGGGCATTTCACCATTATATTAATTCATTTAAGTTATAGTAATTTAACATGATTCACACGGGTACCTTCCATTAAACATGTCAATGGGTTCTACAAATGTGAAACGAAGTTTCTCAATTACATTTAACAAGGAAAAGTCATATATATACAATATAATATCCATTTATAATTAATATTTATTTATCAATTGAAGCACTTAACTTAAACGGGTCAAGTGAGTAGAAAACATGGTACTAGCCTTTTATCGAATCATGATTCATCTAATTCAAGGGTATTACCATTATCATGGTTAATCTACACACCCAAATAGTGGATAAAAATTCATAATATTACATTAATACTTAAAAAATTAAATCACCATACCTGGGGTGGTTTTCATTGTGGGAATAACCACCAATAATGAATAACTTCTATGGAATGGGTTTTAGACCACAGTACTAACTACTACAAGAAATGAATATTAATTTAATGGGTGATGCTCAATGAAATCAGCACAACCACATGGAAATTTATAAAATGGTGAATCTTGATAGATTAGTTATATACCACATGCCTCATACTCTATTAACTCTCTACATTTAGTACCAGCCTCTAGTTTGGCCTAGATTGGAAGATATCTAAAGAATGGAAAAAATCCCTAAAAATAGGACATATGAACCTACATCTAAATAGTGTCATAAATAGGAATAATAATGAAGAAAAATTAAAAAAGGAACTAAGAATGTAGCGCGGGTAATCTAATGAGATGAACGAAAGCTCTATTGGACTTCAGATAGAGTAGTTATTTTAATTCCAAGATTTGGGCTTCAAAGAGCCTAAAATAAAGAGAAGAAGGGTTGTTATCCTCTAGAGAGAAAAAGAAAGAGAGGTGGGTTTAAAATTAGATCATTTATGGGAAATTTCATTAAAACAACCAAATTTGGCCTTTACCTAATTTGGCCAGATGGTTTGTCAAACTGTGCACTATCAGTTATTGGTAGGGGTACCCATATGGGTTGTCTGCATGGTTAGGGAAACCATGCACCAACCATGTGAATCAACTCCACAATTTTTTCTGTTGTTTTCACATGGTCCTTTATCCAAAATCACATATTTAGGGAAAACTATATTCCCCATATCACCCCATTTTCCATCATTACACAGTTAAAACTAACCATGCATACAGTTTTCTCTACCTGTGTGGCCAACCTATTTTCTTCACCATCTAGGGTTTCAAGCTCTGAACAAGCTCTATACACCCATTAAACCTCTAATAAATCATCAATAATCCACGTTAGGTCTAAAATAAATATTTAAACCAAAATTAAAATGATCCATACCTGAGTGAAAAATTGGGTTCTTTCTAGGGACACCAACTTCCAAGGTTGTTGAGCAGCACATAATCAGACCACTAGATCGTTAACTTTCCTCCATTACCTTGTAGAAAGTCAAGATGTTTCTAATGTAATTAATTAGATAATAAGAATTGAAATGGTATGAAACCACCCAAATTATGCCACAACTATAATCATATGGTGCATATTTAGCATTGTATCCCTAATACTATAAAGTCAGTTTCTAAAAATACATCTTTTGTGTATCATACATCTTGTTATTTTACTTGACCACCATGTTAGAATAGATCTCATCCCTCATAACTGAGTGAGCTAATATAATTTTTGGAACACTGAAACTCCTTAGGAATTTCAATAATAGGAGGAAAGAAAATATCAATGGGAAGTTGTTATATGGTGATAAGAAGATGATCATAGATGATCAATCAGGTCCTTTGAATGTATGAGGTACCATTCATCCTAACATAACTTTAATTAAAGTTTATTTTGATACTAATGCATACCACTCTTTTATAAATTCACATGTTGTTAACAAAATGGGGTTTTATATTTTCATGATGTCACAAATGATAAGTATCTAGACACCTATTAGGTAGAAAGAGTATAGGGAATTTAAATTTTCATCTTGTTCGATGACAATTGATTGGGCCCGATTTGTTTGGGACTTCTCAATTTTTGATATTTATACTTTTAAATTAATCATAGGAATGTATTATTTTTTTAATTTCAAGGATCATATTCATTATTATGTTTGATGAGTAACATTTATATCTATTGATGTAATAGTGCATCTTTTTAAAGGATGTTGGGATGTGAAGGTTGGAAAAGAATGACCTTTAGCACTATTGGTAGGGACTATTTCTTATTAGTTGGAAGCAGTCACTTTAGGGACTAATGATATAATTGATACAAAATTTTCCTACCATTTTCAATCAATGTCTATATTTTTTCCATGAACATTTCACTGGCTTTTCACCTAAAATGGAAGTGTAATTTTTGATTGATCTTATTATAGAAACCAATCCTATTTAAGTTCTATATTATACAATGGAACCAATATAATTAAATGAATTAAAATTATAATTGGAATAATTGGAAATTAATAGTTTCATAAGATTGAGTGTGTTCCCTTGGGATGTTCTGGTTCTATTTTTCAAGAAGGTAGATGAGTTTTTACAACTCTATGTCGATTATCATAAACTGAATCAAGTTATGATAAATAATAGATACCCTCTTATTTGAATTTATTATCTTATTGATAAATTTAAGGGAGGATAGCAGTTATATAAAAATGATATATGGTATGACTATCAAAAAATCTAAGTAAGGAAAGAGGATATTCAGAAAATAGGTTTCAGATGTCATTATGGTAATTATGAATATCCGATAATGACCTTTGGTCTCAAAAATATACCAGAGGTTTTAATGGCATTAATTAAACAATTCTTTCAATTTTACCTAGTCTTTTTTGTTTTGGTATTTATAGATGATACTCTTGTTTATTCTTGAACTTGAAAATACCATGAAGAAAATTTAGATATTTTTTTGATCATTTTATGATAACACCAGATGTTTGAAAATTTATCTAAATGTGATTTGTGGATACAAGAAGTTCATTTAATTGGACATGTCTATGTAATTCCTCTTTTTAATATATAAATAGTTCATTACATGGTAAAACACTTAATAACAAATAAGATTTTTTAAGGTTTAGTTTCATGGAAATTAGGAACATAATACATAAAAAACATAAAAAATACTCTAATACACTTAAAGGGATTATTAATAGGTTCATTTTAAGTAACTATTAATACATATCATATCCTAGGGACATACATCAAAATAAAGTTGTGAGCATAAAGCTTGGTAAGGGAATAAAAAAATATATATTTATCATGTGACCATGAGGCATATCAATAAGGCATGTGCATAAGAACATGGGTCGTATCATAATAAAAATATCATGAATAATAACATGAAAATATTGATACAACATAAAAATGAGACATTCATAAGAATATCACCAAGTATTATCACCAAGGTATTGTAAATCATAATTTTCAAGTTTATTCACCAAGGTATTGTGAAACACGTCATATTTAGATAATAATTATTTACCCATTGTATTTGAGCACTATAAGGGGAAACCATTCATGTATCCTAATTAATATGATCCAAATTGATCATAACAAATAATTTAATCAATGACCTGAGGTGAATAAATAATGGTTTTCATATAAAATCATTGAGTACATAATTGTATAAATAGTTGAATGTTACATCATTTTTTACCAAAGAAATGGGAATTTTTATTTTATATAGTTATATACTTAAATAAATAAATTATGTTTCCATATAGTTTAATACCCATGTATAAGGAAGGGGTTTGGGTATTCACAATAATAGAATATTTCATGTAAAAGAGATAAATTCAACAAAATAAATTTGGTAGTATGATGGTAGACACCTGTATTAACAAAATGGTATAATAGGAGGGAATAAATGTCTCTCACTGATAAAAAACTATTTTTGAGGTAATGGGATAATAATAAAAGGGTATGAAAATATTGTAATCTAACATTTAGAAAACATTTCGTAAAAGAGATACTTGAATGGAAAAGGGGAAGTGTAGAATTCCCTTATCTGAAGAGTTGCTTCCTAAAACTTGAGGATGGAACCTTGAGGACTTAAGGATGCCATATAGGGACACTTTGGGAGTAAAAGGCCAAAAATTTATGGATTATGGATTTTTATTGGAGTGGAATGGGGATGTATGGGTATTTGTAGTAAAAGAGGAGTAATTGTTTAATAATTTTCCAATATTGGTCTTGGAATTCTAGGTTTTGAAAAATGAAAAACCATTGGATTAACCATGGTTTTTATCATGGTTTTATACATTTGAGTCATTTTTTATAGTATTTAAATCTATTATAACCAAATTATATATCTTAATACTACTTTGGACATTGAAAAGTGATTTTAAAAAAAATATAGTTTTTAAAATCATAATTTCTATTTTAGACTTTTTAATGTCATTTTTAATTTTGGAAAATGATTTAAATAAATTAAAAACATAATTTAAATAAAATAACATATTTTAGGTCATAGATTTTGATTAATTAAATATTAAATAAATATTTAATATATATAAAGTCATAAAACATACCAAAAACACAAAACGATGTTTTTTCTATTCACTGAAAAATAAATTATTTTAGAAAATTCTCAAAAATTCACCCTAAACTAATTTCAACAAATTTATTTCAAATATAAAGTTTATTTTATAAAAATTATTATCAAATATGGGAATTTTAAATTTTAAATAAAAACTCCTTATTTCCTAAAAAGTAGGAGTTAACATAGTTAAATTTCTGACACATATAAAAAATTTATTTGGCCATGGTAAAATTATATTATCATTTATATATCAATAGATAGTATTTTAAAAGGATATTACATGAAAATAAACATTATATAGAATACTTATGTTTTTTTATAAAAGTGTATATAGTGTCTGAAAAAACAATTTTATTTGTATCCAAAACTTAAATTAACAAATTCATCTCATTTTCATGAATATTTTATTAAAAAATAATACTAAAAATGGGATTGACAAAATAACCATTTAATTTATACAAAAGAAATTACAATTTTATGATACTAAGGTCTAGACACATAACTCAATTATTACATTGTCATATTCCCTAAGGGTAAAGTATGTGATGGTGGTAGTTTAATGGGGTGGTTAAACTCACATTGACCTAGTGGTGATCTCCACTAACTTAAACTTCTCCCATAGACAATTCCATTCGAGCCTCACTTATTAAATCTCTAATTGGGCTTGGTCAAGGGTGAACATAAGTGAGATTACCTACCTCCCAAGTTTAGAAAAATGGGTTTTAAAAGGAATGAATATATTTTTTGAGTCCATCATTTCCCCTTACCGAATCAATTATCATTTACCAACATCTTTTATAAACACTAAATCAAATAGTAACATTATTACCAATGGTTATAGTTCCAAATGGTCATATCGACCAACAATTGTATTAAACAATGGTTATATTAACCAATGATCATATTACTATTCCAATGGTTGTATTTCTTCATATAAATACCTTTTAATTTTCTTATTCATTATTCTCTATAATTTATCCCAAGGTTATGTATCTTTTCATTTTCTAAATTATTGATTAGTTTACTAATATTCTATTTTTTCAACAGTGTTATCTGTGTCGGTGACAATCCTAAAATATTGTAAATGTCCAAATTTTCCCATTCAATATTTATTATTTTATGTTTTCTATCCCATTATAATGTTTTGTGTTTTCATGGGTTTAGTTGTTGGCTAATATAACATTCCTCATTAATTAAATACATTATTTTTTGTTTTCCAATGTGTTTTATGAGTATAATTCTATATAATATAAGACACAACTATTCAGGAAACAAAAGTCACAAATAATTTTTGGGTCATTACATTCTTCCCCCTTAATAAATTTCAACCCTAAATTTTCAACTCATATTTTCAGTTGAAAATAGATGAGGGTACTTTTGTCACATTGTTACCTATGGTTATCATGTTACCTTTTTATATTTATGGTTTGACTATGGTGATTTTAAAATATGAGTTGTCTTGTTACATAGATCCTTGTCTCTATGGTCCAAGATCATCACCAGTTTCTCCTCATAATTGAGGTTAATCTCTATTTGTTCCACCACCAGATTTAGTACATATGGTGGATCGATTATGTAGTTTCCTAGGAGTGATAAATGGAACACGTCATGAACTTGATCTATGTTTGGTGGAATTTATAGCTGATAGGCCACTGTTCCAATACAATAAAAGATCTTAAATGTTCTAATGTACCTAGGTATAATCTTTCCATTTTTTATAGACCACAAAATTCTCTTTCGTGGTGATATCTAAAGGAAGACCTTATCACCAACATCAAACTCCATGTCCCTTCGATGATTATCATTATAGATCTTCATTATACATTGAGAAAATTTTATATATTTTTGTATAGTTGAACCTTTTATATCATGTCTTATACATGATCAGGTTTAAGTATCTTTCATTAACTAAATTCATACCAAAAAATATGTGTTCTACATCGCTTCACATATAGTGATTTATATGGATCTATTTGAATACTCGAGTAGAAACTTTTTTGGTATGAGAACCCAAGTAAGGAGAGATATTGATCCCATTGACCTTTAAATTTCATTGATCAAGGTCTTAGAATGTCTATGAGTGCTTGAATTGATCTTTCAGATTTTCCATCAATTTGGGGATGATAATTCATACTAAAATTCAATTCAAAATCCATATCATGTTGAATAATTCTCTAGTATTTAGAAGTGAGACTCAGATCATGATCAGAAACGAATTAAATTGGTACCCCATACTACCTTAGTAATTCTTTTACATATATATAGGAAAGTTTTTCAACAGATAAATCTTCCTAACTATTGATTAATTGGGTAGTCTTGGTGATTCAATCCACCACAACCCTTAGCACATTGTTTCCTTTGTATGTCTTTAGGGGACTAGTGACTAAGTCCATGGTGATGTTCTCCCATTTCCATGTTGGTATGGGTAATGGTTTCATCATCCCCTTGGGATTCTATCACTATAGTAAAAAAATTTGACATACTAAGAGCTTTAAGTTATACTCATCAATCTCCTTCTTTATGTTGTACAACAAGAAGTGATCTCAAAGATCGTAGTACATATTAGTACTTCCAAGATGGATGGAAGAAATATAGGTTATGTCCATTATATAATATCTATTTATTTATCTCAAGTGATGAAGGCACCCAATTTCTAGTTCCAAACTAAATGAAATTGTCTTCATCGATGTGGAATTCATGAATCCTCTATTATTTTATAACTTTCACCTTATTTTGAAGCTCAATATCATCCCTTTATGCATCTATGATCCTCTCCTAGATATATGGTTGGGAAATAATTTGGGAAAGGTAGGATGTATTACCTATTATTATGATTTTCATATCCATCATTTTATTATGAAAGAAAATAGGGTCCTTCTTAATCCACATCATGGATAGAGTTCTGGGTTCCTTTTTGTTAAGAACATCAGATACCTTATTCTCTTTTCTATGATGGTAGTGAATAGAGAAATCATAGTCCTTGATTATCTCTAAGAATATTCATTGATGCACATTGATCTCCTTCTATGTGAATATATACTTCAAACTATTGTGTTCTATGAATATATCACATTTTTTTCATAAATATAGTGTCTTTATAACTTCAGAGAAAAGATGAATCTGCCTAACTATAGTTTATGAGTAGGATAGTTCTATACATGAGGCTTTAACTATAATGATGAATAATAAATCACTTTCTCATTTTTCATGTGTATATATCCAAGTCATTTTAAGGATGTATCACTATAAATGAAAATTCCTTCCCTATTAGTGGCTAAATTTATCAAAGGTTTGATAACTAACCTATTCTTGAGTTCAAGGAAAAATTCTTTACACTCCTTTATCTAGATAAACTTAACTCCCTTTAGAGATAAATTTGTTAGTATATAAGAATGACCTGGAAAAAAATTCAAAGACCTTCTATATTATCCTATTAGACTAAAATAACTATAAATATCAATTATAGTAGTAGGATGTGGCCACTCCTCCACAAAATTTTTCTTGGAAAGATAAACTAATATTCCTTCACCAGTCATGATGTTCCCCAAGAATTTAACTTTTTGTAACCATAACTCACATTTAATGAATTTAACAAACAAATTATCCTTCCTAAATTTTTTTAATATGGCCCTAACATTATCCTTAAGATCCTAAAAACTTTTGGAATATATCAGAATATAATCAATAAATTCTGCCACAATTTTATCAAGGTAATATTTAAAGACCTTATTCATCAAATCCATAAATATGGCAGGAGAATTAGTTAAGATTAAGGGAATAAAAATAAACTCATAATGCCCTTATCTTATTAAAAATTAAGACTTTGGGATATCTTATTTCTTCATTGTTAACTTGTGATACCCTGATCAAAGGTAAATCAGGGAAAATATTTGAGCTCCATGATGTTGGTTGAACAAATCATCAATCCTTAGAAGAGGGTATTGTTCTTTATTATGATCTCATTAAGTTCTCTATAATCAATTCATAGCCACATTGATCCATTCTTCTTCTTTACAAAGAGAATAGGTTCTCCCCAAGGACACACACTTTATTGAATAAACCCTTTCACCAAAATATCTTGAATTTTTTTTAATTGCTCTAGCACCATATATTCCATTATATACGAGGTATTTGATATGGCTTGGATCCATATATGTGTTCAATATAGAACTCTACCACTATTTCTATGGGAGGTTCATGTAACTCTTTAGAAAATACACCAATGTATTCTAGAATAATTGGTACATTTACTATCTTTATACATTTTCTTTATTCTATTCCTTCACCAATCATTTCAAAAAATAAGACTATATGTGGTGCTTCTAGAAAGAGTTCATGCAGGAATACTTCTCCTTTAAAAATTAATCTAGTTCATCCAATACAGACCACAGAAATTTTCTTGCTTTTACATTTAATATTAACATTATACTTTTAGTGATATTTCATCCCTGTTATAGTGTATAATTACAACAAGGAATGACTACCAGATTTGTGATGATATTGTACTCACCAAAATTTATACAAGAGTTTTTATACACATTTTATTCTTATATAATTACTCTATAAGTTTTAGCTAATAACTATAATTCTAGAAGTTCTGGGTTTTATTCTACATTCTTTGAAAATAGGAATGAAATAAATAAATGCGTCAAAATAGAGTCAAACAAATTACTTACTATCTTTGAGATCATAATGAGTGTACCTGAGACCTCATCATTTGGAGCCTCTACTTTATCCATTATTATTATCAAAGCATAACCTTTCTTACTTGGAATATACTTATGTTGATGGTGGTTTTTCTTTATTATATTCTAATTTGTACATTCATTTGAAAAGTTACCAAGTTTTTCACACTTGAATAATAGATCTTTAGGCTATACTTTCACAATATTCCCTTTGTCGTTTGAATTTAGATGTTAAGGCTTCACCTCATGAAGATAATTACAAGCTATATGGGCATTTCTTTTCCACTTATAGCACTTTCCACTCCCAATCAATAAGTTCCCCAAATTTTTATTCCCACATTTCCTACATGTGGAAAGTTTCAGTTTCTTTCCTTCTCTTCCCTGATCAAAATTCATCCCTGATTTTGACTCTATGTCCATCTTCATTTTATTTTTCCAATGTGTCTGTTGAGTATCTCCAAAATCCTTTTCAACCTTTATAGCAATTTGTACTATATCCTCATAGCTTTCATAGTCTCTATTTTCTAAATTTCTCTATAGAAGGGGTCTCAATATGCTGAAGAACCTATCAAAATTTCCCTTAGGATATGTAACAAATCTAGAGGTGTATTAAGAAAGTCATGTAAATTTTATTTCATATCCTCCCACTAATTAATTTTCCTTTAAATTTTTTTCGAAGAATTTATTATCTATTCTTATTATCATCAAATAGGGAAAATATGTTTTGAAAAATATTCTCCTAAACTCTCCCCACTCCATATTATAAATCTCCCCTCTTGTATTTGTGTTCTTAATCACTTCCCACCACTCCTCAGATTTTCCTTCTAAGATTTATAATTTCAAGGTGAATTTCTATTAATATAGACAATTTAGTATAGGAAATATATTTTCTAAATATTTAATACATTATTAAATAATTAATGGATCAATATATCCATTAAAAGAAGGTGGTATTTGAATCATAAAGAACATAACTGCAAGTCATTACCTTTGAGGTGAATATCGACACTCAACCTGATTTAGGTTATTATTCAAAAAATTTGATAGTTGATTCATAAACCTCATGAAATTTCCCATTATAGGTTCCATAATTTTAATAAGTTTATTTGTGGACGATGGTGCTTCAATAAGAAAATAACACGCCTTCCACATTGGGATTGGGTTCTGCTTCTGGTGCTTCTTCATCTTATCGTTTGAATAGGGTTTCTCATCCTGGGGATCCTAGTTCTTCATCTTCTGGTTCTGAATTTCCTAGGTCTGATGAAGGTTCTCCTACTTTGGGTTTGATTAAATCATTCAAAGAGGCTCTTTGTGGATCATCTCTGGCGTTGGGGTTTCATGTTTCCCCAGGGATCCATCTGTTTTCTTCATCAATCTGTAGAAATAATTCTAGGATGACTGTGGAGTTTCCTCCAGAGGTTTATGATGAGGTTGTGGATGGTCTGTGATGAACTCTCGTTGCGCAATTTGGGGCAGCAAAACCACTGATTTTGGTTTTCAATAAATTTGTTGAATCTTGGAGTCTTTCTTCACCGATCCAGGTTTTGCATCTTCATCGATCTTCTTCTTTTTTTGTCATTTTTTTCTGAAGATGATTTTCTGAACGCTTGGTGTAACTCTTCCCATAACATGGGATGTTGGAGATTCAATCTTTTATGGTGGTCTCTTGGTGCTCATAGGGGAAAAGAAAATTCTTTTTCAGTGGTGTGGATCTCTTTACCAGGTCTACCTTTACCCATGCATAACATTTCTTTTCTCAAAGCTATTGGAGATTTCCTTAGGAGATTTATGTGTGTAGACAGTAGTCCTAGGGGGCGCGCGGATGTATCTAATGTATGGATCTATATTGAATTAGATCTATCTTTTCCTATTTTTCAAGTGGTCTCCTTAAAGGTGAGGGGGTCGTTTTCTTTGAAATAGAGCATCGTCTATCCGGTCTTTCCCAGGTATTTTTCTCATTGTTGTATTCAAGGGAATTTGGTTCAGAATTGTAAGAAATCTAAGCGTGATGGGTTGTGTTTTTAGAAATTTTAGGTTTCAGATGATGATATGAATGATAAGGGTGTTATGTCTGATGTTTCTAATAGTGATTCAGGACAGGTATGCCTATATAATACTGATTATTTTGATTATAATCTTGATCCGTTATCTTTGGATAGTTATAGTGAGTATTCTAGAAAATCTGAATTTGGGTTTAGTCTTGCTACTTTACCGTACGGGGTTTCCTCTGAACTGTATAGTTCTACGATGAGTATTGATATTTTTCTTAACACACCAATAATTAGTATGTTTTTCAAGTGTTCAGTCAAATGGTGTTTCCTTTTATTGGTCTATTGAGATGTTTAAATCTGGACCTTTTTCTAGAATCCTCGATGACAGGTGAATTGGGTAAGGACGATAGGGCTTTAGGTAATTCCAATGATGTTCATAAAAACCTGTTGATGTCAGTTAAAGGGCACAGATATGAGACATCATCTCATGGGGACTTGGGTATATACAATGTAATTGAAT
This sequence comes from Viscum album, assembly GCA_963277665.1. Lineage (NCBI taxonomy): Eukaryota > Viridiplantae > Streptophyta > Magnoliopsida > Santalales > Viscaceae > Viscum > Viscum album. The sequence goes on along the minus strand of OY728133.1, from coordinate 237,250,900 downwards.
TTACTAAGAAGGATAGTATTAAACCTTTGTATAATGGAAGAGGGGATTTTGATCGAGGTGGTCAGATTTTAGATTTTCCTATTGAGGCTAATATGTCTGCAGATACTGGAGTGGTTACTAGGGAAAACCTTCGTCATATTAAGAAGTTTTTGGAATCTCATTCTAGTATGACCAAGATTCCTGGGGCCAAAACCAGGCTTAGATTGTTTCAATGATTCCTATTATCATATGGAATGCTTGTGGTATGGGTGCATGAGTAAAATCTGATTTTTTAGTCATGGAAATTATGAAACATAAGGTGTTTGTTATTTCTATTATAGAACACAAGAAGAATTCAGATAGAATTTGTGATTTCACTTTTAAAATAAATATTCATTCTGGGCTGCATGCAGAACTAGATAATCAACATATATGGTTCTTCTGGAACAAAATGGTGGATGTTGATTTAGTTAAGGTGGGTGATTAATACCTTACTATGAAGATTAAAAATGGCATTGATGTGTTTTTTGTGTCCTTTGTTAATGGGAGTTGTGATTCTCATATAAAGGAGGTTTTATAGAAAAATTTGGATTGTTTTGATTTAGAGGATCTTCCTTGGATTGTTGGTGGAGACTTTAATATTATTTCTAAACCTTGTGAGAAGAATGGTCGAGGTGTTTTTCCTCGTGCAGCTAGTAGAAGATTTGTTCAATTTATGGCTAGGAGAGGCCTTAGTGATATGGATTTCTCTGGGGATTTTTTCACGTGGTGTAATAATCAGAAAGGAATGGTGTGATCTTGGAGTCATCTCAATAGGTGTTTGGAAAATTTTCATGTTGTTTCTAGTTTTCATAATGCAAAATTTGAGAACCTTGTTCGTGGGATCTCAGATCATTGTCCTCTACTTGTGTCTTTATTTCCCAGACAGAGTTATGTGGAACATTTTAGTTTACGTGATCATTGGGAGGAGAGGTTTGATTATCATCAGCTTATTAAGTATTATTGGGAGGAAGTAGTTCAGGTTTATGCTTGGGTTTCCTTTTATAATAAATTCAGACGGCTTAAGCATAAGCTTCATGCTTGGGTGAAAAATTTTCCTTATGTGGATTAGGATTTTGAGTTTCTAAAATAGGAGGTTGAGAATATGTAAAATCCTTGGAAGACAGATGGAGTGATAGGGTTTATGAGGACCTTATGGTTAAGAAAAATGTTTTGAAGGAGTTTATTTTGAAACAAGAGAGTATTTCTCGAGATATAGCTAGAGTTAAATGGCTTTGTGAATGTGATAAAAACACTGCCTATTTTCATGTGTGTATTAAGGAAAGAAAGTGGTGGGTTAATTCGAACATTCTTCTAGAGGATGGGTTCTTCTCGATTAATAGGGATGTGATTGGTTCCTTGGCAGTTTTTTTCTTTAAAAATCTTCTTATTAACCCTAACCCGTCTATGATTAATGGTTATCCTAGTGGGAATGCAGAGTTGTTTGATGAGATTCTGAACATGATTTCTAGATTGGATAATGATATGTTGGAAGCTATCCCTAATGAGAATGAGATTTATAATGATATGATAAAGCTTAACCCAGAGAGTGCTCTAGGTCCTGATAGTTTCCCAGGGGCGTTCTATAGAGGGGCATGGGTGGTGATCAAATCTAATTTGATTTTCACCGTTCAGGATTTCTTTGGAGGTGGTCCTATTCCAAGGGTGGTTGGTACTACCACCCTGGTTATGATCGCCAAAGTTAAAAATCCTTCTTCTATTCATGATTATAGGCCAGTGAGTATTGTAATTTTCTATACAAAGTTTTTTCTAGCATCATTAACTTACGCCTGTCCAGTCATGTTTCTCATTGTATTTCTCTTGAGCAGCATGGTTTTGTTAGAGGTCGATCGATTCAGGGTGTGGTTGCCTTGGCTCATGAGATGATCCGTGATATTAACTTCAAATGTCATGGGTCAAATATGGATTTGAATCTTGATATGAATAAAGCCTATGAAAGGATGGAGTGGGGGTTTATAATCAGATTCCTTAGAGGTATGGGTTTATCTTCATGGGTTTTTGACCTTCTTTTTCGTTGTTTTAGTTCTTCCTGGATGTCAGTTTCATATATGAGAAAACCTCATGGTTTCTTTAAGACAGCTCATAGTCTAAGACAAGGGGACACTATTTATCTGACTCTTTTTATTCTCATGCAGTATTCTATGAGTCATCTTATCAATATGAATATTTATATGGGTAATATTTTACCGTTTTGGAGAAGAATGGGACAAACACTGATTTCTCATTTGATTTTTCCTGATGATTCTCTATTTTTCATTAATTCTAATGTTAGATCAGTTGGTAGTCTAATTAAAGTGTTGGATGAGTACTTCTTATGGAGTGGGCAGTCGATTAATAGGAAGAACAGCAGTTTTTACATTTCCAATAAATTTGGTGACAATCAGGCTCTTTCTATCTCTATATTGTTGAATATACAGAAAGGTTATTTTCCTCTGACCTATCTTGGTTCTCCTTTATCTCCTGGACGTATTCATATTAGAGACTTTTATAATATTGTTAATAGAATTCTGAGTTATGTTCTAGACTCGAAAAACTGCTTTTTATCATTTGGTGGAAGTATTTCCTTAATCAATAGTGTATTAACAGATATTCTGATCCATGCTCTTTCGGCATGCAATGTGCCAAAGGGGGTTATTTCGTCTATTGATAAGGTCTTGGATGATTTTATTTGGGATGCTCATTTTGAGGGGAAATGTCATTGGGCCTCATGGGAGAAAGTGTCTAGACCATTTTAGGAATGTGGTGCTAACATCAGAAGTCTATGGGATACAATTCATTATTTACATGCGAAGCTGGCCTGGGAAGTTTTGGAGGGCTGCACTCTTTGGGGTAGAATTATGGCCTTGCAGGATGAAATCTACATAGAGGATAGTATAAATGTTTCAACTTTTTGGGCTTTAATTCAGAATTTTTTGCATGTTATTCTCCAACACTTACACTGTATTATAGGGAGGGGAGATTTATCTTTTTGGAATTGTAATTAGTTTGGGTCTATTATTGGATTTCCTGGTTGCCCTGCTCCAATGATTTATTTTAGGGAATGTTGTAGTTATCCCAATTTTATCAATGTTGTTCTTGATGAGAAACAAAGGAAGACTTTTGATCTTATAGAGATGAACATGGATCCGAATAGATGTATTTTTACTGCTTAAAGACTGGTATGTTTTCTTCTAAAGAGTTTCGGACTATTTCTATTTCCCATGCTCAGCATGATTCTTGGAATAATATAGTATAGTGTAAGATAATTCCAACTAAATTCAATTTCCTTGTATGGATAATTAGAAATAAGGCTATTTTTATAGATGAGAATGTAAAAAGGAGGGGTGTTTACCTGGCGTTTAAATGTCACTATTTCAGTAATCATTAGGAGGAAGATTCCAACCACCTATTTTTTTAGAGTGATTGTGGCTTAGCTATATGGAATTGTTTTGGTGAACTCATTTAGGTTTTAGATCCTTTCCCTACTAGAACCTCTTTTCTAGATAGGTGGTTCCATGGTCTGAATATTGTGGGTCCTGAAAAAATAGCTAGATCTGTGATCCTTAGTGCAGGGTGTTGGTGCATTTGGTAAGAAAGGAATAAAGCTTGTTTTAAGGATATTCATTACTCAACAATATCAATTGTTATCAGGACTAGAATTCTTATACTTAACTTGGTTTAGTATTCTGAAATTTCAAGTGATGCTCCTTCCTTGAGGTATATCTATCCAATATTTCCTCGTCCAGATATTATGAGGAAAGGAAACTAGGTGAGTTGGTTTCCTCATAACATGGGTCTTAAGATGAATTATTATGGCTCTTATGTTGGAGGCTATATTCGAGGTGGTGGTGTTGTACGTGATGGGAGTGGAAGAATTTTTCTTGCCTTTTCTGCGTTTTATGGGAGTGGTAATTTCATTCAATATGAAGTTGAGGCAATGAATATAGGGGTCATTTTTTGTGCTCAGAGAAACATATCTATTTCTCAGATTGAAATTGATTCAATGATTATTCTCAATTCGATGAAGGGAAATATATCTACACCCTGGTCGATTGCTTATCTTATCAGAAAATGCAAGAGGTGGATTGACAACAATAAGATTCATCTTTCTCATACATAGCATGATGGTAATAAAGTTACAGTCTACTTTTCATCCTTGATGGTGGCGGATCAAGGTAATAATGTTGTTTGTTTTCATAGTATTCTACAAATTGAACTGTAAGGGGTGGGGTTGATTGTGGGAGATCAACTTGTTCTCCACTATTTTAGACCTCCTTAAATGTTTTTGTATCTTGCCTAAAGCCCTGTTTGCTTTGGGTTTTATTCTCTTTTAATAAAACTGAATTTTGTGTGTAAAAAAGAGTTCATCAGTGCATCATCCATCTCATTCATCATTTATGTTGTTCCTCATATTTCCCACCATTTTTCTAAAAGAAGAAAACCTTAGTGAGAAATTTTTTGATTTTAGTAATATTTTAATTTTAAATGGAATTTAAGTCCTAAAATAACATTATTAAAAACATTACTCTTTTAATATCCTCTAATTACAATTAAATTTTCAATATATAGTTTATAATTGTTTATAAAAGAATGATATTAACAAAAAAAAATCCTCAGGTAGTGTCAAATCAAGTGTGTACCAAGGCTTGTTTTATAAATCATGTGAAAATCAAGTCAAATCTCAATGTTCTATTTTTTAGGTTATTACCCCTATGCACAACTATGCTAGAGCCACATCCACTTATAGTCCCCTGATAGGGATTTCATTTATTGGGAACTACTCACTTTTTACTTCACCAAAATTTTGGGAAGTTTTCCTATATTTAGACTTATCCCTAGGGTTCTTACTAAAGTTTTATAATCCTAATATAGAAAAATAAATAAAACATTATCTGATACCAACTATGGAATACCACCTTTTTAATACATAAAACTATTATTGTATGGTACAACACTTAATAACACACAAGATCTTTTAAGGTTTAGTTTCTTGGAAATTAAGAGCATAATACACGAATAAAATAAACAATATTCTAATACACTTTAAAATATTATTCATAGGTTCATCTTAAGTTACCCTTATTACATATCATATCCTAGATACATACATCAAAAGAAAGGATTGAACATAAATCCTAGTAAGTAAATAAACAAAGGAGATATTTAGAATGTGACCACGAGGCATATCAATAAGGCTTGATCATAAGAACATGAGGCATATAATAATATAGAGATCATGAATCATAACATGAAAATGTTTCTAAAACATAAAAATGAGACATTAATAATCATATCACCTAGGTTTTATAAATCATAATTACCAAGGTTTTCACCAAGGTATTGTGAAACATGACACCTCTAGAGATTAAATATTTTCCAAATTCATTAGAGAACTATCAGGATACATACTTTATATGTATTAATTCATGTGAGCGACATTAATCATAATAAATCATTTCATAAATAACCTATGAATAATAAAGGATGGGTTTCATATAAAATCAATGAGTATATAAGTTATTTAAGACTTGAACATTACAATATTTTAACCCCTGAAATGGGAATTTAGGTTTCATAAATGTAAATAGAAAAATAAATAAATTATGTTTATGTAGCAACTTGGGTTTTGGACCTATTAGACTATGAAATATTCATACGACTAATTATAGAGCTAGGCTTAAAGACGGCATGAGATTTCGAGGCCTAGTGTCCCCGAAATTAATTTTATAAAAATATTAAGTATTTTTATACTATACATAAGGCATGAATGAGTTATCTCATAAATAGTAGCTTAGATCAAAAATCTGAGGGCATGGCTGCATCCAAAGCATTCTGTTTACCCTAGGTGGGGAGTAACATTTGCGGGTGTGGGCCTCCTGTAGAAAAAGGTGACCAGTGGTGTTTTCAAATATAAATGAATAATTTATTTTAAACATCATATCTCAAATAAAATATTCATGGAGTCTTAGATCAAAATTATGAGGTCATTATTAAGTTCATAATGCCACATTTACTCTAGGGGTGCACTAAACTTTGTCTTTGTTGGGCGCGGGGTCGGAGGCGAGTCGGGAGCACAACAGTTGGATGGAGAGGATTTAATTAAAAAATAAATAAATACTCTCCCCTCCCCTTTGTTGTGTAATCTAGGAGTAATACACCTACAGAAGATTATCCTCCATTCCTCCTCCTTCCATCGATGATAAACGGCCGGAATCGAGCGAACGAGGTTCCGTCGGACTCGGATCTTGACGATGAATGTTCCCAGATCGTGCAGTAGTAGCAGCGGAGCATGAAAATCATCGGTGATCCAAAAAAAAGTTATGCGGTTTGAGTTATAAAATAATGGATCCAATTTATGTGTTTTTTTGCTTCAAATCATTGTAAGGTTTGTGTAGTTCGGGTCCCAAGATTTCCAAAACAGGTTTTGGATTTGAATTTGGAGCACCGGGCTACTTCTAATGGTTCCCGGAAGTTTATTGGCAGCAAGATTAGATTCAAGCGGTGGACATGGCAGAATCTGGCAAGGGATGTGGTGGTGCAGAAATTTCTAGCTCCGGTGTGGCGGTTTTCTGCTCCGGTGCAGTGGTTTCAGGTGAGACTGGTGATGGTTCGGCCAAAATTTGTTGGGGGTCCTTTAAACCCTCATAACTCACAAACAGAAAGTCTAATTTGCGATCCATTTGTGGAAACGTGATCCTAACATTGAAACAGATCCTTTTAGAATGTTTGGGGAATTTTTATGAGTTGGATTCGTGTCCCAGGGCTAAGAAACATTGAAATAATAATAATATTTTAATATAATTTAACTTCGACCACCCGTAACTTCTGTATGGAGATTCTGATTGATGCACTGCCAGTGGCATTGTGATCTAGATAGTATGGTAGACTTTTTAGGATATTTTTCAGGCACTGGGACTAATATAAATATGTAGGCCCCATGAGACTAGTTTTGGGCATTTACGGAGAAATGTGACTTTTTTGTCTGGTGTCTATTTTGGAGGAATGAGTAAACAATATCGTGCATTTTTTCAAGGGGATCAAAATGGTGTGATCCACTTGATGAGTTTTGGAAACGTGGTGTCGACCCTACTCAGGCATGTTATAGTGAATAATACATTTTTCACCGGTTGATCATTTCGGGTGAGTAAATAGCCTATCCTGTATGTTTTTTCGCATAGAATGTGATGGTATCCTCGGTTTGGACCTTGAACATATGCAGTGTGGTGATGTTGTTGGTCACTTGGGTTAGCGACGATTGTACCAACAACTGTTGAGTTAACTCCCTTGGTTTATTACTATGAGGGTTCGTGGGGCATTACAACTCTAGTGCAGGTCTGTGATACCCTCGATAGGATGAATTTCAGATAGAGTTGTGGTATCTCTCTATTGAGACTAGAGTAAGATCTTCTAGATTCACTTCCCTAGATCAGGTTCTTGGTATCTCTTTGATCGATTATCCACGGGCGGTGATTCCCTATCTAGCAGGAAAACCCTATAGGGTTTGATTCATCATCGGGAATATGATCCCATATGCAGTGTTCTATAGTAGTAGGGTTGTGGTATCATCGGTTATATGATCTCCTACTCAGTTTTTTATTTTCCATAGGGTTACGGTATCATTGGTAATGTGATCCCCTACTCGGTGCATGGTTTCTGTAGGGTTTTTTCTATCATCGGTTTGATCCCCCACTTTACAATTTATACCATATGGAGTTTCTGGCATTGTCGTGATAGCCTTTACACGGGTGACGATCCTCTATCTGAGTGATATGATCTGTGGAGTGTCCGATTGGGTTTTGGTATCTCCTAGCAGATCCTGGGAGTGATCCCCTATTTGTGAGATCTTTGTTTCACCGGGTTGGGTTCTAGTATCCCCTAGTAGACCCTAGGTTTGATCCCCTGTCGAAGGGTTTTGGTGTTCTGCTATTTCAGTGTGACATTCTCAGTGATGATATCTGACGAGCATGTTCTCTCAGATGGGCCATATGGGATGGCAATGTAACTCGGTGGAGTGTAACTCCCAAACTTGTGTTCTATGGGATGACAGAGCTCTTGGAGTGTGTTCTCATAGTTATGTTTATGCCTTAGAGCCTCGAGTCAAACCTGTCACTGGTAATGAGGTCAAAACCTCATGAGGTTCGGTGTCTGAAACGAGTATATCTGAATGTTCATGGTATATGTATGGGAATATACCTGAGCTAGACTGACTAGTTGTGTTTTCTCGAGTATGGTCTTGAGATGGATTCTCTCTCTCATTTGGGTTTCCTCTGACTGGGATGAGCTGACTATTACCTTTCAGTTGCTCTATTTTATTTTGGGGTTTTTGGGGTGCCTACTAAGTATCTTTATACTCACCCCTTCATGGGCTTTGCCCCCACATGTTTTGTATCTTGTGCAGACCACAGGCCTTTTGATGGAGTCCCAGGAGGACCTGCAGTAGGAAGATCTTAGTGAGCTTGACTGACCATGGTGTTTAGGGGAGTTTTATCGAGGATCTTTCCATCAGGTGCTTTTATTAGCGATCCCCTCCTTCTAAGTAGGTTGGATCATTTTTTTAGTTTTATTTTGGTGGTCTATGTATTTTCCCTTTTTTACTTTTCGTTGAATCTAGTTGTGGGTTAGATGTATGAATGCATTTATTTTCATTTTTTATATATATCTCTGCACTGTTGCATGGAGGTGTATATGGGTGCGTGTGTACAGGTACCTTAGGCTAATGCCACCCATGTGTGTGATAACCTACTCGGCGCTAGTCACCAACCCCTGGCCTATTAGAGGTAGGCTTGGGGAGTCACGGCTCAAGCCCTGTTGGGTCAGGTCATGACAGAGTGGCATCAGAGGAGGTTCCACCTTTGGGATCTCTGAGTGTAGGTGGTCTAGTTGTGCATTTGGTTTCGGTTGCATAGAGGCAGTGTAAGGATGTTTCGAGTTCGGCTTTCAAGTCAGGGACTCCAGTTTTGGTGTGGCGTCCTATGTTTCCATTCATCAGAACTCTGATAACCTATATTTCGACTCAGGTCATTATGGCACTAGTCACAGGGAAAAAATGGTACGTGCATCATATAGGACTAGGTTTTGGGTTTTTCTTGTCCTTCTAGAGTCAGCTCCCCAGATATACTCGTTGACCTTGGTGTGTCTTGATTGTATTTCAGGATACCTACATGATGACAAAAAGTGAGGTTTCCGCAGTGGGATTGTGGTGATGATCCACCTCATGTATAGTCTTTAGATTAGGGCATAGGTGCTGAGGTTGGACCTCTAAGTAGTCCTCTAGTTGAGCCACCACCTGTTGAACAGTTGGTTGTGCCGACTGTAACGAACAAAAGTTTTATCAATGGAATCCCTTTCTTATAATTATTCCTTATAGTATAATCACATTAGGAAGAATAATGACATATAATGATAATAAATATTATGTGACCATTAAACATAATTTTTCCACTTCTATGTTTTGAATTTCAAAAATCAGACATAAATGATTGTGTTCAGGATGATTTTTGGTGTCTAATAGAACAAAAATAATTTTTGTTGAATAGTAACATAATCTTATGAATAGTAACCTACACTTATGAATATTAATATGATCATTATTAATATAAAATAATCAAAATTAATATTAAACTTACCCTTGGAAGATTAAATAAACTTTTGGCATCTTATAAGTGACAATTTGAACTTAGTAAAAATATTGGTATTTTTGTAAGTCAAAAATAATTAATTATAATTAATTAATTAATTTAAATGAAAATTTATTTTCTTAAAATGTTTTCATAAATTAAAAATTATATTTCTTTTAGTTTTAATATAATTTTATAAGACCTTATGTAATTTTTGAAAGCATTATAAAATCAGTTTTAATTTTAAAAACTGTATTTTTCAAGTAAATTATAATTTTAAATAAATATTAAATTAATCATAATTAGAAAATTATTTTTGAAAAAATGACTTCATTTTTAGATTCTACACATTTGAAAATGGTTAGGTTAAATTTTTGGAATTTTTCTGAAATACTTCAATTTTTAGGTGAATTGTAAAAATATAGTTTTTCACATAACCAGTGTATCTTAAATTGCATCATCCAAGATGTAATGATGAAGTAAACAATCTAGAACTTTAGATTCGGTCATATTATATTTAATTTCATAAATGGTTCCTTAAAATACAATAAACTCAATTTCAAAACCTAAAAAAACTTTCCAAATCCTAAAGTCAAAAGGAGATTCCTTAAAGTATCCTTTTCTCTTTATTTCACTTTCCTTTTTGATAAATTAATGAATTCCAATTAAAAAGATGATTTAATGTCTAAAACGAATTATATTATATTAATATATTATTTATGATTTCAAAATCTATTATTACAAGTCTAACATGTAACACCTCAAGCTTCCACGATACGCTTCTCTTTCAATAATGCAATAGCTTGCATTGTACGCAAGTTCGAGATTCTAACACACTGCGACCAATCAAAGTAGCCGTTATGAATAGTAATACCGACTTTTTAAAATTATAGAAATTTTATATTTCAAAATGGACTTCATTTTTGTATTCGAAATATAGAAATTATCCTAAGTTGAATTTTTTGTAATTTTCTGAGAACTTCCAATTTTTTATGAATAGTGAAAAATACTTAAAAACAACTTTTTTAATCAAAATAATTTATAGTGATAAATTATACTATTGAGTGGTTTTAATGTATAATTAGAATATATTTTTACCATTTTATCCAATGGTGTTCATTAGAATTAATTTCACTTTGAAATTGGACATAAACAATTGTCAATCTTTTGATATATATTGTTTCTTAAAAACACGCTATTTGTTGTGAGAGAAGGAATTAATTATAAAATTAATTAATGCAAATTATATGTTTTGAATTTTTTAAAATAGACATCATTTTTGAATTCGGAATATCAATTATAGCTTAGGGTGAAATTTTGGCATTGTTCTGAAAAACTTTAATTTTTGATGAATAGTGAAACCACTAAGTGGTAGTTAAAAAACTAATTTTTTGTTTAAATGAAACATTACCACTTATGTGATTTGATTTTCAAAAATCCAACATACATGGTTCTCATTAGGAAGTAAAATGTGGTTCAATGGGATAAAAATAATTTTTGGTGAATAGTAACTTTTAAGTTTAATTAATCACGATTAATGGTAATTAGTGTAATTTAAGGTAAAGATAATGTTATAATAATATGAAACAACATTGACACTTGTCCTACCCCTATTGTATGAGTCATGGACGACCAGGACAATCAATAGGTCAACTTGGGGACCCCATGGAGCCACTTTGGTAGGAAAATGACAATAATAACTTTTTATTTAAAGTAAAAATAAAAATGTCACAAACATGAGTTGTTTTACTAAAACAATTTTTAAATAGGGTTATACAAGTAATATTTTTGACTATAAATATTCATTATAAATATAAAAAGATTTCCTACATTATGATATTCATTTTAAAATTTTTCTACATAAAATAAATTAAATTATTTATGACACCATGATGATGCAGCGATTACCTCATTAATTAATGATTTAAATAAAATGAAAAGATAATATAGAATCTATGACTTACACTTGTCAAAAACCTATTGGATGATCACATTAAGAACCCTTATCACCTTATCCTTGAAATATATCATTGTGGGACCTTTAGAATCTGAAAAGAATATCATAATAATGTAACATTTCATGAGTTCTAAGAGTGCCCCTCCTCTCCTCTTATAAAAGGCCCCCATCACTACCACCTTACTCACACCTTCAAAGCCTTTTTTATTGGCCAAACTCCACCCAAATACTCCCTCCACTTCCCTCTCTTACTCATAGAAGCATCACTTTGGGCATAATTCTTCCCAAGGAAGCCTTTTGTCTCAAATCAAGAAGAGTTACCCGATTTTAAGGTAATGTCCCCTGTTGTGTTCTTTTGTATTATTTTGCTTCTCCAACCCATTAAAATATTTTTATTCCATTATTTTGTACCAAATACAGTATATTAAATATACTATTATGTTTTTATGAGAAGGATTTTATTTACACTTACACACACCTTCATCTAATGGTTAAAGAACATACTGTTTCTGTGGGTGGCGAAATACTGCCTCACGAAATGATGATTGTTCAATATTCTTTTAACACCTCTAATGGTGGCCATTAAGATGACACTATTTATATATATGATATTTATGTTTTCCTTATTCTTCTATATTTCTCAATTATGGCATACCTTTATGATTTCCATGATAGGTAAATGCAATAATTTCATTTTTGGAAGTGCGGACTACCACCACCTCAAAGTGATTTGAATCGTTAATGTCATATGTGGGATGTATAAAGGATGGAGTAAATGGTATTATACATTATATTATACTGGAATTATATTATACCTTTATATCATTATAATTTCATTTCATTAAATACGAAATATAAATGAAAGTAGTGTTCATGCGTACGTACGGCTTACCGTCTCCATGAACGGTGCATTTCATTTATTACCTCTAAAATGTTACATAATATTATGAATGAATGTATATACTGGATATATATGATATATATGATACCTAAATCATGAATATAATCTTGGAGATAATGTATATTCTACCACATAAACAACTTGTAATTATAAGAAGTTTATTGTTGACTCAAGTACCAAAGATCGACAAAACGACCGTTATTAACTTAAATGACTACATAATTTTCGTAACATGGTAATAAGAGATATAAAAGGGATAATAAACTTGAAAAAGGTTCTTAATAAATTATAGATTAACTCTAGTTTATTATTCAGGATGTTAAAGAACGGTCGAGTCAAGTCGGACACGAGGTAAGGGAACTTCTTAACCCAATTTCTGTTCTTTGGGTTAATCTCCTACTTTCAAATTATGTCATGATATTATTATTTCCTATCTTGTATTTGTACTTTATTTATGTGTACTTATAGTAAATACACATAATAGATATATTTTATTTTAAAAATGATCTTTGTAAGGGACTTCGTCTCAATCTCCATTCATTGAGGCATATTTTCTTTTTTACACAAATCTATTGTATACGGTGTATAAACCCCTTTGACTTTTCATTTATTCAAAAGGAATCTTTTTATAAAAATCATTTTACTAAACGACAAAAAGGAATGTTTTTCTTGTCGTACGTATGCGGCGACAATGAATTCCCCACTGTCGTGACCATTATTTGATTTTTGTCTTCCTCTACAAGCCATAACTTTTTTTTAAAATGAAAAATAAATACCAAGTTTTAATTTTATTTTATTTTGGTATTGAAAATGGTTTTGAAAGTGTTGTTATTATATAAATGTGTTGTATTGATATATTGTGATTGAAATGTGGAAATTTTATGTTTCATTTATGCATGTTTTATGTGATACGATTATGTTATGGTTTATGATATGTTTAAACCTATTCATATGAGGAATGAATTGGACTTAATAAGTGACGGGTGGAGACCACTATAGCTCTTCGATGCATCGGCAGTTCTCATGAGACAAACTAGTGTCTTGGCATGAGGCCTTGATAAAAACTTATTTTTGGTCTTGGCACGAGGCCTTGGCTACGTGGTAATGATAGTCTGGCATTATGCATTCCATCATTATGAAAGTGGTTATTGATATTGCATGTGATTATTCGACCAGTAGAATATCCATGTGAATAAGTAAATGGCATTATCTCATTTTACTTTTTCTATATTATGTTGAAGTTCAAGTTTAAAAGGCTCTTTTTTTAGTTATACATTGCCTTAAATGTCTATGTTTATTTATGAAGGCTTCCGCTATATTGTTATCCTTACTGAGCATTTGTGCTCACCCCTTTCAATGTTTTAATATTTTCCAGGATGTGAAGAAGTATTTTTTGAATGACCTGCAGGGATAGTCAGAAAGGGATATGAGTGTGTACTATGAATACCATGTTATTGTAGTTTTTTTACTTTATGATGTAATTTAAGACTTATAAATGTATCTAGTGTTTCCAAGGCTACTAAACTAAACGGTCTTCTGAGACATGATCTTTTGTTATCATGCCAATGTTACGTAATAATGCACCGACTCTTGGTAACTGGGGTCGGGGCATTACAGTTGGTATCAGAGGCAGTTTAGTACTAACCTTGAAGCTAGATTTAGATAAACTCTAATTAGAGCACATAGCCCAAAGATAGACTTTGAGGATTATTATATAATAACTTCCTAGAATTTTGGGTATTATAGAGATTTTGTGAGTTATCCGCGCAATACATCCCTGTCTAGATATGAGCAGGTAGAGGCGGCTCTGGCACAGATGTACCTAGGGGTAAAACCCGAAAACACCGCTTTGAGATAGACTCGAACGGGAACTGGTATATGACAATGGGCCTTGCTGCACTCTTGGTTATGACACTCCTGGGGGATATGTTTAGGATAATCCTCATTTTATTTACAAACCATTATGAAGGGTTTATTAGTATATACTTCCTCAAAGAAAACATTTTTTATGATTATGGATTATATCCATAAATAGTTCAATTTATGTTAAGTGTTTTACAAGTATGGAATTATGTATTTTGATTCATAAACTAATCTAGTTTATGCCATTGTTTATAAATGGTGCCTAGTGGGAGGAATGGAAACTGTATCAATGCATGCACTCCATGTAGGGATTTCCCTCCTGTTCAAGATAATTATAGTGGAGCTGGAGATACAACTGGTTCTGATCAACTTATCACCATACTGGGACAACTCACTCAGGTTATGAATAATAACCTTACTCATATGGAGCACCCTGATCCGCAACGTGGAGGATCAATGTTATACCGCTTCATGAGGCAACAACCGCCAACATTTAATGGGGGTACAAATCCATTAGTAGCTGAGCAGTAGATAAACTCCTTAGAGAAAATATTTCATGCCTTGGAGAGTAGTAAAAGGGAGAAGGTTGTCATGGCAGTTTACCGCCTCACTAGAGATGTTGATCAGTGGTGGTCATTGATTCAAAACACAAAGGACGATGATGAGGTATCAAGTATGGAATGGAGGGATTTCAAAGAGATTTTCTTGGAAAAATACTTTCCTCGTGACCATCGAGCAGATATGGAAATGCAATTTCTGAGTCTGAGACAAATGGAGGATGAGAATGTCGCAAAGTATGAGGCTAACTTTACAAGGTTAGCGAGGCATTCAATAGATTATATACATAATCCAAGAAGTAAGATTGACCGTTTCTTTGATGGGTTAAAACCATTTCTTTGTCGTGCATTAGTATCACAATCTTTCTCAACATACGAAGATATAGTCTCGTGTGCTATCAAGATAGAAAAGGAATTCTCTAAGTATTATGACAACAAAGTAAAGAAAGAGAAGAATAATACACTGGAAGAAGAGACAGATAAAGGGAAAAAAGGGAAAGAAGTATTTTCCATTATGCGATAATTGTGGGAAGAATCACCCTGGTACTTGCCTAAAAGGAATGGGAGTTTGTTATAAATGTGGAGAAAAAGGTCACCAGGCTCGTGATTGCAAGGGAAAGAAAGAGGCTATCAATGTTGAATGCTATAATTGTAGGGAAATGGGGCATTATGCAAATGAATTTCCTAAGTGTCAGGGAAACTTACCTTAGAAAAGGCCAAGGGATCAATGACAATCTTATGCTGTTACTACAGTTGAAGAGGAATAATTAATGTATTGGTGCTTTTGGACTCAAGGATTATATTCTGGTTATAAGGATAATATGATATATATATATATAAGGATTGTACTACAGTACCTATTGTTTTCATTAAGGTTTTAATATGATGAAGGTAATCATATTTTTTTATGTGACAATAAGAGAAACTTTACTTTTTTTGAGGAATCTAATGAAACAATTGATTTTGGAGTTTAGAGACCTTTTAAAGAATGTCTGGACAGAGGTATTTTTGATAACTATAAAGGATGGAATGGATTAATTTGCACTTTGGATAGTATTGTTTAAAGTTAAAACATATCTGAAG
This sequence comes from Viscum album, assembly GCA_963277665.1. NCBI lineage: Eukaryota > Viridiplantae > Streptophyta > Magnoliopsida > Santalales > Viscaceae > Viscum > Viscum album. Next base: position 237,234,904 of record OY728133.1, on the reverse strand, counting down.
ATTATTTTTGGAATATTATAATACTAAAGTTTTAGTAAAAGGACAACCCACAGGTTGGGGGACAGCCCGTCGCGTCGGACAAAGTTGCAGGAATCGAACCCACAACCATAGTGCGACAGGCCTTTATTACCTACCACTAGCCTATAGGAAGTCCTGGGTTATTACAAAATATTTTTCCTAATCTAAATGGTATGCGTTAATATTTGGAACCTTGTACGATTAGGATAAATATAATATTTTTGAGTTCTATTATCTTTTTGGGTGAAAGAAAAGTTTGGGGTAGAAATTAGTTGAAGGTTGAAATTATACTTTTCAAGTATATATATCTTATTCTTATGAAGAAATTAATTCTTAAACTTTAGGGAAGGTATATTAAAACAAAAATGTGTTATCCTAATACCTAATTTTTGTAGAACTAATGATATTTTCATCATAGATTGATGGCTTTGAGGCCCTCAATTTTACAAATGTTTGTGATTGAAGACATCAATCACTCCCTACAAATATTTACGTTTTTCCTCCAATTATATGTCTCTAATTTCCACCAATGTTCTCCTTATCGAGATCATAATTTGGTGGTGACTTTTTCATTTCACTTTCCCTCTTATTAAGGCTAAATTTTATTAACCTTATTTCTGATGTGGGTTTTCCACAAAGGTATTTTCTATTTTCAACCTTTTATTTTCATAGAAAAATTTCAAATTGCGAGGACACAATTTATTGAAGGAGGGGAGAATGTAACACCCCAAGCTTCCACGATATGCTTCTCTTTCAATAATGCAATACCTTGCATTGTACGCAAGTTAATGATTCTAACACACTACGACCAATCAAAGTAGCCGTTATGAATAGTAATAACGGCTTTTTAAAATTATAGAAATGTTATATTTCAAAATGGACTTCATTTCTTTATTCGAAATATAGAAATTATCCTAAGTTGAATTTTTTGTAATTTTATGAGAACTTCCAATTTTTTATGAATAGTGAAAAATACTTAAAAACAACTTTTTTAGTCAAAATAATTTATAGTGATAAATTATAATATTGAGTGGTTTTAATGTATAATTAGAATATATTTTTACCATTTTATCCAATGGTGTTCATTAGAATTAATTTCACTTTGAAATTGGACATAAACAATTGTCAATCTTTTGATATATATTGTTTCTTAAAAACACGCTATTTGTTGTGACAACGGTAATTAATTATAAAATTAATTAATGAAAATTATATGTTTGGAATTTTGTAAAATAGATATTATTTTTGAATTCGGAATATCAATTATATCTTAGGGTGAAATTTTGGCATTGTTCTGAAAAACTTCAATTTTTGATGAATAGTGAAACCACTAAGTGGTAGTTAAAAAACTAATTTTTCGTTTAAATGAAACATTACCACTTATGTGATTTTATTTTCAAAAATTCGACATACATGGTTGTCATTAGGAAGTAAAATGTGCTTCAATGGAATTAAAATAATTTTTGGTGAATAGTAATTTTAAGTTTAATTAATCGCGATTAATGGTAATTAGTGTAATTTAAGGTAAAGATAATGTTATAATAATATGAAACGACCTTGACACTTGTCCAACCCCTATTGGATGAGTCATGGCCGACCACGACAATCCATGGGTCAACTTGGAGACCCCATGGAGCCACTTTGGTAGGAAAATGACAATAATAACTTTTTATTTAAAGTAAAAATAAAAATGTCACAAACATGAGTTGTTTTACTAAAAAAAAATTAAATGGGGTTATACAAGTCATATTTTTTACTATAAATATTCATTAGAAATATAAAAATATTTCCTACATCATTATATTTTTTTTATAATTTTTAGACATTAAATAAATTAAATTATTTATGACACCATGATGATGCAGCGATTACCTCATTAATTAATGATTTAAATAAAACGAAACGATAATGTAAAATCTATGACTTAAACATGTAAAAAACCTATTGGATGAGCATATATCGAACCCTTATCACCTTAGACTAGAAATATATCATTTTGGGACCTTTATAAACCGAAAATCATATCATAATAATGTAACATTTCATGAGTTTTAAGAGTGCCCCTCCTCTCCTCTTATAAAAGGCCCCCACCACTACCACCTTACTCACACCTTCAAAGCCTTTTGGCTCGGACAAACTCTACCCAAATACTCTCTCCACTTCCCTCTCTTACTCCTATAAGCCTCAATTTGGGCAGAATTCTTCCCAAGGACGTCTTTTGGCTCAAATCAAGAAGAGTTACCCGATTTTAAGGTAATGTCTCCTCTTGTGTTCTTTTGTTTTATTTTTCTTCTCCAACCCCTTAAAATCTTTTTATTACATTATTTTGTAACAAATCCAGTATCTTAAATATACTAGGATGTTGTTATGAGAAGTATTTTATTTACACTTACACACACCTTCATCTAATGTTTAAAGAACATACTGTTTCTGTGGGTGGGGAAATACTGCCTCACGAAATGATGATTGTTCAATATTCTTTTAACACCTCTAATGGTGGCCATTAAGATGACACTATTTCTATATATTATGTTTATGTTTTCTTTATGCTTATTTATTTCTCATTTATGGCATACCTATATGATTTCCATGATGGGTAAACGCGATAATTTCATTTTTGGAAGTGCGGACTACCACCCCCTCAAAGTGATTTGAATCGTTAATGCCATATGTGGGATGTATAAAGTATGGAGTAAATGGTATTATACATTATATTATACTGGAATTATATTATACATTTATATCAATATAATTTCATTTCATTAAATATTAAATATAAATGAAAGTAGCGTTCATGCGTACGTACGGCTTACCGTCTCCATGAACGGTGCATTTCATTTCTTACCTCTAAAATGTTACGTAATATTATGAATGAATGTATATACTGGATATATATGATATATATGATACCTAAATCATGAATTAATTCTGGATATAATGTATATTCTACCACATAAACAACTTGTAATTATAAGAAGTTTATTGTTGACTCAATTACCAAAGATCGACAAAACGACCGTTATTAACTTAAATGACTACATAATTTTCATAACATTGTAATAAGAGATATAAAAGGGATAATGAACTTAAAAAATGTTCTTAATCAAGTATATATTAAATATAGTTTATTATTCAGGAGGTTAAAGAATGGTCGAGTCAAGTCAGACACGAGGTAAGGGAACTTCTTAACCCAATTTCTGTTCTTTGGGTTAATCTCCTACTTTCAAATTATGTCATGATATTATTATGTCCTATATTGTATTTGTACTTTCTTTATGTTTACTTATAGTGAATACACATAATAGATATATTTTAATTTAAAAATGATCTTTGTAAGGGACTTCATCTCAATCTCCATTCATTGAGCCATATTTTGTTTTATACACAAATCTATTTTATACGGTGTATAAACCCCTTTGACTTTTTCATTTATTCAAAAGGAATATTTTTATATAAAGAGTTTTACTAAACAACAAAAAATAATGTTTTCCTTGTCGTACGTATGCGGTGACAATGACTTCTCGGCCGCTGTGACCATTATTTGATTTTTGGCTTCCTCTACAAGCCATAACTTTTTTTTAAATGAAAAATAAATACGAAGTTTTAATTTTCTTTTATTTTGGTATTGAAAATGGTTTTGAAAGTGTTTTTATTATATCAATGTGTTGTATTGATATCTTGTGATTGAAATGTGGAAATTTTATGTTTCCTTTATTCATGTTTTATGTGATACGATTATGTTATGGTTTATGATATTTTTAAACCTATTCATATGAGGAATGCATTGGACTTAATAAGTGACGGGTGGAGCCCGCTATAGCTCCTCGATGCATCGGCAGGTCTCATGAGAAAAACTAGTGTCTTGGCATGAGGCCTTGACAAAAACTTATTTTTGGTCTTGGAATGAGGCCTTGGCTACATGGTTATGATAGTCTGGCATTATGCATTCCATCATTATCAAAGTGGTTTTTGATATTGCATGTGATTATTCAACCAGTAGAATATCCATGTGAATAAGTAAATGGCATTATCTCATTTTACTTTTGCCATATTATGTTGAAATTCAAGTTTAAAAGGATTTTTTTTAGTTATACATTGCCTTAAATGTCTTTGTTTATTTATGAAAGCTTCTGCTATATTGTTATCCTTGCTGAGCATCTGAGCTCACCCCTTTCAGTGTTTTAATATTTTCCAGGATGTGAAGAAGTATTTTATGAATGACCTGCAGGGATAGTCAGAAAGGGATATGTGTGTGGACTATGAAGACCATGTTATTTTAGTTTTTTTACTTTATGATGTAATTTAAGACTTATGAATGTATCTAGTGTTTCCAAGGCTACTAAACTAAACGGTCTTTCGAGACTTGATCTTTTGTGATCATGCCAATGTTATGAAATAATGCACTGACTCTGGGTAACTGGGGTCGGGGCGTTACAGTTGGTATCAGAGGAAGTTTAGTACTAACCTTGGAAGCCAGATTTAGAAAAACTCTGATTAGAGCACATATCCCAAAGATAGACTTTGAGGATTAGTATATAATAACTTCCTAGAATTTTGGGTATTATAGAGATTTTGTGAGTTATCCGAGCAATACATATCTGTATGGATATGAGCAGGTAGAGGCGGCTCTGGCACAGATGTACCTAGGGGTAAAACCCGAAAACACCGCTTTGAGCTAGACTCGAATGGGAACAGGTATATGACAACGGGCCTTGCTTCACTCTTGGTTACGACACTCCTGAGGGATATTCTTAGGATAATACTCATTTTTTTACAAACCATTATGAAGGGTTTATGAGTATACACTTCCTCAAAGAAAACATTTTTTATGATTATGAATTATATCCATAAATAGTTCAATTTATGTTAAGTGTTTTACAAGTATAGAATTATGTATTTTGATTCATAAACTAATCTAGTCTATGCCATTGTTTAGAAATGGTACCTAGTGGGAGGAATGGAAACCGTATCAATGCACGCACTCCATGTAGGGATTTCCCTCCTATTCAAGATAATTATAGTGGAGCTGGAGATACAACTGGTTCTGATCAACTTATCACCATACTGGGACAAATCACTCAGGTTATGAATAATAACCTTACTCGTATGGAGCACCCTGATCTGCAACGTGGAGGATCAATGTTAGACCGCTTCATGAGGTAACAATCGCCAACATTTAATGGGGGTACAAATCCATTAGTAGCTGAGCAGTGGATAAACTCCTTAGAGAAAATATTCCACGCCTTGGGGAGTATGGAAAGGGAGAAGGTTGTTATGGCAGTTTACCACCTCACTAGAGATGTTGATCAGTGGTGGTCATTGATTCAAAACACAAAGGGCGATGATGAGGTATCAAGTATGGAATTGAGAGATTTCAAAGAGCTTTTCTTGGAAAAATACTTTCCTCGTGATCATCGAGCAGATATGGAAATGCAATTTCTGAGTCTGAGACAAATGCAGGATGAGAATGTCGCAAAGTATGAGGCTAACTTTACAAGGTTAGCGAGGCATGCAGTAGATTATATACGTAACCCAAGAAGTAATATTGACCATTTCTTTGATGGGTTAAAACCTTTTCTCTGTCATCAATTAGTATAACAATCTTTCTCAATATACGAAGATATAGTCTCATGTGCTATCAAGACAGAAAAGGAATTCTCCAAGTCTTATGACAACAAAGTAAAGCAAGAGAAGAAAGGAACAGTGGAACAAGAGACAGATAAAGGGAAAAAGGGAAAGAAGTATTTTCCATTATGCGATAATTTTGGGAATAATCACCCTGGTACTTGCCTAAAAGGAATGGGAGTTTGTTATAAATGTGGAGAAAAAGGTCACCAGGCTCGTGATTGCAAGGGAAAGAAAGAGGCTATCAATGTTGAATGCTACAATTGTAGGGAAATGGGGCATTATGAAAATGAATGTCCTAAGCATCAGGGAAACTTACCTCATAAAAGGCCAAGGGATCAAGGACAATCTTATGAAATTACTACAGTTGAAGAGGAATAATTAATGTATTGGTGCTTTTGGACTCAAGGACTATATTCTTGTTATAAGGATAATGTGATATATATATATATATATAAGGATTGTACTGCAGTACTTGTTGTTTTCATTAAGGTTTTAATATGATGAAGGTAATCATATTTTTGTATGTGACAATAATAGAAACTTTACTTTTTTGAGGAATCTAATTATACAATTGATTTTGGAGTTTAGAGACCTTTTAGAGAATGTCTGGACAGAGGTATTTTGGATAACTATAAAGGATGGAATGGATTAATTTTCACTTTGGATAGTATTGTTTAAGGTTAAAACATTTCTGAAGATAATTTTTGGAATATTATAATACTAAAGTTTTAGGAAAAGGACAACCCGCAGGTCAGGGGATAGCTCGTCGCGTCGGACAAAGTTGCAGAAATCGAACCCACAACCATAGTGTGACAGGCCTTTATTACCTACCACTAGATTACAGGAAGTCCTTGGTTATTACAAAATAGTTTTCCGAATCTAAATGGTATGTGTTAATATTTGGAACCTTGTACGATTAGGATAAATATAATATTTTTTAGTTCTATTATCTTTTTGGGTGAAAGACAAGTTTGGGGTAGAAATTAGTAAAAGGTTGAAATTATACTTTTAAAGTATATATATATATATATATATCTTATTCTTATGAATAAATTAATTCTTAAACTTTAGGGAAGGTATTTTAAAAAAAAATGTGTTATCCTAATACCTATATTTTGTAGAACTAATGATATTTTCATTATAGATTGATGGCTTTGAGGCCCTCAATTTTACACATGTTTGTGATTGAAGACCTCAATCACTCCCTACAAATATTTACATTTTTCCTCCAATTATATGTCTCTAATTTCCACCAATGTTCTCCTTATCGAGATCATAATTTGGTGGTGACTTTTTCATTTCCCTTTCCCTCTTATTAATGCTAAATTTTATTAACCTTATTTCCGATGTAGGTTTTCCACAAAGGTATTTTCTATTTTCAACATTTTATTTTCAAAGAAAAATTTAAAATTTTGAGGACGCAATTTATTGAAGGAGGGGAGAATGTAACACCCCAAGATTCCATGATACGCTTCTCTTTCAATAATGCAATAGCTTGCATTGTACGCAAGTTCGAGATTCTAACACACTGCGACCAATCAAAGTAGCCGTTATGAATAGTAATACCGACTTTTTAAAATTATAGAAATTTTATATTTCAAAATGGACTTCATTTTTGTATTCGAAATATAGAAATTATCCTAAGTTGAATTTTTTGTAATTTTCTGAGAACTTCCAATTTTTTATGAATAGTGAAAAATACTTAAAAACAACTTTTTTAATCAAAATAATTTATAGTGATAAATTATACTATTGAGTGGTTTTAATGTATAATTAGAATATATTTTTACCATTTTATCCAATGGTGTTCATTAGAATTAATTTCACCTTGAAATTGGACATAAACAATTGTCAATCTTTTGATATATATTGTTTCTTAAAAACACGCTATTTGTTGTGACAGTGGGAATTAATTATAAAATTAATTAATGAAAATTATATTTTTGGAATTTTTTAAAATAGACATAATTTTTGAATTCAGAATATCAATTATAGCTTAGGGTAAAATTTTGGCATTGTTCTGAAAAACTTCAATTGTTGATGAATAGTGAAACCACTAAGTGGTAGTTAAAAAACTAATTTTTCGTTTAAATGAAACATTACCACTTATGTGATTTGATTTTAAAAAATCCGAAATACATGGTTGTCATTAGTAAGTAAAATTTGGTTCAATGGGATTAAAATAATTTTTGGTGAATAGTAACTTTTAAGTTTAATTAATCGCGATTAATGGTAATTAGTGTAATTTAAGGTAAAGATAATGTTATAATAATATGAAACGACCTTGAAACTTGTCCTACCCATATTGGATGATTCATGGACGACCAAGACAATCCATGGGTCAACTTGGGCACCCCATGGAGCCACTTTGGTAGTAAAATGACAATAATAACTTTTTATTTAAAGTAAAAATAAAAATGTCACAAACATGAGTTGTTTTACTAAAAAAATATTAAATGGGGTTATACAAGTCATATTTTTTACTATAAATATTCATTATAAATATAAAAAGATTTCCTACATCATGATATTTTTTTATAATTTTTAGACATTAAATAAATTAAATTATTTATGACACCATGATGATGCATCGATTACCTCATTAATTAATGATTTAAATAAAATGAAAAGATAATGTAAAATATATGACTTACACTTGTCCAAAACCTATTGTATGAGTATATTTCGAACCCTTACCACATTATCCTTGAAATATATCATTTTTGGACCTTTAGAATCCGAAAATCATATCATAATAATGTAACATTTCACGAGTTCCAAGAGTGCCCCTCCTCTCCTCTTATAAAAGGCCCCCACCACTACCACCTTACTCACACCTTCAAAGCCTTTTTTCTTGTCCAACCTCTGCCCAAATACTCTCTCCACTTCCCTATATTACTCCTAGAAGCCTCACTTTGGGCAGAAGTCTTCCCAAGGAAGCCTTTTGGCTCAAATCAAGAAGAGTTACCCGATTTTAAGGTAATGTCTCCTCTTGTGTTCTTTTGTTTTATTTTTCTTCTCCAACCCCTTAAAATCTTTTTATTCTATTATTTTTTAACAACTCCAGCATCTTAAATATACTAGGATGTTTTTATTAGAAGTATTTTATTTACACTTACACACACCTTCATCTAATGGTTAAAGAACATACTGAATCTGTGGGTGGCGAAATACTGCCTCACGAAATGATGATTGTTCAATATTATTTTAACACCTCTAATGGCGGCCATTAAGATGACACTATATCTATATATGATGTTTATGTTTTCATTATGCTTCTTTATTTCTCATTTATGGCATTCCTTTATGATTTCCATGATGGGTAAACGCGATAATTTCATTTTTGGAAGTGCGGACTACCGCCCCCTCAAAGTGATTTGAATCATTAATGTCATATGTGGGATGTATAAAGGATGAAGTAAATGGTATTATACATTATATTATACTAGAATTATATTATACCTTTATATCATTATAATTTCATTTCATTAAATATGAAATAGAAATGAAAGTAGCGTTCATGCGTACGTACAGCTTACCGTCTCCATGAACGGTGCATTTCATTTCTTACCTCTAAAATGTTGCATAATATTATGAATCAATGTATATACTGGATATATATCATATATATGATACCTACATAATGAATATAATTCTGGAGATAATTTATATTCTACCACATAAACAACTTGCAATTATAAGAAGTTTATTGTTGACTCAAGTACCAAAGATCAACAAAACGACCGTTATTAACTTAAATGACTACATAATTTTTGTAACATGTTAATAAGAGATATAAAAGGGATAATGAACTTTAAAAAGGTTCTTAAGCAAATATATATTAATTCTAGTTTATTATTCAGGAGGTAAAATAACGGTCAAGTCAAGTCAGACACGAGGTAAGAGAACTTCTTAACCCAATTTCTGTTCTTTGGGTTAATCTCCTACTTTCAAATTATGTCATGATATTATTATGTCCTATCTTGTATTTGTACTTTCTTTATGTGTACTTATAGTGAATACACATAATAGATATATTTTATTTTAAAAATTATCATTGTAAGGGACTTCGTCTCAATCTCTTTTCATTGAGGCATATTTTGATTTATACACAAATCTATTTTATACGGTGTATAAACCCCTTTGACTTTTTCATTTATTCAAAAGGAATCTTTTTATACGAAGCGTTTTACTAAATGAAAAAAAGGAATGTTTCTCTTGTCGTACGTATGCGGCGACAATGACTTCTTCACCGCTGTGACCATTATTTGATTTTTGGATTCCTCTACAAGCCATATTTTTTTTAAAATGAAAAATAAATACTAAGTTTTAATTTTCTTTTATTTTGGTATTGAAAATGGTTTTGAAAGTGTTTTTATTATATCAATGTGTTGTATTGATATCTTGTGATTGAAATGTGGAAATTTTATGTTTTCTTTATGCATGTTTTATGTGATACGATTATGTTATGGTTTATGATATGTTTAAACCTATTCATATGAGGAATGCATTGGACTTAATAAGTGACGGGTGGAGCCTGCTATAGCTCCTCGATGCATCAGCAGGTCTCATGAGACAAACTAGTGTCTTGGAACAAGGCCTTGACAAAAACTTATTTGTGGTCTTGGAACGAGGCCTTGGCTACGTGGTTATGATAGTCTGGCATTATGCATTCAATCATTATGAAAGTAGTTATTGATATTACATGTGATTATTCGACCAGTAGAATATCCATGTGAATAAGTAAATGGCATTATCTCATTTTACTTTTGCCATATTATGTTGAAGTTCAAGTTTAAAAGGTTTTTTTTTAGTTATACATTGCCTTAAATGTCTATGTTTATTTATGAAAGCTTTCGCTATATTGTTATCCTTACTGAGCATCTGAGCTCACCCCTTTCAATGTTTTAATATTTTCCAGGATGTGAAGAAGTATTTTATGAATGACCTGCAGGTATAGTCAGAAAGGGATATGAGTGTGGACTATGAAGACCATGTTATTGTAGTTTTTTTACTTTATGATGTAATTTAAGACTTATGAATGTATCTAGTGTTTCCAAGGCTACTAAACTAAACGGTCTTTCGAGACTTTATCTTTTGTGATCATTCCAATGTTACGCAATAATGCACCGACTCTGGGTAACTGGGGTCAGGGCGTTACATAACATTTGATATATTATTTTATTTAATATTTTATTCTAAAAATACCCCCTCCTCATGTATAAATAACCCATCTCCCTCCCCTTTCCAAAGAACACCTCTCAAGCTTCAATACTTGCCAAATATTTTCCCAAGCATCATCCCTAGAACCTCTCGCACGTCTAAGATCTTATTTTCTCATCAATAGAACAATCATAGTTTCCTTAAGAAGGATCTCAAGAGGATGATTCAAGATATAATTCCTCTCTCTCTCTCTCTTTTCCTTTAATTTCCTTTTAATGTCAAGTTATTTTCTTATTCTCTCCCCACATATCTTAATTCAAATGGTATGGTAAATATATTATAATACATATAATTTAATGTTATTATACTAATTGGATATTATATCATCAAACCCTATTCTCCTCTTTTTTTTATTTTAGAAAGGAAAACGTTGTTCGTGAGGTGTTAATTTATCACCTTCAAGAATGACATGTTTTCTTTTTTTCTTTTCAACCTTCAAATCTGGTCATAAAACCATTTTTATGGTTGAACCAGATTATGTTATATGTATTATATCCTATTTAATGTTATGTAACTAAATTATGTACATATTACTAAATAATTAAAAGAAACAAGTTTGTTGTGGATGAAAACCCGCTGAATTATCCCAAACGATCATCTTTAAGATCCTATCTAATAGTTCATCCACATGGTATATAATATAATAAATTATAAGATCATTTAAAATCCTGGAATCTAATTAATAACATGTAATATCAGTTTTGTACATTCACCCATGTTCTACATAAACTTCCATTTATTAATATAGGCGAACCGCACAAGAAAACCGTAAAAAAGAACATTCTCAAACAATGTTTTTAAACTATATAACTCATCCAAAGGCCCATAAAATAACTTAATGAAACAATAATGAACCATATTCATGTAAAAAAGGTTTTTTAATTGATAATTAATGAATATAATGTGGTTATATAGGACTTTAATGTAAATAAATCATTCGGATAAAAGGTAAGGGGAAATTCTCAAACCAAACTTTCTTTCATTGGGTTCTCCCTCTTTCACTCCATTTTTTGAATGGTCGCTCCCTAAAAATAATTTTTTCATAATTATCTTACATTTTATAGGATATAAATTTTTCCCACTGGATTTTATATCAAACAAATGTTTTCCAAAATAACTCTTCTTTCATAAACACACATTTTATTTCTCACTCAAGGTTGATGGTTATTGTTTCAATTATGTTATTCCCACTTTCTTTTGGGAACCCAAAGTTTATGAATGTGTTCTTATGATATGAAACCCATTCCTTTACATGATTTAGTTATGTTCAATTTTTATATATGTTCTATGTAGTATTCATGATAATGATAATGTTATGATGTGACGGGTGCGCCCGGAATTATATAGCACAATATGAATGTTTGAATGTGATGGGTGCGCCTAGAATTATACAACACTCCAATTCATTTGGTAAAGTGATGAATCTCATGAATTAAATTTAAATTATGTGTGAAAAATATTCTAGATTTTTTCACAAGTATGTGTGTTAGTTAACCACTAAGACATGATGTTTTATTTTTATACATTGCCACATTTCAAGTCTTTTATTAATGATTCCTCTCATGTTCATGATCTTTTACCTATGTTATGATTATGATCACCACATGCTATATTGTTATTATATATTCTCTTATTGGAATTTTATCTCACACTTTTTTTATATATATCCTCAGGTGACTACATGTACTAAGGAGAGGTCAAGTTTAAATAAGAAGCTAGAGAAGAAGGAATTCAATAAATGTTTATGTATTATGTTGTAAAAGTTATGTATGGTCCTAGTTTGCCCAAGAAACTAAACCTTTGGATCCTCCTGGTTTAATACTATTATGTTTTTTATCTTTAAAATGATGTAATAGTATTTTAAGAAAAGGCAGGGTCTCTATAGTTAGTATTAGAGGTAAGGTTTAGTTAATTTTGGAATTTCGATTAGTGAACCCTAGAGAAAACCTCTAGCATGAGACTGAGTAAAAATATGCACACAAGAAGCTTTAAATAGGAATCCAATAAGTTATTATTTTAGTATAAATCATAAAAATGAATAAGGTATTCATGACTTATTATAAAGACCCGAAAAAATGTGCATCTTTTATTTATGGATCTCTTTCCTCCTAATAACATTTTATTATGTGTTTCAATAAAAGCACATCAAATTACTTTAGACCTAAATTTTCGTTTTTAGAAATGATATAATTATTACAAAAAATTAAGTTATATGGAATAATTATTAATTTCATTAAATAGTATGATTAAAACAGCCCCTTTTAAATTTAAATGATAAAGTAATTTTATTTTTTTGTGTCAGAAATATCAATATGAAATTTTACTATTCATTTTCTATCCATTGTTATTTTTAATAACTAAGGATTTTTATATTTTAAAAGTTAAATTTCTCGTGCTTAGAGAATTTTTATGGTTAAATAAACATTATTTTTAAATTCCAAATGTCAAAATTAATCTTAGGTGAATTTTTTGAAGTTTTCTAATACATTTCAAATTTTCAAGGAGTAGTATTTTTTGATGAATAGTATTAGATGAATAGTGTTTCCTTGATGAATAGTATTTTATGAATAGTGTTTTTTAAATGAATAGTAAAAAATATTTTATTATTAAATAACTTTTTCTATGAAATGATTTTCAAAAATCCAACATATATGGTTGTAATCAAGGTGAAAAATGTGGTTCAACAAGATCAAAATAATTTTTTGGGGAATAGTAACTTAACCCTTATTAATAGTAATTTTACCCTATGAATAGTAATGAATAGTAAATTGGCCAAAAAAATATAAAATCCACCCATTAATGTATAAATATAATTTAGACATCTTAAAAGTGAAAAAACGGTCACAGTATAAGTATTGGTATTTTTGTATGACATAAATATTTTAATTACAATTTTATGATTAATTTAATAATTTAAAATGGAAATTTATTTTCATAAAATGTAATCATAAATTTTTACTTTATTTTCTTATGGTTATACGATAATTTTATGGTACCTTAATTGCTTTTTCAAGGTGTTACAAAACAAGTTATAGTTTTAAAGTTGTTTTTTTAATAAATAATGATTTTATTTAAAAATTAAATTAAAATTATTTATAAAATTATTTTCATAAAATGGAGTTAATTTTTGAATTTATAGCATCAAAATTAGGTTATGGTGAATTTATGAGATGTTAAAAAAATGTTGTGTTTTTTGGTGAATAGTAAAAATACAGTTTTGAGTTTCTGGGTTTTTAATGACCTCATTAATGTTGTAATAATGATGTAATAATTCTGGTCGACTTATGAATAGTAAGATATTTTAGGAGCTGTACCAAGTGGCCAATACCATGGGAAAATACCATGGGAAATCCCATGGTTTTGCAAATAACACTAATGAGGTGTCCCTTAGAAATTAATAAAATATTCCCTCATTTTTGCTATAAATACCAAGTCATTCCCTCATTCCTTTCATTAAAAAATCCTCCTCAATGAAGATCTGGTATTTTTAACTCCCAAGGAGTCCTCCCAAGGTTCCCTTAAGCCTCCCAAGGTCCCAACCTTTGATCTTTTAAAGATACTCTTCAAGGTAAGGGAACCTTTCACCCTCCTCTTTTAAGTCATGACTTCCTTTTTGTTGTGTCTTTTAGTTTACATATTATTATGCTGGGGTATGTTCTTATATATTATTATTACTATCCTTTTTATGTCCAAATTATAAAAGACCCTATCCACTCTCATCAATTTATTTTTCTGAATTTTATGTGATGTTGTTAGGTAGCCAAATTTTCGTAAAATAAATTGCATTTTCTCTTTTCTTTCAAGTTTCATTTTCATGTGGAATGTCATTCCAATATCCACACCATGATCTGATTTCTATTTTATTATATACTTCTACTATAAAATTAGTCATTTATGAATGGGAGACCCTTTTTCCCCCTCTTTTTATTGTTTTCTAAAACCAAGTTATATAGCTGTTATGCTGCAGAAATTTCATCTAAAATTTTCTCTCTCTTTCTCTCAAGAAATTATCTTATTTTATTTATGTGAATACACAAACATATTTCATTTCTAAGGGTATTAATAAAGACATAAAATTTATCTATTTCATTTTGGAATTTACATACATATAACCATCACTCCCTTTCCATGTATTATAAATGACATAATGATCTTATTTTTAAGCACTTTTAAAATGTCATAATTTTTCCATGAAACCCATTTCTCTGATTCTCTTTGGGTTATTTATGAAATGTTTGATTATGATATATTTGGATCACATGAAAATAAAGACATATTAAGGGTTCACCCTGATATCTCTCCAAAGCATTGGGTAAATAACTAATCTCTACAGATAACAATTTTCACGATACATTGGTGAACAACCTTGGTAATTTTTTTGACACCTTGGGGATGAACCTTGGTGATATTTCCATGAATGTATAAATTAAATGTTGTAGCCACATTTTAAAGTTATGATTAATTTTATTGTTGGTATAATATTCCTCTTTATCATTCTTTTATGATATCCCTTATGTTCTTATTGATATCACTCAAGATCACATGTAAATTGTTTCACTTGTTTTCCTTATTGGGCCTTCTGCTAACCCTTTCCTTTTATGTATGTCACTAGGTTATGAGATGAAATAATTTTACTTAGGAAGAACTTATGATGAATCCCTACAAGTTGAGTAGAATATATTTTTATGTTTTCTTTCATGTATTTTGTTCCTGATTTCCAAGACACTAGACTTTAAAGATCCTTTGTTTGTAAAATGTAATGAAAAATTATATAATAAAAAGATGGGATTCCAAAGTTGGTATAAAAGGATTGTTTAGTTATTTGTAGAGATTAGGATATTAAAACATTATGAAGAACCCTATAGAAAATTTTAAATATAGTAAAAATTCCTGGTATTTTGGTGAAATATTAAGTAAGTGGTTTCTGAAAAAATAAATCCTTGTCTGGATAAGAATATGTGGATGTGACTCTGGCACAGATGTACTTAGGAGTGAAAACTCTGACAATGAGTTTCAGGCCTGAACCGGGGTATCCTGGTACACAACAATGGGTCTTTCTTCACTCCTGTTTTGACACTCCCAGAGGATATGTTTGGTTAATCATAAGCTTTTTATGAATCATTATGAAGGATTTATAGAAAATGTAATTGTTGTTAAAGAATAATATTTTTTAAGACATGAAATTACTTTATAATTATAATTTTCCTAATAGTTATAGATTTTAAATAAGAGAAAATTGGGGGGATGCAATTTATTTAAGTGGGGAAGAATGTAACAACCCGAAAAAATCTGCATCTTTTATTTATGGATCTCTTTCCTCCTAATAATTTTTTATTATGTATTTCTATAAAAGCACATCGAATTAATTCAGACCTTAATTTTAGTTCTCAGAAATGATATAATTATTAAAAAAAATTAAGGTATATGGAATAATGATTAATTTAATTAAATAGTATGATTAAAACACCCCCTTTTAAATTCAAATGATAAAATGATTTTATTTTTTTTGTGTCAGAAATTTCACTAGGAAATTTTACAATTCATTTTTTATGCACTCTTATTTTTAATAGCTATATTTTAAAATTTAAATTTCTCATACTTAGAGAATTTTTATGGTTAAATAAACATCATTTTTTAATTCCGAATATAAAAATTAATCTTGGGTAAATTTTTAGATGTTTTCTCATAAGTTTCAAATTTTCGATGAATTGTGCTTTTTGATGAATAGTATTTGATGAATAGTGTTTTCTTGATGAATATTATTTGATGAATAGTGTTTTCTTAATGAATAGTAAAAAATATGTTATTATTAAATAACTTTTTCAATGAAATTATTTTCAAAAATCCGACATACATGGTTGTAATCAAGGTGAAAAATATGGTTCAATAAGATCAAAATAATTTTTTGGTGAATAGTAAATTAACCCTTTTGAATAGTAATTTTATCTTTATGAATAGTAATGAATAGTAAATTGGACAAAAAACTAGAAAATTCACCCATTAATGTATAAATATAATTTATACAACTTAAAAGTGAAAAATTGATTATACTATACATATTGGTATTTTTGTATGTCATAGATATTTTAATTACAATTTGACGATTAATTTAATAATTTAAAATGAAAATTTATTTTCATAAAATGTAATCATAAATTGTTACTTTATTGTCTTATAGTTATTTGATAATTTTATGGGACCTTGATTACTTATTCAAGGTGTTACAAAACAAGTTATTGTTTTAGAGTTCTCTTTTTTTAATAAATAATGATTTTTTTTAAAATTAAATTAAAAACATTTAGAAAATTATTTTCATAAAATGGAGTTTATTTTTGAATTCAAAGCATAAATATTATTTTAGGGTGAATTTTTTAGATTTTAATAAAATGTTTTATTTCTCGGTGAATAGTAAAAATACAGTTTTGAGTTTCTGGGTGTTTAATGACATCATTAATGATGTAATCATGATGTAATAATTCTGGTCGACTTATGAATATTAAGATATGTTATGATGTTTCCCAGTTGGATGATACCATTGGAAAATACCATGGGCAAGCCCATGGTTTTTCAAGTACCACTGATGAGGTGTCCCTTGGAAATTAATAAAATATTCCCTCGCTTTTTCTATAAATACCAAGCCATTACCTCATTCCTTTCATTCCAAAATCCTCCTCAACAAAGCTATGGTCTTTTTACCTCCCATAGAGTCCTCACAAGGTACCCTCAAGCCCTCCAAGGTCCCAACCTCCGAGCTTTCAAAGTTACTCTTCAAGGTAAGGGAACCTTTCACCCTCCTCTTTTAAGTCATGACTTCCTTTATGTTGTGTCTTCTAGTTTCTATATTCTTATACTGTGGTATGTTCTTATAGGTTATTATTTCTATCCTTTTTATTTATAAATGATAATAGACCCTCTATTCTCTAATTAACTTATTTTTCTGAATTTTAGGCAATGTCGTTAGGCTGTCGAATTTTCATAACAGAAATCGCATTTTCTCTTTTCTTTCAAGTTTCATTTTCATGTGGTGTGTCATTAAAATGTTCACACCATGATCTTATTTATATTTTAATCTATCCATCTACTATAAAATGATTCATTTATGTATTGGATACCCTTTTAGACTCTCTTTTTATTGTTTTCTAAAACCAAGTTATATAGAAGTTATGTTGTAGAAATTTCATCTCAAATTTTCTCTCTCTTTCTCTCAAGAAATCATCTTATTTAATTTATGTAAATACCCAGACCTATTTCGTTTCTAGGGGTATTAATCAAGACATAAAATTTATCTATTTTATTTTTTAATTGACACACATATAACCCTCATGCCCTTTCTATGGGTTATAAATGACATAATGATCTTATTTTTAAGCACTTTTAAAACATCATGATTTTGACATGAAACCCATGTCTATTATTCTCTTTGGGTTATTTATGAAATATTTGATTATAATATATGTAGATCACATGAAAATAAATACATATTAAGGATTTTTCTTGATATCACTCCAACGCATTGGGTAAATAATTAATCTCTAATGATGACAAGTTTCACGATACATTGGTGAACAACCTTGGTAATTTTTATAACACCTTGGGGATGAACCTTGGTGATATGTCCATGAATTTATAAATTAAATGTTGTATCCACATTTTAAGGTTATGATTCATGTTATTATTGTTATGATATGACTCTTTATCATTATTTTATGATAACCCTCATGTTCTTATTGATATCACTCAAGATTACAAGTAAATTGTTTCACTTGTTTTCCTTACTAGGCCTTATACTCACCCTTTCCTTTGATGTAAGTCTCCAAGTTATGAGATGAAATAATTATAATTCAGACAAACTTATGATGAATCTCTAAAAGTGGATTAGTAGAATGTTTTAGTTTTTTTCATGTATTTTGTTCCTGATTTCCAAGACACTAGACTTTAAAGATCCTCTATTTGTAAATTGTAATGAAAATTTATGTAATAAAAAGGCAGGATGCCATACTTGTTGACTTATGTTTTGTTCTAACATTTTATATTTTAGAGAATAGTGGGAACAAGGAGAAACCAGTCCAACATATCGTATGAGGGCCAATGCAACGATTTCCCAAATGACATCCCCAATGCTTTGGGAGGTGGAGTTCAAAACTTCATGGGGATGCTTACCCAACTATCTCAGGTTATGAACAATAACCAGAATAATGGGAACGTCCTCCTTCACCTAAGAGGGAGTAACTGGCTATCGAGTGTTTTATGTGGCTATGACCAGCGATGTTTAGTGGATCCTCTGATCCACTAGTTGCAAAATAGTGGGTTAACTCCATGGAAAATATATTTTATGCGCTTCACTATTCTAAGATAGAGAAGGTGAAACTGGTTGTTTATTATCTAGATGAAGAGGTCAATCAATGGTGGGCTTTGATTAAGAACACCAATCAAAGGGAGTAAATTGAAGATATGGAATGGTAATACTTTAAGTTTCTTAATAAGTATTACCCATGAACTCTTCATACAAAGATATAGAGAGAATTTATAGAGCACAAGAAAAAAGAAGGAGAATATGTCACAACCTATAAGTCAAATTTTACAAGGCAAGAAAGGTATGCTTTAGGTTTTTTTATCAACAATGATATAAAAATTGATAGATTCTTTAGTAGATTAAAACCACACCTTAGAAATGATCTTACAATTAGAGACTTTGGGATTTTTGAAGAAGTTGTTCGATGTGCTCTCAATGTAGAGATGAAGTTTGGAGAATGATCCCATGTCTATGGTGATAAGAAAAGAAATATGGAGTTCCAAGCCAGGCTGTCTAATGATAAAGGTGGCAAGAAAACTAAACAATCCACATGCCAAAAATATGGGAAGTTGCATCATGGGAAGTTCCTCAAAGGGACAGGTAAATGCTTCAAGTTTGGGAAAGAAGGACACCATTCTCAAGAGTGTCGAAAATACATGAAAAAGAAGGATAATGTAGTGGAAGAAAGGGGAGTACCACCCATGTCCCAATGCTACAACTGTAGGGAGCAAGGGCACTATGTAAGCCAGTTCAATAAACCTCGAGTCCCTGAGGGTAATCTGCGTCAGTAGCCACCAAATCCAAAGGAACAAGGAAAGCCTTATATCATCACTACTATGGAAGTGGACAAATATAATGAAGTCGTACAAGATACACTTCCTATTCACTCAAGAATGGAAAATGTCTTATTTTATTCGGGTTTTATGCATTCCTTTATATCATGAACGTTTGTTGGAACTATAGAATCGAAGCCTCAAAACCTTGAAGTAGAGATATCTGTAAAACCACAAAGTGGTGAAATCATTGAAACCCAAGTGTTTGACTCTTCTCCTATTGGCATATGTGGGAAGATTCTTCCAGTGAATCTCGTAATACTTACCTTGGTGGAATTCAATGCTATAATAAGAATTAATTGGCTCTCGTTATATAGATAATGTATCAACTATTAGGAAAAAGAAATATATTTTCATATTTTGAACCATCCCATGCTCATCTAAAAATTTAATGAAGATCATGAATCTCCTTTGAAAAATCCTTAAACTATGTGGGTGTTGATTCCCTATAAAGAAGCATACCTATCCCAAATGGTTGAGTCAAAGAAAAGTTCCAACCTTGTGGAAATTCCCATCGTGATGGAATACGATGATGTGTTTCTTAAAGAGTTACCCAGACTTCCCTCGGATTGTGAGGTAGATTTCTCAATAGAACTCATACCGGGAGCTACTCTTATATCAAAGTGTCCCTATAGGATTGATCCTATTGAACTGGAGGAGTTAAAAAATTAGCTACAAGAGAATTTGGACAAATGGTTCATACGCCCTAGTGCATCACCTTACGGTGCACCAGTGCTCTTTGTGAAGAATAAGGATTGAACAATGCGGTTGTGTATCGTTTATAAGGAACTGAACAAGATCACCATAAAGAACAAGTATCCTCTTCCAAGGATTGATGAATTATTCAATTAGTTAAGAGGAACTTAATACTTCTCAAAGGTGGATCTTCCTTTTGGATATCATCAACTTAAGGTGAAGAGAGAAGATATTCAGAAGAATACCTTCTGTACAAGGTATGGGCACTATGAGTTTCTCGTGATTCCCTTCAGACTTACTATACAATATTCATGGATTTGATGAATATATTCTTCAGATATTACCTCAAAAAAAATTGTAGTGATTATCTATGATATTATCATCTACTCCAAGAGCAAGGAGGAAAATTAATAACATCTAAGACTTGTGTTGGAGATATTGAGAAAGGAGAAGTTGTACGCCAAGTTTAGAAAGTGTTATTTTTGGATGAAGCAAGTCACATTTTTGGGACATGTGATCACAAGTGAGGGGATATTTGTAGACTGTTTTAAAACAAAGGTGATTAAGGAATGTCCCAGACCCTCTAGTGTCATAGAAATCTGTAGTTTTCTTGGATTATCTGGGTAATACATATGTTTTGTGAGAAATTTCTCACGATTTTCAAGCCTGCTAACTAAGTTAACAAGGAAATGGGTAAATTATGTCTATAGGGAAGAATGTGAGGGAAGATTCAAAGAGATAAAGAGAAGGTTGATCACTGCACCTGTACTCACACTACTGAAAAGTGGAGAAAGTTTTTTGATATACAGTGATGCTTCAAAGAAAGGCTTGGGTTGTTTACACATGAAAAACAATGATGTGATAGCCTACGCCTCATGGTAGTTGAAGATCCATGGGAAGAACTACCTGACGCATGATCTAGAGCTAGCAGCCATGATTGTTTCCTTAAAAATATGGTGTCACTACCTTTATGGTGAGAAGTGTGGCATATACACCAACCACAAGAGCTTAAAGTATATATTCACATAAAAGGAGCTCAAAATTTATCAAAGGATATAGTTAGAGCTAATCAAGGACTGTGATTGCTCTTTTCACTATCATCCTACAAAGGTGAACAAGTTAGCTGATGCTCTTAGCAGAAAAGAACCTGCTACTCTATCCATGTTGTTGATTGAGAAAGACATTATATTCTTGGATATGAAAAAGATGGATTTGGAAATATTAATGAAAGGAGATACATCCTACCACTCCCAAATGATTGTGCAAACATCAATCCAAGAAATGATTAAGGAGGAATAAAGGAATGATCTGAAGTTATAGAATAAGGTGAATGCAGTAAAGGAAGGGAAGTTGCAAGAGCTCCATACTGATGATGATGGTGTGATTCGGTTTGGAATGCGACTTTGTGTACCTTCATCACCCAGGATAAAGAAGGATCTATTGGACAATGCACATAGCTCAACATTCTCTGGCCATCCTGGTAGCACCAAGATGTATCGAGATCTCCATGAACACTTCTGGTGGGATAACATAAAGAATGAGATCAAGAAATATATCTCAAGGTAATTGGTATGCCAACAAGTTAAATTAGAGCGACAAAAGTCCAAAGGGTAGATGCATACATTACCTATACCCATGTAGAAATGGGAGAATGTCACTATGGACTTTTTCATGGGTCTCCCGAAGACATCGAAGGGAAATAATGTGGTATGGGTTGTGGTTGACCGACTCACTAAGACTTACCATTTTATCGCTATTCGGGAAGACCTCTCACTTCAATAACTAGAAAATATATATGTGAAGGAAGTGGTGAGACTGCATGGTGTTCTACTCTCGATTGTCTCTGACCATGATCCAAGGTTCACATCTAAATTCTAGAGGATCCTTCAACATGATTTGAGTACTGAATTAAATTTCAGCATGGCCTATCACCCCCAAATTTATGGCCACTCTGAAAGGAATATTCAGATGCTTCAAGACATTCTAATAGCCTGCTATTTAGAATTTAAAGGTGAATGGGATCAACATCTCCCATTGGTTGAGTTATCATACAATAATAGCTTCCACTCGAGTTTTCATATGTCCCCATGTGAAGTTCTGTATAGAAATCGATGTATAACTCCAACCTATTTGTATGAAGTTAGATAAAGAAAGCTACTTGGACCTGACCTAGTGAAGGAGATGATAGAGAAGGTTCAAGTCATCCAAAAACACATCAAAGCTGCTCAAAGTCGTCAAAAGAGTTATGCTAACAACTGTCAAAGGGACTTGGAGTTTGATGATGGAGATAAATTATTCCTTCAAATATCACCATGGAAGAGAGTCGTGTGATTTTAAAAGAAAGGTAAGCTAAGCCCAAGGTACATTGGCCCATTTGAGATCCTTGAATGCATAGGAGATATGAGCTATTGGCTTTCACTTCCACCAAATATGGCTCAAGTTCATGATGTGTTTCATGTATCACTCCTGAGGAAGTATATACAAGATCCCTCATATGTACTGAGCTCAGAGATGGTGCAGCGGGAAGATGATCTCTCCTATGAGGAACAACCAGTAGAGATTATGGATAGAAGAGATAAGGTTCTACGCAACAAGAAAATCCACCTTATCAAAGTGTTGTAGAGGAACCATAAGTTTGAAGAAGCTAAATGGGAATCGGAGATGGAGATGAAGGAGAAGTATCCTCACCTGTTTGTGTAAAATGAAATTTTGAGGGTGAAATTTCATAAGGGGGAAGAATATAACAACCCAAAGTTTTAGCAATAGAATCCCCCTATTATAATTATTATCTATAGTATAATCATATTAGGAATAACAATGAAATATAATGATACTAAATATTATGTGACCATTAAACATAATTTTGTCACTTCTATGTTTTGAATTTCAAAAAATTTGACATACACTATTGTGTTAAGGATGATTTTTGGAGACTAATAGAACAAAAATAAATTTTGGTGAAAAGTAACATACACTTATGAATATTAATTTACCCTTGTGAATAATAATATGACCCTTATGAATATTAAATCATTAGAAGTAATAGTAACCTTACACTTTATATATTAAATAAACTTTAGGCATCTTATAAGTGACAATTTGACCTTAGTAAAAATATTGGTATCATTGTAACTCATAAATAATTAATTATAATTAATTAATTAATTTAAAATAAAATTTATTTTCTTAAAATTTGTTCATAAATTAACAATTATATTTCATCTAGTTTTAATATAATTTTATAATACCTTATGTAATTTTTGAAGGCATTGTAAAATCAGTTTTAATTTTAAAAACTCTATTTTTCAAGTAAATTATAATTTTAATTAAATATTAAATTAATCATATTTCAAAAAATATTTCTGAAAAATTGACTTCATTTTTGGATTCTACTCATCAAAAAATTATTAGGGTGAAGTTTTGGTATTTTTCTGAAATACTTCAATTTTCAGGTGAATAGTAAAAATTAGTTTTTCTCATAACTGGTGTATCTTAAATTGCATCATTCATGATTTAATGATGAAAGAAACTTTATAGAAATTTATATTCATACATTTTATATTTAATTTCATAAATGGTTTATAAAAATACAATAAACTCAATTTCCAAACCTAAAAAAACTTTCCAAATCCTAAATTTAAAAGGTGATTCCATAAAGTATCTTTTTCTCTTTTTTTCACTTTCCTTTTAATAAATTAATGAATTATAATTATAAAGATGATTTAAATTCTAAAAATAATTATATTATATTAATATATTATTTATTATGTCAAAAAACTACTATTACAAGTCTAACATTTGATATATTATTTTAGTTAATATTTTATTCTAAAAACACCCCCTCCTCGTGTATAAATAACCCCTCTCCCTCTCCTTGCCAAACCACACCTCTAAAGCTTCAAGACTTGTATAAACTCTACCAAAGAATCATATCTAGTCTCTATCCCATGTCCAAGATATTCTGGTATCATCAAGATACCATGCCTATCTTTCTTAAGAAGGATCTCAAGAGGATGATTCAAGAGGTAATTTCTCTCTCTCTATTTTCCTTTAATTTCTTTTCAATGTCAAGTTATTTTCTTATTCTCTCCCAACCTATATTCATAAAAATGGTATAGTAACTCTAGCATCATATATATACTATAATTTTATGATACTAATTGGATATTATATCATCCAACCCCCTTTTACTCTTCTTTTTATTTTAGAAAAGAAAACGTTGTTTGTGAGGTGTTAATTTATCACCTTCAAGAACGACGTGTTTTCTTTTTTATTTTATACATTAAGATATGGTAATGAAACCATTTTTACAGTTGAACCAGATTATTTTATATGTATTATATCCTATTTAATGTTCTTTAACTAACTTATGTACATATTACTAAATAATTAAAACAAACAAGTTCGTTGTGGACGAAAAACTGAAGAATTAACCCAAATGATCGTCATTAAGATCCTATCTAATGATTAATCCACATGGTATATAATATAATTAATTATAAGATCATTTAAACTATTGGAATATAATTAATAACATGTAATATCAGTTCTTTATGTTTTCCCATGTTCTACACGAACTTCCATTTATAAATACAAGTGAACCACTCAAGAAGACCCTAAAAATAAACATTCCTGAACAATGTTTTTAAACTCTATAACTCATCCAAAGGACCATAAAATAACTTAATGAAACCACAATGAAACATATTCATGTAAAAAAGGTTCTTTAATTTCTAATTAATTAATATAATGTTGTTATAAAGGACTTTAAAGTGAATAAAGCATTCGGATACAAGGTAAGGGTAAATTCTCGAACCCAACTTTCTTTCTTCAGGTTCTCCCTCTTTCACTCCATTTTTGGTATTTTCACTCCATAAAAATAAATTTTTCATCATTATATTACATTTTATGGGATATAAATTTTTTCCAGCGGATTTTATGTCAAAAAAATGTCTTCTAAAATAACTCTTCTTTCATAAACACACCTTTAATTTCTCACTCAAGGTTGATGGTTATTGTATGAAGTGTGTTATTCCCACTTTATTTTGGGAACCCAAAGTTTATGAATGTGTTCTTATGATATGAAACTCATTACTTTCCATGGGTTAGTTATGTTCATTTTTTATATATGTCCCATTTGGAATGCATGATAATGATAATGTTATGATGTGATGGGTGCTCCCGAAATTATATAGCGTAATATGAATGTTTGAATGTGACAGGTGGGCCCGGAATTATACAGTGCTCCAATGCATTGGTTAAAGCTATGAATCTAATTATTTAAAATGAAATTATGTGTGAAAAATATCTAGCTTTTTTCACAATTATGTGTGTTTGTTAACCACTAAAACATGATGTTTCATTTTTATGCATTGCCACATTTCAAGTCTTTTATTAATGATTCCTATCATGTTCATGATCTTTTTCCTATGTTATGATTATTCTCACGTCCTGCTATATTGTTTTTATCTATCATCTTACTGGGATTTTAGCTCACCCCATTTTTATGTATATCCTTAGGTGACTACACGTACTAAGGAGAGGTCAAGTTCCAGTAAGAAGCTAGAGAAGAAGGAATTAAATAAATTTTTATGTATTATGTTGTAAAAGTTATGTATGGTTCTAGTTTTCCTAAGAAAATAAACATATGGATCCTCATGGTGTAATACTATTAAATTTTTTATCTTTATAATGATGTAATAGTATTGTCAGAAAAGGCAGGGTCACTATACCGACAGTGCTGGACGAGGATGCACACAGGCTGAGTGCACTGCATGAGTTCCAAAGGCAATGACCTCTAAGGTACTAGGGTGATCTAGACCCCTGGGCTGTTGATGACTGGTTTGAAGTAGTCACTCGAGCTTTCCACCTGGTGAGGACACCTCTATATGATATGTTGGTCCTAGCGGCAAGCCTTCTACTTGGTTCGGTCAGGCACTGGTGGAGTTTAGTGAAACAGTTCCACGATGAGGAGATGCTCACGTGGGAAGAGTTTGAGCAGCTCTTTAGGGAAGAGTTATTTCTGGTGATGCTAAGGTCAATGCAGATCCATGATATTCTGCAGCTTTGATGGGAGGGAATGACTATGTTGTAGTACTCAGTGAGATTAACATATCGATCATGATACTCCCTAGATATGGTTTGAGACCCATTCTTTAGGGCTCAAAACTTCGAGTAAGGCCTACGCAGAGATATCTGGGTAGGTGTGGTTTCCTTGTACCTACCCACCAATGTTGGAGTGCGGGAGAGGGCCTTGGTGGTAGAGATATTTCTGGTTGGAAAGATTCCACCTGTCAGTGTTGTGCATGTGGGATCTGAGACCTTAGCAGCTGGTTCGGTAGCTGGTAGTCGATGATAGGAATAGGGGTCTGGATGTGCTCGACATTTCAAGAGGTGAACCCAGGTTGGAAAATATGAGGCTTGGGACTCTCAAGCTGGTTTTTTTCAGTCATAGGAGAGGTAGTGTTACACTTTCGATGGTCAGAGACATATTTCTAGAGATTGTCTGACCTGCCATGCTACTAAGAGGGAGTCAGTCGATAGGCCACCTTGGTAGAGGCATAATCTCAAGTATATAAGTCTGTAGGGTGGCGAACATGGTGAAAGAGTTGGTTCAGTAGAAAAGGTGGTAGGAGGAACGAGTTTCTGCCACCACCACACCCAGGTGATCCACACCGAGCTCAGGGAGCTGGAGGATGAGGGCAATGACAACTGCATGCCTTAGAGGTAGTTGACCATGCGGCTCCAAGGATGGATAGAGGTATGCTCTGTGTCCTTTCTACTTTCTATAGTAGTTTTGATAGAAATTTTTAGGTGGTACTCTTTCCTTTCTATTTCATTCTTGAGGATTTTTTAGGGCGTTGATAAGACCCCGTGTTGGTGTTGGTGTTGTTCGATGTGCTTCAAATGCACGGTGAAGAGGGATCCTTCCCCCACCGAGATGTGTTTTAGTGACATGATTAAAACCATGTGGATGAGTCAGTGCCTCCCAAAGCGGATAGTATTGAGGTGAGTAGGATGAGTCCCTCTGAATTATGTGTTCGTGGAAGGGTTGTGTTTTGAGGAGTTTATGTGGAAGGCCATGGGTTCTCCATAGTGTGTTCTAGTTGGAAACCCTTGGTGGCTTTGTTGCAGTTTTTGGTGAACTCATTGGTGTGGGAAACCTAGTTCAAAGTTCATCTTATTTCCCTTGTACTTATGGATTTTTCAGGACAAAAATTTCTAAGGTGGGGAGGATGTAGCGACTTGGGTTTTGTCCTAGTTAGAATTAGGAATATTCCTATGCATAATTCCAGAGCTATGCATGAAGACGACGTGTGATTCTAAGGCCTGGTGTGCCCAAAATTAATTTTATAAAAAAATAAAGTATTTTTATACTATGCACGAGGTCTTATCGAGTTATCTACTAAATTTTATATCATATCATAAATTTAAGGGCACGACTGGGTTCAGAGCGTGTCGTTTACCCTAGGCGGCTTTTAACCATTGCGGGCACGGGTCCGTTGTAGAAAAAGGTGACCAGTGGAATTTTCATAAATAAATAAATAAATTATTTTAAACATCAAATCTCTAATAACTTATGAATGGATATCAAATCAAAATAATGAGGTCACAGTTGAGTTCATAATTCCACATTTACCCTAGGGGGGCCTAAACTTTGTCTATTTCGGGCGTAGAGTCGGAAGCGATTCGGGAGCCAGATAATTGGATGGAGAGGATTTAATTTAAAAAAATTAAATCCCCTCCCCTCCAGTTTATTTCTCATGCTTGGAGGAATCCACCTCTAGGAGATCTTCCTCCCTTCCTCCTCCTTCCATCGACAATGAACAGATGGAATCGAGTGAAAGAGGTTCCATCGGACTCGGATCTTGATGGAGGACGCTCCCGGTTCGTGCAGCAGCAGCAGCGGAGCATGAAAAGCATTAGTGATTCACTAAAAGGTAGACTATTTGAGTTTTAAAATCTCAGATCCCTTTTATTCATTATTTTTCTTCAAATCATCATAAGTTTTGTGTAGTTTTGGTCTTGAGCTTTCCGAAACATGTTTCAGATCTGAATTTGGAGCACCGGGGTGCTTCCAGTGGTTCCCAAAAGTTTTTTGGTGGTAACCCGAATTCTGGCGATGACCATGGAAGAATTTGGCAAGGGTGATAGTAGTGTGATGGTGTCATGGTGGTTTCTAGCTCCAGAATGGTAGTTTCTGGCTCTGGTGCGGTGGTTTCCGGTGAGACTGGCAGTGGTCCGGCCAGAATTTCCCAGGGGTTCTTTAAACCCCCATAACTTGTAAACAAGAAGTCCGATTTGTGATCTGTTTATGGTAACATGATCCTTATGTTGAGACGAAACCTTTTATATTGTTTGGGGAATTTTTATGAGTTGTTTTCATGGCTCAGGGTGACTAAATTTTGAAATAATAATAATATTTTATTATTATTCAGCTTCGACCCGTCGTAACTTCTATACGGAGCGTCCGATTGACGCGTCGTCAGTGGCGTTGTGATTCTGATAGTAAGGTGGAATTTTCAGGATATTTTTTAGGCCCTGGGACTAAGATCAAGGTGTGGGACCCATGAGGATGGTTTTGGGAATTTATGGAGAAACGTGACTTTTCCGTCCGGTGTTCATTTTGGACAAACAAGTAGACAATCTCGTGCATTTTCCTTAGGGGATCGCAATAGTGTGATCTGCTTGATGAGTTTTGGAATTGGGGTATGGAATCTATTTAGAATTGTTGCGTTGAATAGTACTTGTTTCATCGGTTGAAAATTTCATGTGAGTCAATAGCCTATCATGCGTGTTTTTTCACATAGAACGCGATGGTAGCCTTGATTTGGACATCGAAGGTACGCAGTGTGGAGATGTTGTGGGTCACTTAGGTTATCAACATTTGGACCAATAGTGATTGAGTTAACTCCCTTGGTTTATTCCAATGAGGGTTCATGTGGCATTAAAACCCTCATACAGTTTTTTTATCCCCTCGATAGGATGAATTTCAGATAGAGTTGTGGTATCCCTTCAATGAGCCTCGAGCAGGATCCTCTAGCTTCGCTTCCCTAGATCAGGTTCTTGGTATCGCTTTGACCGCTTATCCATGGGTGTTTATCCCCTATCTATTAAGACAACCCCATAAGGTTTGAGTCATCATCAGAAAAATGATCCCCTATGTAGTGGGATGTAGTAGTTGGGTTGTTGTATCATCAGTTATACGATCCCCTACTCAGCGTGTGGTTTTCTATAGGGTTGTGGTATCGTCGGTAATGTGATCCCCTATTTAGTGCATAGTCTCAGTAGGGTTTTTGGTATCTTCGTTTCAATCCCCTACTTTGCATGTTACACTAGATGGAGTTCTTGGCATCGTCATGGCCGCCTTTACACGAGTGATGATCCTATATCTGAGTGATATGATCTGTGAAGTGTCAGATCGGGTATTGGTATCCCCCAGTGGATCCTGGGAGTGATCCCCTAATTGTGAGATCTTCATTTGACTAGGTTAGGTTCTAGTATACCCTATCAGACCCTAGGTGTGATCCCCTATCTGAGGATTTTGGTGTTCTATTATTTCAATGTGAAGATATCAGTGACGATATTCGACGAGCGTGTTCGCTCGGATGGGCCATCTGGGATGGTGATGTAACCCACTGGAGTGTACCTCCCAGACATGTGTCCTTTGGGATGAAAGAGCTCTTGGAGTGTGTTCTCATAGTTATGTTTATGCCTTAGAGCATCAAGATGAACCTATCACTAGCAATGAGGTCAGAACCTCATGAGTCTCTGTACCTAAAATAAGGATATCTTAATGTTCATGGTATATTTATGGGCATATACCTGAGATGGGATGACTAGTTTTTATTTTCTGAGGATGGTCTCGAGATAGAGTTTCGCTCTCATTTGGGTTCCCTCTGGCTGGGATGATCTGACTGTTTCCTTTCAATTGATCTCTTTTATTTTGGGGTTTTTGGGGTGCCTATTGAGTATCTTTATACTCACCCCTACATGGGATTTTCCCGCACATGTTTTGGGTCTTGTGCATACCACAGGCCATTCGAAAAATTCCTAGGAGGACCCGGAGGAGGCGGAGTTTAGTGAGATTGACTGACTAGGGTGTTTACCATAGTTGTATCGAGGATCTTTCTGACAGGTTCTTTTGTCATCGATCCCCTCCTTCTGAGTAGGTTGGATGCTTTTGTAGTTTTATTTTGGTGGACAACGTATTTTCCTTTTTGTACTTTTCATTGTACTCTGGTTGTGGGATAGATGTATTCATGAATTTCTTTTCTATTTTTATATATATCTCTGCACTATTTCATGGAGGTGTATGTGGGTGCATGTGTACAGGTACCTTAGGCTAATTCCTCCCATTTCTGTGATAGCCAACTCGGCGCTAGTCACTATCCCCTGACCTATTAGAGGCGGGCTTGGGGAGTCACGGATCAAGACCCGTTGGGTTGGGTCATGACAGTTTATATCTAATTTAATTATCATAGATAATTAATGGGTTTACGTATTCACAATATAATAATACTTCATGTAAAATAGTGAAATTCAACAAAATGGGTTTGGTAGAATAATAGTATACAATATAGATTAAGGAAAAGGTATAACAGGGGGAACAAAGGTATCCTATAGGTAAAACATTATATTTTCTATAACAAGATAATAAAAAGGGTATGAAAATATTTTAATCCTGAATTTACAAAATATTCCACACAAGTGGTACTTTAAAAAAACATGAAGTGGAGAATTCCCTTACATTGATGATTTGCTTCCAAAAACTTGATGATGAAACCTTGAGGACTTAAGGACACCATGGAGGGACTCTTTGGGATGTAAAATGATCATAAAATCCTATATTATGGATTTTTAGTGAAGTTTAATGAGTGATGGGTGGTATTTATAGTAAAAGATAAGTAATTGTTTAATAATTTCTAAATATAGTTCTTAGATTTCAAGGTTGTAGAAAATGAAAAATCATTGGATTTCCTATGGTTTTCTCTCTTGGTTTTAGACAGTTGAGTCATTTTTATAGTATTTTAATCTATTATAACTAAAATCCATATTTTAATATTACATTGGACATGGAAAAGTGATTTTCTACAAAATATAGTTTTTAAAATCATAATTTCTATTTTAGATTTTAGAAAGTCTTTTTTGGGTTTGGAAATTAATTTAAATCCATTAAAATACGTGATATTTATAAAATAACATGTTTTTAGGTCAATTATTTTACTTAATAATTTATTATACCATTATTACATATATATGAAGTCATAAAACATATCGAAAATACAAAACTGTATTTTTACTATTCATAAGAAAATAAATTTTTCTAGGAAAATCTCAAAAATTCACCATAATGTAATTTAAACATGAAGATTTCAAATATAACTTTTATTTTATCAAAATAATTTTCTAAATATAACAATAAAAACTTTTAAATAAAAATAACTTATTTATTGAAAAATAACAGTTTTATGACGTAATCAAATTTCTGACACATATAAGAATTTCAAAGCCATTGTAAAATTATATTATCATTTATATTTAATAAAATATTGTTTTAAAAGTTTATTTCTTAAAAATATAATTTATATATAATATATTTTTTTTATAAAATTGTATATAATTTTTAAAAATATAATTTCATTTGTATCCAAAAACTAAATTTTCAAATTCTTTTTATTTTCATGGATATTTTATAAAAAAAATAATACTAAAAATAGGATTGAAAAAATAACCATTTAGTTTATACAAAAGAAATTTTATTTTGATGATACTAAGTTCTATAAACAAAACCCATTATTAAACCAGCATATACACTAAGGATAAGGTGTGCGATGGTGGTAGTTCCATGGGTGGCTCAATTAATATTAACCTTGTAGTGATCTCTAGTACCTTGAACTTCTCCTATAGTTGATTTTGTTTGATCCTCACTTATTTAATTTCATCTTGGGCTTGGTCAATGTTAAACCCAAATGATGTTTCATCCCTCTCATGTTCTGAAAAATGGGATTCAAAGGGCATGACTCAATTGGTTGAGGCTATCATTTCTTCTTTCATTGTTAATTATCATTTTTCATTACCTTTTAAAAACACTAAATCTAATGGTGAAAATATTACTAATGATCATAGTTCCTAACATTCATATTGACCAATGGTCATATTACTATTCCAACAGTCATATTAGCTTCTATAAATACCTTTTCATTTCTTCATACATTATTTACTGTAATTCCACTCAATGTTCTATATCTTTTCATTTTCTAAAATTTTGATTGGTTTAAAAATATTTATTTTATTTTATAAAGTTTTTTGAGTGGTTGTGATGATATTCACAGATTGAAAAGATCCAAAATTTCATATTCTACTTTTATTTTTTTATATTTTTCTCCCATTATAATTTTTGTAAATTTCATGGGTTTGGCTGCTGACTAATGTAATGCTATTCATTAATGAAATAAATTGTTTTTAATTTTTCTATGTGTTTTATGAGTATAATTTTATATAATATAAGAAACAATTATTTAGGAAACAACTCACGAATAAATTCTATGTTTTTATAATGTCATTTATGAGAAAGGAATATTAGTAGATCATAAAAATATAAAATTTGTTGTCTATTGAAACTAATGAATATTTTCTTTGAGATACACAGCTTTCTAGGATTATTATGTTACTATCATAACTTTATTTGGGACTTATCATATCCCTTATCTCCAATTAAATCACTCATAGTAAAGGGAACTCCATTCCATTAGATTGATGACTATTGTAAATCCTTTTAAGAGATTAAAGTCAAGCTCACTTCAGCACCCATTATTTTCTTTCCAAAACCTAGGAAAGATTTTCTATTTTTTGGGATGCATCTTCATCTAGACTTGTTTGTGTTATCAAGAAAATAGATCATTTTATAGCTTATGTATCATGAAAATTATTAATTCTTGAAAAAAAATTATCTAACCCATGACTTAGAATTAGCTATGGTAGTTCATGATTTGAAAACATAACTCCATTATCTCGTTAGATAGAAGTTAAAAGTGTTCACATGCCATAAAATCTTGAATGGAACCTTTTTTTAAATTTATTTATAACTAATAATAAACAATGGAAGGAATATCTCTAAATGTTCATATTTTAATTTTTTATACACTGGGGAAATGAAATTCCATGAATGATTATTTAATTAAAATTTTTTATAATCAATTATCCATAGAAGATAATAATCAATATAAATTGATGAGTATTATTTCTTATATTTATTTGGAATGAACTAAAAATATAAAGTTGAAATCTTCTTTCTATTGACTCTCATACCTAATTTAGATGAACAAGTTAAGCATGCCCAGAGATCAGATCCTGATTTCCTTACCATTATATCAAAACTTAATGGTGGGGAGGCCATTTATGGTTAGAAATAAGATAGTAAATATCTGTTTTATTTTCATGATCAAATATTATTTTCACCCTTTTATCAGGAACGAATTCTTTTAGCTTATCACCATTCAAAATGGGTGATTCATCTGGGAATCCAAAATATGTACAAGGATTTAACGACCCATTTTTCCCCTAAGTATGAAATGAATTGTTGTTAATTATATTATAAAATTTCTTACAAGTTAAAAGGTCATAGTTGATCATCAATGGATAATTGTGATATTCCAATATTTACATATACCCATGGGAAAATGGAGAGAATCACTATGGTATTTTTCATAGCTTTACCATGAACTATTCAGAACCATGATTCACTTTGGGTGATTATAGAACAAATCACAAATTCAACTCACTTTAGTCTGATTCATTAATCCAATATCGTAAATGACTTGGAAAAGATATTAATTCAAGAAGTTGTAAAAATTTAAGGAATTTCGGTTTTGATAATCTCCAAATGAGATCCATGATTTACCACTCATATTTGGTGATCACTTCATGAATATTTCAGTACCCAATTAACCATGAGCACAATTTATCATCCTCAAATAGATGGGTAGTCAAAATGGAAAATTCAAACACAAAAATCCATACTTTTATCTTGTATTATAGATTTTGATGGATCATGAGAGGATCATTTTACCTCAGGGGTGTTTTTGTATAAATTTTTTTATTTGGACATGATATAGATGGATTTTTTTAAATCATTGTTTGTATATCCTTTTTACTCTCTACTTTTCTAGATAGGGACCAGAGAAACTTCATTATTAGGGCCTAGCCTCATTAATGATATGATGAATAAAATTTAGATGCTCAGGAAAAGGATTCATTTATCCTAAATCCATTAAAATTATTATACATGTAATCATAATTGGACCTTATTATTTATTGTAGGAGATCATGTTTTCTTTAAATTCCCTCAAAGACTAGGAAATCATTGATTAGTTAATCATGTAAAGTTGTCTCCTCAATATATTTTAACTTTTGAGATACTTGAATGAATTTGTGAATTTTTTTATCGATTCGATTTACCATCATGCTTAAATTTGGTTAATAATTTCTTTCCTGTATCTAAATTAATGAAATACAATCCCAATACTAGCCATGTGATTTGATGAGATCATGTTGATCTTGAATTAGATTTTGTATTTATTTAGGCACTGATTTGTATCTTAGAAAGACAGGAAGAATTGTTAAAGGAAAAAAATTATTCCATTGGTTCAATTTTTATGGAAGCATAGTTAAATTAATAAGGAAACATGGGAATGTGAGAAATATAGTCTAGAAAATGGCCTGATCTTTTCCAAAACACTAATAATATCCATCTTTCTAAGGGATGTAAAGAATAATGGTTAGGAGAATGTTTCAGCCTCGGTTTGAGGTAATTCACCATTTTATTATGTATTTTGAATTTATATAATGCTTGGTTTGATTTTATTGAGTTTATAGATAGTTTATTTATGTTTTGGAACTATTTTTAAGGGTTTACAATTTTGATCAAAGTTAGGGAAAACTATTCATATTCTTCTAGAAATCATGCAATAGATTTTAAGATTCTCTAGGAAGACGTGTGGCTAGTGCATAGTTTGGACAATCCATGTGACTAACCTTGAATAATGGGAGTTTCGGGATAGTATCATTATATTGTTGATAAATGGTTTGTCAAATAGTTTATCCCTTATATGATAGTTAGTAGTACTCACACATTTGGAATGTGGTTTATTAAAACATGTGTCCCTGACCATGTGGCATGAATTAATTATTCCAAAAATTAGATCTTATGTTGGTTTTGATCCTTTAAAACCTTATTTTTTACCTCTCCTATTAAGATCACAAAATCCAGTCCTCTCCTAAACATTCTAGGCAATTCACATAGATCTAGAAGCTAGTTTTTATGGATCTGAGTACATTGGATCTCCTAAATCAATGATAAGTCAATGTTATATTTCATTCCCTCAAGATATCCTCATCTAATCTCATACAAAAATGTTATACATGGTCTTTTATTGATATTTATATGATCCATGATGTGTTTTTGATGATATATTGGTTGGATATATTGAAGGAATGGAATTTCAAGCTCGAATCAATATGTTTTGGTGTGATTTTCTTTGTATTTGTCACCCATTGTGAGGTGGTTGTATTCTCTCTATTCTCTACTTGTTTTAGAACATAAATTCTTGTATATTTAAATAAATTTCTTTAAAATTCAGGGGAAACTCATGTTGATTTTTTTTTGGCAACACATTTGGTTGAAAAATTTAAAATAATGGATTTTAATAGCTTTCAAAAATCTATATCTATTTTATGTTTTAAATTATTAATTAGAGATGATGCATGCATGGTGTTTCATGTAATATTTTTAAAAACAATTGATTGAAATAATTAATTGATATTATAACTTGGAATATATGGGTGGCGTGTGTTCATCAACACATTAGACATGGCCTTTCCATTTTAAATTTGGTATAAGGTTCCCGACTGGAGGCACTTATAGAATAGTCACTTAGTGAATACTTGGTGGATTGATGTATAATATCTCGTGAGTATGGATATATTTGGTTTAGGAATTCCAAGTGTAATTAAACAATAAATTGTTTCTTTCTTTTAATTTAAATATTTTAAAATTTAGAAACTTATTTGATGTTTCTCTTCTATTTAAAATGATATTTTATACTTTTAGCTAAGTTATTCTTATCCTATTAGCATGTGTGGGAAGATTCTGGTGTATTACCTTCTGGGTATGATTACCTAAACCTTACATATACACTTTATTTCAAATTCATATGATGTATTCTATGATACAAGGAAGGGGATGATTTTTTATTTCTCTAGTGGTGCCTCTTAATGTTATTGTCTGCAGTTAAAGATTTAGAGTTACTCTTATTATTATATTCTAAATTAGTTTTACATTAGATCCAAGTCATTCCTTATTTTTGTATCATGTTATTATTGTTTATTATTTATTTTTATACTCATATGTTTTTGGTTTTTAGAATTTTACTTTAGTTATATTGGTTATACTTAATATATCATATAGTTTGGTTTAGATGTTTTTATTTTATCTTGAAATGTTGTGGTTTTTTAAAGGTAAATACATCCCCCAGTGTTTTAGTAAGAACTTCACATTTATATTCTTCCTTTAGAGTCTTTGGGAAATCATATAAGGTTAGTGGAACCTCATAAGTTTCCATGTAATGACTCTTTTTTTCCTTCCAAAGATTTGGAATATTTAAAATAAAATTTTTAGGGTTGGGAACTAAGTTAGAATGGGATTTAGAGGCCTAGGGAAGCTCATTATTGATATAAAAAAATATTAAATATATTATATCACATTCAAGTAGTTTTTCTAAAATAATGTATTAACTCTCAAAATGATACTCAAATTCTAAATCTAAGACTTATATAAAAAATAAAATGTGGGTTTTACCCTAGGAAATATATAACCATTGTATACATCAGGTGTTTTTCTTGAGCACTGTCATTAAAGGAATAATAAATTAAATAAATTATTTTTTTTATTTATTTGTTATTAAAAACCTAACATAATCATCATCTATATAAACAGGGTTATAGAATATCCCTAGTGTGAAATGCATAAACCTATGGATTGAGAGATATCCATTGAAGGAGGATTCTCGGATACTCAATGACTGATCATGGGTTTGTAGTTCGTGTTCTCATCAGGGATTGTGGATATAACCAAATAATAGTGATGGGTGACCATTAATCATCAATAATTAAATCAAACCTGAGGTATGGAAATTATTTTTTGTTAGTTTAATCATCATTAGTTTACCCCATTAAAAATGTGAAACAACTCAACTAACAGATTGATTCACAAGTCAATCCTATTTTTTGAGTATTAATTGATCTCCCTATAGTTAGGAATTTATGGTATTTGATTTTTACTTCTTGGTTTTTGGATTGTAATTATAATGGAAATGAATCAATTCCAACCCAAATAATGACTAAGGTTTATTCCTATTTTTGGGTTTGTTTATTTATTTTCCATTTATTCACAATTCATTTCCATTATTTTATTTTTATGGAGGTTCGACCAATACCCATTGGATGATCATTTCATGATCATTATTTGTCACAACAGACCATCACCGTGGGTTCAGGTTCATGAATAATGGATTGATCGAGGTTCGACAACAATGGTGGACTATTAAAGGTTGATCGGGATCAAATTGATATTTCTCCATTTCACATTTTAGCATGCTGGGATGGAATTTTGTGGCCAAATTCAATTTCTAAGAAAATTATATGGATGGAATCTAGCCATCGATGATGAACTTGATCGAGTGGATTAAGATCTATGATTAACAACAAGTCTCATAGTGGATTTAGTGGTGCTATAAGGGGGTGTGAAAGATGTGTGAAGGTTGTGAATTTTATAAAAAAATCATACTAAACTATGTGTAGTCTAAAGAACACATTTTGTGTGGACCCCTCCTCTATAATTAGGGTTTATTCATAGAGAAAAATATCACACACTGTGTGACATGTGTCACACATTGTGTGACTTAAGTATTGCGGCTCAACATATACCCTTGGGGTACACAGGAACAGACATAACCAGGCACATAGACATAACCAGAGTATATGGTAATAGATTGATACTTGAACATGTCTAGGTAAATGGGTACAACTAGAGTGCATGATCACATCATGAATTATACAGTTATAGGCCAGAGTACATGGACTTGGACTGGAAGCACACACTGAGTGTCTGCCCATCCTCTACAAGTAATCTATCCTAAAATTACACACTATTTATATGTAGAAAGACATGTCATGTGAGACAATGATACACAGGAATACCCGAGGTAGAAAAGACATGTCATGTATTCCCATTACATTCCATGTACTTTTTACAGGGTAGTTTGAGGCCCTATAACTCTTCAATTTGAACCAGTTTTAATTGTGTGTGTTCCCATAGTTCATTCCCATGAGGGTATAGTGAGGTATTACATACTTAGCATAGGATGTGATTACCTCTATAGGATTAGTCATGGAAAGAGTTTGATCATCCCTCAATGTAGCATGGGGTTTCATCCTATATCATTTCTTCTTCTTCACTATGTTGTATTTGAGAAATCATTATGACCAACTTACAAGGGATTGTGGTCCCCTACTTAGTAGGTTATTCCAGGTAGGGTTAGGTATACCCTAAAGGCCTTAGGTGAGATACCCTGTCTATGTATTGAGATATTTGGAGTCCAATGAGTACTTATTGGTGATTCTATATGTTCATAGCCTCTTTAATGAGCACTGTTAGTGATATCATGGCTTGTAGAGTGAGTTATCCTAGATAAGTGTTACCCTAAATCCTCGATTGGAATCTTGTGGTAGGCATTATGTTTGAGACCTCTTTGATAAATGGTGTATTTTATGAGTATATTTAGGTTTTATTATTACTATGTATCATATCCTGATTAAAATACATTTATGGTAATGAGTTTACTAGTTTCTTGATTCTTTAAATTTGGTGATTTCGGTGTGTCCTACTGAGTATTGTTATACTCACTCCTGTATGGGCTCTACCCACACATGTCATGTATTATGAAGATGAAAGGTCATTTTATGGAGTCCTAGGATAATCATGAGAAGGCAGATCATAGTGATCTTGATATACCATGGTTCGTGTTGGGTTTTTTATTTGACAATAGTCCCCTCCTTCTTAGTAGGTTGGACTCTTTTATCAATTTTGATGGGCTTGATTTCAGACCTTTATGCTTTCTAATGATTTTTCACACTTTTATGTGAGATATATGTTATTCATGAATTATGGTACGATTTGAGTTTTACCTTTTTCCATTTTATGGGTGTTTAGAGACATGTTTCTGGGTATAGGTACTTAGACTAAGGCCTTCCATGTGTGTGATATGCTTACTCGGTGCTTTTCACTAGCCCCTAGCCTATTGAAGGTAGGCTTGGGATGTCACACTCAGATTACCACTAACCAGGGAGGTTCTAGAGGGTTAGGTTGTGACATAGTGGTAACAGAGCAGTTTTTTATCTTAGGACTAGAGTTTGGATACTTTATAGTTGTGAGTTTAGTTTGGGAACTATGGAAACAGTGTTAAAGTGTTTTGATTTTGGATCTCAGGCTAGGGATTCTAATATTTAGGCATCAGCCTATGTATCCATTTATAAATACTTTGAAAATATACTTGTTGAATCGGTACATGTAGGCATTGGTTATAGGTAAAACATTGGAATATTCATCCTATAGGAATGGGTTATGGTTTTCATATCCTTCTTGAGTCTGGTCCCCATATATACTCTTCAACCATGGTATATATTTATTATTTTAGGATTAATCCATGATGATAACCATGCGAGATTCCATAGTAATATCATAATGATAATATTTCTAGTGATGATGCTTTGGTGTAGGGTCTTGTACAAAAGGTGGTACCTCTAGGTGATTTGTTAGTCATTCCACCTCCAGTTGAGCAGCAGTTTTCCCCATCATTACTAGATGAGGATGTCCATAGGGTGAGTGAACTCTATGAGTTTTATAGGTAGATTCATCTCAAGTTTTAGGGTGATCTAGACCCCCGGACAATTGAATATTGGCTAGAGGCATTTACCTAAGTTTTCATCCTTATGAGGACACATACAGATCAGATGGTGGTCCTAGAATCAAGTCTTCTTCAGGGATCCATAGTGAGATGGTAAAGTCTAGTGACTTATACAGATGATGATATGTCTATCTTGGATAAAGTTTGACTGTCTCTTTCGAGTGTATTTCTATCCAATCACATTGTGAGTATTATGTATCCAGGAGCTTCTGGAGCTTTAGTAGGGAATAATGATAGTGTAAAAGTATTATTTGAGGTTCACCAAACTCTCATCATACTCTATAGATATGATTTTTGATCTGTTATTTTGATATTGGTACTTTGAGTGGGGTATAATCTGAGTTATTAAGGATATAGTGATATTACTTTTCATTCCCACCTATGTTGGAGTGCTTAAGTAGGATTTGGTAATAGAGAACTTTTTGGTTGAGAAGACACCAATAGTTGTTACCGGTAGTGGGAACACAAGAGTGAATAATTTAGAATTTGGTATCCTATGGTAGTAATAGGTATCCAAGAATGAATTATAATTCATGTGATAGTATCAGGATAGAGGGTATGTAGTACAGGGCTCTTGGGATAGTTATAGTCATCCTAGATAGGATGTGTTTCTTTTACGATGGTCAGGGGCATCTTGCATGGGATTTTCGGACCCACCATATATCTAATTGAGATAATTTCATTGGACCACCCAAGAAGAGATAGTGGAAAGATAAATGAGTTCTATGGTGAGGAAGACGTGTTAAAGGATTAGGGGTATCAACTGGAGGTGACAGACGATTTGACCTATTTCCACCACCACCACCACCATATAGTCCATGTTAGGCTTAGAGAGCTGGTAGTCAAGGATGAGGACAACTGTAGGTAGTGGAGTCATTTGAACCAGAGGCTACTAGGATGATTATAGGTAAAAATATTTAGTCTCTACTTTATATTCAGTACTGATAGAAATAGGTTTGATCCATTATTCTCTTTCCACTTCTCTTATTAAAGACTTAGAGATTCTGGTTGAGCCCTTAGCTCAACCCTTACACTTAGAGACTTCAATCTAAGGGGATTCGGTAATCAAGAACTACTAATGGTAGTGTGAATTGACTCTTAGAGTATAGATATTATTATGGGATCTATTTGTATTAGAGATGAGGCATTACTATGTCATCTTATGTATGGAATTGTTATCCATAGTTTATACCCAGATTGACTATTTCAAGAAGAGGATGTAGTGTGTCTACAATGATGAAATAAGGTTTCCTTCATGGTTGAAAAGGAAAACCAGGGAAAGAAGTGTGGGATCATACATAGGAGGATATATACTATTATTTATTAGTTAATTAGTATTACCCTTGGTCCAGTGGATGTTATGGGGATTTAGATTCTTGTAGTGGTGGTGAAGTATGAGGATGTCTTTCCTAAGGATGTGTTGGGATTACCTACCCATTGAGAGATATAATTATACATAGAATTGAACCAATGGAATATACTGATATTTTCTTCAGCATATTAGATGGATCCTGTAGTGCTTCATGCTCTGAAGGTATAGTTTCATGACTTATAGAGGAAGGGATTTTTCAAACCTAGTGTTTCCCACCGGGCAGTCCAAGTTATGTTCATTGAGAAGGAGGACAGGATCTTGAGGTAGTGTATATATTACTATCACATAAACTAGGTGAACATGGAGAATAAGTATCCACTATATAGGATCGATGACCTCTTCGACCAATTGATAGGGGTGATATTGTTCTCAAATATTGACATCAGATCATATTATCACCAACTCTGAGTATAAGATGTGGATATATTGAAGACATCATTCCAATGTCACTATAGTCATTATGAATACTTTTTTATTCTTTTCATCATGAAAAATTCCCTCATAGTGTTCATGTGACTCATGAACCATATCTTTTATCCTCTCTTAGACCTATTTATAGTGGTATTTATTGATAAAATCTTAATTTACTTGGTGTCTGAGGAGTATTATAAAAGACACTTGAGGGTGGTCCTGAACATACTTCAAGATAACCATCTTTGTAAGAATCTATCAATGTGTCAGTTATATATTTGAGAGGTCCAATTTTTGGTACATTTAATCTCAGTATAGGGTATGGCAGTGGACTTAGTGGATGTTAATGCAGTGTTATCTTGGGATCCATTAAGAGCATGACGGATGTGTGAAGATTCTTTGGGTGGAAAGGATACAATAGGAGATTCATGCCCCATTTTTTCTAGATATTAGCACCCTTGACTACTTTAACTCAGAAGGGGTATCCTTTAGGGTATAGGGAGAGGTATAGGTAGGTTTTTCATGAGTTGGGTAAAAGTTTGACGAGTGCCCCAATCTTGAGACTTCCAAAATAGGGTGTTGAGTATATAGTGTTTTGTGATTCCTCCCAAACTAGGATTGGATGTGTCCTAATGCAGAGGTATATGGTGATAGCTTGTGGTTCCTTATAGTTGATACCTCATGAGTAGAACTTCATGACCCACGATCAAGAGTAAGTAGTGGTAGTATTTTCCCTAAAGATGTGGAGACACCGCCTTATGGGTGATAGATTTATCATATATTATGGACTTGAGAGTCTCAAGTATATATTC
This sequence comes from Viscum album, assembly GCA_963277665.1. Lineage (NCBI taxonomy): Eukaryota > Viridiplantae > Streptophyta > Magnoliopsida > Santalales > Viscaceae > Viscum > Viscum album. Next base: position 237,191,594 of record OY728133.1, on the reverse strand, counting down.
TCACATAAGGATCTTAACTTGAGATAGAGGTGGTGTATAAATTTCCTCCAAGATTATGACTTTAATATATTCTATACTTCTGATAAGGGGAGAATGGTGGAAAATTCTCTCAGTGGGAGATCTTGTTCATAGTTGTTGAGTGAGGAATCAAATAATTTGGGATCATTATAGTTGTCCTTAGTAGATTAGGATAGTAAATATTTCCTCCAGTTAATGTTTGTTACCCCACTACTTCTACATCATGCTAGGGGGGCTCATCTTAGAGATGCCAACTGTGAGACCTTACATGTTTAGATATCCCTTGGATGTACTCCTAATGGATTTTCGAAAGGTGGGGATCACATTATCCTTTTAAGATGATAGATTATGGTACCAATGAAATTTTGTGAGGAATTTATGAGGGAGTATCATATATCCCCCATGGAAGTGCATCTAAGTGTAGAAGAGATATACCAGGACCTTCAGCATCAGTTCTGGTGGCTATGGATAAAGAAGTGTGTGGTGGAGTTTCATTCTCATTGCCTCACTTGTCAATAGGTGAAGGCTAAGCACTAGGTTCCAGCATGTTTATCTCAACCTATTAATATTCTAGAGTGGAAGTTTGATGGTATCTCTATATAATTTTTTATGGGGTTCCCATGATTTCCTAGTGGAAACGATTCTATCTGGATTATTATAGGCCAACTCACCAATCCATACCACTTCCTATCTATCCAAGAAAAAAGTTTAATAGAGAGATTTGATGTCTTTTAATTTAGTATATATTCCAAATTCATATAGTTACCTTGATGATCATTTCAGAATATAATGCTCACCTCACATCATGATTGTGGAGAGAATTACAATAGGCCTTTGGGAATCAATTTCTTCTGAACTTTTCATTTCACCCATAGACTAATGGTAATATTTAAAAGACCATTTAAGTTCTAGAGGACATGATTTTTTATTACATTTTGTATTTTTTCCATAGTTAGTAGGATCACCTACCCTTGGTGTATTTTTCATACAACAATAGTTGTTATTCCACTGTCGGTATGGCATCATTCGAGGCCTTATATTGGATACACTTTAGGTCACCACTAAGTTGGATAGATCTAGGTGATTCAGCACTTAGGGGTCCATAGTTGGTGTGAGTGATGATATAGAAGGTGAAAATCATCCAAGATTGGATGAGTACTGACCAAATCCATCATAAGTCTCATACAAACCAATGAATATGGCCTTTAGAGTTTGAGAAGTGTGACCATGTGTTTATGAATGTCTCGTCTCAATGTAGATTGTGGAAATTTAGTTTAGGTGGTAAGTTGTCTTCAAGAACCATTATCCCTTTTTAGATACAACATAGGGTAGGAGAGGTGAAATACCACTTGGACTTACTACCATAGTTAAACTGAGTACATGATGTTTTCCATGTGTCATAAATAAGGAGGTATGTACATGACCCATCACATGTTATCGACTAGGGTGAGATGGATATAAAGGATGGAGATACCTTTAAAGAGTATCTAGTAGAGATTAAGGATCATTAGAAGAATATCCTCCATGGGTGAGTTATTCCCATAGTGTGTGTCCAGGGGTAGCATAGGAATCTTTAGGAGATCACCTGGGAATGTGAGAACCATATGTGATCTTAGTATCATTATATTTTTATGAGGCTCTTTGATTTTCAAGATGAAAATCCCTAAGGCGCAGATAATGTAATGACTCTTTTTTTCCTTATAAAGCTTGTTAATATTTTAAATAATATTTTTGGATCTAGGAACTGAGTTAATGTAATATTTCAAGGCCTGAGGAGGCTTGGTATTGATATAAAAAAATTAATTATATTATATCACACATGTGTGGTTTTTCTAAAATAATGAATTAACTCCTAAATAGATTATCCAGTTGAAAATATAAGACTATCATTAAACCTAGAATATGGGTTTAACCTAGGTGAGGCATAACCTTTGTATGAATAGGGTGTTTGTGTTGAATTTCATCATGAGATGAACAATAAATTATTTAATTTACTTATTTGTTATTAATATTAGTCCTTAATCATCCTCAATATAAACAAAGGCATAGAAAAATCCTAGGGTGATAAGTATAACCCTAGGGATTAAGAAAAATCTATTGGACAAGGATTCTCTATTGATCAATGATGAATCATGGGATAGAAATTGGTGTTCCAATCGGAGCTTGTGAATCTTGACAACAACAGTGGCGTGTGACTATTATTTATTAGAAATAAATCAAAACCTAAGGTAGGGAGGTTTTTTTCTGGTTTAATCCCTATTTGTTTATCCAATTACAAACACAAATCAACTCCACTAATAGATTGATTCATTGGTTGATCAAGTTTTGTGGGTAATGATTTATCTTCCTATAGTTATGAATTGATGGTATTTTATTATTACTTATTGGTTCTTCATTTTTTATTTTAAAAGAAATAAATCAAGGACAACACAAACAATGGTCGAGGTTCACTCATATTATTATGTTTGCAAATTTATTTTCTCATTCATCATACATTCATCACTGATATTTTCTTTGGATGGTGGTTCAACCAATACCAATTGAACGATCATTTCATGGTTATTCATTGGTAAAATAGATAATCACTATAGTTCTAGGTTTGTCATCGATAGATTGATCAAGGCGTGAAGATGAAAGTGTATAATTGGAGGTGGATTAGAATCAGACTAGTGTTTCCCTATTTTGTGGTTTGGCGTGTGGAGATAGCATGGTGTGACAGGAGTAATTTCTTGAGAAGATTGAATTTCCATAATTTTACAATCGATGATGGATGGACTCATATAGACTAAAATACAAGATTAATGATGAGTCTCATGGAAGATTTGGTGGTGGTGGTGATGGTGGCACGAGAAGAAGACATGTGAAGGTTTTTTAATTCTGGAAATATCCTGACTACACTGCATGTGGTTCAATGAATACACCCCATGTGGAACCCTCCTATAGTGATAGGGTTTATGCATAGAGAAAAATATAACATGCCATATGACATGTGTCACATGAAATGTGAACCGAGGTTGGAGGATTTTTATGTGCCCTTGGCTTACACAGACACAAACCCAGCCATACACATGGGAACTACATAAGTACATAGGCACAGACTGATACTCAAACATGGCCATGTACATGATCATAGAAAGAGTGAATGGTAGTGGTCTAGAGTACACAAACTCGGAAAGGTGTCACACACCAAGTGTTGGCCCGACCTCTACACCATATGTACCCTAAAAGGACACACTGTGTATATAGAAAAAGACATTTCATGTGAGATGTTTAGACATGGAAAGACTCGATATAGAAAATACATGATGTGTACTCTCATTATATATAGTGTACTTTCTCCAAGGTAGGTTGAGGCCCTCCAACTCTTTACTATGGACCAGTTTCAGTTGGGTGTGTTCCTATGGTCCATTCCCTTGAGGGTACAATGAGGAATTACATTTTGAGCATAGTATGTGATCCCCTGTATAGGATTAGTCTTAGATAGAGTGTGGGAATACCTCTGTGTGACCCTTGGTGTGATCCTCTATCATTTCCTCTTCTTCCCAAGGTGGGGTTTAAGGAAACTCCAAGACCAACTTACGTGGGTGTATGATCTCCTACTTAGTGGGTTATTCCATGTAGGATTCAATATACCCTAGAGGCCCTAGGTTATATCTCATATCTATGTATTGATAATTTTGGAGTCTAGTGATTACTTATTCATGTTGAGGCCTAATGAGTATGACCTCTTGGATGATCACCATAATTGATAGCATGTCTCATGAAGTGTATTCTCCCAGATGAGTCTTGCCTTGAATCCTTGAGTAGAATCGTGTGGCTGGTAGTATAGTTGAGAATTCATTGAGACTTGGTGTCTATTATGAGTAAATATAGGTGTTCTTATTTCTTTTTTTCATATCATTATTGAAATTCCAATTTTATGATGAGATGACTAGTCACTTGAAGCTTTATGTTTGGTGATTTTGTGGTGTCCTACTGGGTATTTTTATACTTTCCTTTGAAAGAGATCTTCCCACTCATGTCATGTCTTATGCAGATGATATCCCATTTCATGGAGTCCTGGGCATACTATGAGTAGGTAGAGAATAATTAGATCAAAAAACTATGGTTTATGTCATGTGTTTCATTTGACAACAGTCCCATCCTTCTTAGAATGCTAGAATATTTAATCTATTTTGGTGGGATTATATTTTTCCCTTTATGATTTCTAGTACTTCATCATGATCTAATGTGAGATAGATATTATACATTCATTATGGTATCAGTTTTTTTACCTTTCAGTATTGTATGGGAGGTTGGAGATGTTTTTTTATACCGGTACTTAGACTAAGGCCTCCCATGTGTTAGATATTCCTACTTAACACATTTAATTATCCCCTAGCCTATTGGAGTCAGTCTTGTGGTGTCACACTTAGCTTACATCCATCCAGGTAGGACCTGATGGTTCAGTTCATGATATTACAAGATAGTGGTTTGGGTAGAGATGTTAGAAAATCCATGATTTTTTTCTTACCCATGTTTTTGAGGAATTGATTAAATTTTATAAATTTTTCAGATAGCTCTATTTGAGAAATCATTGCATGAGTGAATTGAAAAGTTTTAGGACAATATTTTTCTTACACTGTATCACTTAGAGAAACTAGTTATGAATTATTTTTTAAAGTAAGGGTATACTTGACCATACATTTAACTATTTAATTCATTATTGTAGGTCTCATGAAATTCATATGGACATATCCAATACAGTGATACTTAAATGCATTGAAATGGAATGTGCACAATAGATATTGTCTAGAAGCCTTGATTTTCAGGGTTTATTTGATGGATTAATGCACCAATTTGTGGGCTTCATATATTTATGAAGTTGAAAAAAATTATATAAACCCTCACATATTGAAAAAGGTGAAATTAGAGGAGGGAAAACGTTTTATATAGACAACAATGAGTGGGTTAAAGCTCATTGATACATATTTTTTTAACAATTCATCTATTATTCCATTGATATAGTAAGTTATATTATTGATCTAAAAATGTATTTTATTTTTAAATTTAATTTTTTTCTTATATTTTATTATGTTATAATTTTGAACAAAGATTTATGAGTTAAAATGATAAAGGCCTCAGTCCATTGATCATCAAATCTAAAAACTATATTTCAACACATTTCGTGAGTGGTTTAAGACTCGCATACATATATATAATTGATTTAATATTTTTATAATGTATCTAATGTGAAATTTTTCAATGATTGGTCTATTGACCTACATGAAATTTTCTATTAACATGATGTATCAATCAGGTACTCATATAGTGTGACGTCCCGGCCCTGGTGCCACATATTGGTGCCCCAATCTGATTTTCCACATGACCTCAGACATTCCTCCCCATATGCAAGAGGCTAACGAATAGCAGCAAGGGTCTAATATATAATGTGGGGAGACTGTACCCTATTTTTCAATGCATAAAAAAAGTAGAAATAAATAAACAATATACAAAATATAATAAACATCAAACATGATAATACCTTAATCAACAATCATCCAACATCACATGATGAATCCAAAATAGAAAACGATGACTAAAAACCAAGTAGTAGTCATGTCATTCCAAATAAGTGTCAAGTTTCAAATGAAAAACCAAAAATAAAGACACACTTACAACTCCCATGAGGGTCACAACATCATGTTCAGTTTCCTTATCCATACTCCATCCCGAATCCCAACTCAGCCATCTAACATAGGGCTCTTTTCCTTATTCAATCCTATAAACATAAATTCTATTTGGGTACCAATTAGGCAGCCTGAGTAGGGTGTAATTACAACTCAATAGGCCAACACCAATGATATCTAAAATAATATCCAGTCTATAATAGTGTATGAAATTGTATAAAGAATAGGGAATAAATGATAAAGTAGATAGTTTTTACATCTAATGTTATTAAAATAACTACATAGGCCCCTGAGTACATAGTGACACTAGAACCAATTATACCTACTTCAACCTATGTTGGAGTTTGAACCATACACTAAGGAATACCAAAATCCATTCATTCATAAACTATCATCATCCATTTTAATTCCAATTTCACATTCATATGATGGGGATATAGAGTGAAAGACTGGCACTTCATGGGTATTTGGAGTAGCATTCCATGTCCCACAACTCATTGATCACATTAAGATATATGTATATGTATATATATATATATATATTGGGAAACTGGACCAGTAGATTGAAACCCCATAAGTATTTGGATTAGTAGTCCCTTCCCCATAACTCATTGTTCACATCATTCAAAAAAATCACAAACCATGGTTACACATTCATAAACCCATTTCAACCATGTTTATAACCTATTATTCAACCAATTTCATAACCCCATTATTCAACAAATTTCATAATCTCATTATTTTGACAATTTCATAATCCCATTATTCAACCAATTTTATAATCCCATTATTCCACCAATTTCATAACCCCATTATTCCACCAATTTCATAATCCCATTATTCCACCAATTTCATAATCACATTGGAAAAATCAATTAATTAATTCAATTTAAAATGAAATTTCTAGATGTGGAAATTGAAATTTACACATAATTTTAATCAATTCTATGGGAAATGTTAATTAGGACACCTACCTCAAGATCATTGATGAACGCTCACCAAATCTTAACCCTCGAGTTGATACAAAATGATTGAAATAACAACTGCATAGAAGATCTTGGATCAATACCTAGGAATAATATCCTATGAAACAAGGACCATAAAAGCCTAGATCTAAACCAATTACCAATGAAGGAAAAATCATCCCTTTTCATCAAGAAAGAGAAACGAGAGAAAGAGGAAACCAGACAGGGATGATATCACTTACCAAAGATGATTCGATCCTTCAAATAGATCTTTAATTCACCAAGAAATGGGTTTAGGAGACCTAGAATCCTCTTGAAATACTCCAAAATCAAAGTAAATTGATTTAATCTGAAATATGGTATTTAGGGTTAATAATCAGGGGTTCGAGAATTTTAAAATAAAAATTCAGGGCTTTAATTTTTTATGTGTATAGTTTCTTAGGTAGGGTGAATGGGTTTCCAAACAATTTACCATAACCATGTTCCTCTACTTAGGGGGTGCACGGCTGCTCCTAGGTGGGAATACTATTTGAAAAACCATGTGCCAACCCTAAAAACCCCCTTTATCTGAGGGTGTATGTTTTGGAGAGGGAGGCTTCACAGTTTGGTCAAACTGTGCACCACCTCATGTGGCTCCAAAAAGGGACACACATTTTCCTGTGGAAAACCACACTGTTTTCTCTAACTATGCACTAACCATGAATATCATCATGGGATTATAAATTTCTCTAAATTCACATTAAAACACCCAAAGTAAAACCAAACCAAGATATATGAAAAACAAGGGTAAGGGAATACTTAAAAATGAGTGAGATACATCTTCATAAAGGTAAAAGTCTTACAATATCTCCACCTTATAACAACTCATCCTTAAGTTATACTTATAAGCATCATTATGATTCCATGGTAAAAATATCAGGCCAATTGGCCTTCATATCTAAATCCCTCTACCATGTTTCCTTATGAACATGTCCATCATATCATAGCACTCAGACCAACAACACACTCTTTCCCCATAACACCTTCTCACTATGATCCTCAATATGAATCAGATGCTTCTTAAAGGACACATCAGTATTTAGCTCAACATCATCAACATTGATCACATGAGAAGAGTTAGGGTGATACCATCGAAGTTGTGACACATGAAAAACATCATGCATAGCACTATACCTCTATGGAATATCCAATCAATTCACCATCGATCTGATCCTCTGCACAATCTCAAACGATCTGATAAACATGGGTACTAACTTACCCTACCTCTAAATTCTCTGGTGACCCAGTCTAGGTGACACCTGAAGGAATACATGATCACCCACTTTGGAATCAAGGGTTCATCTATTTTTATCATCATACGACTTATTTCTACTCATATTCATAACCATATGTTTCCAAATCAACTAAAAATTCTCCGATGTCTCCTGCATGAGGCTAGTTCCTAAAAACTCAGACTCACCTACCTCCATCAATTATAGAGGTGATATGAATTTCCTACCATAAAGTTCATAATATGGTTTGATTTGAATATTTTTAAATAATTATTGTTATATGTGAACTCAACAACCTCTAAGTGATTCTCCCAAGACCCACTAAAGTCTAGGATTCATGTTCATAGCATGTCCTCTAGAACCTGAATAGTACGTTTTGACTGTACATTTATCTATGGGTGGAAATACATACTTAGAAACACCTGCGTACCCAACACCTTAAATAAGCATTCCTATAAGTGTGAATTAAATATAAGATCATGATCTGAAACAATAATTTGTGGTTCCCTATATAAATAGACTATCTCCCAAACATACATGTTCCCCAACTGATCCACTATGGAATTTTTCTAGATAGTAAATAAATTGTCTGCTTTCATTAATTGGTCCACAATTACCCATATAGCGTAATTCTTCCAAGGAATACTCAGAAGACCCACCATGAAGTACATGGTGATGTCATCCCAATTCCATTCCATACTAGGAAATGGCTATAGTAAGCCACCCGGTCATTGATGCTCAGCCTTCACCTACTAAAAGTTGTAGCATTATGTCACGAACCTTTTAATCTCCCTCTTCATACCTGACCACTAATACTATCGACATAGGTCAGGGTACATTTTGGTAAAACCAAGATGTACATCCTACTTTGAGGAATGAATCTCACACAACATCTCCTCATGCATACACATAATAACAAAAACATGGTTCTAGATATAGATGATCTCTTACTTATATTTAGTCCAATAAAAAGGTGACTCCCCACCTTCAAAGATTTACCTCAACCCTAAACACTCTATATCCTTATATTGTATCTCCCTAATTTGACTAAAAGGTGTGGAATAAACTAATAAGGATAAAAGGGTTATCTTCTCATGGCCCTCCTAAACATCAATATTCATCTCAACCAGCAAGGCTATCATATTCCTCACAAAGATGGAATCTTGGAATTCCTGAGTATGTGTCTTCTTACTCAAAGCATCAGCAACATTGTTTCCATTCCCTAGTGTATAAACTAGGGCAATATCAAACAACTACATATACTCAAACCCATATCCATTGTTGGAGGTTCAAATCTCATTATGAGAATATGTACTTTAACCTCTTATGATAAGTATACATAGTGAAATTTTTTCCCATTAGGTAACGCTGACAACACTTTAAGGCATAAACCACCACTAGTAACTTGAGATCATGTATAGGGTAATTCTGATCATGTGGCCTCAACTTTCATGACCCATACACCACAAATTGATCTCCCTATATCAACACTACTCCAAGTCCTGTCTTTTACGCATCACAAAACATGGTATACTCCTCACCCGGCTTAGGTAGGATCAAAATCAAAGTAGTATTAAAATTAATTTTTAACTCCTATAAAGTATTATCACATTCTCTGGTTCATTCAAACATGATCCCCTTCTTGGTGAAGACTTAAATTTGTTCTTATAAGTAGGAAAATTCCTGGACAAACCTCCAATAATAACCTTACAACCCTAGAAAGATTTGAATATCAAAAACATTCTTGGGTTTATCCCAAGAAACCATTGCCTAAAATTTATTTGGGTCTACTAATACACCTTCCTCCAAGATGATGTGACCCAATTAATGTAACCTATTGATATAGAATTGGAAATTTTATAGCTTGGAATATAAACTATGCTCTTTTAGTGTACTAATGAATATGTCAAGATATTGGGCATGGTCATCATGAGTCTTGGAATACACCAAGACATCATCCAAAATAATGACCATAAATTGATCCAGGTATGGGTGAAAGATTCAATCCATCAAGTCTATAACTATATCTTGAGAATTATTCATCCCAAATATCATCATGATGAACTCGTATAGTCTATACCTACTTATTAAATCATTTTGTGCTATATCATAAGGTCTAGCTCTCAAATTTTGATACCCCAACCTCAAGTCAATCTTAAATAATACACAATATCCTCTTAACTAGTCAAGGATTTCATCGATACATGGAAGAGGATACCAGTTATTTACTATCATCTGGTTCAATTTATAGTAATCAACACATAAAAAAATTCATGTTGGCCTTCATAGAAACCTATATTGGATAACCCCAAGGTGATGTAGTTGGATAGATAAAACCTTTATCCATCAACTCTTCCAGCTAAGTCATAAACTTCTAAAGATCTTTTGGTTCCATCTTGTAAGGTGGTATAGAAATCGGTTTAGCTCTATACATGAGATAAATTATAAAATCAACATAACTCTTATGTGGAATCCATGAGAATTCTTTGGGATACACGTCTTGGAATTGTTCCATTATGGGTGAAAAGATATCTTGTTTTCCACCATCATCATTCAATAAATGAATTGAAACCTAGTCAGTAAGCTCCCCCAGTTGTTGATGAATTGGCCCTACACAAAATTCCTGGATATCCCAATCCCCATGATGAATATGACTATTATCCTCAAAAAACAAAAAGTTCACTCTCTTATGGTAATGATCTATGTGGTCTCAGTATGATACCATCCTATCCATATCCAAAATCACGTCAAAACCTGACATTTCAAGTATGTAAAGATCCCAAATAAAATGATACTCTCCAACATAGAGATAACAAACCTTTCATAAATAGATGTCTCTTGACCATAATCCCAATGGTGTGTCGATCATCATAACCCCACTCAGAAAATCCACCATAAGATTTGAAACATTCATAAGTTTAGAAGATATAAAAGAATAATAGGCTCCTATGTCAAACAAAGCACTAAAAAGTGTTGAAGCTATAATAATTATACCTTTGACTATCGATGGTTCAGTCTTATTATCCTCAATTGTATAATGAACTATATATAATTTTCATGTCTCTATATTTTGTGCTACAGTCTGAGTCCCCTGAGCTATACTACTCTGCTGATATGGGTGCTCTTTCCCAGACATACTGTGCCCCCCACCTCGATCGCCACGACTAGAAAAACTCCAAATATCTGACTGATATGTGGTAGAATACCCTCTACCAGTACTCTGATTTATTATAGCTCCTCCATCATAACCCATTGGTTGAGGGTTTCTGTAAGACCTCTGTAAGTGAACCATCCTTACACAGGCTCGGCACTCAACCAGTGGTCATGGACACTGGCTATGAATGTGGACCAACTTACCACACTTGTAGAAGTATACTTAGTTACTTCTCTAGGTAACTCGTCATTCTACCTGGATACTTTTACAGTTACCTAGTTTACATTCTCATATAAATGTTTCATAATCTTAGAATACATGATTTATAATCATCCAATAGAAACTATCTGCATTCTAACGGAATCCTTTTTCAGGTTCCCCTCAGAAATAAGAGCCTGGCGTAATACCTCATAAAACTTATTCAAAAAAAATATGTTAACCTGAGACTTAATCTAACATTTAAGTTTGTCTTGAAATAATAATGTAGTAGTTTTATAATCTCTTACAAACTTTGTAATAAAGTGCTTTAAGTTGGTAAAGTGACCATCATAGTCCATCACGGACATATGTCCTTGTGTTTACCGCATAAACAATTCCTCCCTCTCTTTCCTCAGTGTCTTTGGGTAAAATTACTCCAAGAAATTATCCTAGAAGTCCTTCTATACCATACTCTCTAGATTCTCATCCCTATCCTGAATATATCCCCAATGCTTCGCTTGACCACATAACATATAAGCATCCAATTTGAATCTTTTTTATGCATGAGTCTCTTAATGGTCAAGGATCGTCTGGATAGACTCAATTTAGAACTCAGATTCCTCAGGTCCACTATCTCTGGTGAAGTTTGGAGGGTGATACAACTCAAAATCCTATGTCGAATAAGATATTTTTTTCACAACCCACCCTAGGTATGTCTCTATAAACTGTATAAAGTGAAAAAAGTTCTCATAAAACTACTCTCCTACTCCTTCACCTAGAACTATCACAGCCTCTAGTTCCACTACTGGAGGCATATCTCCAGCCATTTCCTCCTATTGTTCTATCAAAAAACATTATCATGGAGGAATTTATCTACAATGAAAAAAACATGTCTTAGGACACATAACACGTCATTATCACATTTACATAAGAGATATTTACATAATTCTATAACAAGACATAACCCATACTCCACTATACAATAAAAACCGAGGCACCATCACAACCCTCAATTATCTCTCACTTGGTTCATGGATAAAATAGGGTAAAACACTTTCATATTTAATGGATTCCCTTTAAACACCCATTTATCTATTTTAAATTACCATAATTAGCATAATTTAAAATTATCAATTTATTATTAGGAACCATTTCATTTTTTTTAAAATACCCGAATAAGGAAAATCATTTTCATTACAACCACTTACTAAAAACCTACTTTTCCATGTGTGCCTAAAATAATCCATGTCACATAAAATCCGGAGTGCCTAGAATTATTCTTGTATACTCAACTCTCATGTCATATCGGTCTATGAGTAAAATCTAAGAAAATAATAATATCACACAACAAGTGCATCCCCCAAGATGAAATAACATCCAACAATAATAGTAACATCAGTAACAATAATCTCATCCTGGGTGCATGGGTTTTCCTCCATACATGGTTTAGCTACTCCCATGAAGAGCTCATGACTAAGTCCTAACTCATCCCAGCCTCTTGTCTACCTTCCCTAAATAGTAATATAGCTAAAAATAAAAGAAAAATCCTTTGATACCACTTTGTGGCGTCCTAACTTGGGTTCCACATACTTATTCCCTAATCCATTTTCCACATGACCTCATGCGCACCGCCCTATATGCCAGATACTACCAACTAGTATCGAGGCTCTAATATGTAATGTGGGGAGAAAATACCCTCTTTATTAAAGTGTCACAATAGTGGAAATAAATAAAAAATAGACAAAAGATAATAAACATAAACCATAATAATACCATAATCAATAATCATCCAACATCACATGATGAATTCAAAATAGTAAATGATGACCATAAACCAAGTAGTACACATGTCATGAAAAATAAGTGTTAAGTGTCAAATGAAACCCCAAAATAAAGACACACTGAAAAATCCTATGTGGGTCCTGACATCATGTTTGATTCCCTCATCCATGACCCATCCCAAATCCCAACGTATCAATATAACATTGGTATCTTTCCCTTATACTTTCCTATAGTCATGAAGTCTATTCTGGTAATGATCAGACAACCCAGGTAGGGTTTGAGTACAACTCAGTAGGCCACCTCCAAAGGATTCTAAAATAGTATTCAATCTATAAAATTATTTATAGTTGTATAAGTAATAATGAATAAATTATAAAGTAAACATTTTTTCACATTTAATATTCTTAAAATAACCATATAGGCCCTCTGATTCATGGTGACACCCAAACAAATCATACATGATTCAGCCTATGCTGTAGTATTAACCATACACCAAGTAATACCAAAATCCATTAATTCATGGGCTATCTCTATACATTTTAATTCCAATTTCACATTCATATGATGGGGTCCTAGAGCAGCATTCTGGAACCTCATGGGTATTTAGAGCAGCAGTCCCTATCCTACAACTCAGTGATCACATGAAAATAAATATATATCTTGGGGAGACTAGGGTGGAATTTTGGAACCCCATGGGTATTTGGAACATCATTCCCTATCCTACAACTCATTTTTCACATAATTCACAAAAAAATAACAAACCATGGTTCTACATTCATATCCCATTATCAACCATGTTTATAACCTATTATTTACCCAATTTCATAATCCCATTATTCAACCAATTTCATAATACCATTATTCTACTAATTTTATAACCTCATTATTCAACCAATCTCTTAATACCATTTTTTTACCAATTTCACAACCATATTATTCAACCAATTTTATAATCCCACTATTCCACTAATTTCATAATCACATAGAAATAATAAATTAATTACTTCAATTAAAAATTCAATTTATTAATGTTGCAATTTAAATTTCACAATTACATATATAAAATTTTAATCAAGATTATTAGAAATGAAAATTAGACCACCTACCTCAAGATTGTTGATGGACACTCACTAAATCATAACAATCAATTTTATACAGAAAGACTGAAATCCTAATATCATGGAAGATAAAGGGTCAATAACTAAGATCAAGGTCATATAAAACAAGACCCATAAAAACATAGATCTAAACTAATTTTCAATGGAGAAAAAATCATTAATTCTCATCAAGAAAGAGATATGGGAGAAAGAGGAACCTAAATGGGAAAGAGATCAATTAGAAAAGATGATTAGATCCTTAAAATAGGTCTTTGATTCACCAAGAAGGAGGTTTAAGGATCCTTAGAATCCTCTCAGTAGCCTACAAAATCAAAGGAAATCAAGTTAGGTTGAAATAGGGTGTTTATGGTTAAAAACTGGGGGTTAGATAATTTTAAAATAAAAAAATTGGGCTTTAATTTCCTAAATGCATGGTTTCCTAGGCAAGGCACTTGGTTACTCATATGTGGGAACACAGTTAAAAAAACCCATGCGCCAACTATAAAACCCCCTCTATCCAAGGGTTTAAACTTTGGGGAGGGAAGTCACACATTTTGTTCAAACTGTGTGCCACCTCCTATTTATCCAAAAAGGGGCGCACAGTTTCCTAGTGAAAACTGTACAATTTTACCTAATAATGCGCCAATTGTGCATAACCCCATGGGATTCCAAATTTCTCCAAATTCACCCAAAACAATTCCAAAGTAAAACCCAACTAAGATATACTCAAAAAAGGTAATAGAATACTTGAAAATGAGTGTGATACATCTCTATAATGATTGGTATCTTACATATAGTGATGGAAGAACTCATCCAAGTAATTTATCGTCAATTTTTTATGACTCATCATTATAATTATTTTAGAATATAATGGATTTTTATTACATATTAATTATGTTCATGTGAATATAGTAATGAAAAATAGTGGTATTGGTTTTCTTTTTGTTTATAAAAATTATTACTATAGACTATTGAGGGAGATTATTGACGTTATTTATTAACATGGGTTAAAATATATATTTTTGAAGTGTGATTGGGTTGATTTGGTTCATGGAATGAATGTGGACCATTTCCAATATACAATGGTGGACTTTAACAATAGGTTATATAAATTTTTCATAGTAATCAATGATACCTCTATGTATAAATCAAAAGTGAATTAGGTTTACTTTATTATCATTGGTTAAAATTGGAAAGTTATAGTAAAAATTCCCAAAAAGTAATTTTTATGATCAAATGATAGAAAAAAGATATTATTTTTGTTCCTAAGAAAAATTTCAACCAAAAAGTTTTAGTTGTACAAGAATAAGATTTATAATGGGTCGGTAGATAGTTAAAGGAGATGCGATTGATTTTCATGAATAATAAATGATTTTCTATAAATTGTTTCGAGTTACATATAAAAATTATTAAAAATTGTAAAAATATTTATAAACTATTTGTATAAAAATTTATAAATTTAACTTTATTTTATTTTTGTAAATGAAAATATGTCAGAAGAAACTAATATGTCTCATCTATAGTTTCTTGAATGTATGTTTTCATTTTTAGGTTAATTTATTGTAATTATTTATAAGTATATTCTCCAATCAGTAACATTTTTTTAATTAAAAAATAAATTATTGTTTACCACATTATTAATTAATGTTTAGAAGGATTTGTTGAATCTTTTAGTAGACATTTGGGTCATTTCTTTGGGGCATGATCTTCAAACTCTTATACCTAGATGGATGTGTTATTTAATAATACCTTTCATCCTATTGGAGAGGGTATGAGTGAAATCATTCACCAACTAGTATATATGATATGATACCCTTACATATTACCTCTAATTAATCATGAGTGGATGTCATTCCCCCATGATACAATTGATATGGAGAGAGATTCAGGTAAAATTACTGTTTAATTTTTCATTAAATTCTTTTTATTATTATCATATCCATTGAAAATTATTTTTTAAAACTGGATATTTTGACATCCTATCTAGATTATTTTCAGATAGTGTGCATTTCAATATGCTGAAAGTTATGGAAAAATTAGAACGTAATGGTTAATAGAGATCAAGGAGAACAATTTTTAGGTATTCCATACATTGTACAATGAGTCTCACTGGGCGTTCTTCCCAACCAGTGGTAGGATTTTGTTATTTTTTGAGTTGATTAAGGTGGTGATGTTAAAATTTCTTTCTTTTAATATATAAAAAAACATAATATATCATATATATAATAACTTAATACATTGAATATATACTAGTCTTGGTCAATTAGATTTCATGGGTCCATTTCTTATCACATTTGGTTTCTCCAATATATTATTAGTATTGTAATATATTTCTAGTTAGATTAAATAAAAGTAACCAAAACTAATTATTCTAAGGTTGTAATATAATTTCTAAAATAAAACATTTATTATAGGTTTGGAGTGTCTTGAGTAATAATTAGTGATTAAGTAACACATTTTTTCAAGAACATGGTATACCTCATAAAGAAATATGGAGTGCATCGAAAGACATCAACCACCTATTGCATAAAGATAAATGGGAAATAATAGGTTTCAAATGGATATATAAAGAATATTATGGTGATGAAATTTCAACCCACTTGAAAAGACTTGAGTAAGAATCTTGATGATGCACTGTGGGTATACAGAACTACCTACAAAACATCCAATGGTATGTACCCTTATAGAATTATTTATGGAATAAGAGGAGCTGAGAATGGAAGAATATGAGAAAAACCTACTACACAAAGAGAATTATAGATCAATCCATGATGGACTCATCTATATAAGAGGATTTCAAGTTAGATTTAAAGTGTTGTTATTATCTTTAAGAATGAAGCTCGTGTTGGGTAAGATTCTTTCCAAGTGAACTAGTCCATACATAGTTACTAACTTTTTTCCATTTAGTAAAATTGATATAAAAGGAGGATATTAAAAGAATCCATTCTAGATAAATGGAAAATATGTTAAATAATACTATGAATACCTTTGTAATGAACTAATGTAGGAGTCCAAAACTACTCCCTACTTATATTTAATAAAGGGTGGTTAGGTTGTCTTTTTCCCTTATATTGATATGGATATTCACTCATTAAAACCAATTTTCCTTGATAAATTCATGTTTTAATTAACTTGAATTATGTATAAGATAGGTTTGGGGGATAGGGACAAGTAAATTAGGATATAAATACTTTTTATATTTTCCTTTTTCTATTTTTTAAGTGTTTTTAGGTTAAAAAAATAAATCTACGAGAGTCTAAACCTATTTTTAAGGACTTGAACATAACTTTTTTATGCTTTTTACATTATATTCTTGGAGTTTTTTTATATAAGAAAAATTGAGCTTAATTTTTTCCCACCTATGATAAATAACATGTTATAATGGAGGGAGATCATTACTTTTGAAATTGTGAGAGTGAAATGATTACTAAGTGAATTTGGTTACTGTTTTCATGAAGGTTGGTCTTAGAACTAGGAATAAGAGTGTGAGTGAAAATATCATTATAGAATTGAAATTATAACATGAGGATGCTATAATTTTTAATTAATTCAAGGTAACTTGGACTTTGTGAAAAATATAACCTCAAGGACCCAACTCATTGGATATTTATATATGTCCTTTGAAAATAGAGTAGAATGGGCAATTGGGATCCCACAATGAGGCTCTAAGACATTAGGCATTAGGTGTGTGAGTAATAAATGTCATTATATATATCAAATAAGTTATTCACACGATGAATGGCTAGGAAAAGTTCAATAAAGTTTATAATTTTCAAAAATTTATTCATTGATGTGAGAGGAATTTTGAACCCAAATAAAGAAGGGGTGATTAAATTATAAATATCTTATTTGAGTTATATCAGGGAAGAATAAATTGTAACTTTTGTTTAAGGAATATAGAAAATAGGTATAAATGGAAGCTTTACATGATAAAATTATAATTCCACTTAAATCTATCTATTTCACCCATGAAACTAGAAAATTTTCTCAAATTTATGTTATATAGTGATTCAAATTCATAATATGGTGCATGATAATTTAAACAATAGATGAATATATGATTTTTTTTCTTCTCTAGTTTGTGTACTTATATATTGGTACAACATATTTATTCAAATAAAAATAATTATTTATATTACCTGAGAGTGTAATATTCTAAGTATGGGGGAGTGATGAAACATAAAATTTAAAAAAAAATATTTCATTCACTGTTAAAATCACCTAAAACTATTCTAAAACCTAGGTAATTTATTTTTTTTTGATACTTCAGTGGAATATGAACTTGATTTTTTAAATAGATAAAATCATGGTTTTTAATTATTTTATTCATTTTTTAAATTTTAATAAAATTCATACATTTACCTTTCATTTGATAATTAATTTTTTAAAGGATTTTTAATCAAATTTTAATTGTTGTATTCTATTTTAGAAAGAACTTGACTAAATTATACCTTGAAAGGTTGCATTTTGGGGGGTTTATAGGGAAAATGACAAATGAGGTATCATTACAACTTTGACATACTTAGAGGATCTACCCATCATATGGATTAAAAACATTACTATGTGATAATTGACTTAAAGTCTTGAAGATACCATGAGTCTCAATCAACCATTTATCCCACGGTCAACTATGTAAAGATACCATGAAATTGCAACTAGAGCTACTGTAAGAGACCAAGAGACTGCATGATCACTATGATCGACCATAGGATCAATCATGCATGGAAATTAGAAAAAATATCCAAGATACATCACATTAGAATAAATAAACTATAATAAGGGTCCAATTTTCCGCATGAAGAAAATGAACTACCATGTGAAGTCTAATCATCCATATTATCTGTTGAAGTTTCTCCAAGGACATGATTATACATAGAAGAATCCAACTGACTGAAAGCACCAAATCTACCAAAGAAGAGTCTACATAAGGGTTAATCTGCCTCCTCTAATTCTACATAATGGTGAATATAAAGTTAATAAGTTTAAGTGGCATGACATAAATGTTGTGTAAAGGCCATATTCATGCTCGCATAAGGGTAACTCCCTATATTTTGAGGATGTATAAATGTAAAATTCTATTTACACATCCTACATAAAGGTCAACCCTTAGATAGTGCAGTTGTGTAAGGGTAAGTTATGCTTTCTTAAGGTTGTTTAAGGGTAACCCTTAAAATCAAGGAACTATATAAGGGTCAATCAATCAAACTTTCATAAGGTTAGCTGCATGTGGGTCATCACTTCACCATGTGATTAAAACCTAGAATTCCCAAAAATAGAAAAATTGTACCTAAGTTAAATATCTATGCCTCTAGTCAGAAAAAATCAATAACAATCTCTAACTAACTATACATGTGGAGATCATCCAATCTAAATAAATGGTTAGAGTTCTTGGGAAAGTATTGATCACAATATATGGGATTTGAGATGCCTGGATCATTGATTACAACCACTGAATTGTGCATGTTTAGGTGTTTAAAGAAGGAGTAATTTGAGAACTAAATTTGAGTAATATTTTGATGGTTCTAAAATGATCAAGGAACCATTAATTCAATATATAAATAAATAATTATTCACTTGATATAAGAGGTGGAAATCATAACAATTTTATATAATGGATATGCTTCATTCAATTTTATTTTTTATTTTTTTTAATACTCTGATGATTGCACACGAATCCATTATTTATCAACCCAAGGAAAATTTCTATATTCTTTATTATTGAATTAAATTAATTAATTATTAATTTCTTCTTCTTGTTTATCCATATTTTTCTAATTTATTAATTAGTTGGAGGTTTTTGTTGACCTTTACTTTTAATTACTTTTTCTCGCATTCTTGAAAATGCACACACAGGCCACTTGGATTTACTCTACTGCATGTGATAATGAGTAATGGGTTGTTCTAAGGGTTATTGGATATATTTGGTCACAAAATAGGATGTATTAGGGGATACAAGATCGTCGAAATCAATTATAAAATTCAAAACAACCAGGTGAGGGTAATCAATGAGATCATGTTTGATTAGAGAAGTAGTAAGGAAACAACTAGAATAAGGATTCAATGGAAGAATAAGGGAATGATCTAAGTTTATACCACTATTTCCAAAAATAAAATTAAAACTAATAAAATTCAATCATTATTTTCACACACTAAACCCAGTAAATAAGATAAGAACACACCCAAAACACTCTCCTCTTTGGAGGAAACTAGATTCCCACTACTACTACATTAATTTGGGTTTAAAATATTTTTTGTTGAGGGACCTAAGACACACCTATTATCACATGCCTTCAAGACTTCTAAATCCATACATGTCATAGCTTATACATAATATAAGTTTAAAATAAATTTCTCATTCATATATTTAAAAACATTAGTATAAAATTAATATAAATATGTAACTGGTGGTCACCTTTTATTTAGTTATGCCAGTGATATGAGTACATTGATTGGATGTCAGTATGGATAAGAAATCATTATAACATTGATCCTAATGTTTCTAGTATTTTAGTAAGAAATTTTTTAGTAAAATATGAATCTTATTTTATAGAGAATGTTGAAATTTTTTCATTAATTCATTATGTATATTTAACAGGTTCATTTTGACGCTAATATGGCATAGCTACAAGAGAATCAATGACATATTACTATGAAAAAAGTTGAGATATTTTAGCATGTCATAGGTTGTGATGGTCAAGGTTACTCATTAACATATGGCACAGGTGTCCCACAATATACAGTTTTCAGATAAGAGGAAATGGGTTCTTATAGAGATGCATGGATGCACACTGAGGTCGAGGTAGTTGTTGTAGTGAAGACTATGGAGTACAGTATGGATTCTCAGTTTCAGTAGCTATAGGAAAATTATAAGGTGAGATTATCATATATGTCAGCATGTATAGATGATTTAATGACATAGAGTCTCTTTATAGGAGAATAGACATCGATATTACAAGTAAAAAAAGAAAATAAATTACAATAACATTGATTTTTGCTAATACGCATATAATATATAATATTTATATATGTTATAGGATTCAAATATAGCTAGTGGTCATCATATTGAGTACATAGGTGACCAGTATGAAGATTCACCAGATTCATGATGTATTTTTCATTACTTTTTTATTATTTAATGTTTCATTCTAGAAGTATAATTAAATTAATATTTTGTTTCTAAAGTTTTTATAGTAAATAAAAACATGTGTCTCTCACTATGGTTTTTAGTAAAAACAAAACAAATAATCCGGAATTGTCATCACATCATAATACAACTGTCATGGATTAATTTTTTGAAGGGGTGAATTGATGTTTTGTCAATCTGAGTTATGGTTTTCTTAGGATGATGAAAATTTCATTTTTAATGTTTTAAAACTATAAAACATTTTTATAATTGATAAAACCTATAATATGGCCATATATTGACATTAAATCATAGTAAAATGGTTTTTGAATCATTTTTGAGATGTCTGAATAGATAGTAAGTCAATATGACATGTAGTGTTCACAAAATGACTAAATAAGCAGTTTCAAAATATATTAAATTCCTTAAAAATACACATCATAGAATCAAGACCAGTAAAATGGAATAATGTTTCCATTAAATACTACTAAAATATTCTATGATTTATTTTTTAAATGTACTAACTAACTTCACATCAAACTGAGTTACAGTTTTCTCAAGAAGACTGAAAAACGCATTTTTTGTGTTTTAAAACTCTAAAATATGTGTGTAATGGTAAAATAGAATAGAATGTCCATTTATTACTTTAAAATCATATTAATATGGTATATGAACTATTTTTTACATATCTAACTAGAAGACACATCAATATGACATGTGGTGTGCTAGGAATGACTAAATAAGTGATTTCTAAGGAAATCTAAATCATTAAAAATAGACATGAGAGGGTGGTTAAAATAATTAAAATGAAATAAAATTAGAATTATATCCTAGAAAAATGAACATAGATTAATTTTTAAAATATAATAACTTAAATCCTATAAATATGAGTTTTTGATTCCTCAAGATGACTGAAAAAAAATTAGTGTTTTAAAACACTAAAACATGTGTAGAATCGTTAAACCTAGAAAATGACCACGGATTAGTGTGAAATAATAGGAAAATGGTCTTTAAATTATTTATTACATGTGTATTATACACATCAATCCTATGTTTTGTGTGCTTGGAATTACTAAATAAGTAGTTTTTAAAGATATCGAAGTCTTTAAAAACATGTGTTAGGGAGTTAAAAACCAAGAGAATGACCTAAGATTCCCTTAAAGTCATAATAAAATGACCATAGATTTATTTTTTTAATATAGGAATTTATTCCATGTCAATTTGAGTTTTGGTTTTCTTGCGATGACTGAAAATTAATTTTTAGTGTTTTAACACTCTAAAATGTGTGTATAATGGTCAAAATAATGAAAATTGACCAGGGATTAATGTGAAATAATTAGAAAGAAAATAGAATTATTTTTTAAAATATAAAACCAGTGGGAACATTAATCTAACATGTGGTTTTCTCAGAATGACTAAATAATCAAAAACTAAAATTATTAAAATCTTTGAAAACATGCATTTAGGGGTCAAAACCAATCAAATGGTTTCATATTTCCATGAAATCCTAGGACAATTAAAAATGGTGGGTTTTTAAAATTTAAGGATTGATGCCATGTCAATATGAGATTTGGTTTTCTTAGGATGACCATAAAACACATTATTAGTGTTTTAAAACTATAAACTATGAGGGTAATATTCAAAATGTAGTAGATGACCATGGATATAATTTC
Source organism: Viscum album (assembly GCA_963277665.1). Lineage (NCBI taxonomy): Eukaryota > Viridiplantae > Streptophyta > Magnoliopsida > Santalales > Viscaceae > Viscum > Viscum album. The sequence goes on along the minus strand of OY728133.1, from coordinate 237,168,644 downwards.
AATACGAAATGTGGTGTTCCTAGAATGAATAAATACATAGTTTCTAATAATATAAAAGTCTTTAAAAATGAACATTATGGAGTTAAAACCAATAAAATGACCTCAAATTACCATCAAATCCTTGGATAATGACCGTATATCAATTTTTTAAATGTTATAACTAACGCCACATCAATCTAAGATTTGGTTTAATCGGTATCATAAAAAATCATTTTTAGTTTTTAAAAAACTCTAAAACTATCAAAAACTATAAAAAACCAAAAAATTATGAGAAATCAAAAGCAATGGTCTATAAAATATTTGTGATATGTCTGATTAGATAGAATGTAAATATAACATGTGGTGATATAGTGATTACTAAAAAAGTATTTTATAAAGATATCAAAGTTTTTAAAAATACATTCCAAGGGCTAAAAACCAAGAAAACCCTTTTATTATTGTTAAATCATATGATAACAACCATAAATGTATTTTTCAAATATAAAAACTAACAACATGTCAATATGAGTTGTGGTTTTCTTGTGTGTAGGATCAAAATATGAATTTAGATGCTCAATTACAAGAGGGGATGAATTATAAGTTTAGAAACGTTCATTTATAACCTTAAGGAAAACTATGCTTAAAAAAATTAAACAAAGTAAATTCACAAGACCTCTTAGTTCTACAAACATTCTAGGTTCCGTAAATATGTTTCCAGAAATGAAAATTAATAAAAGTTTACAAGAAAAAGATTCTACCTTAAAGCATATAGAATCTTCATTAATCATAGTACACAAAAGAACAAGAAAGTATAATAAGGTTATACTTTCTTCCTTTATCAAAATACAGTGGAATATAAAGTTGAAACAAAACAAGTAACAAGTATGAAATCTTTTAACCCAAAGATAAGGTTATCCATCATCCTTGGATAAAGGTCCCTTGATTTATACTTTCAAGAAAGTTTTTCTTACCCACACCAGGGTAAGCCCTCGATAGGAATATCATAATTTGTATTGCTATCCCCACAAGCCCTAAAACTTTAAGGTATTCGGCACCTCTGTCTTCTTATCCCTGAAAGTCCGATAACTTTAAAGGTATTCAACACCTCTATCTTCCTATACTCAAAGTCCTCGATTGTATACAGCAACAATCGGAGTCGCATGAAGCAAGATGAACAAGATGTTCAGTACGCACAAGGCATGAGAGTCTCTCTCTCCATAAATCACTTCAGTAGCATGAAATATCTAAATTGATAGATCAGTTATGATATTATTAAAATGAGATTCTATTTATAGGTATTTTTTCAATGGTCAACTCCCTCCTCGAACGGTCATATTTTTCCTTGAATCTCAGAGGGACCTATACACGTATCACTCAAACAACGGTTAATTAAAATCAGATTGCACGACATCATTTCATAACTATAATAGGGGTAGTTAAAATATGGTTTCTCAACCAAATATATTTTTCGGTGTCTAAGGATAAATAATGTTTGGAGACTAAGAAAATAAACACTTGGAGACTATAAATCATAAATATTCGGATTTTGTTTTTCAAGAAATTCGAAACCTGAATTCTATAGATTTCAGAGTCTGAATTCCTATGAAATTGGAGTCTGAATTATAAAGAATTCGGAGTCTGAATTCTAAGGAATTATGCATCTTATTTGTAATGAATTCATAATCTTAATTTCAGAGAATCCAGAATCTGAATTTCGAGGAATTTGGAGTTTGAATTCTGAGAAATTCAGAGTCTGAATTCTGAGGAATTCGGAGTCTAAATTCTGAGTAATTCAGAACCTAAATTGGGAGAATTTGGAACCTGAATTTCATAGAATTCAGAACCTATATTTTATAGAATTTAGTATCTGGATTTCTGAGAATTAGGAATCTGAATTTCAGAGAATTTGGAATCTGAATTTTAGAGAATTTGGAATCTGAATTTCAGAGAATTCGGAATCTGAATTTTAGAGAATTCAGAATCTGATTTTCAGAGAATTTGGAATCTGAAAACAGAATACTCTATATCTAAGGATTTATAATATTTTGAGGTTTTATATATGAAACTGATTTTTATAGTTTATAAATAAAAGGATTTATAATAAGAGAGACTATAAAATGAAAAATGAAAACAAAAGTATGGAGAAAATTTCCTTGGGGAAGGAAAAAATTCCTTATTAAGATAAATCTTAGGGGAAATAAAATTTGCCTTAAGATAGGTTGTTTGTGATTTTCAAAACATGAAGGAATGGAAAATTCGTAAGTAAATATTATTAACTCAACAATCTCCCCATTTTTGGAAAGCACAAACATCCTTACTAAAAATAATATAAGGACTTAGAATTTTTATGGACTTGCAAATAAAACTTATCTCCCTTTAATTATGGATCAAAGTGAATACGACTAACTCCCCCTTAGGCTTTGGAATCACTAAGGATCATATTCTTGATTTCCTAAATGATATTTTGCATATAAAAATATTCTTTGATAATAACTTACACTTAGAATAACTCCCCCTTACTTAGGAAAATATCTTATTTACTTAGTATTCTTTTTATCATTCCTTTCTCCCCATTTGTGATTTTCAAAAAAAAATAGAGGGAATGGAAAAAAATGGATAGTTCTAGAAAAATTAGTACAAAAAAAGAAAATATATGGAGGAAAACTATAATTTCATTAATATTGAAAGAATTTTTACAAGGAAGAACTCAACAAAAGATCAGAATTGAAAAAAATTGTCCTTCTTTTTCCTTCAGCATCAGCTTCTTGACAATAGTTTTCAACTTCTTAAGCTCCTTGTAATCTTCTTCCATATGATTAAGAAGAAAATCCCAATCTTCACTTTTCTTTTCAAAGGCTCTAATTCTTTCTTCCTAAGCCTTAAGACATTCTGTTTGAACTTTCAACACTTCTTCTTTCTTAACTAGCTTCTCTTCAAATTCTATTCTGAGATCCCTTTCCCAATTCCAATTCATGGCCACAGAATTAAGCTTCCTATTCAGATCCTTAACTTATTGCTTCCGAGAAGTCTGTTCAAGAGTTATCTTTTCCTCAAATCTCTTAGAAAGATCATTAAGATTTCCATATTCTGTGTCAAAGGAATCTTTTACATTATCTTGAAATTCATCAAAAGCTCTCAGGTCTTCAACAGTATTCATTGACCAGCTTGTAATCTTCTTGCATGACATTTTATGATCCTCATAACAAATGATAAAGGATTTGAAATCTGCATCGAGTCAGACAAATTTATCCATAATCATGGAAACTTAATCTGATTTCTGATTCATTGAATGTTGAAGCATCTAACATCTAGAATCTATACATGGAAATAAGGGAATAGTTCTAACCAAATTTTTCAAAGATTATACCAAAAAATCATGTCCAAGAGAGGATGATTCTAAATCATAAAGTTTGGATGGTGGGGATTATTTTTCTAACTCATCAGCTTTCCTCTTTGATGAACTTCCAACAACTTTCTTTTTCACCACATATTTTTTAGGTGTATGGACCAGCACCTGCTTTCCCTTATCAACTATTTGAATGATCTCTTCTATTTTAGGTGATTCATTCTCACTATCCAACAACAAAATAATTTTATCTTCCTTAACTTCCTCTTTCTTTGCTTCAGACACTTGATCTTCTGGATGAAAAAAATCATGATTACTTATTTCTTCTTCAAAGGGTTTGTTTACTTCTTCTTGATCTTTTTCTTCATTCCCTAGAGTAAAAAGTTTTGAGGATTTTTCTTGAGAAGTCCAGATTGATAATTTTACACATAGAATTTTCTTATCATGATAATATTTAATTTGCTTTATGACATCATCAATTTCATTACCTTCTTCTTCTTCCTCCTCTTCTTCTTCTATTTCCTCTTCCTCTTCCTGAACAATTTATTCTTCTTGTTCTAGATATGGAATCACCACCTTCTTTCCCAGAGTCTCAGGAAGTGATTATATCAAAAACGATTCTGGCACTAGGATTTGTTTAGATGCTTTCTCAATATCCTTGAGAAGTGATTGTACAATTTTGTCTCCAAACAACTTCTTCCTTTTCTTCTTCTCTTTCTATTACTTATCGAGATCATAAACAGCCTTTATCTTTAACATTTTTTCCTCTATAGGGTCCAACCCAAACTTAGGATCCCCTTCCTTCCTGTTCTTCTTATCTTCTCTTCACTTAGCTACTACTTCATCAAGATAATCCTTTTGCTTCTTTAACTTCGATGGTTCTGACTAAGTTTCCTTAGCCACAAGATTTTTTCCTTTTTCTTCCAGTTCCTCCGCCTTCCTCTTCCTTCCACCCTTATTGGAATTCTCATTCACTTTCTATTTCTTTGAAAAAAAATGAATTTCATCTTCTGAAAAATCATAAAATTCTCCTGAATCACTGGAGAAACCAACTTTCATTCTCCTTAGAGTATCATCATTCAACAACATTACTTTGAAATTCCTTGGCTTAGAACTGCAAGGAATTTTGAAAGACTGAATACAAAGAACTATTGTCTTCGAAAGAATAGTTGTATTCATGATAATCTAAGATTTTAACTTTCCATTATTTATATTCTCAATCGTAACCAAGATATACTTGACCAGGTTAATCATCCTGAGGTTCACCAAGAATTCCATAATATAGATATCACTTTTCTTCAGGGTTTCCTTGTCCCCTTTTCTCGGAATGACAAAACCTTGGACCCATAACTCAAGAATATGAAGGTTTGTAGAAAAATGAACAATATTTGGAGTCTTCACTCCTTTAAAACCAAGAAAAACTAGAGAATTATCCTTATTAAAAGATCCTGAATCATACGGTAATTTTTTAGTAGAGAATTCTGCTTCTACTTTATAAAGAATTCCAATCAAACTTGTTGGCTTTCTGTAAGAAAGAGAATAAGTATTTCCATAGCTCTTGAAAGAAAATTTATCTCTCCCTTATTCTTTGAAAAAACTTTCCATCTAATAAAATTCAATCATAAAATCCAGATAGATCGGATCCTGTGCCTTTGGTTTCGATATACATAGGCTCTCCCAGCCATTGAGCTTAATATTCTTTAAAATGATAGAGTCATACTTAGCAAAGAATTTAGGATCGACCAACCTTTCTTATTATATTTATCATTCACAAATTTCCTTTACATTCAACATTTATTTCTGATGAGATGCTTCGGTAGACATTTATAAGTAAGCAAACATTGAAAATTTGGAACAGCCTTAAGTAGAGCAGCAGGGATTTAGCATGCCAGAGCTTGAAGACCGATGTGGGATGACCATTGGGAGGTCCTTATATAGGTGATCGAGGCGACAATTCACATTTTTTACTTGATCCAACTGTTGAAATAATTCTGATCAGATTTGATGGTTGATATGATAACCGAACATGGATTTTGATAGGTTCTGGTCTTTTGAGGTTTTTAAGATAAACATTAAAATTTAAGAAAAAGTGAATCTAAAAAAAACTTAAACAAGATAAAAATACAACATACTAGAAGATGATTACAAAAATTTAAGAAAGAAAATATACCTTCCAGATTACTAGAAAAATTATTCTTAATGATGAAAATTATTCTTAACTATGAAAATTTTAACTATAAAAAATTTTGACTATGAAAAATTTTGACTACGAAAAATTTTGACTATGAAAAATAAGACTAATAAGAAAATGTACCCCCCCTAAGAAAAGGAGTTTCTTACTGTAAGGAGATAGCTTTCAATAAGAATTTAATATGGAAGATTATCTTATGGTTATCATTCCTAAATTTTGTTTAATATATTCAAATCTATTAGAGGGTAAAGATTTTGTGAAAATATCAGCAAGTTGATCTTGTATTACGATAAATTGAAGAATGGTATCTCCTTTTTATGTGTAATACCTAAGAAATTGATGCCTAATATCTATCTGTTTTGCACGAGAGTGATGTGTATGCTTTTTACTTAAGGCAATGGCACTATTATTATCAAACAATATTTGTGTTTTGGTAAAACACATACCATAGTCTGTGAGTGTGTGTTGCATCCACAACACTTGAGCACAACAACTTCCAGCTACTACATAATCAGCTTCAGCAGTGGAAAGTGATTCTGAGTATTGTTTTTTTCATGAATAAGAAACTAATGAATCTCTTAAGAAATGACAAGTTCCAGATGTACTTTTTTTATCCATTCTACATCCACCAAAGTCATAATCTAAAAAACTTTTTAGAATAAAATCATTTCTAGAAGTATAAAAGAGTCCTAAATCCATTGTTCCCTTTATTTAGCGAAAAATTCTTTTCACTACCTTTAAATGAGATTCCTTAGGATTTGATTGATATCTGGAACATAATCATACTGAAAACATTAAGTCTGGATGACTATCTTTCAATTATAGTAGACTTCCTATCATACCTCTAAATGATGTTTGATCTACTGGTTTCCCAATTTCATCAAGATCAAATGAATTTGAGGTACCAATAGAAGTACTTATACTCTTAGTGTTGTCATATCCATACTTTTTAAGAAGATATTTAATATACTTATTTTGAGATATATAAATTCCTTATGGTTTTTGAGATTTTTGAAAACCATGAAAAAATGATAACTCACCCATCATACTTATTTCAAACTCAGATTTCATTAGATTCGCAAACGAATCAGTTAAAGATTGTTGAGTTGAACCAAATATAATTTCGTCAACATAAATTTGAACAATCAAAACATTTTTCTTACCTTTCTTTATAAATAGGGTTGGATCAAAATTTCCTTTGATGTAATTGTTTTGTAAAAACAATCCCGTAAGTCTATCATACCAGGCTCTAGGGGCTTGTTTAAGTTCATATAAATCTTTGGTAAGTTTAAAAACATGTTCATGATGTTTTGTATCTTCAACAACAGGAGGTTGTTCAAAAAAAACTTCCTCTTGAACATATACATTAAGGAAAAGACATTTAACATACATTTGAAAAAGTTTGAAATTAAAGAATGCTGCAAAGGCAAGTAGAATACGAATAGATTCAAGTCTAGCTACTGGAGCATAGGTTTCTTCATAGCTTATTCCTTCTTATTTATTATAGATTTTAGAAACTAATATATCTTTATTTCTTACTATGATTACATTTTCATCACATTTATTTCAGAAGAACCATTTTACACTAATAACAAAAGTTTCCTTAGGTATTTCAACTAAGTTCAAAACTTTATTCCTTTAAAATTCATTTAGCTCATCTTGCATAGATTTTATTCAATCATCTCCACCTAAAGCTTCATCAGTGCTTTTAGGTTCTAATTTAGAAAGGAATTATAGATGTTCTACTTCATTTATTAAGGAACTTCTAGTCCTTACAGGTTTATTTACATCACCAATGATGCCATCACTGGGATGATACTTAAGAAACAACTGATTTGGGTTTTGTAAAACCTGTTCATCAACATATAGTAGGAAATATTATGGGGTAAACGTCTCAGAAACATTTTCTTGAACATTTTCCTTATCAGAAGGATCTTCTATCAGGGGTTGATAATCATTTTTTGAAAACACATCAAAAGATGTAGGTTAAGGGTTCTTAAAAACAAAAGGATTATTTTCATCAAATTTAACATGTACTGTTTCTTCAAAAGTACAAGTATTTTTATAGAAAACTCTATAAGCCTTAGAAGTTGTGGAGTAGCCTAAGAAAATTCCTTCATCAAATTTGGGTGAAAATTTATGTAAATTATCTTTAGTATTCAGAATGAATACTTTGCTACCAAATACCTTGAAGTAAGAATGTCTAGGTTTTCTACCATTTCGTAACTCATAAGGGGTTTTGTTAAGAAAAGGTCTAATCAAAACTCGATTTATAGTATAACAAGAAGTATTTATGGCTTCAGTCCAAAAATGTTTAGTTATCAAATATTCACTCAGCATGGTTCTTATTATCTCTTGAATAACTCAATTTCTTCTTTCAATAACACCATTTTGTTGAGGATTTCTTAGTGCTGAGAAGTTATGAGTAATTCCTTTTCTACTACAAAAAGTTTCAAAATCAGAATTTTGAAATTCACCTCCATGATCACTATGAGTAGTTATCAATGAAAGGTTTTTCTCATTTTTAACTTGGGCTCTAAAAATTTTGAAATAAGAAGAAGCTTCATATTTCTTTTCTAGAAAATAGAACCATGTAAATCTAGTGTAATCATCAATTAAGACAAATAAATAATATTTTCCTCCAATTCTTCCAGTTTATGTTGGACCAAAAAGATCCATATGCACCAACTGTAATGCATCAGTAGTTGAGACTTCACCAACTGATTTAAAACTTGATTTATGTTGATTTCCATATTGATAAGGATCGCAAAATTTTAAAGAATAAAATCTAAGATCTGGTATATCCTTAAATAGTCTTTCCTTAGAGAGTTTTCATAGGTTCCTAAGGTTACAGTGTTCTAACCTTCTATGACATAACTAAGAATGATCTTTAATTTCACTAAGACAAGGTAGATCTTGGCTCTTAAGGTATTATAATTTTAGTGTGTATACATTCTCTTGCCTATTGGTAGAAAGAATAAACTCTTCCTTGGAATTGTGTACTAAGAACTTGTTATTCCTAAAATTCACAAGGTAACCTTCATCACATAATTGACTTATGCTAATGAGATTGTGATTAAGGCCCTTAACAAATAAAACATTTGAAATCAAAGTTTTTTCAAGAAGAAAAATGTTACATATACCAATAATTTCTTCCTTATCATTATATTTGAATGTTACTTCTTCTCATTTCATCTTGATAATCTTTTCAAAGAATTTTTTGTTACCAGTCATGTGCCAGGAACATCCATTATCCATGTACCATGTATTATTATTGATACTATCTTTACTTTCCTAAAAATAAGAGTGTTATACTTTCAAAACCCAAAATTTCTTGGATCCAAAAACTTCAGAAAGTAAAATTTTAGGAATCTACATTTTCTTAGAAAAATAATCTTTATGAAAACCTAAAGACTGAGTTTTGTTTAAGGAACAATTTTTTTCCCAATGCCCACCACACTGACACTTAGTGCAAAATGGAGCACTTTAAAGAACAAAATAATTATTACTAAAAACCAGTTTTGAATGAGTATAACCAAATCCATAATTATTCCTTAGAGGTCTAATTTGGGAATACATCTTATAAAAGTTTTCCTTACCTAAGGTAAAGTTTTACAAACACTTCCTCAAGGAAAATATTTCAAACTTCAGTCTAATAACTAAGTTTTTTTCCTCAAAAACATTATTTTTAGCACTAGAGTTAGTCTCTAAAATATTTTTCTTATAAATTACTTTTTCTAGATCCTTATAAAGTTTATCCTTCTTAGAATTAACTTCCTAAATGGTTTTTGAAACACTTTCAAAATCATAAATTTTCTTATCAAGATCTTTATAAAGATATAATACTTATTTAGTAAGAATAAAAATTCTATAATTTACCTTATCAAGATTTTTCTTGACTTTAGAATTTTTGTTCTTAAGAAGCTTAGAAAACCTAGATACTTCTTCATAAGTAGGTAAAGTATTATCTTTATTAGAAGAAGATTCTTCATCCTAAGATTTATACTATTTATTATCACTATAATTAGAATTAAAGGATACATTGGTTATAGATTCATCATTGTGTACCTTGGATATTAGACAATGATTTTCAATGGGTAACTTGGAAATTAAACCAATATTCTTTTGACCAGAAGATTCATACTTGGAGGTTTCATTAGAAGATTCTCCACCACTGGAACTCCAGGTGTCATTAGCTTTCAAAACATTATTAGCTTTAGCTTTATAGTACTTCTTTTTATTCTTCTCAGAATGCTTTCCCTTTCTATCCTTTTTCTTAAGCATAGGACAATATGGCCTTATATGCCCTGCTCTTTTGCATTCATAATAAGTGAATTTAGAGTCTTTCTTGTCTTTTATTTCTTTCTTCTTAAATCTATATTGAAAGTATTTATTCCGAACTATCTTTTTAATCCTTCAAGAAAGATTATCTAGCTCATTATCAAAATGTTCACTTTAACTTGATTCAAATAAAATTGTAACTTTCTTTGAATTAGATCTTGTAACCCATTAATGAGTCTTGACTTTTGTATTAGTAAAGGCTAAACTTCCATTGCCATTATTCTTTTTATTCAAATCAGCATCTCTTTTCATTCTTGTCTCATGTTGAAGAAGAGTTCCAAAACGCTCGTCAAGAGTAATTTGAGCTTCTTTTATATTCTCATCAATATTTGTTCTCTTAGATTACCACTCATTAGGAATGATATACATAATCTTGTCCAAAAGTGCCTCATTATCTAAACCTTTCTCATCCATGGATTGTAAACTGTTAAAAATAGTCATAAACCTTTTTTGTATCTTACACACTGGTTCTTCGTAAGGAAATATAAATCCATGATATTCTACTCTAAGTATAGATATTCTAGTTTCTATAAACTTTGATGTACAAAAATGAGTAACCTCCAACTTCATCCAAATACAATTTGTAGCTTAATAAGAAGAAATCTGACTATATATATTTCTGGTCGTGGAACACAACAACGTATTGCGAACCTTGTATTTTAGTTGATATTCTGACTTTTCTTGATTAGTAAAAGTTCTGAATTTCTTATCATGAATCTTGTAATCTCCAGTAAGAATAATAAATTTTTCCACTCTAGTATTGATAAAAAAATTCTTCATACGATCTATCCAATATTCATAATAATTCCCATCAAATATAGGTGGTCTAGTAGGATTTAGATTTTTAATCGAACCAATATTCATTCCTTCCATATAAAAGAAAATATCTTTCCACAGAAACTTGTTAATAGTAAAATCTTGAAAACAAGGAAAAAAATCTAAGCAAGGAAAATATTTAGAACAATGAAAACTTGAGAAAATAAGTATTTCAGAGACCTCCTTCGATACCAATTGTAGGATTCAAATATGAATGTACATGCTCAATTAAAAGAGGGGGGAGAATTGTAAGTTTAAAAACATTCGTTTTTAACCTTAAGGAAAACAATGTTTAACAAAGTTAAAAAAAATAAATTCACAAGACCTTTTAGTCCTAAAAATTTGCTAGGTTGCGAAAATATGGTTCCAGAAATGAAACTTAGTAAAAGTTTACAAGAAAAAGATTATACCTTAAAGTATATAGAATCTTACTTAATCAGAGTACACAAAAGAACAATAAAGTATAAGAAGGTTATACTTTCTTCCTTTATCAAAATACATCAAAATATAAACTTGAAATAAAATAAGTAACAAGTATGAAATATTTTAACTCAAAGAGAAGGGTATCCATCAACCTTGGATAAAGGTCCCTTGATTTATACTTTTAAGAAAGTCTATCTTACCCACACCAGGGTAAGCCCTAAATAGAAATATTGGAATTTGTCTTGCTATCCCTACAAGGCCTCAAACTTTAAGGTTTTCGGCACCTCTATCTTCATATATCCTCGGAAGTCCTCAAACTTTAAAGGTAGTTGGAACCTCTGTCTTCCTATCCCTAGAAGTCCTCGATCGTATACAGCAACAATCGGAGTCGCACGAAGCAAGTTGAACAAGATGTTCAGTACGCACAAGGCATAAGAGTCTCTCTATCTATAAATCACTTCAGCAACATGTAATCTCTAGATCGATGGATCTATTATGACCTCGTTCAAATGAACTCTTATTTATAGGAATTTTCCTAAAGGTCGACTCCCTCCTCCAACGGTTATATTTTTCCTTGAATATTAGAGGGACTTGTACACGTTTCACTCAAACAACGGTTAATTAAAAATATATTTCACAACATCATCTCATAATTATAAAAGGGGTAAGTAAAATATGGTTGCTCAACCAAATCTATTTTTTGGTGTCTAAGGAAAAATAATGTTCGGAGAATAATAAAATAAACACTTGGAGACTATAAATCATAAATATCTAGATTCTGTTTTTCAAGGAATTTAGAACCTGAATTCTATAGATTTCAGAGTCTAAATTCTAATGAATTCAGTGTCTAAATTCTAAAGAATTTGGATTCTTAACTCTAAGGAATTTGGAGTATAAATTCTAAGGAATTCTGAGTCTCAATTTTAGAGAATTCAGAATCTTAATTCTAATGAATTCAGAGTCCGAATTTCGAGGAATTCAGAGTATGAATTATGAGGAATTCAGAACCAAAATTCTAAGAATTCAGAACCTGAATTTTAGAGAATTAGAAACCTGAATTTCAGATAATTCAGAACCTAAATTTCAGAGAATTTGGAACCTAAATTTTAGATAATTCGGAATCTAAATTTTAGAGAATCCCAAATCTGAATTTCAAAGAATTTAGAATCTGAATTTTAGAGAATTTGGAATCTAAATTTTATATAATTTAGAATCTAAAAATAAAATACTCTATATATAAGGATTTATAAGATTTTGAGGTTTTAGATATGAAACTGATTTTTACACTTTAGAAATAAAAGGAGTTAGAATAAGAGAGACTATAAAATGAATAATGAAAAAAAAGGTAAGGATAAAATTTCCTTGAGGAAGGAAAAAATTCCTTATTAAGATAAATCATAGGGGAAATAAAATTTGCCTTAATATAGGTTGTTTGTGATTTTCAAAACATGAAGGAATGGAAAAGTCATAAGTAAATCTTATTGACTCGACATTGTGATCACCAGAAACACATTTTAAGTGTTTTAAAACTCAAAAATGTGTTTTTAATTGTAAAAACATATAAAATAATAAATGATTGACAAGAAATCATAAGAAAATTTTCTTTTAATTATTTTTAACATGTCTAATCCGGAGACATCTCAATCTGATGTGCGGTATGCTCAGAATGACTAAATAGGTAGTTTTTAATGATATCAATGTCTTTAAAAATTCATGTCATAGGGTTAAAACCAAGAAATAAACCTTGTATTTCTATGAAATCCTAGGGAATGACCAAATATTAATTTTTATAATATAGGAACTAGCACCACGTCAATCTGAGTTTTTTTTTCTCAGGATGACTGCAAATGAATTTTTAGTGTTTTAAAACACTAAAGTGTGTGTGTGATGATCAAAATTCAGAAAATGATCATGGATTGATATTAAATCATAGTAATATTGTATTTTAATTATTTAAATTTCCTTTTAAAGACTAAATAAGAAATTTTAAAAGATATCAAAGTCTTTAAAAGCATACATCAGGGGTTTGAAACCAATTAAATGACCTCAGGTTCCTTGAAATACTATGAAAACATCCAAATATTGATTTTAGAAAGTTTTAAACTGAATACAATTCAATTTGAGTTGTGGTTTTCTCAAGATGGACTAAAAACATGTTTTTAGTGTTTTAAATCTATAAAAGATGGATGTAATTGTCAAAACCTATCAAAACCCCATGGATTGATCATAAATCATAGAAAAAAGGCCATTGGATTAATTTTAACATGTATGAGTAGATAGAACCTCAATTAAATGTGTGGTGCCCTTGAAATGGATAAATATGTAGTTTATAAAGATATTTATGTCTTTAAAAACATTCATTGGGAGTTCAAAACCAAGAAAATATTCTTGGATCATTGTAAATTCCTAGAGAAATAACTAATTATTTCTTTGTGAAATGCAGAAATATAATATACATCATTTTGAGTTTTGGTTTTCTTAGGATGACCAAAAAAATCATTTTTAGTGTTTTAAAACTCTAAAATGTGTGTTTAATATTCAAAACCTATAAAATGAACATACATTGACATAGAATCAGATAAAAATTTTATTTGAATTATTTTTGACATATCCTACAAGATGACATGTCAATCTGACATATGGTGTGCTCAAAATAAATAAATAAGTAGTTTCTAAATATATCAATGTCTTTCAAAATAGGTGTTATAGGGTTAAAACCAAAAAAATGATCTCATATTTCCATGAAATCCTATGAAAATGACCATAGAATTATTTTTCAAATGTAGGAACTGACAACACATCAAGTCAAGTATTGGTTTACTTGAGATGACTGAAAACACATTTTTAGTGTTTTAAAACTCTAAAACATTTATGTGATGGAAAAACCTAGAAAATGATGATGAATTGAAGTGAAATCATTGGAAACATTGTCTGGATTATTTTTGAAATGTCTGACCAGATGGTATATCAATTTGACCTTTGGTGTTCTCAAAGGATGCAAACTAATAAAACGACCTTTTATTGCCATGAAATACAAGGTAAATGACTATATATTGTTTTATGAAATCTATAAATTTATTCCACATTGATCAGAGTAGTAGTTTCCTCGAGATGACCGAAATTCCATTTTTATAATTTTAAATTTCTAAAACATGTGTGTAATGGTTATAATAAAAAAATGATCATAAATTGTTGTGAAATATTAGGATAACAATATTTTAGTTATTTGTGACATGTATAAGAGGATAACATTTCAATTTGATGTGTTATGTCCTCAGAATGACTAAAATATATATTTTCAAAACATATCGAAGTATTTAAAAACACATGTTAGGAGGTCAAAACTAATCAAACAACCTCATAATTCCATAAAATCCTAGTAAAACAAATGATTATTTATTTTTGAAATATAATAATATATAAAACATTAATCTGAGTTTTTTTTCCTTAGGATGACAAAACATGCATGTAACAGTCAAAACCAAGAAACTTATTAGGTATTATTGTGAAATCATATAAAAAGGTCTTTTAATTATTTATGGCATGTTGACTATATGGAACATCAATTTTTTTTAGTGTGCTTGAAATGACTAAATAATCATATTTTAAAGATATCTATGTCTTTACAAATGCACACCATAGGGTCAAAACAAGACAAAAAAACTCTAATTTCCATGAAATTCTAGTAAAGTAACTGTAAATTAATTTTTGAAATGTAAGAATTGATTCCATTTCAATATGAGTTGTGGTGTGCTCGAGATGGATAAAAATTTATTTTTAATGTTTAAAAATTTAAAACATTTTTTGTAATGGTAAAAACCTAGAAAATTACCATGGATTAATGTGAAATCATATGAAAATGGACTTTGAATTATTTGCGACATTTCTAACCAGACAACATATAAATCTGACATTTGGTGTGGTAGGAATGATTAAATAGATAGTTTTGAAGATATTAAATTCTTTAAAAAAAGCATCATGGGTGAAGACCAAAAAAATGAACTAAAATTACCAGGAAATCTTGGAATAGTGACCAATTATTAATTTGTGAAATGTAGGAACTAACATCACATCAATCCGAGTTGTGGTTTTTTCATGTGATAAAAAACACATGGTTAGTGTTTTAAAACTATAAAACATATTTTTAACAATCAAATCCTAGAAATTACCATGTATTAAAATAGAATCATAGGAAAATGGTCTTTGACTTATTTTTGAGATGTCTGGAAAAATAGCATGTCAATCTGACATGTGGTGTTCTTAGAATTACTAAATAAGCAATTTATAAAGATATCAAAGTCCTTAAAAATGGATGTCAAGAGGTTAAAAATAGTCCAAAGATCTAGTATTTTCCTAAAATTCAGGTTCAATGACTATAGATTTATTTTTTTTATTTTAGGAAGTAACACCACATCAATTTAAGTTGTAGTTTTATCAATATAACCAAAGACACATTTTTAGTGTTTTAAAACTCTAAAACATATATTTCATGGTCAAAGACTAGAAAATGACCCTGGATTGACATTAAATCTAAATAAAATGATATTTGTATTATTTTTGAAACGTTGGACCAAACATTGGGTTAATCCAACTTATGGTGTGTTTGGAATTATAAAATAAGTAGTTTCTAAAGATATCAAAGTCTTTAATAAAAATTCGCCTGGGGGTCAAGATAATAAAAAAGTTTCATATTTACATGAAATTATAATTAAATTACTATATATTTATTTATAAAATGTATAAATAGACACCACATCAATCTGAGTTATAGTTTTATCAGGATGACTGAAAATGAAATTTTAGTGTTTTAAAACTCTAAAAAGTGTGTGTGATGGTTAAAAGATAGAAAACAACCATGAATTGATGTTAAATCATAATACAAGGGTATTTGAATTATTTTTTACATATCTAATTATATGGAACATCAATTAGATGTGTGGTGTCCTCAAAATGACTAAATAAGAAGTTTCTAAAGATATTGAAGTCTTTAAGAACAAGCATTTGGGGGGTCAAAACAAATCAAATGACCAATTATTTATATGAAATCCTCATACAACATCCAATGACTTATTTTTGGAAATATATTAACTGAATCCAAATTAATCTGAGTTACAGTTTGCTCAATATGACCAAAAAGCACATTTTTAGTGTTTTAAAACACTAAAACGTGCATGTAACAATAAAAACCTAGAAAACAACCACTAATGTGAAATCATAGAAAATAGTCTTTGTATGTTCAATGAAATTTCTGACTAGATTATGTGTCAATAAAATGTGTGGTTTTCTCTAAATGACTAAATAACATGTTTTTAAAGATATCGAAGTCCTTAAAAACCCATATTAGAGGGTCAAAACCAAGAAAAGGACCTCAAATTTTCATTAAATACTAGGAAATTTATTTTAAATTAATTTATTAAATTTAGGAATTTAATCCCCATCAATCCTAGTTTTGGTTTTTTCATGAAGACTGAAAACATTTTTTAGTGTTTTAACACTGTAAAACAAGTGTGTGATGGTCAAAACCTATCAAATGACTACAAATTGATGTGAAATCATAATAAAACTATCTTTGAATTATTTGTGAGATGTTAAACCATAAGACACATTAATATAGTTTTTAGTATGTTCATAATGACTAAATAAATATTTTTTGAAGATATTGAAGTCTTTAAAAACATGTTTTATGGGGTGGGTCAAAACCAAGAAAACGAGCTCAGATTATCATGAAATACTAGGAAAATTTTTGCAGTTTAATTTTTGAAAATTAGGAAATGACGCCACATCAATCTTTGTTTTATTTTGTTTAGGATGATTGAAAACATAATTTTAATGTTTTAAAAGTCTAAAACATATTTATAATTGTAAAAAACTATAAAATAACCAAATATTGATGTGTAATCATAGTAAAATAGTCTTTAAATTAATTTTTATAGGTTTGAAAAGAAGGTACATCAATCCAACCTATGTTGTCCTCAAAATAACTAAATAAGTAATTTTTAAGATATCAAAGTCATTAAAAATCTTAGTGAGTTAAAACCAAATGAACTTATATTTCTATGAAATCATAGGATAATGAAAAATTATTTATTTGTGAATATATGAATATATTTCATATCAATATGGGTTGTGTTTTTATTAGTATTACAAAAAAAATTCATTTTTAGTGTTTTAAAACTCCAAAACATGCATTTTATGGTCAAAACCTAGAAAAAAACATGTATTGTCATTAAATTAGTGGAATAATGTATTTGAATTATTAATGAAATGTATCAGTAGATTAAATATCAATCTGATGTGTGGTGTGCTCAGAATGACTAAATAATTAGTTTTAAAAGAAATTAAAGTCTATAAAAATGTGTGTCGGGGATTAAAACCAAACCAATGACCTAGGATTTCTATTAAACTCTAGAAAAATAAAAAAATAATTTTTTAGATTTAGAAACTGGTTTCATGTCAATCTGAGTTTCAGTTTTCTCCGGATAACTAAAAATACATTTTTAGTGTTTTAAAATTTTAAAGCATGTGTGTAATAGTCAAATACTAGAAAATAGATAAGAACTGACATGAAATCATAGGTAAAAGGTCTTTGAATTATTTTTGGCATTTTCAAGTAGATGGTACATAGATTTTTTTTGTGGTATCCTCTAAATAACTAAATAAATAGTTTTTAAAGATATCAAAATCATTAAAAATGCATGTTAGGGGGGTCAAAACCAATCAAATACCATCAAAATACCATGAAATCCTAGAAAAATTAGTTATTGATTTTTAAAATTTTGTAACTAACATCACATAAATCAGAGCATCATTTTTCTCTGAATGGCTAAAAATGTATTTTTAGTGTTTTAAAACTCTAAAATATGCATGTAATAATAAAAACCTATAAATGATCATGGGTTGACTTGAAATATTAGGGAAAATATCTTTGAATTATTTTTCATATTTATAACTAGACAACACATCAATCCTACATGCAATGTGCTTGGAATGACTAGATAATCATTTTTTAAAGATATTGAAGTCTCTAAAAATGCACGTTAGGGGTTCAAAACCAAGAAAATGCCTTATATTTCCATGAAATATTAGGAAAATGACAAAAAATTAATTTTTAATATTTAGGGACTGATGACACATCAATTAGATTTTTGGTTTGCAAGGGATGATCGAAAATAAACTTTTTGTGGTTTAAAACTCTTAAAAATGTGTGTAATGTTTAAAGCCTTACAAATAATCATGGATTGACATGAAATCATAGAACAATGGTTATTCAATTATTCTTGACATGTCTGAGTAAGCAGTAGGTAAACTTTATGTGTGATGTTCTCATAATGATTAAAAAAGTTTAAAACCTAAGAATTGATTAAAAAAATAATACGTTGAACTATAAAAAACCAAAAACTATTTTTTATTATAAAAAAATTTACTTTAAATAATCTAATGGGTTTTAATTATTATTTTTGAGTCATTTTTCTAATTTGATAATAATTTTTTTAATTTATTTTATTTTTAGTTATGAGATAATGGGTGTAAAGCTCGAAAAAATGATTTCATGAGGCTATTTGTTTGATTATGAAATAAATTATGCATGGTGTAAGCATATATTGAATTTTATAATTCTTATTGATTTTTTTAATTTTATTTTTAGATGCCTATTAATTGAGATTTTTTAAAAGAAATAATTATCTATAGTGAGCATCATATGGTGTTCACCATAGGCATTGAAAACGGAGACCATTATATATTGGTTGTTATAGATATCTGTCAATTTTTGATGGCTATGGTTTCTTACTAGATAGACATTAATGACTACCTTTTGGTGGTTGTTGTTGGATTCCACGGAGTGACCACAAAACAATGGCCATTATAGGTTCCTATGGGTTGGCCTATAGAGGTCACAAATTGGCGATCCCTAAATCCTTTAGAGACTAAGAAAATTCAATCTTCTTTTTACCATCATTAGGTGGCCTCTAAAGGATTTTAGTATCCTATTTGGGTGGTCACTAAATACTACTATTCTAGTATATATGTTAGGAAATATTAAAACATAATATCAAAAAATATTAAAAAATAATTTTCATATGATAGAGATAATTATATCAAAAAGTGGTTAAAATTTGAAAAATAATAGCTAAAAAATGAAAATTATAGCCACAAATTTCCATATGTGAACAAGACTAATGTTATTTATTTAAACTATAACATTTTTAAAAAAATTACATTAAATGGGTTTAAATTAATATAATTAAAAAAATGAATTAGAAAATGAGGTGAAATGAATTTTTTCATATGAAGATAGTTCTTGATAAAAAAATCAAATGAGGTTTAAGAATTATTGATAGAAAAAGTGATTTGAAACATTTAAATGAAGGATAATTCTATAAAAAATGTGTATGATGGTGCATTTTATGCTCCACATACATGTTGTGTGAACATTATCACATAAATGAGATGTAGTGTGTTTCTTTGATGACATGCATCACATGATACATGAATACCAAATATATTCATTGATGTGATTAAATTTTTTTGGATATATGGTTAAGTATAATCCTAAATAGATCAATGGTTAAATGGAGTGTCCTTAGTAAATTAGGATTCATACCAAATAACATTCAAATTATGTTTGAATGATCATATCCATTTTAGTTAAGGATCACATAATGATATATTGGTATTAGTTAATATGAGATATAGTGAGCAATTGAAATAGAAAAATTTAAGAATTGTAAGAAAGAAACCATATCAAGTCAAGAATGAGAGGAACCATGAAAGAAGTAGATACACAAGTATAAAACTAAAATCAAAAAAAAACATAGGGATTTAATGTGCTTTGGAACCTTAGGGATCCTACATGCATGGTAAGTACACCACTCTACACACATGTTTTATTAAATATCGAAAAACAAGAAGTACATGATTTAGAATAGGAAATAAAAATCTAATCAATCATAGGAAATAAAAAACTAAAACTAAAACAATATAAATTTAGATAAGGCTTACAAATATCAAAAATAATTTCCACCATCTAAGAGATCATCGTCGAGGCTTTGGAGGAATAAGTTCCTCTTTTGGATTTGAAAATGAAAACCAAAGGTGCACCTTGCCAAAATCTCTATCGAAATCACCTGGATTGGATCATTAACATGTCTTCGTGTAGAAGTAATATCATCTGAAGGATAATGATCCATAAAGATATTTATGGAATAAACTCACCAAATAATCTAGGTTTTCTCTCTACTGGGATAGAGTGTAAGCATGGGGAGATGAAACTAAATGAATGAATCAAATAAACACCTACATGGGTGATGAATTCCCCTAGAAAGGCATAGGAGATGAAGTTAATAACCACAATCAGTAGGCATCATGTATCTATAGAAATAGCTCAAGTAATGTAAACCAAACAAGTAAACGGCCATGATGAAAAGGGTGGCGCGAGGAAAACAGTGGTGAGGATAATCACCATGGTTGATCAATGACATGATAAGGGGGGAAAGGGAAAGTGGCCCAAAGAAATAGTGGATAAAATTGGTTGGGATTAACACGTCGCCATAATAGAAAAACCCAACATAAACTGATTCAGAAACATATATATGAGCATAAAAAATAATTTGAATAATTTTCATGTATGTAAAATTATAATATGAAAAGGCCATAATAAAAAATATAAATATAAAATAGAAATCGTAATTATATATCTACACCATTTTCAAATGATATTGGTGATGTTCTTTCACCTATTGTTATTAAATAATAACCAACTTCATTAAATCTAAACATAGATTGAATTTAGATAACATAGCAGCATTTGTCAAACTATCAACTGAATTTTCACTGGTGTGTATCTTATTGAGACACATGGTTCCTAATTCAATAAAATATATAATAAAATTTAATCTAATGTTATTATTCTTATACTTACCATGACACACTAAATATTTAGACAAGTGTGAGGTATATTAACTATAAGATTAAAGTGTAATTGTTTAACTACTTGAACTGATTTCAAAAAGAAAAACCTTAATCCAAATAGAAACTTTAACAGCCTTATTCAAGTCTATATATTTTCCTCGATATTTGAGATGGATACCATGAATTTCATGTTACATTTCCAAGAAATAAGTCCTCCACATGTTGTAAATATATATATTGTGAGGGACTTACAGGCGTCTAAATTACCTGCATAGTCAGAATCTACATATCAAATAGTAGAGTAATTAATATCTATATTTTTACCAAAACAT
This sequence comes from Viscum album, assembly GCA_963277665.1. Lineage (NCBI taxonomy): Eukaryota > Viridiplantae > Streptophyta > Magnoliopsida > Santalales > Viscaceae > Viscum > Viscum album. Next base: position 237,147,307 of record OY728133.1, on the reverse strand, counting down.
AAATACAATGATAGAGTATTTGAGATATATCTAATAATCCATTTTAAGTATTTCCATTGTGAATTTCTAGGATGAGTCATGAATCTACTAAGAGTTAAAAAAAATCATATACAACATTAGGTCTAGTGAAAATCATGGTATATATGATGCTACTAAAAAAATTATAATATGGTATCTTAAAATGTATTCATCGTCAGATTATGTATTAGATGATTGAGATAATTAAAGATTAAAATTTTTTCAATTGGGAAATTAGTATATTTTAAACTTTCAAACATGTGTCACTACAAAATTTTCACAATATAACCATTTTTTAATAGGTACAAAAGATTCTTAATTCTATTCCTAATTATTTTCATCCATAAAAATTTCTTAGCATTACCTAGGAATTAAAATTCAAACACTTCCTTTAATTGTGACTTAATAGATGTAATGATTTTCATATCCTTATAAATGATAATCATATCATCTATAAATACTAGCAGGTAAAGCATAATACTTTTGATATTTTTATAAGACACACATGAATCATGTTAACTTCTATTAAAATAGTTACTAATAATTAATATATAAAACTTAAAATACTAAAAACTATATTCCTACATTAAACCATAAAATTACTTATTCAAAATGCATACCTGGTTAGCTTTGAAATCCTTTAAATAACCATCAGGAGGTTGCATGTATATTGGATCATTAATTTCACCATTAATGAATGTTATTTTAAAATCAAGATTCCCTATATTTCAACCATGATAAGTATAAAAATGAAGCAATAAATGGATAAATGAATGTTTAAACACAAAAGAAATGATTTTAGAATAATAAATTCCCTCCCATTGGAGGAAACCTTTGACTATGAGCCATACCTTGATCATAATTTTATTATCTTCTATGTTATCTTAATTTATTTTAAAGATTCAATTATAGCCAATAAATTTTTCATTCTGTGGTTTATTAAAAGTAGAAAAAGTGTTTTTTTATTTTTAAAGATTTCATTTCATCATCCATGGAAGATACCTAATTCTTGGAGTCTCTATTATTCATAGCTTGTCTATAGGTCTGGGTTCCTTGGACTCAAGGTCCTTAGAAAAATGTAAAGAAAAGGAAGCCATTTCATATTGGTTAAAATGAGTTATAGGCTTGAGGACCCTCATAAATCTATCATGTATAAGTTAGTAATCAGTGGGATCCCCTGAGGGCATGTTTTCTGACCCAATATATGGTATGGACTAAATATGATATTCATTATGAGGTTTTGGTGGAGAAGGATCACTGGGAGCCACAAACTTGGTTCGGCTATCCTTATGATCATTTTCATCTTTAGTATAATGATCAATATCATTAGCGATAGACTTATTTTTATCTAAAACATACTCATGGAAAAAACATTAAGACTTATATTACATTTCTAGTAACCTGATTTTTCAAACCACAACTTATAACCTTTAACCCATTTAGACTACCCTATAAACACTAGTGGAAAAAACACCTTTAAGATTATTATTTTTACCTTTCAATTTCGGTCATAAATTGATGTTAATATAGGAGAATTCTAAAGTGGAACTTTTAATAATGGTTTTTATAAACCTACATTGAAATCCCTTCTAAAATTTGAAATATAATTGGATTTCAACATTGTTTTTTTATAAAACTAACCTAGAAATCCCTCAAGGTAGGATTTCCAAATGGGTTTTATAAAAAATGATGTTGAAAGTTTAAATTTTTTAAAAATTATATTAAAAAATTACATAATCTCATACCTAAAAACTAAAAAAGCAGAACCAAAAGAAGAAGAAAAAGTAACAATAGAACAAGATCTAGAAAACTCATTGAGAAATCTTATAATATTTTTTACAAATATATAGATGAATGAAACTAAAACTCCAAATTAGTAAAACTTAGAAAATATTATACAAATAAATTTTGAATGTGTTTCAAGTCGTTTGATGTATATGAAGAAAAATTATCAAAAAAATACAAAATAAAGTTTTAATAATTTAAAAAAACATTTTTGTCTAAATTATAAGTGTTATAATGAAATTAACTATTTTAAAATCTTTTATTGTTTTGTTCATTATTATCATATAAATGAATCATAAAAAAATATCCATAGTCAACACTCCCTTATTGACGATGAAACTACATTTATGAAATAATATTTTAAAAATAAAAACACAAGATATGTAATAAAAAACAAGTATTCACTGATATAAAATTTAACTATCTAAACTTTTGAATATTAAATTTTTTTTATTCCACTAGTGAATAGTGATCCCTATTGAACTCAATCGATAAAATGTTGTAATTTAAAATATTAATTATCAAAATATATTTAAAATAAAAAAAATTAAGATTAAATAATATAATAAAACTTTCTTATTTAACAACTTTACAAATCTTCTTCAAACACCACCCAATAAAGAGCATAACCAATATTCTTTACATTCTTTTGGGAAAAAATTCATAACATCCAATGTCCACTGAAATATAAAAAAATATAATTAATAATGTTTTATAATTATATATTTTTTCATACCAGTCAAGGAATGGAAAAACCCACCATGTAATATGCATGTTTTTAATCTTTTATATACATATTCAATTTTTCAATTCTTGGTTCAAGTATTTGACCTTTGTTTTAATGTATTGTGGGTCCAAAAAACATAAAGATAAGTGTTATCATGTTGTATGAACAGATTATAACGATACCTAATTAAAAAAAGTAACTAATTAAGTTAATATAACATATGTTTACTATATAAAAATAGATTAATAACTAAAATTTACTTACATGGAAAATAACTAGAATACAAGTATATTGAGCTGATCACCCTTTAAAATATCCATGATATCTTTTTAAAAAAATATTTAATGTATAATCTATTCCAAATATATAAGAACTAATCAAAAAATTGTAATAATTATCTAATATGGAAAAAAAATGTTTTATAAATTTCTTACCCAATCAGCTTCCTAAAGAGTATCTAGAGGTCCTAGAACATGAAATTTTCCTTTCCTTTGAATTGATTCCTTAAATTTTAGATACTTATATAAAATTTATGTGTAAGAAAATATTATAAGTAATTATAGATATAATGATAAATAAAAAATGAAAAATAATGCATACTTCATATATTAGCTAACACTAAAGATTAGATGGACAAAGTAAAAAATGACTAACACTTTTTCCAACTATAGGAACCTCCTCAATAGGCAGTTTCAGTAGAGGAGTTGGATCAATAATATCATGTACCACTACTCTTACCTAAACCAAAGGCATAAACTGATTATATATATAATCCCTCAGATGATTTAAAATTCTATATGTTGTAATATGTACATGGGGATCCACAATATGAAACTCATAGTATATAGTCGGGTCTGAATGGGGAGGTGACAGATCTGGGTAGGCAAGCTGTGCAGGTTTCATCTATTTCACCACTTTTTCAAGAATATTAGATACGAATGATTTGATTATATCCTCTATAAAATCATTCAAGTATCATAGCTCATCCTTTAAAGAATTCATTTCTCCCTTATATTCTTTCCCTGTTGATGATGCACTGGGGGCACAGCCAAAAACTATTTTAAAACTGATACCCTCTTTATACCTACTAACATGACATGGGTGTTCCAAATTTCCTAAAGCAGAGGAAATAATATCCATCCTATACTCAAGGATAAAGTTACCTTATGTCATTTTCTACTAAAGGGCATCCTGAAATAATATTTTCAAATGTATTTTTTGGGAGATAAATTTACTAGATAGTAATATTTATGAAAAGTAACAATTAATTACTTACAATATTATCACTTACTTTATTTTTTAGATTATTAATATACTTCCTTTTTTCATTATCATCCTTTTCTATTATTCATGACATGGGGGAGATGGTGGTTCAAATGGAACATCTTTGGATCTGCTACTAGTATTGGATCTTAATTCACTAAATTTTTCAAGAATTATTTGATTCACTAATAAAGTATTCCCTTCATGCGACAATGTATAAGGGTATAAATTTTAAGATTGTATCTCTTATTTAGGTTTCTTGGAGGCCTATTACATAATAGAAAATAAATAAGTTATAAAGTAATTAAAATTAATTAAAAAAATTATTTTACCCTTAATTAATATTATTTTACCATTATATAACTTTGATTTTCCATTACTTAACTTTATTTTATCCTTGTTTAACTTTTTTTACCCTTACATAACTTTAGTTTTCCCTTACTTAACCTATAAAAATTTTTGTTTACCCTTACATAACTTTATTTTACCCATACTTAACCTATACAATTTTCTATTTACCCTTACATAACTTTGTTTTACCCTTACTTAACTGTAGTTTTACCCTTAATTAACTTTAGTTTACCCTTAATTAGCTTTTTTTTACCCTTAATTAACTTTATTTTACCCTTACATAACATTGTTTTATCTATACATAATTTTTTTTTACCCTTACCTAAATTTTGGTTACCCTTACTTAACTTTAGTTTACCCTTAAATTTTTTACCCTTAATTAACTTTAGTTTACACTTACTTAACCTATAAAAGTTTTTTTACCCTTAAATAACATTTTTTACCCTTATATAACTTATTTTTACCCTTATATAACTTTATTTTACCCTTACATAACTTTTTCTTACCCTTATATAACTTTAATTTACCCTTAAAAAACTTTTTTTACCCTTAATTAACTTTAGTTTACCCTTAATTAACCTACAAAAGTTTCTATTTACCCTTACATAACTTTTTTCCCTTGATTAACTTTATTTAACCCTTACTTAGCTTTAGTTTACCCTTGCTTAACTTGTACTAGCTTTTTTTTACCCTTATAAAACTTTGTTTTACCCTTCTTAACTTTTTTTACACTTACATAACTTATGTTTACCCTTACATAACTTTAGTTTACCCTTACATAACTTTTTTTTACCCTTACTTAACTATTTTTTATCTATACATAACTTTATTTTACCCTTACATAACTTTTTTTACCCTCACTTAACTTTAATTTACCCTTACTTAACCTATACATGTTTCATTTTACCCTTATATAACTTTTTCTTAACCTTAATTAAATTTAGTTTACCCTTACTTAACTTTTGTTTCCCTTACTTAACTTTATTTTACCCTTAACTTTAGTTTACCCTTACATAACTTTGTATTACCCTTACATAACTTTTTTTAACTTTAATTAACTTTTTTTTTACCCATATATAACTTTATTTTACCCTTATATTACTTTTTTTCACCCTTATTTAGATTTATTTTACCCTTATATAACTTTAGTTTACCCTTACTTAACTTTTTTTACCCTTACTTAGATTTAGTTTTCCCTTACTTAACCTGTATAATCTTTTTTTACCCTTACATAAGTTTTTTTACCCTTACTTAACTTTAGTTTACCCTTAATTAACTTTACTCTACCCTTATATAACTTTTTATCCCTTAAAAAACTTCATTTTACCCTAAATAACTTTAGTTTACCCTTACTTAACCTATAAAAGTTTATGTGTACCCTTATATAGCTTTGTTTTATCCTTAATTAACTTTTTTTACCTTTACATAAATTTATTTTACCCATACATAACTTTTTTTACTCTTAATTATATTTAGTTTACCTTTACATAACTTTAGTTTTCCCACTTAACTTTGTTTACCCTTACTTAGCTTTAGTTTTCCCTTACTTAACATGTATAGGCTTTTGTTTACCCTTCCATAAGTTTTTTTACCCTTACATAACATTAGTTTACCATTACATAACTTTAGTTTACCTTAAATAACTTTAGTTTAACCTTACCTAACCTATAGAAATTTATTTTTACCCTTACATAACTTTTTTTACCCTTAATTAAATTTTGTTTCCCTTATATAACTTTAGTTTACCCTTATATAACTTGTTTTCCATTAACTTTAGTTTACCCTTACTTAACTTTAGTTTACCCATACGTAACATGTACATGTTTTTTTTACCCTTACATAACTTTTTTTTGTCTTACATGAATTTGTTTTACTCTTATGTAACTTTATCTTACCCTTAATTAACTTTAGTTTACCTTTACATAACTTTATTTTACCCTAACTTAACTTTAGTTTACCCTTGATTAACTTTTTTTACCCATAATTAAAATTAGTTTACAATTCCATAACCTTTTTTAACCCTAACTTATCTTTATTTTACCCTTACTTAACTTTTACAAGTTTCTATTTACCCTTACATAACTTTTTTTACCATTACTTTATTACAATAAATATATTTATAAGTAAATAATTATAAATATTTTTATTAAAGAAACAAAAAAAATCATTTAACAAATTTAGCCAATAATAAAAACATACCATAGAGGATTCCTCCTTCCAACTATAGAAAAAATTATTCTATGTCTCTTTATCTATAAACTCATACTTAAGGCATAGATCTTGATTCTTTTTACTCCCAAAAATATAAAATGAAGTGAAATTTTTCTTAAAATTTCTCCATCTTTTTTATGTAAATGATAGATAATTTTTCTTAATTCCTTTTGTCTCTTGAAATTTAAATGTCATATGAAATTTAATAGATAAAATATTAAGAACTATGTAATATTTAAACCATTAGAAAACTAAATAAATAAGTTTATAAATATTGTCATTATATAATCCCATCACAGATCTTTCACCAATTGGTTGATGCTCCTCCAATTTGGGAATAAAATATTTATCCTACAATGACTTTTTATTGATGGGTAAGTCCTAAAATGTGTAGCATGTGGGCCAGTTGGGTGGTCATTCTCATCAAACTTAATTATAACCCTTTTCTCTCAATGTGTAAGTAAAAGTTTTTGGTAAATATTTAATCCTATTCCTACCATATTTATGTTCCTTCCTCTATAGAGAAGAAGAATAGCTTCACATAATTTTAAAAAATATAAGTTTAATTTCATTGAATAATTTAATTACTATAGATATATATTTATATGAAAAAACATGTATACCACGGTTCCCCTATCTCAATGTCTATCATTTATAAAGATTTATTCTACTTCAAAAAAATTATATGTACTTGTATTTGATTAAAATTAAATAACTATAATAGATAAAAAATTGGTTGTTCCTAATAGAAATAAAAACATTGACTGTTTGATTTTTCAACCAAAAAAATTTGTAACGAGAACTAATTTATATTAAAATTAAAAAAACAAAATGACATAAATAATTATCATATAAAAATTAATAATTATTTTCATTTGTATTTGTTTAGAATTAAATAAATGTTATAAGTAAAATGTAACTGTTCATAATAGAAAGAAAATTATAATTATTTTGTTAAATAAAAGTACATACTTGAAAATGAAAAATATAAAGAAAATAGTCAAAACAAAATGATAAATGAAAAAATTCTCAACCAAAAATGGATATCTGAATCTAATTAATATAAAAAATATTATAAAAATGGAATTAATCTTAAACATCTATATATTTAAATATCAAAGTTAAAAAATAAAGTTTTTTACTCTGTTAGTTTTACAATAAAAAACCGATTGCCTAATTAATTAGGAAAGTAATAGAGTGTTTTCTCATATCCCTTATACATGATCATTTCATGTTGCACAGAAAATTTCCACGTTAGAGTAATTATTATCATTGGGTAATCTTGTAATAGATAGATAAATTTTAGATAAGTCTTCAACATCATCAATATTCTCATCACCTAAATAAAATTTTTCCCTAGAAAAAAATGGACCACTAATCATTTGATGGGTCAACAATCATATGTCTCCATGAAAAATGATTTCCCCTTGCAACTAAACCTTTTCAAATCAACAAGTGTAATTCCATACTCATTATGTTTCACACCAGTGTTACTTTCAAGACAGTTATGCTTAAATATTGGCACTTGAAATTTAGTATAATAAATCATCCATATATCCTCAACAAATACAAAATATGAGGTTGATATAGAAATTAGGTTTTTATCTTTGGCACTCCAAAAATGTAGTGCTTCAGAGACAACTATTACTCCACTATTTTGAATGGTACTCTTTTTAGACTGGTTTTTTGTGTAAAATTTGTAATTATTAATATCAAAACCAAACCACTTGATCACATTAAAACATTATCCCCTTGCTAACCATTACAATATTTATTGTGTGGATAAATCAATGTTGATTTTATCCTTAAACCATGAAAAAAATGTGTTTTTTTGTTCATTCATCAACCACTTTTCATTTCTTCTCAGATATCATACCTCTAATACAGTAATATATGATGATATTTATAGTTTAACACCACCTATGTTGTACAAAATATATAAATATTAATGAATAAAATCATCACATGGAATTAAAATTACCTTTAATCCATGAATCCCTTTACATTTACTATCACCTATCAAATATTGAGGTATATGGAGACCAACATGCTCCACTTCAGAAAAATAATCAATAAAAATCTCAATTACCTCTTATGATATATATTTTTGAACAATAGAGGGCTCTAGTCGATGTGGGTTCTTAACTTATCCCTTCAAAATTTTCATATATCCTTCAAAAGGATACATCCAACATAAATAAACAAGCCTACATATTCTTATCCATCGCACCAAATGAATCAACAAATGAACCATTATATAAAAAATTATGGTGTAAAATAGATTTCTAGTTGAAAATGTATGAGGATATCTTTATTCTCTAACAAATATAAAAAATATATATCTATTACTTTTATAGAGACCCACCTTTTTATTTCATTAACCATTTATTACAAGGTACAACATTTAACAATACAGAGGATATTTTGGGGTTTAGTGTCTTGGAAATAGAAACATGATACATAAAAGAAAACATAAAAAAAATTAATCCACTTGAAATACATCTTTATAGGTTTTTCCAAAGTTATTTTTATTATGTCTCATATCTTGGGGGCATACATAAAATAATGGGATGATCATAAAGCCCAAAAAGAGAATAATCAAAAAAGATAATTATGTGACAAAGAGGCATAAAAATAAGGAATGATCAATATGAACATGAGTAATTTCATAATAGAAATAACATGAATCAGAACATGGAAATGTGTCTACAACATAAAAATGAGACATTCATAAGCATCTCACTAAGGTTTATCTCTGAGGTGTCATAAATCATAATTATCATAGTTATTCACTATGGTATCATAAAACATTTCATATATAAAGATTAATTCTTTATATAATTAATTAGAGCACTATCATGGTGAACCCTTCATATTTATTAATTCCTATGAGCCACATTTATCATTACAAATCATTTCATCAATAACCTGTGGAAAATAAATAATGGGCTTCATATCAAAATCATTGAATACAAAGTGCTTACATACTTGAACATAAAATCATTTTTAACCCATGAAAAGTTAATATGGGTTTCATATATGTAAATACAAAAATAAATAAAAAAAATTTACATATAGTTGAATACCCATGGAAATATAGTAGGTTTAGCTATTCACAATATGATAATTTCTTATGTGGAAAAGATAAATTCAAGAAATGAATTTGACAACATGAGGGTATACATAGTGGCTTATGAAAAGGGAATAATGGAAGGGAGTGAAGGAATCCCATTGAAAAAACATAATTTTTTCAATAAGGGTAATATAAAAATTGTAATAAGAGAAATTAGAATAACAATTAGAAGGTATACACAAAAGGGGTACTTGGATGAAAAAAGATAAGAGGTGAAATCCATTACCTTGAAGATTTGCTTCCTAAAACTTGAGGATGGAACCTCGAAACCTTTAAAGAAACTTGGAGGGACTCTTTGGGAGGTTAAATGATCATAATTTCATTCTTAAGGTATTTTTAGTGGATAGTTTTGGTGGGAAGGGTGCATTTATACTTTAGGAGGGGTGGATTTAAGTGATTAAATAATGATTATTTTGTATTTAAGGCTAACCACTATTGGATGGAATTAATTCCAATGATTTTGGTTAAAAATTAATGTTATCAAGGATTTTTAAGTTCATCCAACAAATAAACCACCCATTTAGTGTTTTATGTTTTAGGTATTTTAAGATTTTATCATTTAACTTTAACCTACTACATTATCAATTATCTATACTAAAACAAGCTTCTTTCCTGCTTATGTGTCAGCTTCCCATCAATCCACGTCACCCAAAACCCTAAAATTCTAATTCCAAACAAAAAAATTCATGGTATCTCGCCTCCACTCAATCGGGATTTCTTCCCAGTTCTCCTTGGGTTCCTGCACCCCTCCTCTCCCTGACTCCCCTTTCCCGCTCCCGTTCCCGACTCTCCATATCCATGTGCTCCGCCTTCGACTACTCCTCCTCTGGATCCTCCGCCTTGGGATCCTCCGTAATCAGAAACTCCACCTTCGTCTCTTCCATGTCCGGGTCCTCCGATCTACTTAAGGTTCTCATGCCCTCAAGCGCACAGCGAGTAACCTATTTCATATTCTTCTTTCGGCATGGTTCTTCTAGGGTTTATTTTAATGTTTATCTATCGCCATTGGTTTTCTCAGGTCTTCTTATTTGTGGGCTCTATTACAGAGGCTATCACATTTCACGGAAGACTCAGGTGAACATGGAGAATCTAATCAATCAGACTCGACAAAGACGGACAACGATGGCCAGTTGGAATCAGGTTCAATTACTTGTTTTAAAGATTCATCATTTTCCTTCCCATGTTTGTGTTTGTATAGTTTCTCAACATACTGCTAATGTTCACTTTACTCTATTTTATACAGTTTTCCATTTTTTTAGGAATCCAAATAAGAACAAAAACATTAGAAAATGCAAAATTTATGAAGAGGATTATTCAATTAAGAGTCTAGTAATATGCAATCCAAAAAACTTCCAAAACTAGACAATAAGCTGCATTTCTCAACTACAATCTCCAAGCACCCAGTATCTGCACAATATACTGTAGAATCTTCAGTGAAAATATTTCAGTTTGACTCATCTATGGAAATTCAAGTTCATCATGATAACAGAGCAACCGCAACACTAGAAACTGAGACTGATTTCTCTAAAGATGCTCGAGAAATCCGAGAGAGGGTTTTGAAGCAATATGATGAAGCTTTGAAAGGGAAAATCAAGAGATCATAGGATGAAAAGGCGTATAAGGGAATCCATTTATATAATTATTACAAATCTGACTTTCGAAGAGAGCAAACTATTGCCGGGGAAAAAGCTGGTGGGGCACATGGACCTCTCAGGGTTCTGCTCGCATTCGGGTGTCCGCAAGGTTTGACTATCGGCCAGACATCTGTAAGGATTACAAAGAGACTGGCTACTGTGGAAATGATGATTCATGTAAGTTCATGCATGATCGAGGGGATTATAAGCCTGGATAGCAATTGGAGAAGTAGTGGGAAGAAGTAAAGAAGGAAAGAAAGAGGAGCCTGGTCATGGGAGGGGATGGCGGTGATGAGGAAGGGGTGGACCGAAGTGGTGAGGATGATGTTGATGCATTTCCATTTGCTTGTTTCATTTGTAGGTATCCATTTGTGGATCCTGTCAAAACCAAGTGCAAGCACTACTTCTGTGAGCATTGTGCATTGAAGGTAAACTTCTTTGCAGAACCTCTGGCCATGACTATTTAAATTCCTTTGTTGGGTTATTGCTTTGATGTTCACACTGGGTGAATCATATTAGATTACTGTTTAAAACACTCAAATAGAATGATTTTGATTCTATTAGTCAATAACCCTCTACTGTACCATATTGTGTTTTTATTTATGTTAAATTTTTCTCCTGGATGGATCTTAATATGACACTATTCTTTTGGTTCACAGCATCATTCAAAGAACAAGAAATGTTTTGTTTGCAACCAGCCTATGCTTGGCATGTTCAACACAGCTCATGAGATTCACAAAAATATGGCTGCAGATCACAAATAATTGGTTTAAATCCTTTATGTCTATCCTACCTATTTTGATTATTATTATTATTATTTACATTGGGTACATACAATTCTCTCAAAGTTATATTCAATTGGGCTAAGTTATTTTCCATGCAATTCAAAGAAGTGTTGTTTGGGAGATCTAGAAGTGTGATAATGGAAGAAATAAGGGATTCCAGTCCTATGAAGTTACAGCAAGAGATGTTGCAAGTGGTTTTGGTGCAAGCACAATCTCCCATTGAACCATCTGATCATCCACATCCTTCCAATTCTACGACACCACCTCTGTCTATAGGGGTTCTGAGTCTAGGACAAAACAAACATAGTGTGGCATGGGCTGAGCTAGCCCAAGTTGTATGACCAGTGGGAGTGCTCGGCAAGGTGGGTGTTAGGCATGGGGTTCTTCTAGAACAGACAAAGAACATGGAGGAGAAGGATGCTGCTATTATCAGGGAAATATTGCTAATAGAATAGATAGAGGAACGATCTCATGGAACCAAAGTTGGAGATAACGGACTGGCTTCTCATGTTGACTATGCAGAAACCATATCAGCGATCAGTGTGGGAATAACTCAGACTTTTTCACTAAAAATAAAATATTTCTAAGCTTGAATCTATTTTCATGGATGTAGTGAAGTTTTTTGCACCGTATTATCTTGGAGTTTTCCCCAACGAGGCAAATAAGTGGAAAATTGGTGTTGTAGAGGCTCGAAGGGATGGCTGGTATTATTTGGATACTAAAACAGGCTTCTTTCCTGCTTACGTGTCACCTTCCCATCAATCCACATCACCCAAAACCCTAAAATTCTACCACCAAACAAAAAAAATCACGGTATCCTGCCCCCACCCGATCGGGAATTCCTCCCAGTTCTGCTAGGGTTCCCGCTCGGGTCTTCTCTCGGGTCTTTCTCCCTACTCTGTTATCTTTCTGGATTCAGTGACGGAACATTGGTTCTTCCCCAACTACCTATTATGCACTCTAAATTCGTGATCAGCTTCTTCTTTCCAGGTCAGACTGGGAGCATCAGATTCAGTGAGTTTTTGGGCTTTTCATCTTGCATCTGTGGATATCCAAGAATCTCCTTCATCTTCTAGGGTTTTTTTCCTGTTTTCTCTAGGGTTTAATTATCATTTCCTTTTGCATGTTTCATTTTTTTTTTTTTGGATTAGTTTAGTTTGATGTATTTCTTGCTGTTGGTTTTTCACTTTAGATGTTGGCCTACAGTGTAAGGCTTCATTGTTTAGTTTCTCGATTGCCTTGCCAGTCTCAGTGGAGGATCGCTTCCACAGGGGGTGGGTTCCGGTGGTCATCTCGGACATCAATGGCATACTGTTGGTTTGGGATGATGCGAATGGTGTGTTAGTGTGAGAAGCTCGAGTTTCTCTGGTTCGAAGTCTAATGGCCATGAAAACAGTGACGCGGTGACCTCTTCAGCACAGTTGGTGTTTTTTAGTTGAATTTGATGGTGGAGTTGGTGCAGTCTTCGGCATCGACGGTTCCATGTGATGGGTTGCAACTGATTCCATACATAGACTTTTTCAGGATGCTTATACGTAATTGTTTTCACATTATATATTTCATATTGCATATACTTAATTGTTTCCATATTTATAATACATATGAGTTCTCTTATACATAACTATTTTCAGATTGCTTACACATAAGTATTTGTAGATTGCATATTGCAGATTGTTTGCTGATTATAGATTAGCCGATTGCATAAGTAAAGTGGACTGCAGAAATTGAGAATTACTTCATAATGTTATATTATTGAGAATTCGTTTTTCCCTCATAGTTCATGTTATAGGGAATAGGGTGGATATTTATGAAAATTTCTTGGGTCGAAGTGTCACCTATGATGCATACCACAGAACTGAACCTCACCCAGAAGATAAGTGATTATTTTTGTTATGCTGATTTATAGAAAAACACTTGAAGAAATTTGAATCAATGATGATAGTTTTTATGTTGTTTTCTCTTAATATTTTTGTTCTTCTTTCAAAGACGGGCATAATTATTTGCATTGAGAAAGACTTAGCCCAATCTGAGGCTACCAAAGGAGATGTTAATTATGTAAATGTGCATGCTACATCGACCCCAGTGGGTGACCTGATAAAATATGAACCTTTAATTGACTGCATTGTCTAGAATCATGGGGTAAGATGATAGTTCTATCATTATCAAATTAGTGTGTATGCCACATAATTTAAGTGCACTCTGATCCACTTGTGACCCTTTTTTCTTTAAAGTATTTTTCCTAAGACATGTTTCATGTTTGCAGCTAAAACTTAATGTTAAAAGGTTTATGACTAACCACCTTCTTGTAGCTGCATGTGCTGTAGAAGCTATTTCAGTAGTGAAGGTATTGTATATATCCCTATTTTCCTTAGAATTATGTTTCATGTTGCTTATGTTGTGGGTATCTGATAACATGTCATCTTTGTTACTACAAAGATCCAATCAAAAATATAAATTAATAACAAACCGTATAAAAGGAATTAAAGAAAGGAGTTAAAATTGATTGAAGTTAACATTTACCTTATATTATCTTTTCTAATTAATGACTACTGTCTGTGGGAAAATATAATTGAATCAATTAATTGACAGAGTGTTGTGAAAATGATTAACTAATCTGGTTAGGCTGCTGCTTAATAAATTTTCCTTAATTGTTGTCCGATTTCAGTTTGGGAGCATGGGATGACTCTATTCCAATCTTTAAACACAAGGTAATTTTGCGAATTTATATGAATTGTATGTGCCTTGCATATTTATTCTCTTCTTTCTATGATTTGGTTATAGTGTAAAATACAACTGATATTTTATATTGTTTTTAGTTAAGTGGAATCATTTCTTTGAGTGGTGGATATTTTCTTATTTAATTGAGCAGTGAATCGATTTTTATAGCATTATAAAATATGTGGTGTTTGTTATATACAGGTTTTTTGATCATTGATAGTGAAAGATGTTCAATTGTACATTAATTTTAGGATTCCCTAATTTTAACTTTTGTGTGCAGGTTTAATAGAAGCTTGGGGTGGGGGTGTATTGCAGGGAACTCCATTCAGATATTCAAAGTACACACTTATGTAATGTTATGAATTACGTTTTTATTGTCTCATTGAATGGTTTATATGAATGACATTACACAACACATGAAGATTAACTATCTTATACTTGATTTTTTTACTACAAAAACCAATACTGTGATTTTATTGGTGATATTATCTTATGCATATTTCATATTTGAAAGAATGTATTGCAGTGTGTTATTGTTATTAAAAGGTAACAACTTATAAACTGTTTAGTAGTCTGTGCTACATTACTTACTTCTATAGTTGTTTTAATTTAGTCTATAGATTTATGATTCCTAATAAATGATTTCCATTTTCTTTTACATAGAAATATAATTGGGCTAGATAGTTTGAATCCATTACTTTCATATGATTATTTATACTTGATGAAGTGTTAAACCATATTGGTAAGGAATTGTAGGTCCATGATGTAAGAGGTCGGGAGGGGGAGATATGAGCAGGGGGGAGGGGACTGGTGTGGGAAGGGGCTGGGCAGGGGGGAGGAGGTGGGTGGGTGAGTAGCTGGGAAGGGATGGGAATACAAGCTGGTTAGAGGGGAGGGGAGACGAGGAGCTAGGTAGGGGGAGTAGGAGGGGGGAGGAAAGGGTGGGAGGAGACATATTAGTGTCTATTTTTTGAGTGTGTTACTAATATCACATGTTAATTGTGAATTGTTTTAGTTGAATCTTCTTAAACATTTTTGGATGGTATGGTGTTGCAGATGATAATGAAGCATGTTGTCTTTTATAATTCTAATGGTTGTCTTCCACTACACTGGACAATTTTTTCTCAGTAGTACAGAATTTGAGTTGATCTGTACAATATAATTGTGAAATGGTGAGTTATAAGGCATAATAAAGTTTAATTATTTGAGATTGTTACTAATAAAATAGTTTGACATGAGTTGTATAGTTTTCTAATGTTTCTACACTATACAAATTAGCTCGCCACCACTAAAATTACTCAACTTTCATAGCATGCTATACATATCTATTAACACAGCGTACTCAATAATCAATGAAAACTCCACCCATAGGAGATCTGAGATCACGTAATGGAAGCTTCATATTTAGGAATCATCTGATACATTGGAAACGCATCAACATATTAGCATGATAACATCACATGATCATGTCACATATATTTCTAGCTTCTCCCTTACCCTTTCATAATCCTTCTGTATTAAAATTATTAGGCAATGCTTGCAATGTTTATTTTTTCTGTGACATTTTCATACCATTTCCCTTCTAAATCCTGTTCATGCCTATATTTTTGTGTGGCTGGTCTATCGAGAACATCCACATCATTTATCTGGATTGAGGTCTCAGGCGAGTATCGTCGAAATCAAACAATGGTATTTGAATCCTTGGTGTTTTTCCTTACTATAAGTGCCATGGCCCTCTTACTGAAAATTTTTCATGGCCGACTCCTCCAGGTTTTCTGTCGTGAACATCCATGTCATTTTCTGATTTCACTGGAGCAGATGCAACCAGCCAGTAAGGGACATATTGATGGGTATGTTGCTTCCAGGTTTTCTGTAACTCGATCTAAAAATGATGAATTGGGAACCCAAAGTGACTAGCAGCCTCTAATGTAGTGTCCTCTAGGTTCACATACTTTGGTAGAAGATTCAAACTCCTGTTCTTTTTATGGGACCTCA